>JARHVA010003774.1:1200000-1834893 GCA_037957365.1 Torreya grandis
TCATTAGATAAATAATAACAGTGTGGAACTAATTAGAAATCAAGCACTTGGCGGAAGATATTTCCCTAATCAAAATTGATGTTGTTTTAGTGCTGTCCCAGCTGCTCCAGAAATCAGATTGCCCAAAAAAAAAGGGAATGCTTTTAGTCCAATGCAATCTCTGGATGACATTGCCCACAAGAAACTAGAATGGTTTCATCCTCTGTTTTATAGATCCAAGGTTTTTTGTCCCCGAATTGATAGATGAGCTCTGCTTGTTGTAGTCACCCATTCTAAGTATAAAAATATGTGAAATGAACATAGAATGAACCTCTCAAGGCTGGGTAGCGTCTATTTATTCATTGACATGCTCCCAACCCTAGGTGCCTAGCCTTAGTGTCAAATAATAAAGATTATTTTTATTTGATATGACACTAATATCAATTAACAATCAAGTACCACATAACATGGTGATAGTGTAATAACATTAAAATGCCCAAATGGTCAATACAAATTTTCCTCTTATCAATGGATCAACCATAGCTTGAGAACCACTCACCAGAAAGGCCCAAGATAAAGCATTATGAACAACTGACTCATAACCGTATCCAATAATATGTTGCATTACACGGTCCTATTCTTGTAGCCCTTTAAAAGCCCCTAAGAATAGGAACAAGTTTTCTCTTGGGCACTTATCACGGACACGTAAACTTAAAAATATCCAAAGGCATGAACAATGTCAATAGTAAATAGGCCCACGTAGGGTAAATCCCTCATGAAGAGACTAATGGTGAGGGTTCTACCTCCAACTGATCTCTTAAAATTTAGTAAATGTCCCTCAAATATAGGAAATAGTCCAAAAGTCATCATAACACCAGGGACAATTGAACAAAACCAATCCTCACCAGTATATACTTCTCTAGCAATCGACCCTCACCCATCGAGAAGTATTGAAATGGACTCGTGGTCATATGTGTTGAATCAATCAAAGTGGACATTACAAGTCCACCCTTCTTAGAATTTCTTGCCCACAAGCAATGCAACACTGAATGCTTAAGTATATTTGGCTCCTACCAAGTAGCATCCTCTTTGGGTAGGCTCCTCTGATGGGCCAAATACTTTTTTGATGGCCTTGTTCCTCAATCTCTTCTCTTATTTGGAACCAATACAAGTTACCCCTCATCATCTAGGGGTGGCAAGTGAGTTGTGAAATATCCCTTTTAGGGCTGAAATTAGATCAAAGGGGTTTTCCCACAAACACTAACAACACAACATCAAATCCTAACACCAACTTATGCAAGTCTGAATTAAATGAGCTAAAACCCTAGCCAAACAAATATTTTTCAATATTTTCTCAAACCCTAGGCGCTGCAATAAAATTCAGAATGTTGGAAGTGCCCCACTTTGGCACATAATAGATATTTATTTATCCCAAAAATTATAGAAAAATTACAATAATACCAGCCGACAATCTTGGCTCCAAAACTGAATTTTCTAATGCAAAATAGCTGGAAATAAATTACAAATTTATCAATTAATACCCTGTTGTTACTAAGCATCAAAAGAGGAGGCTAAAAAAGCCCTAGAATCACTTTTGCCCAGCCCTAGGGAGAGGTCATTGACCTCTCCTAGGGGCTTGCTGCCCTTCTTACAGCCCTAAACCAAATTGCCAGCCTTGGAGAATGAGTCCTTTGCTGCCACGTGCCAGGAATATTCTGCCCTAAATAGATAGAAATGCTGCCTAATCAGATCTAATGAAGCTCAGTGCAACCCCTGAATGAGGATGCCCTAGTTGAATGTAAGGGTTTCCGTCTCTACTCCAACTTCTATTGAAGGCTTTCGTCCTCAATGGATAGTTAAGTGTTTTCATGATTAGATTCAATGAATTTAATTATCAAATCATGCATAACCTTTTCAAATGAATCATAATTCTCTTTATTCACCTTAATCCTCAAGTTGGGTGCTCCATTTGGAGGGAAAGTACAAAATTTTATAAGGTTATCTTTCTTTTAAAATCACTTAAGGGCTATGTGAGCCCCATTAACTCAAAAAGCCCCCTCCTCAACTTAAAATTAGAACAACTTAACCAAAAGGTACCTTTTTATAATTTGAAGAGGAGTTAGTGCTTCCTTTTTAATTCCCCTTTCCCTTAGCCTAAGGGAAACACCAAAGAATAAGGCTAAGGGTTGTTTTTCACTCTTATGTCTGAAAAGGGGACACGACAATCCTCCATGCCCAAGATTGCTTGTCCTCAAGCAATAGCAACATCCATGGAGCTGTCCCAACAATTTGCTTCATGCAAAACTCTCATGTAGCCTCTTCCCAATGAAATGAAGCCCTATTATGATGTGCTGGAACAGCTGTATTGTACCATTCTTTTTTCCAACAAGCGGCTGCCATAGCTGTACCTTTCATGGCTAAACTTGGAACAGCTGTTAGTACCTTTAAAACTGCCCTTCAAGATCATCAATTTGTTTGTTTAATGGGCTGGAAGCTTCCTCAACATGGCTATAACCTAGTCCTTCATCCTCATATTCATGTGTTCTACCATTTTGGAGAAAAATATCCCAACAACAATTCTGTACAAAGTATATGTGGGGCTGTGATTGGAGTTTACAGCCCTGGATTTGCAAGAAAATTTGAAGCTACTTACTCCCCATTCATTCCTTGGGAGTTCATACACTTCACCCTCAAAGAAAGTGCCACGAGCTTGCAACTTACCTTAGAGGGGCTGGAATAGTTGTGAACAGCATTACCAGAAAATATCTTATGGCTGCCCATCATGATCTTCCCTGTGTACCTTGTAGTGTGTGCTTCCTTGGCAAGGTATCTCAATTCCCCTTAGGGCTCTCCGTGTGCTTTAAAGCTTATTCATAATGCTGAAGGTGTGGCTCAACAACTTGCATGAAATCCATAACTTTGGACAATTTTGAAGACATAACTTGTGTGTACATACCATGAAGAATTGAACAACCTTTCCATGGTGCTCAAATGAGAGCCCATTGTCTATCTTCATGCTGCTCCTTCCAAATATGCTTCCAACATGCATCATGAGTGCATAAAATTTGAAGGCTTTCTCCCTCTATGGTGCTGCCCCTATCAAGTCTTCATTTTCCCATGAATTGAAGACCGTTTGCAGTCATCCTACTCCTCGTCATTTCACATTTCTGAATTTTCTTTTTCATTGCATGCTCTACAAAAATTAATTGAATATTCAAATTCAATCCTTGCTGCCCTAACACAAAGTTTATAATGTTTGGGGCATATATCAAATCTTAAAAGAGCCAAAACTCTACAGCTTGGAAGGGCTGTTCCTCCTTTGCAAACCCCCATTTTTTGTCACCAGTGAAGTGCTGAAATTCTTCATCATTTCCAAAATTCACTGGTGGCTGTATTATATCAAAATTTTCAGAATCTTCCGTGTATATAACCAGCTGATTTTGTACACTTCTTTCAAAATTAACTTCATCATTTTCAGAATTTGTTTCCTCACAAATTTCAGATACTTTGGTGCATGTAACCAGCTGAGTTTGCACACAGAATTCATAATTTTCTGAGTATTTTAGGGGCCTATTCCTTTTCAAAAATTCAGACTTTTTCATGCTTTTGAAGCATGGGATTGGATGGTTTCCCCAATGCTTTAGTGGCTGCCCACCTTTAGAATTTACAGCTCCTCCTTTCCCCTTTGATAAACAACAATCTTCAGAATGTGAATTACTTATTGAACATGAAATGGGATGGATCCCCATTCGTTGAAGTGGCTGCCCCAACTTAGAAATTGGAGCCTTCTTTGCCTTCCTTCTTGTCCTTGCAACCTGCCTAAGTTGTGATCCTACACATAGAACAAACATGTTAGTGAAAACAAGATTGTTTAGCAACACTTTTCTGATCAGTCCATCATGCCTTAGAAACATGATATGAAATTCCCTTCTATGACTTGCTCTTTCCTTATGGTTTCTCCTCATATGAGTTCCCAAGGATTCACTTATATTATCCCAAATATGGCTGCAACATGCAATTTTCTTCCTCCAAATCAATCTGGTAGTGGCTGGAAACCCACTTGTACTCACTAGAAACATCTCCATAATTATAAGGGGTGAGAAACACATCTCTCGAGAGTCAAGTTTTACCCTAGTGACCATAAACATTGGAGGGAACAAGTTGGAAATGTGAGAAACAGCAGTCAACAGGTTATAAACAGCCCTCCTGTTGATCCTTGGATCATGATATTTATTGCTTACCACCAGTTTCATGATTATCCAAACTCTATCCTTTGTCCAATAATTAAAAATAGAGTGGAAGTGAGTTGTAAATTGGCTGTAACAGTAATTAATTGCTCGGTTTTCCCTTCCAAATAGCAATATGTACATTGCACAAATTGTACTTTGTGACCTCACATAGCCATTCCTTGCATACACAATAAAATGAAGTATTCTCCTTCATACCATGGCTGTAGAAATGTGTTTTTCCACATGGAATTTGATTTACAAAAGATAGAAATGATTCTATTACAACTGTACATACCTCAACCTTGGCCAAGGGTTGTACAACCTTGTACCATGTGCCCTTCATGCTTCCATCAGTAAAAATAACCCTATGTAGCCTTTGAAAATTAGCAAGTAAAGTATGATAAGTACAACGATTTGAAGAACTTAGAAGCTGTATGACAACAATACTAATTTTGTAAGTCTCACATGGGTCCCACGTCCATATTGGGAATTTGTAATTCCCCATCCTTAGACTCTCTTAGAGAAATTCCTTCCTCCATTCAGTGGCCCTTCATCTTGTCTTCATTCTTGGCATGATCTCCATGATGACCAAAATGTTGTAGGAACATAGTAGGAGGTTGATGCAACAAATTACTGTCATGAGAATAATTAAATTGCTTATCTTCATATATTGTTTTGAAAATTGCAGCAAACTGAAAATGAACAATGGTACATGGAATCTTGGCTGACCTTCAATTTCTCTTTCTCAACATGCAAAATGCATTCTTCCTTTTTAGTGTCTACCCCTTGCAACTCCTAAGCTTGTTAAACAACTTTTCTGACTGTTCCAAAATTTTAGAATTTTGTACCTCGGAATTTTTAATACCTTGTTCCCCTTTATTGAGCTGAAACATCCCCTTTGGTTGTCCCAAATTTTTTGATATGTGAAACTAGAAAATTCTACACTTGGTTGCCTTAAAGTGTTTCCCTTTTGCTGCTCAAAGGATTTCAAGGTACCAATTTTATGTTGCTCACTAACCGCTTTCATTTCTGACTTTGTGTCTTCCTTTGGTGAGGAATCCTTAGGACAATTAGTTAGTGGCTCTTCTTTCATCATAAGGTCAAATTTCTTTTCATCTTCTACATGCCAAGCATGCCTCAAATCTCCTTGTGTAGCTCTTGGGGTTGACTTTGTTCCAATCCCAATTTGTTTTTCTTTCAATTCCTTTGGAAGGGAGGTAGGCCGGAATGACCTAGGTAAATAATCACTTTTGACTTTTGGTGGCTGAAAACTAATGTTTGCCCTTGGAAGGCTCTTTTGACCATTTAGATTTCTCATGGCGTGAATTATTTCTGCCATCACATCATTCAATCTTTCTTGCATTCGGATAAGCTTCTCCAATTTAGCACCATCCAAAAACTTGAAAGTCATTTATCTTCCCTTTTGTCACAGTTTGACATTATAAACCCTCAAACCCCACAACTGGCCAAGAAATTGGCTCTGATACCACTGAAATATCCTTTTTAGGGTTGAAATTAGATCGAAGGGGTTTTCCCACAAATCCTAACAACACAACATCAAATCCTAACACCAACTTATGCAAGTCTGAATTAAGTGAGCTAAAACCGTAGCCAAACAAATAATTTTCAGTATTTTCTCAAACCCAAGATGTTGCAATAAAATTCAGAGTGCTGGAAGTGCGTCACTTTGGCACATAATAGATATTTATTTATTCCAAAAATTATAGAAAAATTACAATAATTCTAGCCAACAATCTTGGCTCTAAAACAAAATTATCCAATGCAAAATAGCTGGAAACAAATCACAAATTTATCAATAAATACCTTGTTATTGAGCATCAAAAGAGGCTAAACAACCCTAGAAACACCTCCACCCAACCTTAGGGAGGGGTCGTTGACCATTCCTAAGGGTTCGTTACCTTTCTTATAGCTCTAAACCAAATCACCAACCTTGGAGATTGAGTTCTTTGCTGTTATGTGCAAGGAACGGTGATTTTTCTGCCCTAAACAAATAGAAATGTTGTCTAATCAAATCTAATGAAGTTCAATGCAACCCTTGAATGAGGATGCCCTATTTGAATGCAAGGGTTTCCGTCCTTATTCCAACTTCCATTGAAGGGTTTCATCTTCAATGGATAGGTTAAGTGTTTCATGCTTAGACTCAATGAATTCAATTATCAAATCATGCATAAGTTTTTCAAATGAATTACAATCCTCCTTATATGCCTTACTTTTTCAAATGAATTACAATCCTCCTTATATGCGTTACTCCTTAAGTTGGGTGCTCCATTTGGAGGGAAAGTGCGAAATGTTACAAGGGTAACTTTCTTTTAAAATCACTTAAGGGCTATTTGAGCCCCATTAACTCAAAAAGCCCCCTCTTCAACTTAAAATTAGAACAACTTAACCAAAAGGTAACTTTTTATAATTTGAAAAGGAGTTAATGCTTCCTTTTAAAGTCACCTTTCTCTTAGCCTAATGGAAACACCAAAGATTAAGGCTAAGGGTCATTTTCACTCTTATGTCCAAAAGGGGGACATGACAAGTTGAAAATACAACGTGTTGTTCAAATGCCTTTTTAAGGCAATACACATGGAAAACATTGTAAATCTGATTGCTTGCTTGCAACTCCAACTCATAGGCAACCTCTCCAATTCTCCTCAATACTTTGTTACGGATCATATAAGCAAATTTTGAGCTTTTCAGCCCTACTTATTTTCGTTGAAGTTAGCCTATAAGGTTGCAGGTGTAGAAAAACCATATCTCCAACCTCAAATGATCTCTCAGTGGTCTACATAAATTTTTTGCTGATTTTGTGCCCGTTGCAAATGGTCTCTAAGTGACCTTAGAATGTCTCTGCTATGCTCTACAATGTCACCAGTTGTTGGTCAACTATTAGTGAACACCAAATTAGTCAAGGTAGGTGCATTATATCCATATAGTGCCTTAAATAGTGTCATGCCAATGGACATGTGGTAAGTGGTATTGTAAGAATGCTCTCCAAGGTGCAACCACTTAATCCACGATGTCTACGTATTTTTGCCATTGTTCTTTAAGTACCCTTCGGTTCACTTTTTAGCTATCTCTGTCTATCCATCCATTTGTGGGTGATAGTTGGTACTAGAAGTGAGCTTGGCACTGGTCAAACGAAATAACTCTTGCCAAAAGGTTCTTAGTAGTCTTTTGTCACTTGCAATAACAATGGACTTGGGCAAGCCATGTAATCGTAATACTTCTTTGAAAACAAGTCAGCCACCTGTGGTGCTTTGAACTTAGTAGGGATGGCAAATAAATGGACATACTTAGTTAACCGATCTGTTGCAACAAAAATGCAATCCTCGCTAGTCAATTTAGGAAGACCTTTGATAAAATCCATGGATATATTTTTCCATTTTTGACCTGGCACGGGCAAGGGTTGTAATAAACCTATTGGGTAAATGTGCCCTACTTTATTTTGTTGGCAAGTAATGCACTCTTTAACATGTCTAAGAAAATCCTCGTTGAGGCCCTTCTAGGAAAACCTCTTTGTTAGCTACCTATAAGTTTTGTAGAAGCTTGGGTGACCAGTTAGGGGTGCATCATGCAAAGTCCTCATAATTTTCTTTGTTATTTTGGATTCACGTACATTGAATATTTTCTTATTATACAATATAAGGTCATCTGTGAATCATACAGGAGAGTGAGATCAAGGCATAGGTACAATCTTTGCAGGTACCATTAGTGTGAGGGCTCCCACCATGCATCGAATCGCCCTAATTGTTCATAATACTGACTAGTTTTGGTCCATGCAATGCTTGCAAAGGCATTACCTAGCCAAAAATCGGCAGTGACATTTACTGGCCATATGGGAGACTTCCACTGAGTGAAACACAACAATAGGTCCCAGAATTGATATTGAAAGGTTTGCGTAGTTCCTACAAGTACCTTTTTGATATTGGTGGTGAGCTTGGTGGCCAAGAATTCAAAGGCCAATTGAAATCTCCAAGCAACATCGTCATTTGGTAAGCAATGTCAATGACGCCTCGTGTTGTTTGCTTTGCATGCTTTGTGGTTTGTCGAAACCTCTTAGTAATACATCGGACCATGGTTCACAGTGAAGCATCTGCAATTGAATCAATAGGAGTTCCTCTTCCTACCCTAGTGGTGTATGGTTCTCTGATATCTGAATGAAGTGGTGGTGTTGTAGACTTGTATTGCATTAGAGATTTGTTCTGATTGTTCAGGCCAGTTGCTCTTGATGTTGAGTGCACATTGATCTAGATAGTAATATCTTGAGCTAGATGAATAACACCTTGATTGTACCGACTTAGCAATGCCATCATGACTTCGTCTAACTCGCTGAAGGTAGGCAGCATGAGCAACCTTTCAGTGTCAGAACCACGGAGTGGATGTTGTAGTGTTAAAGTTCTTGGTTGTGTTGTTGGTTGGGCTTCTAGAGCAAATAGAGTAGCTTCTACTCCATTAATGAATTCAAAGGGTTTTTGATCATTGTACTTTGTCGAAGCCCTAACCCTATGCCCATTTTCTCCTTCTGAGCATCGGATAATGGGATCAATAGTTGACCTCTGTCCATAGTGGGATGAATGAACAACGCTGATGATTAATCTAAGGAAGTGCACTCTTGTGTGAGATCTGTTTGCAAATAGATAGTTGAAAGGCTGATTGCAAAAAGCTTGTGCGAGCAAGAGAAAATAATGTTTGCTTGTTGTCCATATTGCTTTCTTTTATAGATGTTTGGCGCCCAAATTCTTGTAATCGCCTCCTTTGAATGCATTAACTACATGCGTACAAATGTTTTATTTACAATTAATATTAGATGTTGGAAATCGTTGTGATAGGGACGTTCAGTGCCTAGGTTGTGTGCTTTAGCTTTGGCAGTTATTTTTGGTGAGTAGATGTCCCTTCAGTTAATCAATTCGCTTTATGCATTCGCTTGTCAGTTTATTGCCAAATTTGCTTCAAAACTATTGCAATCTTTTGAGATACCGTTTTATTAATGGTCTGACCTGACCGTTGGCCTTCCATCCACCATACATGTTTTTTCGCTGCCTTCCCGAACTTAATTACCAAGCTTGCGGTTTTTGCGATGTGTTGCACAACAATGAGAATACTAACATTCTACCCTACGAAACAAAATAGAAAACAACAAATGTTAAAGAAATTCTTCACTACATGGAGCTACTTAGCACCCACTCAATTTTTAGCAGCACGATAGAGATTAAAGATGATATGGCTTAAGCATACAACCATTGATTCGCTCTGGTAAAATGGTTCCCTACAAATCTTTTAGCACTATGGTACCTTGTGGTGATACTTCGTGATTGATATAGGGTCCTTTCTATCGTATGTGCAACTTTCTTGCGAATGCTTTAAAATTGCTCTTGTAAAACAATACAGTTTGATCCAGGGAGAATTGCTTAGATTGTAGATTACGATCATGCCATGCTTTATGACTTTGTTTATTGATTTGTTGGGTCAACTATGCTCTTAACTTGTCTTCTTCCATCTTAGTGAAATCCAACAGTCGTGCCCTTAATGAGAATTGATCCCTTAACCTCATGATTATTGCAGTGCACATACTGGGTACAATGTACTCCATAGGCATTATTGCCTCGATGCCATATACTAATTGGAAAGGAGTGAATCCAACGGCTTGCTTGTAATGTGTGCTATAAGCCCATAGAATTGTATGAATGCGATCCTACTAATCTTCTCTCCAGACATTACAAATTTTTGTCAGCAACTTACCCAAAATTTTATTTGATGCTTTTGCCTATCCATTACCCTGTGGATGGTAAGCTGTACTTTTGTGGTGCGATATCATGAATTCTTTAGTGAGTGGCTTAATAGTATTATTGAGAAAGTGCGTGCCTCTATCACTTACCAGCTTAACTAGGCATCCAAATTGTGTAATGATATTTTCATATAAGAACTTGGCAACATCCATTGCACCACAGTTGGGAGTAGCAACAACTTCTACCCATTTTGTGAAATAGTTGGTTCCCGTGATAATATATCTTGCATGACTACGCTTACTCGAGGGAGCTATAGGTTCGACAAAATGCATTTCCCATTGTTTGAAAGGTTGTTCTACAAGCATAGGAACCATAGGCATTTCATCTTGTTGATTAGGTTTACCCATTCGTAGACAGATGTCTCAATGTTTAGCAACTCTGTGCGCATCTTGAAAAAGTGTAGACCAACATAAATCGCTCTAAAGTATTTTCCTAACAGTAGCATTTGCTATGAAGTGTCCTGACAGTGGCAACAATTGGAGTCACTTGTGTTCTAGAGCTACCTTGTGCAATACATCATGCTTACCCAGCTTGTACAAGAACCCATTAATGAGGCTATATGGTATAGCTTTGGTAACCATTTGTTTCTTGTCCCTCTCTGTATAATGTGTAGGAAAAGTTCTTTGTTCCAAGAAGTTTGCGATGTCCTCCATGTTATCAGGTATTGCAACAATTTTAAATAGATGTGCATCTGGAGTTTCATTTTCGAGTTCCTCCGGTTCTTCCCCATTGCGCATTCTGTTGAGATGATTTGGCCCCACGTTCTTTTGTCTTGGTTTCACATTGATTCAGAATTGGAAGTCCTGGAAGAGCATCAACCACGTGGAGATCCTTCCCCTTAGCATTGGTTTATTGACCAGGTATCGCAATACTTGATGGGCCATGAAGAATTCAAAAGGAGTAGCCAGCAAGTAATGCCTGAATTTTTGTAATGCAAACTCCATGGCGAGTGCTTCTCTTTCGGTGGTAGTGTAATTCTTTCCTGCAACGGATAGTTTCCTACTTGCAAAATGTATTGGATGGTCTAGCCCACCTTCGTCGGGTTGTGCTAAGACGACTCCTGTTGCAGTGCCCGAAGCATTGACATGTACATGAAATGGCTTTTTCCAGTCAAGAAATACCAAGATGGGTGTTGTTACCAACCTCTGCTTTAGCTCAATAAATGATGTTTGGCATTTAGGTTTCCATTCGAGTTTGGTGGCTTTGCGTAGTAGCTTTTCCACGGCTACTGATATAGTTGCATATACTTTTATGAATTCCTATAATATTCGATATGACCCAGAAAGGTGCGCACTTCAGTTGAATTTGTAGGTGGCATTCCTACTAGAACAACAATTTTCGTTGGATCAACCAGAATCCCATCATTGCACACTACATGACCCAACAAGGCACCAAAAGGTGTAAAGAATAGACATTTCTCTAATTTTAAGGCGATGTGCAAAGCCCTGCATCGCTCTAGCATCAATTTGAGCTTTGACAAGTGCTCATTAAACAGAGAAAATACTTACCAGTCATCTAAATACACCTCCAAGAAATCATGAATGAATTTTTGAAATGCATTTACCACATCTCTAGAAAAGACAACAGGGGCGTTCTTTAAGCCAAATGGCATTACCTTATGTGCAAATGACCCCTATTCAGTAGCAAAGGTAGTTTCGGTGTGACAAGTGCTCTTTAAACAGAGAAAATACTTACCAGTCATCTAAATACACCTCTAGGAAATCATGAATGAAGTTTTTAAATGCATTTACCACATCTCTAGAAAAGACAGCAGGTGCGCTCTTTAAGCCAAATGGCATTACCTTATGTGCAAATGACCCCTATTCAGTAGCAAAGGTAATTTCGGCGTGATCTTCTTTGGTAATTGGAATTTGGTGGTATCCACTGAAACCATATGTAAAGGAATATACCTCATGTCCAACAACATATTTTAGGGCTTCATTTGTAAAAGGGATAGGAAATGGATCGTTGATGTAGGTGTCGTTGAGTGTGCGGTAATTCCCACACACTCATATTTCTCTCATTTTCTTAGGTTGTACCACCATGGGGCTCACCCATTCTGCCCTCTCAACTGGATAAATAATTCCAATTTCTTGAATTTGATCCAATTTGAGCGTTTACTTTAGTTTTCATGTTAGGATTGAGTTTGTATGGTCGTTTTTTAATCGGGCGTGTGCATTCTTTTCGCTCAATGTGCATCTTTCCCAAGGATGGATCTACGCCTTTGACCTCTGAAAATTCAACTGGAAACACAGCGTGGTAGTCTCTAAACAATTGCAGGGTTTCAAAGATCTGCTTTTGTCCCCAATAATCTCCCATGGATGCAAAGCTTAGGGGTCATTTTTGTCCCAATATTTCCATGCGTCTTCTGGAACGGTTCTTGATATATTTTACCTACTCCACTAGGCAAAGTATCTTGTAAAACGTGTTTGCCTTCCCGTCGTGGGATGTCAATACTACGCAACTTTTCTTCTACCTGCTCTGCACTTTGTAGTAGTTTAGGTTCCTCTTCATGCTGCATTTCAAAGAACCCTTCTAAATCCAAATCCCCATCACTATCACTGGACTCTGTTAGATCATTGTTTATTCTATTACAGGGTTGAATCTGGAGCTGTTCTTTTTTATTAGCTTTGTAATTGCGTAGTACAAAATCCAAACCCTGCGCAGCTTCTCAATGAGAAGATGATTCGATAATGTTTGATAAATCTTCTGCATGTCTGTGACAATTTTTTTTTGATCTTTAGTAGGGCATTTTGTACAAAGGAATATCATCTTCAAATACAAAAGTTTGAATAAAATCCTGTTGAAGTTGTGGCCAGTGTTTGGTTTCTCTTCTATGCTCTTAATGCATGTACCAGGTTGTTGGAAGAGGTGCAAGAGTATGACTAAATATGTGCGCCCAATATCAAGGCTCTATTCTTTGTGTAGTCCATATGTCCACGCATTGATGGATGTGTAGTTCGGGGCATTGACCCTTTTAAAAGAAGGGCCATTTTGCTTTAATACTAGCTGGTAGTTGAAACCTTGCACACAAGATTTTACAAGGATCCTCCCAATGCATATTTGTGGTTCTGTGCACAACCCACCATGTTGCAGCAGTTCTTTTCAGCGCATCGTTGAGTGCGCTGACTCGTCGTGCTACCTCTGGTACATGGTGTTCAAGCCTCAAGATGAATGAATTAAGATCCTCGGCCACAAATATTGAGATATTTGGCATTTTGTGGCGAACATCATGCACAGAGGTCTCAACTCATGAACTCTTTAGGACCAATTCAGGATATGTGCATTTGAGTCACCACTTATGGATGAGGCTAAATTCTAGGGTAGGATTCCTTCAAGGGTAAGTTCAAGGTAATCCATCATAGTTGCAGTATTATTATATAAAAAATCTACCTTAGATCTTGTTGGTGAACGTACTGAAGGAGAAACACATTCTTCAATTTGAACCTGTCTGACTGGCGACTTTGTTATAAATGGTTTAAATACCAACGGTTATTCCTGCTACGTAGTACTGGGCTTCCACTTCTGATATTCAACAGTGCGCACCCCAGTTTGCCTTGCATCTGTCCCCACCTTAAACCAACTGTTGTCCCCGAAAGCATAAGTAGACTCTGGTTCCTTAGGAATGATATATGGCTTTTGTTCACATTTGTTTAGAAGTATGACTACTATTTTATCTTTATGTTGTGTTTCTAATTGATTGCGTATAGTGTTAATAGCCATTTGGCCATCATAGGCCCATTTCTTATCGATTAAGGTAGGGTAATGGGTCTCTGCTATTTTCATGTCAATAACTTCAAAGTCTCCTTGCAAGCTAAGTTCAGCGACTTTAATTTCAACATCTTCTAGTCGGCCAATAGGTTCGACTTTGCTGTAATCCGCTAAGTTTAATGTTATTGGATGGTAACTTAGAGTTGGTTGGCCAATGGCTTCCCATGTGGAGCGAGGAATCATATTAACAGTATTGCCAAAGTCAAATACCGCATTTGGGATTTCATATCCAGCCAACTCGGTGTCTAGTCGTGAATCCACATCCCAAGGCTTCTTGGTCTTGACATACCAAACTCCTTTGTTGGCCCTTGTCTGTTCTCGCTGCACACACTCCAGAAGATTGTGAAGGAGGTTCATGATATTCTAGTATATATCCTCGTTGCGCAATGTGCTGAATAGTTTCATTAGATTTGTGAAAGAGGTCACAACGCCCTCTTGTTGCAAAATCCTAACAATTTGCCCATACATTTGGGTATCAATAGCAGTGTTATCCTCATCAGAAGTTGGTTTTTGTTGTATTTTCTGTAATACCTGTGCAACTTGATGCATTAAATTTTTTTCGGTTGCAAGGTCAAGATATTTATTCCGCTGCACTTTTCTATTACCTAGATCTTGAGGCATCTCTAGTGGAGGTAACCCTTGTTCAACCCCTTTTTGCCTTGTGACGGCTTGCATAAATGCATTTTCCTTTGGCTACACATTAATCATGTTTACATTGCGCACTGGGTTCTCTTTTGTTTGTATTTCCAGAATAGGGCAGTACTCCGTTTGATGTTGACCTTCGATCCTGCAATATACACTAACTTGCCTTTGGGGATTGGTGGGACAATTCTTTGTATAATGGTTATGGGTGCCACCGAGATAACATTGCATGGGCGATCGAATTTGCCGATTATCGTTATTATGACCTCCTTGATAACCTCCCCGATATCCTCCTTTGTAGCCTCGGTTTTGTTGATATCCCCAACCTTGGGATGTTGTCCATTATATCATCTCTGATATCCTCCTCTGTAGTCTTTGTTCTGTTGATATCCCCAACCTTAGTATGTTGTCTATTATATCCTCCTTGCTGATTTATTTGCGCATCATATCCTCCATATTGATGTTGAGGAGAACTTGGGGTCCAAGTTGCTTGTTGTTGTTGAAGATTTATGTGGTTCCATGGTTGCGCATACTGACTAGAATATTGATATGATGGAGATGACGTATATTCCAGCTAGCTAGGCCTTGTGGTTGGTACTGTGGTGATGATGGCATATGATATTATGGCGATGATCGCATTGGTCATCTCCACATTTGTTCCTAGAATTGTTCTTCGTATAATGGTTATATGCATCGTAGAGATAACATTGCATGGGCGGTCGAATTTGCGGATTATCGTTATTGTGACCTCCTTGATATCTGCCACGATATGCTCCCCGATATCCTCCTTTGTAGCCTCTGTTTTGTTGATATCCCCAACCTTGGGATGTTGTCCATTATATCATCCCCGATATCCTCCTCTGTAGTCTCTGTTTCATTGATATCCTCAACCTTGGTATGTTGTCCATTATATCCTCCCTGTTGATTTATCTGCGCATCATATCCTCCATACTGATGTTGAGAACTTGGGGTCCAAGTTGCTTGTTGTTGAAGATTTACGTGGTTCCATGGTTGCACATACTGACCAGAATATTGATATGATGGAGATGACGTATTATTTCAGCTAGCTAGGCCTTGTGGTTGGTATTGTGGTGATGATGACATATGATAGTATGGCGATGAAGGCACCCATCCTGGAATGCCTTGAGTCGCATTGGTCATCTCCGCATCTGTTCTTGGAATGGCTTGCTTCGCAGTGGGTATCTGTTGGGTTGCAACTGCGAAGACATTTTTTGTGATATCTTGTCATGATTTGTAGAGTTGTAAAAATTACAATATAGGCTGTGTGATTTATGAATATATTGCTGAAGGAGATGGCATTTGGATTTAGGATGTCCCACTACCTTGCAAAGTTCACAAAATCTTGTTTTGATTGTCGGACAATCGTTCCTATGATGTCTCTTGCGACCGCACTTTATGAACCATAAACTTAATTTAGGCTTGTCATTTTCATGCATTTCGTTCATTTTCCTCATAAAAGCATCTAACTTAACTTCTACTTTTGATCCTATCGAGGGAAGATCTGCACAATCATTTATCTGCTCAACTCTGAGGGCAATAGATCGAGCATCAACTTTGGTGGAGAACTGCGTTTGCGCGATAGGGAACCTTATTCTGGGTCATAAACATTCTACGAACCAAGCAGTTTTATCTTCATCTTCGAGAATAAAATCAATTTTATTCATTATGTCGGATAACCTACAATTATATTCTCCAATCGTTTCTCTTAATTTTTGCCAAATCTCCTTTATATCTTGGATCACTTGATTGGAGCATTTTTTAACTTTGAATTTTGCCATCAACAAATCTTTGACTTGTTTTAAATCTAGGGTATTGACATTTCTTTTGCAAATGAACTCCAAAGCGCGTCCTCCCAAAGCTCCTACGAGTTCGCATTTCTTCACATCATCCGATGTAACCCCTTTTACAACCCATTTCATCTCACGTGTGACTAAGTATTTTTCTGGATCCGCAAATGCATCATACAACATTAAAGCTACACACATACCTGGTAACTATTGTAGCTTAAGTGTCATATTTGAAGGATTGTTAAATGTTGCAAGTGTCTGAATATTGGTAACTATAACTAGCGGTGTCTGTGCACTAGTTGTTGCACAGTTAAGCGACTGCGTAGTGGTTATTGTACTTATAGGATGCTTCGCACTATTCTTTTCAGAGGTAACCAGGAATTTTGCCTCCTGTAATTTCTTTTTTTTTAACGTCCGTTAGGTTTCTATATTGAGCTTTCCAAACTTGTCGGTAAAGGAATCAAACTATCCTAAGTTAGCTTCTCTCTCTAAACTTTTTCTACCTTCTATAAATAAAGTGGGTTTGGGGGATGCGTACTCTTGAAATGAATGATGCTTAATTCCAGCTTCGTGCTTCGAATTTGAACCTGTAATAGTACTACTTTCAAATTTAACATCTTCCCAGGAACTTTCCTTCTTGGGTCTAAGAAAAAGCCCCTCAGTTAATTGCGACCTACCTCTATTTCCTAATTGCTCTACCTTAGCATCTCTGCTTCCAGCATCCTCTTTCTCATCTAGCCTTTCCTCATATTCAATATACCCTTCTCTTTCAGGAGCTTCCACATCTTCTTTCAACAACCTTTCTTCTCCAACATCGTTGCCTTGCACTTCTCTAGCGTTAGCAACTTCTACTTTACTTCTAGTCCTACTCGTAGTTACTTCAGGGTTGGTTGTCTTTTCCATCTTCTTTGTTGTCGTAGCTCTCTTTCGAGTCCTAAAATTTTCTTTTCGCTCAAATTCTTTTTACCTTCCATTTTTTGAGATCAGTTTCAAGTTCTTACTCAACTCCTCGTCATCAACTTTCTCTCGCATGTACCATTGTTAGTAGAGGTTCCTGGAATTTCACCAGAACATGCTAATTACAGGGATAACTTGTGCAATGGAGAGCACAATAGGTGAAAGAGAGAGAAATCGTGTAGACCACATACAACATCTTGAATTAGATCGAAAATTAGGTTGCAACATCTATAGAAAGGAACAAGACCATAATTCATATTGCATCAAATTATAAAATAAAGCAAAACAAGGTACTCAACTGTGCGTACACCATACATAAAAGATAATAAGAGAAAATCATTATAGGACAATTTCTGTTAATCTCTATCAACACATCGAATCAAATTCTATTACATTGAAGTACTATTTATAGTCTTTTACAATCTTAATTTCTCTTCACATTCCAACTTCCAAAAAACAAAATGAACCACTCCTCGCATTCTCCAATTATTCGATTAGACTTTCTAGGCCGAATAAGTACAAACCTACACAAAAGACAATCAAATACTTTGCACATGTGTTTATCCTATATACTTCACGGTTTGGCAAGCTCCATTCTATGTCCAACACCATCTAGGGCAAATTTTGTCATTTTCAGTTTGAAGACCCCTTGTGAAAGTGCTGCATGGAGTTTCTAGGGTCTGAAGACCCCAATTTAGGGCTGTGTTGGAATTGTTGCTGGAAATAATATTTTTCCAGCTAGGGCGACTTGATTTTGAAGTTGAAATTGAAGGTTTGATAGGCTATTTCAGGCCTATAACCTATTCTAATTTTTTTAATAATTATTTTGGTAATTATCACTAATTTTAATTTATATTTTCCAACTCTTTTATGGAGAAAAAATCGTCAAAATCAGGGATTTAAGCTTCTTGTAATTCTCCTGCATATTAGTGGCTTTGTGGCAAATTTGAGTTTGATGGTTGATTAGATGCCCTAATATTCTTTGCAACATTCAATAATTTTCAGCTAGGGTTTGGATAATTTATTTCAACATTTTGTGAGATTTTTGGCACCTAGGGGTTTGCTGGAAAAATCAGAAAAATATTGTCTTTGGTCAGGGTTTGGTGATAAAATTCAGATTTCAGGGTTTGCCCCAATGTGGGGACATTGCATTTTTATTTCTATTTTTTTTTAGTAATCAAAAGTATGCCAGGGAGAAAAAACAATGTACTGCATAAACAAATTAAACCCTAATAATAACACGAGTTTTATTTTATTGTTAAAATCTGTTGGAATACATCAATAGAGAAATAATAATATGTAGAACTAATTAGAAATCGAGCACCTGGAGGGAGATCCATCCCAAATCACATTTGATGTTGTTGTATAATGCTTTTCCAAGCACCCCACAAATCAGATTACCAATAAAAAAGAATGTTTACAGTCCAATGCAATCTTTGGATGAGATTGTCTACAAGAAATCTTAAGGGTTTCATCCCCTGATCTCTGGAGCCAAGACTTTTTGTCTCTGAATCAAGGGTTTATGCTTGGTGTTTTCGCTATAAAAGCCCATAGATTACCACTGATGCTCATCCCAATTGACATTTGCCAATTTTTTTATGAAAGTTAATCGATTTATCAAAAGTTATGGGTTTTTATACTATATCTTATAGTTTTACATTTGTTGAGATATGAGCTTATTTTACATAAAATTTAATATTTTGGAAAAATATTCAAGTGTTAGCTGTAAATCTTATGTTTTTCTTCAAATATTTAGTTGGTAATACAAATATATCTTATATTCTGAAAGTGATTTTTCCCTGCTTTTATATACCCATAAAAAATTGCTTTAGCTTAAAATTTTCCATGTTTTACACCACTTATATTGAGCTTGAAAGGGGTTTGATGTTGCTCCATGTAGATCACAATAATTTTTGCTTTTTCTTGTATTTAGCTTTGCAATTTTAGGTTTGATATCACATAAACCAATTAGGTTGAATCTTGTGCCCCCTAAGTGCAGGTCCACAAGCTTTTTATTAATATCGAAAAATCAAGTACATAGAAAGGGTGCCAATATGTCGTTAACTTTTTTACATTGAAAAACATATATTTATAGATTTTCACCACATGCCGGTAAAAACCAACCTACTAACCAACTCCTATGGGAATTCCACCCGAAATGTATTTTTAATTATTTAACACAAATATAAAACTAACCTAATAAATCTAAGTTAATTTATTTACGGGGGTGTCTTTATAAAAAGAAGCATGCCCTGTTTACATTTATTATGTAAAATAAACTTACCAAAAATCCTAGTCTAAGTTAAGACTTTGGAACAAGTCCTAACACCCCTTTATGATCCAAAGTCAGTTCTTTGGACACATGCCAAGCATTTTTAAAAATATTTCAAATTTGACCTTGTCAAGGGGTTTTGTGAAAATGACAACTGTCTAATCAGCAATTGGGCAATATATTGGATCAAGTGTTTTTTTGGTCACCAGCATTCGTAGATAATGATATTTCATATCCATGTGTTTTGTTTTGGCATGAAATATTGGATTCTTGGACATCTTGATTGCACTTTGATTATCAATGTATAACTGTGTAGGAGCAAGTAGAGAAATTTGAAGATCTTCAAGAATGCGCCGTACGTAAACAATTTTTTTGGAAGCATTCCATGCTGCAATGTACTCTGACTTTGTTGATGAATTTCTCACTGTATCCTACTTCTTACAAAACCAAGCAATGGCCGCTGATCCCATATGCATAGTGTTACCTGTTGTGGATACTCTGTCATCCACACATCCCGCCAAAATTTGCATCACAATACCGAACAAATTTGAAGTTCTTGTTTTAGCGGAACTCAAGGCCATATGTTTTTGTTCTCTGAAGGTAAGGAACTACGCTTTTTGCTGCATGCCAATGAATTTCTCTAGGTTCATGCATAAACTTAGACAAAATTCTAACTGAAAATGATATATCGGGCTTGGTAGTCATCAAATATATCAAACCTCCGACTGTCTGTATTTTGTGTCATCAAAAAAGGCACTACCTTCATCCTTAGACAATTTCAAGTTTCTTTCCATGGGAGTGAGGGCAAGTTTGCAATCACTCATGCCAAACCTATTTAATAACTTAGAAATATATTTAGTTTGTGAAATGAAAATACTATGCTCTTTCTGAGTTACTTCTATGCCAAAATAGTAGTGAAGAAGTCCAAGATCTGTCATCTCAAACACATGTTTTAATTCCTTCTTCACAGACTTGTTATGGTTTTCATCATTACCTGTGATAAACAAGTCATTGACATAGAGAGCAAGAATCACCAATTTCTTACCCTGCACTCGAAAATAGAGAGTATCATCGGATTCACTATGTTGAAAACCATTTGTCTTCAAGTATGAATCCATTTTCTCATAACAATCCCTGGGTGCTTGTTTGAGCCCATATAAATCTTTTATCAATTTACACACTTTGTGTTTTGCACCTACTTTCTCAAAACCTTGAGGTTGGTTCATGTATACTTCTTCCTGTAAATCACTATTCAAAAAATCACTTTTAACGTCCATCAAATGTACTTTCCAACCATTCTGTGCTGCTAAAGCAAGTACCATACGAATAGTGTGTCATTTGGCAGTTGGTGCAAATGTTTCTTCATAGTCAATACCTTCTTGTTGCACATAACCTGTCGCAACAAGTCGCCTTATGTTTATCAATGGAGCCATTCGATTTATACTTAGTTCTATAAACCGACTTGCATCTTATGGGTTGAACATGTAGAGGAGGATCAACCAAAACCCAAGTATTATTATTAAGTATTGCATCATACTCATTTTTCATTGCATGTTGGCAAACTGGGTTAGTAGAAGCCTCCTTAAAAGTAGATGGCTCAGTGGAAGTAGTAACAACCATTGCATAGTTCACTTGTTTACGAGAACACCTGGGACTTGTTAGACCAACTTCATCTACTTTCAAGTCAGAAAAAGTACTTTGAGCCCATTTTGGTTACTTATTCAAATTATTCAAATCATGAACACCAGAATTCCAATCATGTGCACCATTCGAAGGAAGACTTAAAGAATTTTCAACATTTTCTAAGCCATCAACCTGTGAATTAGTAGGTGGAGAGGAAATAGAAGGGATACTAGTCTTATACCACAACCTTTAAGAATTGCCCTCATTGTTCAATCCCTTATCATGTTTTGCAATCTTCCTATCTAATCTGTCAAATTGAGAATCAATCTCTGCAGTGTTCATAGTACCAAATTCATCAAATACCACATCCCAACTCACTATGAATTTCACTGTAACCTGTGCAAGCAAACAATACCCCTTTTAATTTTTTGAATATTCAAGAAAGATGCATTTTTGACTTCTTGGTTCCAACTTAGTTTTATTTTCAGTGGGAACTAAAGCAAAACAAAGGCATCCAAAAACTTTCGAGTGTTTAACTTTTGGTTCAAACCCATACCAAGCTCATATGGAGTTCGTCCCAAAAGTGCAGCTGTGGGGGACCTGTTTTTCAAATACACTGCAGTACTAATGGCTTCAGTTCAAAACTTATCATCGAGCTGTTTATAGTGCAACATAGCTCGTGTTGTGCCCTCTAAAGTCCTATTCATCCATTCAGATACTCCATTTTGCTGTGGAGTGTAAGCATTATTGTATTGTCGATGAATGCCATGTTCTCGACAACAATTTGAAAACTCATTCAAAGTATATTCACCACCATTTTTTGAACGAAGAGTGGCCAAGTGTGACCCTGTTTCTTTTTCAACTAAGTGTAATCAATCAACAAACTTAGTGAAAACTTATGATTTATTTTTCATCAAAAAAACTTGAGTAATCCTAGAAAAATCATCAATAAACAACACAAAATACCTACACCCTCCAATGGATGATTTTTTCATGTCACATACATCACTATGAACTAACTGTAAACCTCTGTTAGCTCTCCATGAAAAATTCTTAGGATTTTTTTTCCGATTCTGTTTGCCCAAAACACATGATTCACAAAGAATACTATCTTTGCGAAAAGTGGGCAATCCACTCACCATACCATATCTCTGCAAGTCCACTAAAGAGTGAACATTCAAATGTCCATAGCAAAGATGCCACAACCGTTGTGTAGACATAGTACTTGTACTTGTTTCAACAACTGGCACAAGTTCCACTGTGGGAGGAAGCACTTTACAATGCAATCTAACCAAATTTCCATCCTCATATCCTATATACATGGTTTTATAACCATCCTTCACTGAATTGATATAAATGAGTCCATTTTCAAACACAATTTGATAACCTTTATTTCAAATAGTTACCAAGGAAAGAAGATGCTTTTGCAATGTGGGAACATACCAAACTTTCTCTAGGTATTTGATTGATCCATTAGGAAGGAGAATCTGAATTGACCCAAGACCTTGTGAAGTATGCAAAGACTTATTTGCCAAGGACACCGGAGAGAGAAAAGCTTCTTTGAAAGTCCAAAAAAAGTCGTCTAAATGTCATATGTTTGGTTACTCCTGTATCTAAAACCCATACATCTGTGAGCTCATCTCTAGCCTCATATTTCATATAAGTAATGTTCCTTATAGCTGTGAATGCAGATTCATGAGCAACATTGCCAGACTCATCATAATCATGGTCAGCATATTGACTAGAGTTAGACTTAGTCACTTTTTGTGACCTCTGAATTTTTTCAAAATGAATCATATATTGAGAGGCAATGTGACCAAATTTTCCACATCTATGACACTGAATGTCTGATCTACCTCGACCTCTACCTCTATAAGAGTTGTGACCACATCCTCTATCACTCGTCTCATTTGAATGAGAATGGGTAGATTGTTGATTTGAATAACCTCTACGTCGGTTTTGATATTTCCCTTCTCTATAACCTCGACCCCCTTTATAAGCGTTCCCTTTATTGTTTTGTTGACCAGAAGAATATGAACTAGGCTTAGACTCTAAAACATGGGCTTCCTCGGTTTTCTTGGATTTCTTAGGTAGAGAGAGGTCATATTGAATAAGCAACTCAACCAATTTATCAAAAGTGATGTCTGTGATTTTATCAAAAATATGCAACATTTCTACAAAGTTCCTATAGGACCCAGATAAGTCCTTTCAATACAGTGATAACTATGAGATCATCATCTAGTTTTTCAAACCTAGTCTTAGTGTACTCAGTAGCAATATTCTTCAACTTAGACATGTATTCTCCCATATCCCCATCTTCTTTTAACGATAAAGTAAACAATTGCATATGAATGTTTATTTTCTTATGCTTAGATTTCTTATCATACAAATCAGATAAAGTTTTTCATGCAGTGTAACTATGAGGAGAATTTTCAATATGTATCCCGAGTACAACACTTGATTAAAGTTAGGGCTTTAGAATCACGTAGATTAAAAACATCAAGTTTGGCTTGTTCTATAAGCAATGTAGGATTTTCGTTCTTTACAACATCCCATAGCTCATTAAAAATTAATGAAGCTTCCATCAATTGTTTTCAATCTAAATAATTAGAAATCGTTAATCTATCAAGTGGACAAATAAAAATAAGTGCGATACAATGCAAAATAAATGCGACAAATAAAAGAAGCAACACACTCACTAGTAGCACTTCGCATAAGACAATGCTTCTACGGGGTTTTTCACTTAACCTCCATGTAGAGCAAAAACAAAAAGATTTTTGATGGGTTTTGCACTTCACAAAAAAAATCAAAGATTACACTCTTATTTCTCCAAAAATACACCCTTATTTGACCAAAAACAAAAGAAACAAACTTCTATTGCGTTTTTCCAACTAGTATTTTAAGCCTTTACAATATATATGCTTTTTACAATTTGTAAAGCATATAAAAAAGATTTAAAAAAATATATATATATTCTCTTTCAAAGTGCATATACCAAAAATAATATTCTTCCAAAAAAGAGTTTTGAACCATTGACTTCCTCCTTACAAAGCCCTACACAAAATAAACCCATCCAATTGCTCTAAGAGCATTCAAAAGCCATAAAAACATGAATTTGTATATGAACCTGATTTTCTGCTTTATGAAAATAAAAAAAATTACTTAGGCGTGGTAATTAATTCATTCGGAAAGATTTTAAGTAAAAAATCCAACCCTTTGCTTTATAGGACCCTTTCCAACCCTAAATCTTTGAAAAATCTAATATGAAACTTTTACAAAATAAAATATATATTTTTATGAACTTTCCAATGCATTTCTGGAACTTCCAACGCCATCGCTGTGTGAAAAAAATCTACAACTAATCTTCTCCGCCAAGTCGTACAAATACATACCAAGCCGTACTATTCAGGTTTTGGCTCAATTTAAGATTGTCAGAGAGATTTTTGATGAAGAAAATCTGATTTTTGAATCGTTGGGCGTTGAGGAGGCCGTACAAGTTCAGATATGGCTTGAAAAATTCATAAAAACACCTTGGCTAACATCTTAGAGGATTTGAATACCAAATTTAGCCTTTTAGCAAGTTAAACACAACAAAAAATTAAGTAGATTGAATGTTTTTAAAAAATTGAAAGCCGTACTATCTAAACATAGAGGTTTTTAGATTTCAAAAAGGCCATTCAAATGATTTTTGGACAAAAAAAGGGTTTTTAAAATCTCGTTTCATCAAAATTACAGTTTGAAAACCATTCCATACTAATAAAAATTAAAAGATTTGAGTTTGCAATATGTAAGAAGAGCTTCTTCAGGGATAAGGACGTACAACACAGGGTTTATCAGGAAAATTTGTTCAGAAGCAAAGTAAAATATTTAAAAGATTTAATATTTTGATAATTTATCAAAATATTAACCTTATACCAAAGTCACATATAGGGCATACCTTAAATATCAATTCATAAATGATTTCACGTGAGGCTTCTTTGTGTCTTCGTGAATAAATCTTCACTTTGCTTTAATTCGAATTCATCGTGCTCTCGATTATCATGTTCTAATATCACTGATATCACATAAACCAATTATGTTGAATCTTGTGCCTACTGAGTGTGGGTCCACAAGCATTTTATTAATCTTAAAAAAATCAAGTACATAGAAAGGGTGCCAATATGCCGTTAACTTTTTTACTTTGAAAAACGTATATTTATAGGTTTTCACCACATGTCGGTAAAAACCAACTAACCTACTAACCAACTCCTATGAGAATTCCACCCGAACACATATAAAATTAACTTAATAAATCTAAGTTAATTTATTTAAGGGGGCGTCTTTATAAAAAAAAACATGCTCTGTTTATATTTTATTATTCTAAATATTTAAAAGATTTAATATTTCGATAATTTTTCAAAATATTAACCTTATACCAAAGTCACATATAGGGCATACCTTAAATATCAATCCATAAATGACTTCGCATGAGGCTTCTTTGTGTCGTGAATAAATCTTTTCACCTTGCTTTCATCCAAATTCATTGTGCTTTCAATTACCATGCTCTGATACCACTGATATCACATAAACTAATTAGGGTGAATCTTATGCCTATTGAGTGCGGGTCTACAAGCATTTTATTAATCTCGAAAAAATCAAGTACATAGAAAGGGTGTCAATATGTCGTTAACCCTTTTAGTTTGAAAAATATATATTTATAGGTTTTCACCACATATCGGCAAAAACCAACTAACCCACTAACCAACTCCTACGGGAATTCCACTCAAAAGGTAGTTCTAATTATTTAACACAAATATAAAACTAACTTAATAAATCTAAGTTAATTTATTTATTGATGAACCTGTCCTTAGACTGTTCTGTAACCATCAACTTGTGAGCTAACTTCTTTTAGGGGTTTCATACATTTGAACATACTTATACAGACCTATTCAGATCAATCATTCCTTTAGTGGAAAATTTAAAACTTTTCTTTTGACCTATAGGCTGTGATATCATCTTTTAGCCTTGTTTTTTCTGTTTATTGGCCATAACTCCTTGTAGGTTAGCTCAATCATGAAAGTAAAACCATTTTTGGATACCCATTAAGCCCTTTTGTAACATATTGGAAAATCTCCTGACATTACTTTGTACGGAATTGTACTTTCTTCTTTAAGCCCTATTCTAATTAGCCCTTCTTTTGTGCAAAACGCCTTGTCCAGACTAAAGTACGGACTTTATAATCAAACCAAGCATCATTCCAGATACCCATTACCTTCTTACAAGAGAATCAAACGTTTGTTAGTGCACTTCTTTGGAGAAATCCACTTTTCCTATATTGGTCTCTTATCTTTCACTTCACATGCACCTAGGTTCCATTTGGCAATTGACTTTTTCCATATTTATCCGTACTACAACATTTGGAAACCACTTCTAACAGTTTGTTAACATCATCAATGGTAAGATTGCAAGTTTTCAAGAATTTAAACTCATTTTGAGGGTCAGACCCTAATTCAGGGTTTTCTACAATCTTGCAGAGAGCAGTGTAATTGTGGTTGGGAGTGTTTTACCCTGTTTCAAGGGTTCTAATCAATTGTCTAGGCTCTGTCTTAATGCCCTACACCTTCTCCAATCATCGCCCAGGTTATATCAACCTCCTATGCTTTTCAATGCTTAATATCTCAGTTGTCTTTGACTGTATATGATAGTCAATAGGGTTTATGATTTCCTTCTCTATTTCAATGATCAATAGACTTTCAAGATGATAAACAAACATGTCAATACCTTAAATGACTTCCCCATTCATATGTTCATATCAAAGATGCATTTATCAATCCATCTACTATGCAAAACATGCAACTTTCTTGTGTTTTCCTGTACATTGTCATCTACAGGGCCGAGAGTCAATTGTTGGAGTTTTAAGACATCAAAGGGGTTTCTAACACCTGTTTCTTCTTCTCTTAAGTTTGTACTTGCCTTTTAGACCTATCTCCATGCCATCATAAACTTCATGCAAACATTTATATGTGGATTTTACCTTGGACAGTGGGCTGTAGGTTTGGATGCCTGAATACCCTGTTTAGGCTTGTTTAGGCTTTTTATAACATTCAAAGCTCTTTACAACCTCTTGGTCACATAATTCCAGTTTTAACTTATTCCCAACATACAAAATAACTAGTCTTTCACAATGTTCTTTAGAGACTCATCATACACACACACATTCACAAGGTTGTCACCAGAATTCCATAAAGAAACCATATATGAAACAAAACATTCATTCTTTTTTAGATCAATTAGAAGACTTACAATTCAATACCAGATTCAATCTCAATGTTCCATGGCTTTCAAAGCCTTGTCTGCTCCTTCACACATTCTTGACTTAACATCAAATCTGCGCCTTCTCTTTAACTTTAACATCTCTTGAGTGAGGTCCTCCCTCACTATTTCTCCTCTCTTTTCTTCATTCTATTCTCTTTTCTTAAATGAGAGGACCTTTTCTCTCTGTCCTTCTCCTTTACGTCCCTCTCATCCTCTCTCTTACTGAATTCTCTCTTTTTCTCTTTTCAAGAACCTCCTCTAACTTCTACGCCAATTTTGGGCTGAAGGTAAAACAAAAACAATTTTAATCTTTAACAATATACTAAGGTTGAAAATAGTTTCAACCATTTCTTCCTTATTTCCTCAACAGCCCAACAATCACTTTTTACCTTTTCACTTTTCACTTTTGACAATTACATTTACTCTCAAGGTGAAATTTTGAAATCTAACACAATTTGGAGGGAAAACAAGAATTTGAAATTTCACACTAGAATATCATTTAAATTTGCATGTTTGATGATCTTAACTAGTCTTCCATGAAGCTATTGATGATGCTTCTTTATCATACTCTCCCTGTAGAAAAGATTTGAACCTTAGTTCAAATGAGATGCTTCCTCCATGCATTAGTCTTCATTCTATCTATGGATCCCAAGGTCTTGTTGCCAATACCAATGCTTGTCTTTGATAGTCTTTGTCTTTCATCTTGCTTTTCTTCCTTTTCTGGTATGTTCTTCTCCTCATCTCTTTCTCAGCTGCCATCTCCCGCTTCCATGCTTCTTTATCTTCATACATATCTTCTAGATCTTCTTCTTGTTCTTCTTGGTTCATGAGCTTTTCCAAGGACTCATGTATGTCATTCACTTTAGCTACCTTCATACCTGCATACAAAACATTCAAAGCCACCTTATAATCAAAATTTTTAGGCCATGAAGCCTCTTGGCTGTCTTCACATTGTTGCTCCTTGATAAAAACTATTTTGGCCTCTTTGCTTTGCTCTTGTCTTGTTTCACTCTTCCCAATGGTGTCTTCACCATGGCTTGTACCTTCATTCATTTCTCTTGAATAACCAAACAGCTCCTCCAACGTCTTCAATTCTTCTTTTAGTGAGATCTCATCTATATCACTATCTTCATCAAACTTGGGCTTGTCAACTTGAAAGATTGCTTGTCCTTTACTTGTCATATACCTCATTTCATTCTTTCTTTGTTCTTGCCTCAATTCATTTTCCATCTGATCAATGGTGCCACCATGTTGATATGTGTCTCTACACAACTCTCTTGGAGGATTCAACAACTCTTCTATCCTCTTCAACTCTTCACTCAACACAAGCTCATCCAAATCTTCATGTCCTATATCAAACTTAGGACCAAAATGTCTTTCATCCTCTATAAACACATTCATCCACTCTATGGTTTCTTCATACACGTCAACTTCTTCATCAACATCAATATATTTATCAAATATAATTGCAGTATTCTTACCTTATGTCTCCTTGTTTTTTTCAATCTCTGTTTGAAGCCATCTTGTTTGCTTTGCTGCATACTCTTCCCTTTCTTCATCATCCATCCATTTGGAATTCTATCCTTGCTGCATATTAGTCCACACAGCCACTCTCCATCTTTCATTTCTCATGAAAATATCATTGAAGGATTCAAAAACATCATCACAAACAATTTGTTTACCTTTCATCTTTGCATCCTCATGCTCTACCTCATTATTCTTTGAGAAGTTTTCTTTCTCACCTTCATTCTCTTGGCTGTTGGAATCACCTTCAATCCTCTTCCATTGACTTCTTGGTGTTGTTGCCTCAACACTCACATCTTCTCTTTTTGCCTTCTTAGGCACCCACAGTTGATTTTTCTTCTTAATATTTGACTTCACAAGCCATTTAGGCATCTTATAACCATGCTCTTGTATCAGCGCTTCCTGTTGCTTGGGAGTTTGCTTCTTCCACCATGTAGGCATCACATACCCATGCTTAAATTCTCTTTTTGAGGGCTCTATCATCTTCCTTAACTCTTGCACCTGTACATTAGCAGCTTCATGCTCATAATAACAATCAAAATCAGGGCTTAACACTTCATTTACCTCTTTGATAGCTTGATCCATGGAGCACTCTTTTTCTTCTTTTGTACTTGGCTGTTCTTTTGACTCTTCTTGGCATTCAATAGCATCATGGAAGTCATCTTCATCTTCCATCTCTTCTCTTGCTTGTATGGGGTCTTCAACACCTTCCTCATGCATTAACCAATGCATTTCTTCTTTCTTATCAACAACAACAAACTTTTCCTTTTCTCTTACACCAATCTCTTCATTCTTCAAGGCCTTTCTCTTGACCTTCATAAGGCTGCTCATACCTGCAACTATCCATGCAAAAACAGCATTAGATATAAAAACAAGAGACCATAATGTCTCCATTAGTGTCCTCTTCATCAACACTCATCTTTTCAAGTGCTCTTCCTGGCACTTCATCTTTTCTTTCTTCTTTTCTCTTGTTCTCTTCAATGAGAACCTTTTTCACAACTTCTTCCTCTTGCTGCTCACTTGGCAACCTTCTTATCTTCTTCAAGCCTCTATGGGCTTCTCTCTTCATGGCAATCTTTTTTTGCCTTCTTCTCCTTTTCACTAGGAGATCTATTGGCCACTTCAACCTCCTCCTCATTGGCCATACCCATACTTGCTTATCCATCTGCATCCAAGACTCATTCTTCTTTAATCTTAGCTAACTCTATCTTCAAATTATCAGTCTCTTTATCAATTACAAAACTGTTAATACCTTTTATGTTTGCTTTCTTCTTGGTGCCCTCATATACCTTGCTGCTCTATAGTGCCTTCAACAATGCTTCCATTTCTGAGATCTTCACCCAAGTCTTTTCCACCTTGGTCTCTTGATCCCTTGTCTCACCCAAGCCTTTCTCCTTGACTGGTCTTTTGACAATCTCCTTGATCTCACCTAGGCCTTTTGCATCATAGTCTTTTGATCCTTTTCTCAATCCTGTAGTAACTCTTTATACAACATTTCATTAAATACAAATCACAAATCCAAGCTTACCTTGCTTTGGATCTTCTTCTTGAGCATTCACTTGCTCTTCTTCTAGAGCTTCTCTTAGCTCTTCACTAAGCCTTCCTTGGCTTCTTCTCCTCTTAAGCGTCAATGGCTTGACTGCCTTCCTCTTCACCTGTTTTACTTCTCAAACACAATAAATTCAAAAAAAATTACTCATACTTTTTCTCCCCAGGGTCTTCTAGTGCTCTGTCATGTTGATCCTCTTACCAAATCCTGTAACAACTCATTAGAAACAACCAACAAGTTACCAATTTCCAAGAGCTTCAAGCTCTGATACCAAATGATGAACCTGTCCTTAGACTATTCTGTAACCATCAACTTGTGAGCTAACTTCTTTTAGGGGTTTCATACATTTGAACATACTTATACAGACCTATTCAGATCAATCATTCTTTTAGTGGAAAACTTAAAACTCTTCCTTTGACCTATACGCTGTGATATCATCTTTTAGCCCTGTTTCCTCTGTTTATTGGCCATAACTCTTTGTAGGTTAGCTCAATCATGAAAGTAAAACCATTTCTGAATACCCATTAAGCCCTTCTGTAACATATTGGAAAATCCCCTGACGTTACTTTGTACGGAATTGTACTTTCTTCTTTAAGACCTGTTCTAATTAGCACTCCTTTTGTGCAACACGCCTTGTCCAGACTAAAGTACGGACTTTATAATCAAACCAAGCATCATTTCAGATACCCATTACCTTCTTACAGGAGAATCAAACGTTTGTTAGTGCACTTCTTTGGAGAAATCCACTTTTCCTATATTGGTCTCTTATCTTTCACTTCACATGCACCTAGGTTCCACTTGGCAATTGACTTTTTCCGTATTTATCCGTACTACAACATTTGGAAACCACTTCCAACAGTTTGTTAACATCATCAAGGGTAAGATTGCAAGTTTTCAAGAGTTTTCAAGAATTTAAAATCATTTTGAGGGTCAGACCCTAATTCAGGGTTTTCTACAATCTTGCACACGCTGAGAGCAGTGTAATTGTGGCTGGGAGTGTTTTACCTTGTTTCAAGGGTTCTAATCAATTGTCTAGGGTCTGTCTTAATGCCCTACACCTTCTCCAATCATCGCCCAGGTTATATCAACCTCCTATGCTTTTCAATGCTTAATATCTCAGTTGTCTTTGACTGTATATGACAGTCAACAGGGTTTATGATTTCCTTCTCTATTTCAATGATCAATAGACTTTCAAGATGATAAACAAACATGTCAATACCTTAAATGACTTTCCCATTCATATGTTCACATCAAAGATGCATTTATCAATCCATCTACTATGCAAAACATGCAACTTTCTTGTGTTTTCCTGTACACTGTTATCTACAGGGCCGAGAGTCAATTGTTGGAGTTTTAAGACATCAAAGGGGTTTCTAACGCCTGTTTCTTCTTCTCTTAAGTTTGTACTTGCCTTTTAGACTTATCTCCATGCCATCATAAACTTCATGCAAACATTTATACGTGGATTTTACCTTGGACAGTGGGCTGTAGGTTTGGATACCTGAATACCCTGTTTAGGCCTGTTTAGGCTTTTTATAACATTCAAAGCTCTTTAAAACCTCTTGGTCACATAATTCTAGTTTTAACTTATTCCCAACATACAAAATAACTAGTCTTTCACAATGTTCTTTAGAGAATCATCATACACACACATTCACAGGCTTGTCACCAGAATTCCATAAAGAAACCATATATGAAACAAAAAATTCATTCTTTCTTAGATCAATTAGAAGACTTACAATTCAATACCAGATTCAATCTCAATGTTCCATGGCTTTCAAAGCCTTGTCTGCTCCTTCACACATTCTTGACTTAACATCAAATCTGCTCCTTCTCTTTAACTTTAACATCTCTTGAGTGAGGTCCTCCCTCACTATTTCTCCTCTCTTTTCTTCATTCTATTCTCTTTCCTTAAATGAGAGGACCTTTCCTCTCTATCCTTCTCCTCTACGTCCCTCTCATCCTCTCTCTTACTGAAGTCTCTCTTTTTCTCTTTTCAAGAACCTCCCCTCTAACTTCTACGCCAATTTTGGGCCGAAGGTAAAACAAAAACAATTTTAATCTTTAACAATATACTAAGGTTGAAAATAGTTTCAACCATTTCTCCCTTATTTCCTCAACAACCCAACAATCACTTTTTACCTTTTCACTTTTCACTTTTGACAATTACATTTACTCTCAAGGTGAAATTTTGAAATCTAACACAATTTGGAGGGAAAACAAGAATTTGAAATTTCACACTAGAATATCATTTGAATTTGCATGTTTGATGATCTTAACTAGTCCTCCATGAAGCTATTGATGATGCTCCTGCATCATTTATGGTGTCTTTATAAAAAAAAAGCATGTTCCGTTTACATTTATTATTTAAAATAAACTTACCAAAAATCCTAAGCTAAGTTAAGACTTTGGAACAAGTCCAAACAGGTTTTGGGTATTAAATATTAGAGGGCACCATGTTTTGATTGTATTTTAATATTAGAGCTTAAATGACGTTGCAGTTTATTCAGAATTGTTCAGCAAAAGAAAATATTAGGTAAGTTTTAAATGGACTGTTTTTAAATAGACTGTACAACAAGTTGATACATTTGCCAAATCTTCTAAATATTATGAATCTTATAATATTTCATGAAAAATTAGTCTAGATGAAAGTTAATATGTTTCTTATAACTTGATATTTAAATATTTGCACACTGTTCTATATTGGGAAAAACAATTCCATGGCTCAAATTCATTTGCTCTACACTCACTATATTTGATCCTTGAAACGGTTTGAACCGTACACCAAGTAGCTGACTACAAATTTCTTTCTTTTTGTTATGTTTACGCTTGTTTTGTAGGGTTGGGTTCGAAATATGTTACTTTGATTGTGTGATAACTTTTAATATTAGAGCTTAAATGACAACTCACTTCATCAATGCTCATCAAAAGAAAATATTAGATAAGTTAATAAATGAGTTGTACAATAAGCTCAACATTCTCGCCAAGGATTACAAATGTAACTGATAAATCTTATAAATTTTCTTCAATTTTTAGCATCTAATAATACAATTCCTATTTTTAGAAACTAAAAAAAATTGCACTCTTATATATACTAGCAAAAGATCTCCATAGCTCAAAAATTTCCATGATCTACACCCACTAAATTTGATCTCTGAAAGGATTTGAATTATGCACCAAGTAGTTGACACTGAATTTTTGAATTGTGAATGAAGTAGCTAACCCTAAATTCTAAGTAGCCGATCTTGATACTGGTATGGGTACATATATGGGGTTTAGGTACACCAATATGATAATTTTGTCATTTTGGCTTGGATATGTTTTTGGATACAATTGTCTATATATATATATATTATATAATATTAAAAATATAGCTAAATAAGAAAAATTAAAAATATAGCCAAATAAGAAAAATTAACCACATAATATGCAGAGTAAACAAAATAAGTTGAATAACCATAAAACATACTGATAATTGAATGCCAAATGTCATGATATTTTGCAATCTAGTTTAGATTAGTCTTAGAACAAGTATATAGTGCAAATTTTACAATGTATGGAAAAAAATCAAAACAATTCAGCATATTCATTATATTGATATTGGTCTTCGGTGTCTTCATCGAGGGCATCATGACGTGGTTTATTAGAACCACACGCAGTAGAGTAGCAGTACCATGCCCACTAGCTCCGCCAAGTAGGTTGTGTGAAGAACCCTTTATATTCGTGTCGAGTAATGAAAGGTAGGGAATAGAAACATTCAAGTCAGTAGTGTTCGACTCTACATCCCAACACTTCTTTGCCTTTTGCCTATAATCATCTTGCTTGTATGTTAAAAGATGTAGGTTGGAATGCACATAAACCAAATCCTCTGCATTTTTCGTTGCAAACTTGTTGCACTTCACTGAGTGGATAATGGTGTATGTATCCAAGTTCCACTTAACTAAGGAGGATCTGGCAACCTATTGAGGCATGTTAGAAGTCAATTAAAATTTATAAAAGTTAAAACAAAATCTATAAAAAAAAAAGGTTAAAAGTTATTTAAAAAAAAGTTATTGTGATAGATTTTTTATTGCAAGTGGTTGGAGGTGGGTGGATTCTTGCCCGTGGAGTTAGGACCACATATGAGAGTCTTGTTGGTGTGTCATGTTCACATTTGTTGTGAAGTCCATATTATGCAGTGGTGTTATCAATGTGATTTAACATGTACACAACTTTGTTTAATGCACATTTAATTTTGGCAGCTATTCTCACGTGTGAAAAGGTTAGGTGTAATTTGGGGAATGATCATACCTTCCGTTCCACCAATAACAATCTCCTACTCTTGCGTGATGCCACTGTCCACCTCACTTCCTGCTTGTCATATATGGGCAACCTTCGGTTCGTTATGGAAATAGAACGGAGCTAAGAGTTATCCCTTGAGTTGGTGGAGATGTAGCCTGTTAGAGAGTCCTATTTTGGTTCAACCATTGTTAGTTGCACACATATGCATTGTATATTCTGTTTAGTAAATACAATGTCTTTGTTTGGTGAATCTCCTCTTCTGAGTACATGTGTGGATGTTTACATTGTGGAGTTTTCTCGGGCCCTCCTCATTTCTAATATGGCATCACAACTATGTTAAATTTAACTTGGTATCAACGTTGGATCCACAATCTCCATCTTCCAATGTTTCGAATCTGGGTCTTTCTTCGGTTGGATTTGCATTGTTTGTAGATCTACATATGGAGTTCTTTAAATTTCTAGCAACTTTCATATTTGAGTGTTTTTGGCATATCGGACATGCCCATTACATTCAATGTGCCAGAGAAAGTTTCAACTTTTGTTTCACTTGAATTAGACACTATGAGATCATTTGTCAAGGCATGTAGATCACATTTTGTGTAGATCTAGAGAATTTGCAGGGGTAAAAATAATTCAACAGGAAGGAAAACGACTTTTTCAGCTCATGTAGCATCTTTTCGGGAACAAAATTTGCATATTTTCAATAACTTGTTATTTGTTGTTAGCTATTATATTTAGTTACATATTAGATTTGAGTTTGTTAGGAGGGTGATTTTTTAAAACCTTTCCTATTTTTTTGAGATCTTCACAATAGTTGAGTTCATGTGGTATTTTGGGCACTCTCACTTGAGGATTTATGTTGTGTTTTTCAGACCTACCACATTGAGACTTCTAGAGAGATTGAGATGCTAGAGAGATTGAGATGCTTTGTCTTCACTTCTTAGTTAGCATTAAGGGGGGTTGTTCGAATATGTTATTTACCTTGTGTTTGTTTCTTATACTATGTGTATGCAAAGGTTGGTATCACAATTCTGAATATATTTTTTGAGTCATCTTTGTTGGTATCAAAAATTTAGAAATCATTTATGAGCCTTTTTTGGTGGTATCAAAACTTAGAACATTGTCTTTGAGCCAACATTCTTTGGTGGTATTGGAATTCAGAATACTTTTTGAGCCAACCCTCTTTGGTGTATTTTATTCATGCATTTCGGATAGTTGGAACACATACTTTTATTTATTGCAAGTGGTTGGAGGTGGGTGAATGTTTGCCCATGGAGTTAGCACCACATGCGTATCCTTCTTGCACTTGTCACAAATAGTGCCAAGTGAGTGACATGTGGAAGTTATGAAATATCCAAACTCTCTCATAATTGTATCTTCTACTTTTAAATCGAGAAAGATTCTAGAGAATGCTACTATATCTTTCACAAACCTCAACATCCCAATATCGTGGGACCCACCTGGGCAAAAAAAAGATCTCCATGTTGTAGTATTTGAGAATCGAGACAACAACAACAAGATGCAATGGGTTGGTCATTCTTTTCCACTGATCAATAAGATACGATTGCACTTCTTTGAAGAAGGTCACGTTAGGATCTTGTTCTTTGGCATTTATGATGGACTTAATCTTCTCAATTGTTGAGTTGATTCCATCATATATCTCACCCAAACATCAATGATCTATAGCAACAAATCTCAACATGCTCACGATGGGCTTGGTAAAATTGAGCAAATACTTCATGTTTCCACCACCCATCATCGATGATCAACATTTTCACTTTTGTGACCATCTCAGTGTTTGAATGCCTCCATACACCCCAGAGGTGGTCGATAAACATGTTGCTTGATGTCAAACGCACCTTAACAAGTCGTCTCAAGATGAGCATGTATGAGGTAAATTGAGTCTTATCAATCTAATATGAAATTAAAACAAATAAAATGTTCAAAAAAAAATTCCTACAAATTACAAATTTACAAAATTAAATTAAAATTTTACATGATTCATGAATGATTAAGAATAGTTAAAAAGATAGTTACATTGACAACTGCAATTTTTAGAAGGCCCTAAAGATGCCTTGGGACATGTGATAGTTGTTTATGAACATTTGGATCTTGCTCGCCTCCTCATAGACTTGTTTCATCTTGTTAATTTTGGTGCTCAATGTTTGCAACAAAGATTGAGGGAATGAATGGGACAATGTGTCCAAAATATGTGCCCAGATCTTTCCTCAACCAAGGTTCCCATGGCTTTGCAATGTTTTGCATTGTCTGTTATAACTTGGACAATGTTTGAGGCCCCATCACCTCAATTGACTTTATCAGGGTGTTAACATTGAATCGTGCATTCTTTAGGGCACATTGTGACCACATTAATCAATGGCCTATTCGTTGTATTTAACCATCCATCGGAAATGTTGGACGCCCTTGTTAGGGATTAGTATTTACATTGTGGTAAATTATTATTTACTCTTATATGGTAAGGTTACTATTAGATAGGTAGATATATTGTTATTATAACAATCTATTACGTATTGTTAATAGTCTAGGTGGTTAGCGCGTGAGATTTTGTAGGGATCAGAGTATCCCCGTGTATAGGAAATGTCTTTCTATATGAGTAATATGTAGATAAATTTATGGAGTATGAAATATAATATAGTGAGATTAAACTGATTTTCCTATGTATGCTTTGCATTCAGCTCTTCAATTTTATATCAGTGGTATCAATGCAGCTATGGGTTTGTGAGAACATAGGAGGGGTAGTTGCACTCCGCTTTGTCCATGTAGATGAGAGACTAAGTTTTTTGAGAATGAGTTTATATTAGAAGCATAGACTAGGAGTATTTTAAGAATTATAAAGGATCTAATTGACTCATATCTATGTTGCATTGACCCTGAATCAAGCTCGGCACAATGATATACTTAGCCTTGGCAGACTTGACTACGGTTCGCATCAACAGTTCGATCGAATGCGCATCTTCATGACAAAAAGTCTTATGTATTCCATGCCTCCAACTCGGCATTAATACAGTCTTTTTTCTCGACTCAGCTCTATTTTTTGTGATTCAACATCAAAAACATTGAGCGCCACATTTATAGTGGTTTGCATCCTTTGTATCAAGCTATTCTACGACGTTGTCAAACTTAGTTTCGGTTCCAGTTTAGTACACTCAACAAAATATTCATCTTGTGTTTGGATCATGTTTCTTGAGCTCTGTTTGGTTGACCCCACTCCTATATTTGGTATCTCGTCTTCGGCTACAACAAAATTGAAATTTGCGTGAATTTCTTTGGGGTATACATGAGGAATTGAGTGATTCTCTATTATATATTGTGTTTTGTGCGTGCAACGGTGAAAATGCTTTTAAAAAACCCACCACATCCTCAAACCGTCCACCGTATGCTATCTTCTATGCATGTGTAGATTTGTCAACTTCCTATGCCAGCACCATCTCCTACCATCATGCTATGAAAGATGTGCTCCTTAAGTGCATGTAATAGGATTTCAGCTGTGTAATTTTTTTGCCAAAGTACCGTAAGTCACTAGTTGAGTCTTTTATAATTCAAACAAGTTTTAGGTTTTGGTTTTATTTAAGTGTTAGTTACCCGATATGATTTGAGTTGAGTTTGTTTTTCTTTATAAAGTTTAGTCTTTTTTATCTGTAAGTCTTTAATATTGGTGAGAATAATTACTATGCTATTAGTTGTTTTTTTAAGTATATTGTTTAAAAAAGGTATAATATTATGTTATATGGTTAGTCAAACCATATGGTCTTTTGTTCATTTATTTTAGGTATATAGTCAAAGTTTAGTAGTTGGTCTATTGATATTGTATGTCATCAAAAGATTAGGTTTATTGTCAAAATAAAAAATGAGCTGAGAGTCTAGAGTCATTTTTCCCGCCAAAATAGTCAAAATTGTAAAAAATAAAAATAAAATTTCTTATGGATGCATTTTCGGGCAATCTCGACGTCCTATGTATTGTTTCACATTGAGAGGGGAAGTAAACCCAATGTGGAAACTATTGAGCTTCCATTTTCAATCGATTGAGTAAGCAGTGACATGAAGGATGTTAGAGGCAACAAAGGAAGGAGGTTTTCAAAGCCTTTTGTTAGTCATTAACGATGGGGCCCATGTATAGTCACCGCATTTGAATTCGTGTTCAAATTCGTCGAGGAAAAAATTCGGAAATAAAAAAGTGAAGATAAAATTCGTGATTAAATTCCGCTGATAGCAATATACTTATTTTTTAAAATATACCAACCCACCATTAAAAAATGATCACATTTCATATAAATAAACATGTCAAAATAACTTTCTAAGTTTCCACCAAGTATCTCATTAAAGTTATTAATGTTTTGTTCAAGATGATTTAATGATAAACTGCTTTCCTAAATTCCACATTGACTCAAAACAAAAGCATACAAGGAAAATCCGACTCAAGTTTTTCATGTCATTTTCAAATAGAACAAAATCTGTCCAAAATTTTAGAGTCTAAAATTTATTTTAAATTGATTGAAATAAACAAACTATGAAAAGTTTATTGGATACCGAATACTGAATTTAATCGCGAATTTGAATGAATTTAATCCTGAATTTCAAAGTTTTTCTTGTTCGGCGAATTTCGAACTTCTACAATTAAATTCAGCAAATGTGGTTACTATGGGCCCATGTGATGTGATGACGTCTTTTTTTAGTTGTGTGGTGTGTTTTTTAGTGTAGTGTGAAAAGTAAGAACAAATGTATGTTCATGTTCACTTGTGAGTAAAATTTCCTATGTAACCCGTGTTGTAGAAGCATTGTAGAATGTTGCTCAAAATGTACTGTAACACTTATAGATCTTGAAAAATGTTAGTGGTTGATGGGTCCTTATTCATGTCTAGGTTTGTGGTAAACCTGTTGAAAACCATGGAAGGTTGAAGAGGTGTACCTTTCATTTGGGATGAAGATCATGAGGTCATCTCGATTGGTGGCACGTTGTAGTTCAGAAAACGGAATATGTTTTACCATGTAAAAATTAAGGGGGGAAATGTTAGGGATTAGTATTTACATAGTGATAAATTACTATTTATTATTGTTAGTTACCGTATGGTTAATATGGCAAGGTTATTATTAGTTAGGTAGATATATTGTTATTATAACAATATGTCACGTATTGTTAATAGTCTAGGTGGTTAGTGGGTGAGATTTTCTAGGGATCAGAGTATCCCTGTGTATAGGTAATGTCTTCCTATATAAGTGTGTAATATGCAGATTAATTTATAGAGTATGAAATATATTATTGTGAGATTAAACTGATTTTTTTGTGTACTTGCATTCGGCTCTTCAATTTTATATCAATCCTTGTTTCGATCCATGAATCCTTGATAGGCTGCAATGTATCTTCAATATGTTTTCTTTCTTTTGCCAACAATGAAACCTTTGGGGGCTTCATTGATGGATTTCACTAGATCTTGCTAGTATGGTGATCTAACAACATTAAATGGCAGCCCACATGTGTAAACACAATGCATAATGTTCAGCTCTATTGTGCCCTTGGATTCAGTATGGAATAACCTTTCCAATGGGCGTGTAGCTTTCGTCTTCTTGCGACAAAGAGATGAATGCTCTTCCTCTGCAGTTGCAACAGATTTAGCAAGAAATGGGTATGATGGGGTTATGACATTAGCATGAGATGGGGAAACATGTGGCTCAGTAGATTTAGATCCTTTCTTTGCCATAAGATACTTTGATTTTGAGGCAACAAAGGCATCTGCTTCTTTTTGCTCTTTGATGCATGCAAGGATCGTTGGAGGCGGCAAGCCCTTTCTTGGCTTCACATTTATATTTGGCCCAAAACAAGCTTTGATTTCAAGGTTAGGAATTGCACACAAATGGGCCTTCACCTCACTGTATGAGCTTTTATGTTTGACTTTGCACTCTAAGCAAACTCTAATATAACACCCTCCATTTGAGGCCTATTCTAACATCTTCACATACTTTCTAAGGGGCGAGGAAGGACAAGTTTTGAAGCCTGTCCCTTGGCCCATGAAACTAGCACTTACAGCGAAACATTCTAGCAAAATCCTTGTAGTCCCTTGTTAAAAAATAATAATATTTCCATTAAAATTTAAGGCTTGGCATTTGTTGAAAAAATGTTTAAAAAAATAAAATAAAAAAGTCAAAATTAGTTACAAACATTTTTAAATTTGTAACTTTAAAAAAAAACAACACATAACTTACCTTAAATCAACAATCTTCTTCGTTGCATGCGCTCCTTAAACTCGTTGTCACCAAACGGGTAGTTGTAATGGCATAGGATTACCAAAAGGAACGAGTGTCAGTTTTAAGCAATTGAAAAAGTAAAGGTGAGAGAACAAATGTGCAATTAGAGGTAAAAATGCAATGAGAGGTAAATGTGGTGTTGTTTTTCCTTTGATAAAATGAGTGTTTAAGTTGCTTTTAGGGTTTCCCCTATACTCTATTTTATTTTTTACTGTTTTTTGAAGGCCATATTTGACTTTTTGCCAATTGAAAAAAAAAAAAAAAACTGCTTTTCTCCCCGGACATGCCTAGGATATGGCTGTGTGACTCTGGATATCCCTGCATCCCGGCACGAACCTGGATGTATCTACAGTCCATTTGGGTGTATCCAGGCCGTATTGGACCTGGATCCATACCCAAGGCATGCCATTATCTGTACCTGAACCCCTGTGTGGCAGAATCCGGTAACATAGCCTAAATTTCTTTCCATGTGTTAAATTTACCCTTTGTTTTCTAGGGTTCAGGTACTAAATATTATGGGGCTGTATGCTTTGATTATTTTGTAATATTAGAGCAAAAATGACAATGCAGTTTATCCAGAACCATTCAGCCGAAGAAAACATTAGCCAAGATTTTATATGAACTGTACAGAAAGTGAATGGATTCACCAAAATTTACAAATATTAGCAGTAAATCTTATAATGTTTCTTTAAATATCAGCCCATAATGCATATAGTTATTAATTTTTTGGGATGAAAAATTCACCCATTTTTATGTGCTTGTTAAAAGGTTTGCATAGATTAAAAGTTTCCATGCTATTTATCTACGAAAAATGAGCTCTGAAAGAGTTTGAGCCGTGCACCGCGTGGCTGATGGTAAATTCCTTTCCTTTTGTTATGGCTACCCTTGCTTTCTAAGGTTTGGGTTTTAAAGTTTTTGGATTGCTATGGTTTGATTATTTTGCAAGGATTTTCAGCACTTCTTTAATCTGGATTTTATTGCAGAGAATGAATATTATCCTGTCTTATAAGGAAGGACGAATTTGACTGGACCAAATTTGCAGTATATCCAACATAAATTAGATCAAAAGAGTTTGATCTTGAGGGAGAGTGAAGATTTGGCAAAGGACATGATGCATAATACAAAGAGGAAACCATTCAAAATTGAGCCGTTCAAACATAGGGTGGAGATGGATCCCAAGTATGCTGATAGGACCTGGAAACTAATTGAGCATGCAATCCATGAGATCTATAGTCATAATGCCAGTGGTTTAAGTTTTGAAGAGTTGTACAGGTATGCCAAATTTTTTATTATGTTTTTTTTCATCATATATATTTTAACCGTCTTGCCACTAGATCTTGACCTGATTGACTTTTTGTTTTGAATGTTTTCATTCAGAGTTTCTTTGTTAGAATATTTTGTATTACGATCCAAAAGGATCTTAGGTTATATATCCTAGCCTATGCTCTTTAGCTTAGGTCTAATATTAAATGTAATAAGGCCTAATTAGGGTGTTGGGTGGGTGGTTGAGTTTCGTCCTTTGAGTGGGGTACTCCCCCAAGAAATGGGTGCAGAGTCCTATAAAAAGGCAGCTGCTACCTAGATGGGGTTTTCACCATAGTTACCAGGTTCGGAAATCCTAATATGTTCGGGAGGCGGAAAAAATGCGGAATGCAAAATTTTTGAAAAAATCTGGAAAAAAATCCGGTAAAATCCGGTTCAAAAAATAAAATTATATATATATATGCAAAATATTTCAATCTACTAAGGAATGAACATTAATTTAACACTTGCAAAAATGAGAAATGCATAATAATTTCAAACTTGAATTACATCAAAAGATAGCAAAATATTCATAGTTTAGAGCCTAAGCTCAAAATTGATATAGAACTTAAGTTTCAAGATTTGCAACATCAAACCCAACTTCAAATCAAAACTAGCACTAGCACCATCAGTGAATCCTCCATCCAGCTCATCAACACTATCAATATTTTTCTCAACTCCTTCAAAGGATGGTTCTCCAAGATGAAGATTGTCATCTTCTTTTGCAAGATTGTGCTCAAGCAATCTTCAATTGCTATGAACAAACACAAGATCTGACAGCTTTTTGGCTCCTAGTCGGTTTCTCTTATTAGTATGGATCAAATCATGCGTGCTCCAATTTCTTTTGCATGCAGAAGCACTAGCACATTGACTGTGGACACGCACAGCAAGCTTTTGTAACTCTGGAGTAGAAGAACCATATGTCTGCCGCCATAAATGGGGATCCATGCTAACAATGTCTTCTTGTGCTGCTTTAAACCACTCGGCTACTCTCCCCCAGTGTTGAGACCACTCGCGGGCACAATCTCAGTTACTGACACTTTCTCTCACAAGGGCTCATCGGTGCATTGAATCTCACAGAGTGCATGCCTTAAGGGGTGCATTAGGAATGGGGTGGGATCGGCTTGTGGCACTTTGCGAGAGATATTCTCATACTATTCTATCACGCATACATCCCTTCATGCAGCCTTCATACCTCCTATGATGTCTCCTTGAAATCTTCAAACCCTGAAATATGGCTAAGTTTGAAACCTTGGAATCTGATTAACTCTGAAATATGATAGGATCCTCCAAAACCTAGAATTTGAATTATAGCTCCTAGCAGTCCGAAACCCCTCTCAAACACCCTGAAAGTATATAAATAAAATATAACTTAAAATATAAGTTTAAAATGTAAACTTATACTTAAATGTTTATTTTATTTATATACTGTTGGGTTCAGACTAGATTTACATTTTCTAAATTTTTTTGTTGACTTCCATTGTTTCTCCCTGTCGGTACTTTTCCAGACGCCTTCGGGACATACCGGTACCTGCAACACAGTTTTAATGTTGAAAAATACGGCGAGCCGAATTTATTAATCCGGAAGGCGACAAAAATGCAGAATGTTCCGGATTTCAGCCAGATGCTGCTGAATCTGGTAACTATGGTTTTCACTACGTGCAATGTATTTTGTTCAAAATTTATTTGATAACAATACAATTATGTGGTCTCTATGCCAAATCTTTCGCCACATTTGTTGAACATTTTGAGCCTTATGTGTGCACTGAATTAGAATTGTCCTTATTTTCTTTTTGTCATATTGTTTTGCCCACTGTAATAAATCAAATCCGGATCCATGGGACCAAATAGCCCATTAAACTGATCACAATTGTCAGAATACTCTTCCCAAGTGGCCGAGTACACACGAGTTCGACTCCACTCTTTAGGAAATTGAGCAGAGTTGGCTCTTTGCAATGTTATTATTAAGTTTTTCTCCAAGTGCCAGGTCTATTGTTACTTTTCAGCTTCAGTTGATCTTGATTCTGAATTGCATGACTATGCTTCACAGACAATTAAGTAAACACGGTAATGGGCATTATATTCAGATCCAGATCCATTGGACCTTTATAATCATGATATGCATTCTATTATAATGATGTTATCATGTTTACATTTTTAGGACATATTTTTATGTTCACTTTGATGTCTAGTGAGTGGTTTTATCATGGAATTAGAAATATATTCTTTTGTACAATTTAAATACTTATATTTTTTTAGTCAAGTATTTTTCAAATGGTTATCCGGTATTTGTTGCCAAGCATGTTCATAGGGTTGTGGTGTAGTGGTAAAAAAGGTGCACTCTTAGAGAAGGTGATCTAAGTTCAAATCACCACACTGGAACAAGGCCTCTGATAATTTGGAGGACGTGTGCGCAGTAACATGTCCAGGACTGGGGCCTGTTGCTCTCATAACCAGTCTAGGCCCAGTGATATTCCTAGTTACCCTTAACGAAAAATAAAATGTTAACTCTTTATGTGTAGATTTGTTGAGTTTGAGTCATGTGACTTTTGTGATCACTTCCCTGTCCTCCCCGATTTTGACTGGACAAAGATGTTTTTCTCAGTGCCTTTCACTGTGTTTTTAACATAATCTGTTTGATTGGGATGCTGTGCATGGGCATTTTACAGTCTCCGGAGTTGCATTTAATCCAAATTTTGAGGAACAGTTTGCGAAAGGGTTTCTGAGTAAACAGCAGAGTTTGATTTGTATCATAGTTACCATGTTCGAAAAGTTCGGATTGTTCGGAAAGGGAAAAAAGTTCGGAAGTTCGGGATTTTGAAAAAAGTTCGGTTCGGTAAGTTCCGTAGTTCGGTTAGGAAATTTTGTAAATTATAAAAAATAAATATATCATACATATTTGTAAAACATAAACATAAATAAATTGATAACACATGATAACAGAACCCATTAGAGTGTTAAACTTTAATGTTCATTGTTCAACATCATACATATAAAATAACACAAAAATAAAAATGATAAATATAGTTTTATTTTATTTTTTAAATTAATACAAAAAAAAATTAAAGCAAATTATTAAATACAAATAATAATCTCAAACTGAAAAAAATATAAATAGTAAATACTATAGTAATAATTATATAGTATTTTATAAATTAATATTACGATTACTAAATTAAAATTATTAAACATTCAAAATTTTAAACAATAAAATAAAACTAAATGTAAATTCGAAGTATTAAAAGACAAAAAAAGAAAAATACAAGGTAAACCGTAAAACTTACCTCACTCGATGTTAAAATATTTTGTCGTTGTTGAGTTGCTAGAGCCTAAAAGTTAAAACGTTCTGCCATCTACGGCCTGCCATTTCGGTCTTGAAGCTTGCCTGTTTCGGGTTCCCACTTCTTGTTCACCATTTGACACAATTACCACTTACTAGACTGCAACCTTGTTCGTCATGTGCCACAATTTCTAAACCATGTTTGCCGTGGTTTCAACTTTCAACTGTGAGCCCCTGTATATGCTAAAGCAAAATGGACCATGGTAAATACTAAACCGTATTAGATTTAGGGTTTTTGATTTTTTTTTTAATTGGGCTATCCCCCCGCAAAAACGAATTTAATGAAAAAAAAACAAAACAAAAAAATATTCCTTCAAAAAATGAATTTAACCAAACAAATTTGTTTCACTCAAAAAAGTTCGGTTTGAACAAATTTGTTTTCCTCAAAAAGTTCGGTTCGAACAGTATATGGACTGTGTTTGTAAGAATATGGTAACTATGATTTGTATTAACATCCTTTTGAATTTATCTAAGGTTTTTCGTTTAATAGATGAGATAGTTGTGAAGTTTAGTTTGCAGTAGCATCTTATCTGAATCTGCTCGCAGCTTCTTTACTTAGACAAGAGACTTGTTGCTGTCTGGCCACTGAATATGTGATTTTAAGACAAAATATGAAGAATTAGGTTATCATGATTTAAATCTCCCCGATTTTGTCTGGACAAAGATGTTTCTCTATTTGCCTTTCAATGTTTGTTTTTCTAACATAATGTGTTTGGCTGGGATGCTGTGCCTGGACCATTTTACATAGAATTTCTGGAATTGCATTGTATCCAAATTTTGAGTAACAATGTGATAATTGGCTTCTACATAAACCTTGGAATAAAATTTGTACTAACATCTATTAAATCTACCCAAGGCCTCTTTTTTAACAGACCAGATAGTTGTGAAGTTGACTTTGCAACTTTGCAGTAACATCTTATCTGAATCTATTCAGATTTTAAGTTAAGACAAGATAGTTGTTACTGCACTGGCCACTGAATGTATGATTTTAAGACAAAATATGAAGAAATAGGTTGTCTTTTAAATGGCCCTGTAATTTTCTGGACAAAAATATTGAGCTTAGTTTCTTTCATTGTTTGGGTTTCTAACATCGTGTGTTTGTCTGGGATGCTGTGCCTGGTCATTTTACGTAAGTTTCTGGAATGGCAATTTATCCGAATTTGGAGTAAGTGTGCTAAATTGTTTTACATAAACAGTCGAGTTTAAGAGCTTTTATGTTTTCACAGTCCATAAGCTTGAGCAGAGTGATTTCTGGGTAGAAACTGTGTGTGGAATTTTTGATTGACGCATTTCAAATCATCATTTGTGATTCATCATCAGGTAAAATATACATCACAGATGGTGATTCAAAATGAATCAATCAAAAATTCTGCAGTGTGTTTCTTTTTAGAAATCACTCTGCTCAGTGGAGTTTAATTTGTATTAACATACATTTGGGCTTATCTTAAGGCCTTTTTTAAACAGAGAAGGTGGTTGTGAAGTTAAGTTTGCATTAACATCTTATCTGAATCTACACCTTAAGACCTTTTTTTAACAGATAAGATGGCTGTGAAGTTAAGTTTGCAATAACATCTTATGTGAATCTAATCACAGATTTTTAATTAAAACGAGATAGTTGTTGCTTCTCTGGCTGCTGAAAGTGTGATTTTAAGACAAAATAAGGAGAACTAGGTTATCATGATTTAAATCTCCCTTTTCTTCTGCAGGAATGCCTACAATATGGTTCTTCATAAATTTGGGGATAAGCTCTATACAGGCCTGGTTACAACGATGACAAAGCACTTAATGGATATAGAATTATTGATTGAAGCTGCTCAGGGAGGTCTGTTTCTAGAAGAGTTGAATAGGCAATGGGCGGATCACAACAAAGCTCTGCAGATGATTCGTGACATTTTGATGTATATGGATAGGACATATGTGACTAATTTCAACAAGACCCCTGTTAATGAGCTTGGATTGAATCTGTGGAGAGACTATATTGTAAAAATTCCTAAAATTCGTGCCAGGCTTCTAGATACCCTTCTTGAACTTGTATACAGAGAACGGACGGGTGAAATCATCAACCGAGGATTGATGCGTAACATTATTAAAATGTTAATGGAACTGGGTGCTTCTGTATACCAGGATGATTTTGAAAAACCTTTTTTGGATGTCACTGCTGATTTTTACAGAATTGAGTCACAGCATTTTATTGAGTGCTGTGATTGTGGTGATTATATGAAGAAGGCAGAAAGACGGCTTAATGAAGAAATTGAAAGAGTCACACACTACTTAGATCCAAAGAGTGAGGCAAAGATTACCAATGTTGTGGAGAAGGAGATGATTGCAAACCACATGACACGGCTTGTTCACATGGAGAATTCAGGACTTGTGAGCATGCTTGTGGATGATAAGTATGAAGATTTAGGGCGCATGCACAGCTTGTTCCGTCGTGTACCCACTGGGCTGGCAACTATCCGAGATGTTATGACTTCTCATCTTCGTGAAACAGGGAAGCAGTTGGTAACTGATCAAGAGAGGCTGAAAGATGCAGTGGATTTTGTTCAACACCTTCTTGATATGAAGGATAAGTATGACAAAATTATTAGCATAGCATTCAGTAATGATAAAACCTTTCAAAATGCATTGAGTTCATCTTTTGAGTATTTTATTAATTTGAATACAAGGTCCCCAGAGTTTATCTCTTTATTTGTTGATGATAAACTGCGGAAGGGTCTAAAAGGAGTCAGTGAAGAGGATGTAGAAGTAGTTCTGGACAAGGTAATGATGTTGTTTCGCTACCTTCACGAAAAAGATGTCTTTGAAAAGTATTATAAACAACATCTGGCCAAACGCCTCTTGTCAGGCAAGACAGTGTCGGATGATGCTGAAAGGAGTTTAATTGTGAAGCTGAAGACAGAATGTGGTTATCAGTTCACTTCAAAGTTAGAAGGCATGTTTACAGATATGAAAACTTCTAGGGACACAATGCAAGGCTTCAATACTCTGTTGGCTGCCTCTAGTGAAGCTAATGAAGGGCCTACTTTGGCTGTCCAAGTTCTCACCACAGGTTCATGGCCAACACAGCCAGGAGCAGGTTGCAATCTTCCCACAGAGATATTGGCTGTGTGTGAAAAGTTTCGAGGATACTACCTCAACACTCACACTGGTCGAAGATTGACATGGCAGACTAACATGGGCACCGCTGACTTAAAAGCAACCTTTGGAAAGTCTCGGCGGCACGAGCTTAATGTTTCCACTTATCAGATGTGTATTCTTATGCTTTTTAATTCAGTAGATTTTTTAAGCTACAAGGAAATTGAGCAGGCAACAGATATACCGGCTGCAGACCTGAAAAGGTGCTTGCAGTCTCTTGCCTGTGTGAAGGGAAAGAATGTATTGCGTAAGGAACCGATGGGCAAAGACATAGATGAAGACGATATGTTTCATTTCAATGACAGTTTCACCAGCAAGTTTGTCAAGGTCAAAATAGGCACGGTGACTGCACAAAAGGAGAGTGAGCCGGAGAAGCAAGAGACCCGCCAGAAGGTGGAGGAAGACAGGAAGCCTCAGATTGAAGCAGCCATTGTCAGGATTATGAAAGCTAGGCGTGTTTTAGAACATAATAATATTGTTGCCGAGGTTACAAAACAGTTACAATCAAGATTTTTGCCTAACCCAGCAGTTATAAAGAAACGCATTGAATCTCTAATTGAGCGGGAGTTCTTAGAAAGGGATAAAACTGACAGGAAATTATATCGATATCTTGCTTGAGAAAAACTGCAGTGGTTAGCTCCATATTTTCTTTGGTCTGAGCTGGTTTTATCTTTTGGCAGGATCTGATACTGGTAATGTATTTCAAGGCGATACTGAAATATCTTTCCTGCAATTTTAATTTGTCAAATATGCTTAAGCACGGCAGGCATGTGACAGAGTGTCTTTGTATTGTATATTGTTTCTGTGAGTAATTCTTATTCACTTCTTATGCAGCTTGATTCTATGTACGCTCAAGCCATTGCCGAGTGAGATGCAATTACTGTCCCAATTTTATTGCGGGCTTTGTTTGACATTTCCTGTTGCTGCAGGAAGGTGTCGAGCATTTGTAATGCACATTCAGAACATGGTTACTTAGATGGAATTTCTTGTTCCAAATTCATTGCAGATTCTGTTCTTGATTTTCCCTTAAAGACAGAACGGATGATAGTTTCTCTTTTGATCTTCTTACTTTTCTTGTCTAGTAATTGACTTGCATGTATAACGGTCTGTGTTTTAATTGCTCGTGCTTGCTGCAATTGATTTTATATTAATCATATTTTGATGTCTTAATGCTTAACCTGATAGTTTTGCATGAAGTCCATTCTTATTTGGTTTTCTAAAGGTACGGAAATCATAGGCAATGTGATGCCGGAATTTGTTGGTTCTTTTAATATATTTAGGTATTTATTCATAGTGTGATATTCCTGAAAACTGAATTACATAAACTTGGTTTTGGGGGGTGTTGGATGGTGTCTCAGGAGATGGAAGATTGGCATTCCTTGGACTTAAACATTTCTGGCTGTTTGTTGGTAGACCGACATGTTGAGGAGAAAAGATTACCCCTTTTTGGGGGTTCTGTGCATTATAAAGAACTTGATTCTCAAAATCCGCAAACTTTAAGTAACAATACAAAGGAAAGAAATTGAAATATCAAAAGCATGGTGTCTTGTCTTGATAGTTGTTGGCAATCTTCGAGTTTAATGTGATAATTTACATTCAGCTCCACCATCGTTCACATTTGTTCTTTGAGAACATAGCCAAAGCCGGGATACGAAATGTACAACATTTTGCTATTTCAGAACATTGCCAAAGCTGGAATATGAAATGTACAACATTTAGGATTATGTTTTAAAGGGCTCACTTTAAATTGTGATACATGCAAGTTTTCTTTCTTACTACGTTGAGACTAGCTTATTATTTGTTTGTATAACTTGGAAATTTGTTTATATGCATGAATTTGGCATTTCCGTGTCAGATAGATGCATGCATTTTTGGCCTTTTGGATGAAGTTCTTTGAACCTATGACTGCAAGGGCACACTGTAAATACTTTTTGCTTGAATCTGACAGAGTAATATTGAGTTTCACATGTAATATCTATTTGCAAGGTGCAGGCTGAGTTCTTCAGCTGTGATCTTTCTTTGCATGCTTTTTGTTATCATCCATTATCAGTAGTTTCCTTGCCCTGTCAGTGGAGCACGGATAAGTTGAGGCGATACTTGAAGCTTATTCAATGCGGTAGTTCAACTGATAGAATTTTTATATGGGATGAGTTTTAGGGACGTGTCACCATTATGAGAACATAGGTTCTTTGTCTGGTGCGGTTTTCTTTGAAGATTTCCTTTACATGTGTTTTTTGACAAATGTTATGTTCAATTTTACCTTTTTGTTATCTCAAGGGTAGCATATAAATATATCCCGCCAGCTGGAAATTTTTATGGAGGCAAGGTTAAGCTCTAGTCATGCTTAAACACAGCTCTTTAAAGTGTTTATGCAGGCATGGTTATTGCGAAGAAGAACCATATGTGAGGAGATCTGCAATAATTTTAGTGATATTTTAGAATTGTTCTATGCAGGTCTTGATATTTCCCTTGAAGGGCGTCTAAATCAAATGCTAAGGTGAAGTTGGATGTTATCTAATATGAGGCTTGACTTTAGACATTTTCCTTCCATCAATCCATGGTTATTGTCTATTGGTATTTCTGTTACGTGTCCTTTGGCTTCTACGATTCTTATATATGACTGTAACCTTTTGTTTCTAATCCTTTTGGAGAGGCTTCTTGTGGATTATCTGTACCAGTGTCTTTTATATGCATATGCATTCCTTGCGATTGTAATTTACTTATATGGATTTGAGGCGATTGTAATTTGCATCCTTATCGTTTTTTGGATGGTAGTGTGGGATCTATAACAAGTTCCCACTCTAAGAGGTAATTTTTTGAATCATTCTTTCTAATGTCCAATAAAGGATATTACAAGCCCCTTTTATAAACAAAAGAATCTCGGTGCTTCCCCTTCAAAAGAAATATTAAACGAATGGTCCAAATGCTTATTGGATTTTACAAGCCCCTTTTAAGGAGATAACTACATAACCGTTAAAGGCTATTGAGATGAGAATACCAGCAAGGAAAATAATCTCAAGCCCCCAAGACTAGACTTGTAGGCATTCTGATCCGCTTTTCTATTCACACCAGCAAGGTTGAAGCCAATCTGATGTGACACAATTAGCCTACATTTGAAAAAACCTCAGGGGCACGAGCTAGTGAAACATTATTATCTATGGCCCTTTGCATATACTTGGGGCCTTTTTACAAATCAGACTAACAAAATATTATTCTTGATATCACCCATTCGTTGGAAGGAAGCGAAAAAGATGGGATGAAAGGGACAATTGTACCTCGACTTAAAGAAGAGTAAAAATCAGGGCATTGAAAGCACAAACCCGACAACCAAAAAGTATGAGGGGAAAGAGAGGTCTATGGAGTTTGAAGAAATAGAGAAGGGGCCATCAAATACTAACAAACACACCAATAACAATTAATTTAGACCAAAATTCATCAAACAGATAATAACACTAAAAACATATAAGTTGACTCTTAATAAAATGCCTTTGGTCCATTTTTAGATGTTGTAATGGGGAAGCCTCAAATCTTTCATTTGTATCATGGAGATGATATTTCTTATGTTTTAGACAATTAATTTTGGCATGGGGGTAGTAGTTAGTTGTAAAATTGCATTATTATAGGGCACTTGTGTTTCTTAATTATTGTTCAAGATTTCACTATCATTGGCATGTTTTGTTGAGGTATTTCATTGTTTCTATTGCATGTGGTGCCTATTTCTCTCGTCTCTGTTTTCTTTCTCTTCTCGCTTTGTGTTTTTGAGTGTTCGCCCCAAAGTTGTAGTGTGCATGGTTTTAGGGAAGTTGGTTGTGTGGGTTTTGTTGGGTGCACCCATGTCTTGTGGTCTTGACTTGTCAACGTTTTGGTTTGTTGGGTGTTGACTTGTGCACCAATAAGGTCTCATCTGAATTCAAGAAGGTTTTATATACATAGGTGCATTAGTGCATACAAGGCATGAATCGATCAATCAAGAGATCAATTATGAAAGTGTCAAAGCAATTAATTCAAGCATTTAGAACATAATATGAAACATATATTACTCCATATGCATTCATTTTAGAGTGAAAATTTATATAGAGAACGCTAAGCATTCTACACCGTCATCTATGGCTTGTATTAGGATGTTTTGGGTTGACCTTTTGCACACATAACCTTTGACTTAATTATTTGTTGATCTCTAGGTTGCATATTGGTAGGAGTAGTAGGTTTATTTGGGTTTTTGGTTTTTCCATAGCATAATTAGGGTATATGTAGGAGGTAGTGTAAGGATATTAGTTGTCAAATATTCAGGATTCTCTTATAGTAAGGACTTGGGAAGGTGCCCCCTCAAAGGGTCTTAGTTCTATATTCAGGTATTTTGCACTTCCATCAAGTATTATGCGCTTAAGAAAATAAAGTTGTTTGGATAATCTCTTATCTTGTTTTTTTTCTTTTTAAATATCCAAGATCTAGTTCTGTTTGTAGTGGACTTGTTCATGAATTATGACCTAAAGAGTTTGTAACTAATTTTTTGCACCCTTGGGCAATATAGCAGTCATTGGATTCGTCTTAGGGAGATGATCGCAATGATATAGGTCTCAGTTAACCTTAAGTTTTATAAGCCTTTGGCAATATAACAATCATTGGATTTGCCTTGTAAAGTTGATCACATCGGTCTAGGTCCATGATAACCCCAATTTTGACCTTCATACCACACCATGGTTGGGCTGCAATCTAGAGGTAGGGGCCAAAATTTATACACCCTAGGGGGAAGACTCCTAACCAAGAGAAGACATTAAAAAATGCATTTAGATGGGACTTCCTATTGGGATTCACTTAATATGGAGCATAAAATGGGTTAACTTGATGAGATTTTCCAACAATTAAAGGATGCCCACAAAAGCATACATGGATAGGATTGACAAAAATTGAATGTTCTTTCATATTGTTTCAACAAGAGGGTCGCATCACAACCATCAGCGTTGTAGCCCAAAATTGATGGAGCTTTAGAACAACTTAAGCATATTTAAATCCACATCAATGCATGGTTAATACTACTTGGGGTATTACAACTTTCTACCAAAGGTGGACATGCATAAATTTGATGGAAAAGCCATGTTGCTCTAAATAACCCAAATAGAGATTTGTTTTGAGGTACATCAAATTTTGTGTAGGCAAACATTTACATTGGCATCACTATATTTGGAACCTAATAAATTCATTTAGTATGGGTGGATTTTTTTATCGAAAGAAAGACAGGACTCTAGTGTCACTTGGCCAGTCTTCACGGAGGATCTGCAAGCACATTATAGTCATAGTCTAATAGAGAACTACTTCAACTAATTGGCCAAGTTGCGACAAACAGGTTTAGTCAAATTATATTCAACAATTTCAAACTCTATTTTTTAAGAGTGGATAAGATTATAAAGGAGAAAATGAATGACTTATTCTCGGGAGACTCACGAAAAACATTCGACATGAGTTATGCTTATTTAATCCACACATTGTATTTGAGTCTATTATCTTGGTACACAAGATGGAGGAAAAGGTGTAGGCCAACAAGGGACATGCATTCCCTAGCATGAGAGATCGTAACACCCCACACCATTATTCCCCTAACCAACCAGATTAATGCCTCCACAAATTGAAGAAAAACAAGTAAAAGTGTTATGTTTTGACATTGAAGGTGCCACAAAAGAAGAAGAAGAAGAAGAAGAAGAAGAAGAAGATGATGATGATGATGATGATGATGATGATGAAATTAAGATAGTAGAAGCGCTGAAGGAATCATCAGATGATCCACATCCTATTATCTTTTTACATGCACTCTCAGCGATTAGTACCCCATTAACACTCAAGGTAGTGAGATTCTTGAAAAGTTAGAGGATGACAATAATGGATGACTTGGGGAGTACTCACAATTTCATCAAAAGAAGTTGGCTACATGTTTGAATTGTTTTTTGTACCCTGCTTGATAATTGTTAGTCATGATTGTGGATGGGGGTATAGTTAGTTGTTCAAGTAAATGTCATAGTATTGAACTCACCATTGGGGCCTACATGTTAGCTAGACCTTTGTTTTCCATTCCCATGTGAATAATTGATATGGAGTTCAATGGCCTCTACTTTGGGTATGACTGAGATGAACTTCCAAATGTTATTCATGTGTTTCCATTCCGAGGGAAAGAAATTTGAATTAAGAGAGTTGCAAGTCAAATCACGACAAATAGTAAACTCTCATCCAATGTAAAATCCCCTAAAAAAGGGTCAATTGTGGCACAATTGTTGTTATTAGAAGCAACAATGAAATGTGACAACAAGTCTAGATCTGTAGGTTATTGTGAACACACATTCAATAGTTTTTTGGGATATCTAGAAAAGGTTGCCTATAACAAGTGATTATGATCGTGCCATTTAACTTTTACATGTGTAAAAGAGTGAGATTGAGAAAATAGTACATGAAATGTTGGATGCGAGCATTATTTGGGATAGTCAAGTGCATATTCTTCTTCAATTGTGATGGTGCATAAGAAGGATGGGACTTGTTGCATGTGTCTGGACTAAAAAAAAACTCAATAATTTTGCCATCACATATCCATGTAATTAATGATTTGTTGGATGATTACATAGTGCTATATATTTTACAAAACTAGATCTTTGATTTGGGTATCATCCAATCACAATTAGGGGAATATATTCCTAAGGCAACTTTTCAAACACAAGTGCTATTATGAGTTTTTATTCATGCCTTTTGGTTTTACAAATGCCCCACATTTCAGAGTTTGATGAATTCATTTTTTGTGCCATTTCTGCAGAAGTTTGTTTTGGTGTTCTTTGATGACATATTGATCTACAACAAAACATGGGAGGACCATTTGCACCATGTGGATTAAGTTTTACAAATTCTCAAGCAATGACAACCTTATGAAAAGCTTTGATAATGTTCGTTTGGGGTCAAGGAGGTAGAATATTTGGGTCACATTGTCTCTTACGAAGGATTTGAAGTGGATCCTCACAAGATCAAGGCTATGGTGAAGTGGCAAGTGACTAGAACTCTCAAAAGCCTCTGAGGATTCTTGGGAATTACAAGATACTATCGTAGGCATATCAAAAATAATGGTAGCATAACAACACCACTCAAAACCCTCTCGAAGAACTCCTTCCATTGAAATGAGGCATCGACCAAAGAATTTGAGAGGCTTAAGGAGGCCATGTGCACCACTCTGGGTCTAGCTACTCCCAACTTTTTCGAAACTTTCTTTGTATAATGTTATGGTCAAGGCATGTTATGGGTGCAACACTTATACAATATGGAAAACCCATAGCATTTGAAAGTAACCAACTCAAAAATAAGAATTTGTTGAAGCCATTTGTGAGAAGGAAATGGTAGTTATAGTTCATGTGGTCAAGCAATGGAGGCCTTATTTAATGGGAATTCATTTTGACGTGAAGATGGATCACAATAGTCTAAAATACTTCTTAGACCACAGGTTATCATCTAAAGAGAAACAAAAGTTTGCCATGAAGATGTTGGGGTATGACTTTGGAATAATCTATGAGAAAGGGGAGGAGAATGTAGTGGCAAATATACTCTCAAGAAGGGATGAAAACACATAGGCCTAGTTGTGTGCCATGCTCATATTTTAGGCAAATTGGATGGACAAGACAAGATCTGAATGGTAACATGATGCACATATCTAGAATCTCATTCAACAACTTCAACAAGATTCAAGCACTTCAGATAAATTGGTATGAAAAGGGGACACCATGTGGTACAAAGATAGCCTATACCTATGTAAGACTTCAATCCTTAAGCATAAGGTTCTTGAAGAGCTCCATACTTTTGGGTGGGGTGTTAGGGTGACGAGGGCATTCAAGATCCTAAAGACTTGTCATAGAATCAAGTAGGTTTTTTAGGGGAAGGACTAAAGGGTGATGTATGAATAATTGTGGCATAATGTTGTGTATGTTAGCAAAACCAAGGCAATACAATTAAGACTCATGGTAGTTTAAAACCTTTAATTATCCCTAACTAGCAATGAGAGGTCTCCATAGATTTCATTACAAAATTGCTACAGACATAAGGGAAAAGTGTCACCATGGTAGTCATCGATCACACACAAAACATGCCCATTTATGTGTTTTGTTCTATGTTTTTGTCATAAGCACTATCACATTAGTATTTATGAAGACAATTCAGAAGTTACATTGAACCCCAAAGAGTATAGTAAGTGATTGTCACCCCATATTACTAGTAATTTGTAGACTGATTTATTCTCTCGTTTAGGTACTCAATTGGATAATAGATCTTCATATTGTCCCCAATTTGATGGGAAAATAAAGGTGGCCAAAAAATGTTTGGAAGGGTATCTTCTTTGCTTTGATTATGATAAGCAGGCACATTGGGTTGATTGGGTACACCTAAAAGAATGGGGGTCTAACAATTCTTTCCATACTTTTTATAAGATGTCCTCATTTATGACATTGTATGGATATCCTCCACCATCCATCACGTCATCTTGAAAGTGAGGCCAAGAGTTAGATTAGTTGAAGATCATATTCATCACCAACAAGAGGTAGTCTCTTGTCTCAGGAAGAACTTAGCCATGACAAAAAACAAAATAAAACAACAAGAATATCAACACAAGAGTGAAATACATTTTGAAGTAAGTGATTGGATTTTTCTCAAGTTCCAACCATTTAAACAAATGTATTTGAAGCAAATAACCAATGATAAAAAAACTATCACCCAACTATTATGGTCCTTATTAGATCTTGCGTAAAATTGGGCATGTAGCCTACAAATTGGATTTACATAATTAACTAAAATACACTCATCTCATATGTCATGTTTGAATAAAGTCATTGGTCAATAGATTCTAGCCCAGACATCATTACCATAATTTGATGAAGAGGGAAGAGTCATAATTGATTAAGGACCTAGTGGCGACCGAGCCAACATAAGGAAAGAGGGAAAACTGACAATCATGGGTCTACACACCAAAAAATGGAAAAAGTGTAGAAGGACCCACACAAACAAAAGGGTCACAATCAAAGTATCCTTGACTGTGACCTAGACACAAGAACGATAGAGGAATATATATATATATATAAAATTAAGGGCCTATTAGTACATAAGCCGACATGAGGAAATAGAGAAAATTTACAATCATGGGTCTACACATCAAAAATGGAAGAAAAAGTGTATAAGGAACCACACAAACAAAAGATCACACACACACACACACACACACACACACACACACACTATATATATATATATATATATTGAATTAAGGGCCTATTGGCACCTAAGCCGACATGAGGAAATAGAGAAAATTGACAATCATGGGTCTACACATAAAAAATGGAAGAAAAAGTGTATAAGGACCCACACAAACAAAACATCACAATCAAAGAATCCTTGATTGTGACCCCACCACAAGAATAATAGAGAGATGACAAGGGAGACCTCTATTGATTCTTTGTAAAATCATAGTCCATGCAAATATGAATCTAGGTGTAGAATATCTAAATAGATGCCCCCATTTTGAGGTGAGGGATGTGTACCTATTCTTACATATCACTCATCTCAAAATAAATATTCGTACCCATCATGTGTTATTATATAAAGTAGAGTAAGTTGTTATCACCTTTGAAATCACTTTGTAAACACAAGTATGTAGCTTTAGAGAGATGTCATCATGTAAATCTTGATAGTAATATATGGCATGTGGGAGAATGAGATAATTGAGAGTGAGGGAAAATAATATGCCTCACTATAAGCAATAAGAGAGACAAGTAATATGTTTGTGTATTGATATAGAATATATGTCATTGTGTAAATCTCGTCGATACCCCTAATATACCAATGTAGTAGAAGCAAGGGAATATGAAGGGTGGAGGGATGAATGAGATGCCCCAATATGGTACAATATATCAATAAACCAAGGAAAATATGTAGTATTCTAATATGAGTAGGTGTATGGGGGACCATGAGATGCCCTGATATAAGTATTATATGATCAATAGACATATGCATGCATTATGCCCCCAATGGTAAGATAAAGATGGTAATAGTCTAAGGATATGTGGGTACGTAGCTTTCTATGGAAAGATACAGGTGGTAGCAGTCCAAAGATGTGCATGTGTGATGCCCCCAATGGAAATGTATAGATTTAGATATAATCAATGAAGCTCATGAGATAGTTGTGGGTATAATTCCCTTGTCACCAAGATGCCCAATTTCTTTTCAAGAAACAAGGAACATCTTTAGGAAATTTGAGATAACTTTTATTTGTAGAGTTTTCCTATATCTCAATTTGTGAACTTGGTTTTGTCGTAGTTCATTTCTAATTCAGTGACCTTTCTAGCCTAAGTTTCATATTCTTGGTCACTGTAACTATACCTAAATCCTAATGTTCACTGTAACCCATTAATAATAATAATATTTCCTAAGAGTCCCTATTACCAAAAATCCATAGCCACTTTAATCTCTTATTAATTTTTATTTCCCATAGTCCCCATTTACAATATAATTCATGGTCCCCCTTTATACTTTAACCATGGCGACCTAGATCGTCTTAGGTTAATGTTTACCATTTTCGACCTGAAACTAAATAAAACTTGCCCCTTCACCTTATATAAGACTGCAGACCTGATCACAATATGAAAGTAAATCAACAAAACCGACACATGTGTATAATGTCTCATTCCACCCCATGACCACCCCCTTCACTGTGAACCTGATTGGCTTGTGATAAAGCCACATGATGCCTCTAGAGTCACAAATATATTTGGTCCCGTAAAATTATTTGACGTTGTAATATTTAGATCCATGTCGCATGTCATTGTGATCACTTTTTAAAAGTGATTTTGTCATATGTGTGTGTGTGTGTGTGTTAGTTATTTATCATGGTCTCTTGGTTTCTTATAAAAGAATATAAATGCACATGAGAAATAAGGTAAAATTGGATAAATTGAATAGGTTCACCGTCAAAAAAATACAAATGCTATGACCCCAAACCAATACAATTGGGCCATGTGTCTCCATCAAATTAATCGGGACATTGTGCAAGCTATCATGAAATTTCAAAGATTTTATGGATGACATCATGTCATGGATATTATGCCAAATTTGACACATGTCATGTCTATCATCCCAGTCATCTGATGAGCTCGAGGCCCCGTGATCATGTCATGCATAGGTTGTCAATGTTTTGTAAATGAGGGGTTAAATTTGATAGTTAGAAAACTGTCACCAAGAATTGTGTGTGGCCAAGGCACATTGTGATGTTGCCACATGGACAACTTAGATTCTTTATGTTTATTGGATCACATTTGACAATCATTATTGCCTGTCAAACCATAACTAGTTAACAATCTTTGGGGTCTTGAACGAATCTAATGCGGTCATGTGTCATTCCAAAGGGTCTCAATCAATGATCAATCACAAAATATTTTTGAAATATCATGCCAAGTAGTCACCATGAAGGACAAAATGAACATGGACACAACCAAGGCCAATATTCACAAAGACATAGTCCCGAGGGTGCATTTGTCACATGGATTAATACAAGGGACTATTGATGTCATAATGATTGACTCGAGACTAATCACTCCACAAGGATCATCAACCCAATATTTGATTATTGAAAATTTGTTTTCTTTTCACGGGCATAGCAGGTAAATTGAATTCAAGTGACCCATTTTATTGTAAAATCAAATATTTTTCACATTGTAAAATATTTAATTAATATGTGTTAGTATCCACCATTAGAAATGTAAGTTCGTTGTTACGTCATAGCTGGAAATTAATGCCATGATGTGTTACTTGTGATTCATTAGTCCCAATTTTCTCTATAATACATTTTAATAAGCCTATTATAGGCTTAAATGATTTCTCTAGTGAAAGGCATGTCAAAGAATTTTTTGGTTGAATCCCAAGAAATAAAATATTGATGGAAACATAGAAAATGAAACTCTCTCTTTAATGAACTTTTTGTGGGACCATATTGATTGGAGGAATCAAATTTTGAAGAAATCACTCTGTGGATGCATTGATAATCTATATTTTTCCATTTCTCATTTAGATTAATGCCATATAATTTCTTTGTGAAAACTATTTGTTGTTTAAACTTGTTTTCCCCTTTTTATGAGTAGACTAGATTGTGATGTGCTAGTCTAGGCATTCTTATGTTTTAATTATGATCCCTTGATTATTGTGGATAGATGTGCGAATGCTATTATTGGTAGTGTCTTATCTTACAAAAAAATATGTCACAAGGATTCACTCACAATCATTTATACTTTTAGTTTTGCACCATATTTGTTTGAATTCGAGATAACAAATTGGGTCCAACAAATATTGGTAATTTCAGATAAAAAGAAATTAGACTGTGATCACCTCAAAAGAAAGTAGTGGAACCAATATTTGAAATCCTTATTTTATACCCTACCCTTCCTATCATTTCATATTTTTTTATCATATCATATTCACTATACAATAAATTAGGCACCATTATAAATATTCATGTCTTAATTTGGTTCAAGTGTTGTACATATGTTAGGTTGTGGAGCTAAAAGCTTCACTGATGCAGACATGGAGAAGGCCATTGGAGGAGTTGCTGGAGTGTCACAGACACCGGCGTCGGTCAGGCCAACCGACGTCGGCAGGTAGGAGACAGGAAGCAACCGACGTCGGTCAGAAGTTGGTCGGCGTCGGTGACCCCCAGGCAGACATGGACCGACGTCGGTCGCCTGTGTGATTCAAACTGCGGATGTTACGGGCAGTTAGCTAACGAACCAAGTGTTTGCATGTCAAGAGCTAATTTTAGACTCAAAGCTGCAGATCTAATTATTGTAATTAGATGTCTAATTATTGTTTGGATGAGATCTATAAAATAGACTCATGGATTGTATTGTAAGGTGTTCTAGTTTGAGTTGAGCAAAGTTTGCTTCTTCTGTGTGTGAGGTGAGCAATGGTGTGTTCCTCCTAGTGCCACAGTACCAAGGTGGGTGCTGAATTGGAGAATCAGCAGGGTTCTTCAGGAGTGTATGATCTTGGTCATCAGGTGAGCATGGCTTCTATAGGAGATCTACATGGTAAGTAAGATCATTGATATGCAGGTGTATGTGTGTGCAAGGTCAAAGTTCACAGGTGTGCAGAACCAGATTAATTTGCAGGTGTGCAAAGTCAAAGATGACAGCAACACAACAGGGAGCAGTATCAGGAGAGATCTACTTGGAGTACAAGTGTGTACTCAGAGCAAAGAAGAAGGCAAGGGAGTTTCTTCCATAAGTAAGGTCTATTGAGGTGCAGGTTGTTGCAGGTTCAGGAGAGATCTACTTGGAGTACATTGAGTACTTGTGGAGTGCGTGGAGCACTTGTGGTGTGCGTGGAGCACAGGTATAAGGTGAACACCAACTCAGTGTTTGAGTTGGGTGTTGGGACCTAAGAGAGAGAGCTTTGAGGAGAGAATTACTATTCACTTGAGGTGTGGAAAGCCTCTGAAGAGGTGGTGGAGAAGAAGTGGCATCTTCTTTATTGTATTCTTTTCTGTATGAGTATTAATACAAGTTGTGTATTGTCTCTCATATCTTGTGTTATTTCTGGATTATAGTTACTTGTTGATTCTGGTTAATTTTGCATATTAAGTTGCTTGTATTTTGGTAATCAATTGTGTGCTTTCGGTTATTCATATCCCAACACGTGGTATCAGAGCCAGGTTGCAGGAAGCAAGTTTTGTGTTTGGTTACAGGTCACTCTTAGGGGTTTCTGATTGAGTGGGAGTAGAGCAATGGCAGATCAAAGTAAGCTAAGAATGGAGGAGTTGAAAAGCACAGATGGTCACTTACGGTCCTATGAAAAGAAAGAGCAGGGAAAAGAATATTGTTGGTTGGTAGCAGATCAGCATGAAGGAACTGAAGAAGTAGATGTTGCAGGTGATGTGGCACAGGTTGCTCTGGGAGGTTTCTTGGATAAAGTTGAATCTTGGATAACAGATTCGGTTGCCTCTTTCCATGCAGCCCTAGATAGAGGAGCTGGTGAGCCTTGCCAAAGAATTGGCAAAGGAGAAGTGAAGCTGAAATTGCAGACGGCCAACACATGGGTGTTGAAGGAGGTCATGCAGGTCCCAGGTTTGGAGATGTGGCTAATTTCTTCAGAAAGGTTGGGTGATGAGAGATGCACGAGAACTCTCACAGCGGATGCACTTGAATTAGCTGGTGGTAAAAAAGCAGGTACTCTTTATCTACTTGTTTATATTATTGATTCTTCTTTTGTTGCAGAGACGTGGCTTCGTAGGCTTGGTCACATGAGCAGGAAGGAGATGCATGTTCTTAAGCAGAAGATAGATATATTTGACAAGCTTAAGAACTAGAAAGCCTTGGTGTTCTTGGAGGAGATGGCGGACAGAGACCAGTGGATGGTGCTGGATACTTCTGAGCAGGGCAGTTTGGACATGGGTCTTGATTCAAAAGAGCTCATGGGTAAAAATTCATCACTCACAGGAAACATAGGTACCAACATCGGCAGGAAAATTGACGTCGGTAGTAGGTAAGACCGACGTCGGTCACGAGGACCGATGTCAGCAGCAGGAGGACACCGACGTCGACAGGTTGGTAGTCAGGACAGGTGCAAGAATCGACGTCGATCGGATGCAGACTGTGTGGTGATCGAGGTCGGTCACTGTAACGGATTTTGGGTGGACAGCAAGCTGTCAAGGAGTCTCAAACACCCATATGGAGGATTGAAGACGTAAGTAGGCCTCAAATTCATTGTTCTTCTTCTTTATACTAGTCATTGACTGCAGAGCAGGAAGGATCCAGGAAACAGTGGGAGCATGGCATGGAGAGATTGTAGAACTAAGCGGGAGATTTGGTAGGGTTGCCAGCTGGTATGAAAGCACAGAGACGAATGGATACCTTAGTTGAAGAATAGAGTGAACGGACACGTGAGACAGAAGGCCAGGGCATATGGTCTTGAGGAGCTGCAGGACAGTGGTACAGGTTTTGACAGGTGGAGGATGAAGCATGGCTTTAGTCAATGTCAGGGTAACTATTGTGGTTTGACTTACCAGGGGGATGATGATTGCAACATCATTTTGTTGCTGTATGTGGATAGTATGCTAGCTAGCAGGTTTGTACATACAGGGTTTTGCTGAGCTAATGGTAAGATTAGTTCAGTGGTTTGCTATGAAGAATTTGGAGCAGCGAAATTCTTCGGCATGGGAGACATGGAGGATCACAGGTTGATTTTGTCTCCAGTGAGAGCTGATGTGAATCAGGGGTTGGTGAGGTTCATTATGCAGGATATAGAGCCAGAGCACACTAAGCGCTGGACAGTTCAGTGTCTGAAATCACATGAGGTCTGGTAGACCTGAGTTTGCCCAAGCAGTGGGTGTTGTCAGAGGGTTAGGAGCCAATTCGGGGAAGTGGGTTCTCAGGTATTTGAGAGAGACCAGCAGCAGGGATTCATGTTATTCAGGGTCAGGACTTCACTACATGGGATTGTAGGTTCAGATGCGGCAGGGTACTCGGATGACAAGAGGTACACCACAGGTTGTGTGGTGGGTTGTCTTCAAGATTGATCTTGAAGAGGGATACAAGCTAGGGAACATATTAGATGGGGTACAAGTACAGGTACAATGCAGCTATTTATCTCCAAGTGGGAGATTGTTAGGTTGTGGAGCTAAAAGCTTCACTGATGCAGACATGGAGAAGGCCATTTGAGGAGTTGCTAGTGTCACAGACATCGGCGTCGATCAAGCCAACCGATGTCGACAGGTACAAGACAGAAAGTAACCGACATCGGTCAGAAGTCAGTCGGCGTCGACGACCCCCAGGTAGACAGGGACCGACGTCGGTCGCCTGTGTGGTTCGGACTGTGGATGTTACGGGTAGTTAGCTAACGAACCAAGTGTTTGCATGTCAAGAGCTAATTTTAGACTCAAAGTTACGGATCTAATTATTGTAATTAGATGTCTAATTATTGTTTGGATGAGATCTATATAATAAACTCATGGATTGTATTGTAAGGTGTTCTAGTTTGAGTTGAGCAAAGTTTGCTTCTTCTGTGTGTGAGGTGAGCAATGGTGTGTTCCTCCTAGTGCCACAATACCAAGGTGGGTGCTGGATTGGAGAATTAGCAGGGTTCTTCAGGAGTGTATGATCTTGGTCATCAGGTGAGCATGGCTTCTATAGGAGATCTACATGGTAAGTAAGATCATTGATATGCAGATGTATGTGTGTGCAAGGTCAAGGTTCACAGGTGTGCAGAACCAGATTGATTTGCAGGTTGGCAAAGTCAGAGATGACAGCAACACAACAGGGAGCAGTATCAGGAGAGATCTACTTGGAGTACAGGTGTGTACTCAGAGCAAAGAGGAAGGCAAGGGAGTTCCTTCCATAAGTAAGGTCTATTGAGGTGCAGGTTGTTGCAGGTTCAGGGGAGATCTACTTGGAGTACATTGAGTACTTGTGGAGTGCGTGGAGCACTTGTGGTGTGCGTGGAGCACAGGTATAAGGTGAACACCAACTCAGTGTTTGAGTTGGGTGTTGGGACCTAAGAGAGAGAGCTTTGAGGAGAGAATTACTGTTCACTTGAGGTGTGGGAAGCCTCTGAAGAGGTGGTGGAGAAGAAGTGGCATCTTCTTTATTGTATTTTTTTCTGTATGAGTATTAATACAAGTTGTGTATTGTCTCTCATATCTTGTGTTATTTCTGGATTCTAGTTACTTGTTGATTCTGGTTAATTCCGCATATTAAGTTGCTTGTATTTTGGTAATCAATTGTGTGCTTCCAGTTATTCATATCCCAACAACATAAATGTCAATTAATCAAATAACACAACTCTAGAAAGGTGTGTGGCTACATTACTCAAAATTGTTTCCATCATTTGGCCAATAGAAGACTGCATACCTATAACTCATGCCTTGGGTCATATCTATTGATCCCAAAATGAGAAATTTTTTACCCTAACCTATAGTGTGCATAAAACACACATCACTAGGTTTCTAGCGCTAAAAGAAGGGTTTGAAAATCCAATCTTGTGGTGGAAGGGTTTGAAAATCCAATCTTGTGGTGACATTGCATTTTTATAGTTAATTTGTGGTCTTGGTGGTTATATTCATATCAATAAGAATTACATGAATTTCACATAAGTGTTAAAATAATTAGTGATTTGCTCCTCTATTAACTCTTCTACTATGTTCTCAAATCGTGTGAGATATTCTCTTTTTAGTGTGTTATATTGTTAGATATTGTTAGCTTGGTTATGTGAGTTATTTATTCAACTCACCACCATTAGTTTGGGAGATAGAATAAGTCTCGTTATTCATAGGAGATCCTATTACTATAAATTTGTATGTTTGTCAAATAATTATTTTAATGAAGTTTATTCAATTTATTCATGTGTAAACCTCAACCAAATATTAGTTATGGTATTAGAGTAGGCCTATGATAATAGAAAAATGAAGGGGAAACCCTATAATGCAATTCCTTAAGTGATGGGTGTGCACCAAATTTTAGATTTGAGCAATATTACCAAAATTAGCAATAAAAATTGAAAACCTAATGACACCAATAAGAATGGATAGAGAGATAAGATCAGAATAATAAGAACATTCTTACCATCCTTTTGACCTCTTTACAACTCCATTCCAAGATTTATGATTGCATATTAGACTCAGATTTGACATTATGATGCTTGATTTGAGATGTTAATAATGGATTCCTCATAAGCTTGGTAGATTCAAGGATGCTTGGACATAGATTTGGCATGAAGAGTCTAGTTGGGTGGATTGACAAATGGACATGAAATCTCTATGAATTTGTTAGTTCTTTTGGCATAGCTCAAGCATGGCTTTTTATAGAATAATGGAGGGAAATTTAGAGGAAATTTAAAATTATTTAGAAGTCTCTAGTTTAGAGACTTCTAGAGTCTTAGAGGAGCTTCTCTAGTTTAAGAGGCTTCTCAATTAGTTTAGGGGATAATGGGGGGATTAGATGGAGTTAATGAGGTTTAGGATCATAGGGATGTAGGAAAGGCTAGGGTGTAGGCTAGTAGGTGGGTAGGTGGAGCCATGGGAATTTAAAATTTCCAAATAATAAGGAAGTGGGATTAGGATGGGATTAGGAGATGATTAGGGAAATTAATGAAGATATGGGATGAATAAGGTTAATAGGATGAAGGATAATGAAAGGAGGATATTAGATAAATGGCTAGGATTAGGATAAATTAGCGAGATAAAGGAGGATATTAGAACAGGATGAATTAGAATAGATAGAATTAACAAAATTAGTGTCGATTATTAGGAATATTATCGACGGTAATGAAGCAAGCGATTTCAAGTGCATATAATGAGAAAGCATACTTGAAAGGACATATTATGTCAACATGGTGGTTATCATTTTTAGTGTTTAAAATTGTTAAAAATGCAATCATTTGCAGAGAATATTCATACAACTTTAACTAACCTTGCACTAGTTGTTCTATCACATACAATATTATTTCACTCCAATATATGCATTCAAATATGTATTCACATGGTGGTATTACTGTGCATCTTTTATGTACTTCAACAAATCAATGGACCTATATCTTTACCATGTATGATCAAAATTTTACATGCTATATGCACTAGATCTATACTCTTCACTCACATTCTAGTCACTTCACCTTAGAACATTACAATAATTGTCTACTAAATTAACATACACACCCATCGATCTACAACTTTGTGAAATCATTAGCGTAAATTTTAAGATCCCATATCCAAAACCCCCTTAGGTTTGTTTAAGTGAATTTGATTCATAGACTTGGCAAATTTGTAGGTTATGAAGGCATTTTTTATTTTTTATTTTTCCATACAACTTTATGTCTGCATATTAAAGTTGAGCAACCTCAGTTTCTACCTGATTAAAACATGTTGTTAGGCGACACATGTTATTGCTCAATTACATCATGTAGTCTAGCGACATCTATTATCATCCAATTGCATCATGTAGCCAAGCAACATATGTTGTCACTTATCTGCATGATTCCACCAGGCAGCAATAAAAACTACCCAACTGCATGATGTAGTCAGATGATAACAGGTACCACCTATTTGCATAATGCAGCCAGGTGATAATAGGTTGCACTTAATTACATGTTATAGTTGGTCGACACTGAACACCGCCCATTTACGTTACATGCATGACCAATTACTATCAGTTGTGTCTACTAGCCACCTTCATTACACCAAGAGCCTATAAAACCCCTCCTTTGCCCTCATTTTAACACTTTCTTCACTTATTTTTCTCGTCCTGCTCTCTCTATTGGCACTTTCAACGAACAAGAAAGCTATGACATCTAAATAGATTCAATAGGGACAACATCCACAAACACATGTATCATCCATAAATATATTTTCAAGATTTATTGTGTCTTGAATTTCTCAAAATGGTGGATTAGTTCAAAACATATTTTGATTGGATCGACACATGTAATTTCTGAGGCATCGTCGACATGCCTTAGTATGATACCAACACAAACTTGCTCAAATCTCTAATGGCTTGATATGATAGTAGTGAGCCCAGATTCCATGTGAGTATCAACACCAATTAATTTCCCGTGGCACCTCTCCTATGGATATCTATAATTTAACAGGGTTTCCACATTGCAATGCAAACCTTGTTACCACCAAAATCCTCTTAACTGATAATGACAAAAAGTATTTCAAGTCTGTGTACAACTTGGCCATCGACCCAGCTGATAATTTATAACTTTTTTATTGACATTTATATTTGTTTTTGTAATTTTTTATTCCAAATTCCCATGTTACTAATGTCCCAATTGCATGTTTTTCGCTTTCATTGTAGATAGTCAACTAAGAAGGGGGATCCAAGTGGATAAAATATCCAATCCATTTCTAAAAGTTGTGCATTTCTTCCAACCCATAATTATTTTACAGGGAAGACCAAGGGACATTCCCTATTGGGTTGTTTAATATATTCTTTGTTCTCTTGTGGGGTTAAAATATGATTGGTGTACCTATATATTAAGTAGGATTATAACAGAGATGAATTATGCTTTTACCAATGAGAGATCCAACATTTCATGCTCAAATTTTATTTTGGCCTTGTATTATGAGGCCTTATATGATCTACAAAAAATAGCGATTCCAATTGTGCTTTATACAAAAATGACCACTAATTCTTTGTCCCTCAATGAACAAGAGGTTAGTTTAGCCTTCAAATTAATCAGCTGACTGTTACTTTATAAATTTTTACAAATTTAAATTGTAATATTTATAATATTGTTATAGTTTAAAATGCATGCATTTAACGCAAGAAAAAAGACGATATCAAAAGTTCATCATGCCTCTGAGGACTATGGTAATACTTTGTCTATGGAGTCATCGTTTAATTCACTTAGAATTTCCAAATGCCCAAGGACTTCTTCAATATCATCCCCCTTACAGGTTATCCTCCTCCCAAATTTTAATTATTATTTAATTTTTATGTTATTTTATGAAAATTTAATTTTTATATTATTTATTTTATTTATTACTTTTTGCAGTGGACTCTAGAGCCATTATCATTGAAGACTCTTCTCAACAACATTTTCAATGTTTGCTACTTTACAGCTTTTGCTTTTCGAATTGAAGTTTCTTCTATTGGATAATTTATTGACTACATAATTACTTCTTTTATAGTTAAAACCACCACTCTCCCTCCAACTTGGACACATAGAGTGGAAGAGACAATCTGCCCAACTACATTTAATAACTATTAAGTTTTGAATTAACATTAATTTATGTTTTTAAATTTATCATTTTCATTAAATTTTTTGTTTTGCAGGTCAACCTAAATCTATGAGGAGAAATATGCCACCACCACCGCCACCCATCCAAATTAAGAGAAGAGGGAAGAATATCTTCCTTCCTGCACAAAGTAGAGCAACCCTACAATTTTCAGGTTTTGATTTCCTCAATTTTTCTATTGGTGGTGTTTCTAGTGTGCATGGAGTTACATGTTTGCAACATATTGATCTTTATGAAAAGTATCTTCGGATTGAATGTCGGGCCCCAACTGGTAGTGATTTCAATCCACATTATTTCATTCAAGTTTCTAATGTGTCTACTTCATAAGTGTTTTCTTCCTCTTCCCCCACTACCCCACCAATTACTGATAATTTGAAGATGTTTGATGATGTTATTACTTATTTTTCATTGGATAATTTAATGTCATAAATCTAATTTCCAATCTTAAGGAGGGTGTTATGAATGATTTCAATGCTTTAAAATAATGAGAAATACAGGAAAAAGCATTGATAAAGGAAATTAGCACTTGTTTTCATATTCACTTCCAAAGAGTGAATTTGTTTTCACTAGTTCAAAATAAAACCTCAAAGATTAACACTTTATTCAATCAAGCTCAATCTGGGTTAATTTTAGTAACAATGTTTACAATGATAATGTTTTGGGCATTATGATAAATAAGTTAGAAAATTTGAATGCAGAAGCTCATGCTTATTTTAACAAATGGACAAGAGATATAAACCTTGTTGTCTTTGCCCAAACAGAGAAGAAAAAAACTTTGGTAAGTTTTCATCATTTATAGCATATATATTTTTGTTATTATAATTTTTATCTAACTATATTTCATGTTTTAATTGTAGGCAAAATATGAAAATTTGAAGAAAGAAGCACAACTACTTAATGTGCATTTTAAAAATGCACAGAAAGGTAGAACTTCAGCCATTGCATTCAAGAAAAAGCTTGTTTTGTTAAATAAACAGAACAACATATTGAAGAAAATTATTAAAGAGCATGGGATGGACCCATAAATTTTATTAAAGTAGAAAACAGATGCAAATTTGAGTCTACTTTCAGCAGGTAATGCTGCAAACGAGGAAAGATAAAATCTTGTCAATATAAATTATTATGCAGAGGATCTTCTTAAGGAAGGAGTTTTCAAGGATGACACACATGCAAGGCAAGAGGAGATAGGGGTTTCAAAGGAGGGTAGTGGTACGGAGCAAATGGTTGTAGGATCTGTTCTAGAAAATTGATTGTTTATGTTTCAAAAAAAAAATTATAATGTTTAATGTGACAATGCCATGTATTAAACACTTTATTATGTTTCAAATACTCTTGTTTTATTCAATACAATCTATCGTAGTTATGAAATATATGACTAATTTTTGTTGATTATTCTATTGGTACAATCACGATAGACTGCTATGTAATTTTAAGATCTTAAATGTATTGTGGTCAAACTTAAATATTCTATGGAGATATAATAGTTTAATATTTAATAAATACTTGGGTAAATATTTATTTTATGAACTAAATGAACTAGATTGCAGTCTTTATTTTAAGGTTGAATGCATTTTTTGTTGGACTGTATATCTCATTTCACATTAAGAAATACCTAATTACATTGTTGTGTGTTTTGCATCCTTTAATATGAAACTAAGGATACAAGTTCTTTTATTTATAATTATAGAGCCTATATGATTATAATATGTTGTCATCCTATAATAACATCATAGTTTTATTTTCATTTATAAGATCGTATTGATAGTAAATTGTCTCTATACTTGATATGGTTGGGTGTAACATGAATTTCATTCCCACTTAGCATTTCATTATAAAAAGTGAACTCTGACTTAAGGCTTCTACTTTCATACTGCATCCATATTAATATGTCATGTTCGAATAGATTAGTCTTAGAAATTTTATTGTCATGACTATGGTTTCTCTATTTAGACCATGATATGAATATAATCTCTATCATTGACAATGGAAGAATACACATGGATCTAATCTTCAAGGTATATATTATGCAGTTGAACGGCACCTCCGGTCCTGTTGGCATCCGGTTGCATAATGCAATCGGGTGGCACTTGTTGCCATCCAATAGCATCATGTAGTTAGGAGACAATAGGTGTCACCTGGCTGCATGGTGCAACTGGATGGTAATAGGTGTCGTCCGATTGCATGGTGTCTAAAGGAGTCTTCAGAGTGGTTTTTCAATGTTGTTCTATGTTCATTGTAATATATGATATAATCTTGAAACTCTTATTGAAGTTATTAAAGCTCATAAAAGTGGACTGCATACACAGAACTGTAATAAGATAAAAAATGAAGTGTTAATTATCAGACTCTCTATTAAATGAGTATTACTACATTTCTAACTATCTCAAAAGTGTTTCATATTTTTTATATGAAAGTAAAGATATCAGTTCTAATTGAGTCAGAATTAATCTATAAAGAGAGAGTTTAAGAAACTTGCAAGTAGTTTACATGCATCAAATAACTTTAATAATTTGAACTAATGAGAAAAAACATCTATTAAGTCAATCATAAGGCTATCAACAATTTTAATGAATGCAATCTTTCAAATATTTTACAAAATCAAAAACAATATGAAATATTTCAGGAAACAATAATTGTTATACATATCAAACTAAAACTTGGGTAGCTGAAACAATCCCCATGAAACTTGCTCATCATAAGTGATATTTGCATCTACCATGTCAGTGTCATATTCAGTCTTAGTATTTGCATCCTTTGTATTGGTTATTATATTACTGACGCTTCTTCTTTCAGCAAGAGAACTCCATGTTGTTAGTGCTCTTTCATAAGAAAGCTCATCCATATAATAACGTGAAACATACAGTGTCAAGCAAATCTCTAGATTTTTATCCAATCTATGTCAAAATTTTGACTTCACGAAAGATAATGCATGAAATACTCACTCATCTTCCATAAGACCCAAAATCATTTTTTGACAAAGTTCATATAATATGAAATATTCATTAATACTTTCTTGTAAGATGTTACTAGGATAAAGTTTTTTTCCATAGCCATGTAATTGCACCATTTTCAGTTGGATCACTTGGACACTGAAATTGATCCATCATTATAAATCTGAAAGGTGTTGACTGAGACATTAGTAAATCTTTTTGCAAAATACCTTTAATTTCAGCTCCATTTAGTTTTACAGATTTATAGAAATGCTTAATAAGGGAACCCATGTATTTGTGAACTAAAGTGCTAATCTGTTGTTGACTATTAACATTATTCCAATAAATGGGATTTACAATTCCCATACCCTCCAACAACTCATCCCTTTAAAAATATTCTCTAATCTCAGCAAATAATTTTTTTAAGATTCTACTTAATTTACGTTTTAGATGTAACAATATCATATATAAGACATGTTACAGGTACATCTTCAATTTTAACTCCCACAACTTCATGTCTTTTGTAGAAAGTGTGCATTGGATCTCTTTGTCATTTATCATGACAAAAAGATGATCATTGATATTGAATGTCAAATAACTCTTAGGATTCTTAAAATCTATCAAAAAATTTCAAGTTCTAAAAATAGGTTTGTGAAAACTTTCATTCGATGTGTATAATATATCTAAAGATTGACATACTCGTTTTCTCAAATGCATAAAGTCAATAATATATATAGATCTCTCCTGGGCATGTTTTATTAAATAATTGATTTCCTTCAACATTGGCAAAATACTGCATAATGTTAGTAATGTTTCTAAATCTATTAATTAGTACAACAAATATTTTGCCTTGTCAACTTCCCTACGGTATTTATACATAAAACTTGCTAAAGATGAATATTCTTCAAAAAAATTGCATGCAGGTTCATACATAGAAATCCATCTTGTATCAACATCTTTCAGCAGTTTTTTACTGTCAGTCACCCCAATTAAAAAATTTTGGAACTCCAAAAATCTTTTTGGGTTGATTTTCATATAAGCATGTGAGTCATGAATGAGCTCTTCCACTTTTACGACATTGCCAAATGTGCTAACAATTTTGTATGCAAGATTCATCTTATGAGCTATGCAATGAATTAGAATCATGAATGGGGTAATTATTGTTTGAAGTCAAACGCAAAGATCACGTTTATGCCCCTACTTTATTGATGCACTATCATCGTAACACACACCAACTTCGTAAATATTACATAATCATCCATCCTAGCTTTATGGGTAAGTGCACAGAGTTGGGGGACAATTTTGTGAACATTTTCGATAACCTAATTGCATTAATAAATAACATGATCATGTTAATTAGAGTTATGTAATTAATGCGATCACATTAATTAGTGTTATTTAATCAATGTGATCACATTATTTAATTAATGTGATTACATTATTTAAATTATGGCTCGGTAATTAGCGAGCCATGACATGATTGTGTTATTATTATTTTCAATAACACGAACATGTTACCTATGTCACACAAAAAATTAAAACATGAATGTAAATTCATCATTTGCATTCAAGTTTCCTTTGTTATCTTCACCTTTAGTGATCGTGTTTTGTGTGAGAGAGGCAAAAGCTTGATAGGAAGCCACTAAATTCATCGTATAAATCTGCTAATCAACGATGCCACCACATAGAAGAGGTAAGTGCTAAAAATCTACACTTGTTAACCCTAATTTTTTATTATTTTCATTGTTTAACCTTAATTTTTAGTAATTTTTATTTGTAATTTGTTTATTTTGAATATTTTGTCCTACTAACCCTCCACAGAACCCTCTTGTTTCTCCTTTGAACCCTCCATAAAACCCTCTTGTTCCTTCTCTTATCTCTCCACCTAACCCTCCTACAGTTCCACAAAATCCTCCAAGCAATCAGGGTATTCTAATTGACAACATTGTTGGAAATGAAATTAAAATTGAAGAATTAATTGGAAGAATGAGGGATCCCACTTCCACCAACCCCCATCGCACCCATCTAGCCAATTCCTTAGAGACATTATTAGGTCAAATCAACTCTATAACGAGTCAAATTGACAGATGGACTTCATATCAAGATAGTTGTAGGGCTTATTATGCTGATAAATTGTTAGCACTTGAGGTCAAGAACAAAGAAATATTAAAAGCCTCTATTTGGGCCTTATTCATTGACCCAGCTACCAATGCCCCATTTCTGGTAATCACTAAACTATTTCCAATCCATCGCTGCCAACATAATTTAATCACATCCAATTTTTGGGATCGATGATGGATGATGTTTGATTAATCATCATGTAACAACCATGAGATCCTGTTGTATTTTTTGAATAATCTCTAATGTGAGTTTGTCCTTAATGAGATTCTAGACTATTTTGATTTTAGTGAGTTTTAGAATCAAGGGAAAGGCTCTACATAGGATCGATTAGGTACACATCATGGGACTAATTGGCCTGTAAGGATCCATATCCAAACGCCACTTGAGCTTGAGATTTCCTTTGTAGTTTAGTAATTTATGGAGATTGACACTCTGCATGCTCTTAGTTCACTCACTGATACACTTGTTCAACATACAAGTAGTCTCTCACATACCAATGCTAGAGATACACCACCTAATGTGCATACCCAACCCCACCCTTGCAGTTCTTATGGAGTTATGTGCACTAGACCTTATAATGATGATGGTGATGGTGGTTCAGAGGGCTTGGATAATATTCTTATGAGTGATGATTTTTTGGTACACACATTTGGTGTGCAAACAGCAGCCACTACATAGATGTAGGTATATTTTATATAAATATCATGTTAAATTTAAGTTATATTTGTAAAATTAATTTAGCTGACAATAAATTTACATAAAATTTGGATAATATATATGCCATTTTTTATGTCATAGGAGGTGATGGTGCTTTCATCATCACAGTCAACATTTGCAGCATTTGATTTGACACAATCATTGTTTACATTTTTGGATCCAATTGTTGGCCCATCCACTACTGCATCTATCTCTATTAGGATGACACCTTTTACTTATATAGAGGTAAAATTTTGAGTTAATCTTATGCACTATGTACATTTAGTCTAAGTATATTTGCCTTGTGAGTTTAAGTTAAATGTATCTATCAAGTATCTTGATGCATAGACTCTAACAAGCTTCCTTGATATGGATTGAAACACATACCTCTACCAAATACCCAACTCTGATCTTTTCTTGTCCTTCTTTGTCTTCTATCTTCAACCTCTTTATCTCTTTGATCAGTTTGCATTTACTAGGTTTTTCTTGTTCACTCTTATCTACTCAATGGCTCTTAAGCCTCCTTGTATTCACTTAATCCTCATTCTCTACTTTAAGTCATTTTACACTAACTCTGCAATATTTCATTTTAACATCAATCTCCTCGGTTCATACTCTATTTTCATGTTCTCTATCTTTATCCTTGCTCTATTCTTTACAATATTCTTATGTGTTTTCATATGTCTACATGCTACTTTGATTTTATCCTTCCACAATACTCGTAAGATCATGTAGCTACTCAATTAAATCTCATTTGATTCATCTAACCATTCCACATAACCCCCAAGCTTCAAATCTTCACTTAACTCTTCTTTCCTCTTTGACACCTTCCTTCTACTAGCCTTTTTTGAGGCAAACCTCCTTGTTTTGAGTAAACTATAAAGCTCCAAACCAAACCAAACCCACATTCAAATACCCCTTTACATCACATAGCTCATGTAGTGACTTTCATAACTTAACTCTCTTTGGAGAACACCTAACTCAACACCCCTCAAAACTAATTAGGTCTTCTAAGCCTAATTCAAAGCTACTAACTGTGAAATCGTACCATATAGACTCAAATCAATTTTAAACCTTCAAAATCCTCTTCCTCCTATATAAAGACACATGTACACAAATTTTAATGACTTTTCATTAGTTAAATTACTTGTTATCTCATTTCCCAGTTTCAAACCCTAACTTGTGTTGTTTTAGTCTTGCACCTACCCAAGAGGATAATAAATGAGCTAAAATGACCTTTTGATCCTTTTCAAATCTTCTAAGGCTTGAAATAGCTCTGCCCTTACCCCATGCATCTTCTTAAACTATTACTTTTCCTTTCTGAATATTAAATCACTCCCAACATGTAGTTTTTCAGAATTTTTATACCCCTCCAACATGATTATGTCAACAAATAGGACATAATAAAACCTTAAGACACTTTACCTTCATTTGAAATAAATTCAAATAATCACACACATGGAAAAACAATATCTCACAACATTCAAAATACCTTAAATCCTCAACTCTATTTCCAAGAACTCTATATGGTCTTTCTTTATGACTATACAAACTCAGAATTGTTACTAATTGGGTTCTATGTAGTCTTCCCATGTATTTTGCATTTCATCAAAAGTATCAAGACTTTAAATGTGTTTACATTCATTTCATAGAGCTCATGTATCCCTTACTCATCTTTCAATCATTTATAATGGTTTTTTAAACTATGTTTTCCTTTTTATGACTGTGCTTGAAGATAGAGTATTGAAACTTGGGTTTCACCACTTTAAATCTATAGATTACTGACTTGAATCTTCTCTTACTAGAGATATGAACACCAAAATATTGACCATAAACTACTAGACACTTAATTACATTTTACTCTATCTAAATAAGCTTTACAAGTAAGGACATAGTTCTTGATATGTCTCTTATTCCTTTTCTCTCCCTAACTATGCCATGTCGAAGTGATACTATTCTTTCCACCTCTTACTCTTCCACTCACACTTCTTACATGTATTACAATTTTTATATTTCCTCCAACATGCAAACTACTTTTTATTCTTGGCCATTATATGTTGTATGGTAGTTACACTTCTATGATTCTAGGTTTACATTGTATTTTCATGATATGCACATTGAAATACGTTGACATATATATCTTGGTTTACATTGAGAAAAACTTGTCATATATATATTTAATACTTTATATAAAAGTAAGTGAGACCTTGTTTACAAGAATAGTTGATGGCTCAAGTAGACACTCCTCCCTCTCTATGAGCCAAGATAGATATAGGCATTATTGTTGCAATGTGATCTTCACATGCATTGATAGAGATATATATTGACTTATAATTTTGATTTGTAAAAATAAACTTGTTTTAATAATTTTACTATATACTTAGGACAAATATAACTTATGTAAATGTATTGTGTATGCAGGGTTATCCTATGACATAGGATAGTCCTAGTCAGATGATTAGTAGGGCAACTTCTCATGATTCTCCTATATTTCAGATGCCTATTCAAACAGTTGAGCCTACCATTGTCTTGTTTGAATGTCAAATATATATTGAATAGGACCATGAGCTTGCAGTAAGTGCATGTTTAAATGATTTTTTATTTTAGTTTAAAATTAATTTCTTAAAAATTGGTTCAATTTATTTTATATTAATTTTGTAATACTACTTGTATTTGAACAAGTTCAGCTGTAAGCAAGCTATGAGCGTAGGACCCACGATCAAACCTTGGAGCAATCTAAAATTAATTTCTTAATAATTAGTTCAATGTATTTTATGTTAATTTTGTAATAATACTTGTATTTGAATAGGTTCAACTACAACCGAGCTATGAGCATAGGACCCACAGTCAGACCTTGGAGTAATCCATCTACTAGCAGAGCATCCCAGGGAGAGTCTTATTCAAAGAAAGCAAAGAGAGGGAGGTTATTTGATGAATAGGATGTTTTACATAAGATGTGCTTTTTTGTATGCCTATATATCAATTTATGCATTTTTGGCATTATATATGCGTATATGACATTCATCCAACATTAGATACTATGTTGGTAGATGTAATTTTTTGTATACCTATCATGATAATCTATGTATTATTAACATTGCACGCATGTACCTATATTATATGTCTATCATGGCAATCTATCTAATTTATATTCAATTTTTATTTCATTGTGTTATTGTATAGTGTTGTTTTGACCTTCCAAACTATTATCTACCAGATCTCGTATTTAATGTTGTACATAAATGAGGATTAAAAAATTGTTCTGTTCAATGCTATAAATCTTGGATATCCCATATTTTTAAAATTAATATTTTTATTTCATTGTGTGTAGTGGAAATGACTAATGACACTCTTGTCTATTTTGCATATATCATCACCCATTTACAACTTTTTAATTGATCATTAACACAAATTGATTACACTTAAAACCCATACCCAATCATGTTCAAACTTGTATAATGCAAAGACATAAAATCATTCATAAATCCCTACAAATTTCTCACTTGAATAACTATACCTGTAAGTTACCTAATCTTTCACCTTCACCTAGCTCTAATGCCTTTTTGACTATCTTTTCTTGAAACTAGGCCTACTTCTTATATGTCTTCTATGATTCTTGTTCCTTTATATTTTACCTCACCTCTCGAGTAATCTCTATCAATACCTCTTTTGTACTCAGCTCCTTTTGGTGACCATGTACATGGTTTACTTCTTCGTCTTTACAACTTTATCTTTGCTAAACTTGCAAGATGAACTTCTACTTAACCTTGACTATAATGTCTTTAGTATGATAAAAGGCAACCTTACTAACTTGAAATATAATATTCACTCATGAGACAATGATCCATCTTTGGCCAAAACCCTTTATCATCCCTTAATACCACCTCATTAATACACAATTTACTCTTCTATGTTTAAGAAGGCTATGAAAGTAATATTCATATGCTCTAAGATAATGAATAATTCCAACTTCACTTGTCCACTCTTTTTCTCAACTCGATTCAAATCCACTCTAAAATAATCTTCTTTTAAACAAGTCAATTACTCATTAGGTATGCTCTTAACTAGTCACCAATCTCTTAGATCTACTCTCCTTGTTTTGAAAAATATTCTTTAAGACACTTTGGATAGTCATTATGAAAACTCAAGGATTTATGTAGGTGTTAAAACTTACAATAAATCAACTAATTATAGGTCTCTAAGAGATTGAGCTCTCATTCTCAAATTCTATCTTTTTAAGTTTCTAGGTTTCTAGACTTGGTTGTTGCTCCAATAGGTCAATTTGTCAAAATAGAGTTAGCAGATCTTAAAAATTATATTTCTAGTAGTTTTTTAGAAATTATAACATGATTTAACCTTTTACCCAAGTTTATAAAACTCAAATCAACCAAAAACTCATCTTACCCAAGTTTAAACATGTTTTGTAAGCCGAGAGTTTAGCATAACTATTGTTCTGATGCTTCTTGACTAAAATTTTACATTGAAAAGACATTTGGGGGGTAAAATAACATCTAAAACTGGGTTCTTGGACTCCCATCAGGCCCGATCGACAAACCCACCACCCATTTTGGTCTCAAGAACTTCCTTCCCAATACAAAAAAATGCAATTTTTTAGCCTAAGTTCAAACATGCATAAAATAAAACCTGTAAGTCATTTACATGAACCATCAGATCTCTCCCCTACCTTTTTAATCTCTTTAATCATACCCAGGAGTACTTAGGTGAAACCTTCAAGAGTAATCCATTGGATAAGTTGTAGTGATGGGTCCAAAAATGCAACTTTTTGGCATTGAACAAGCAACTTTTTGAGCTCCAATTGTCATTTATGTCTTTGATACCTCCACCTGGGAATTTATCACTTTGATCATGTCTATATAGGCACATTACATGTTATCACACTTCCACAACGTTCAAATCCACTTGAAAGTGCATTTTGACTATCATTCTAGAGCACGAAAACACTGACAACAAATATTGTCAAAGTTTAAGTTGTGGTTCTAGAACTATGGTTTTGATGCTTCTTGACCAAAAAGAAACACTACCAACACATTTGGGGAGGTATATAATGTCTAAGACCATGTTCTTGGCCTCCCATTTGGCTCGATCAACAAACCCACTAGCCATTTTGGCCTTAAGAATGCCCTTCCCAATACAAGAAAAATGCAATTTTTTAGCCTAAGTTTAAATATGCATAAAATAAAACTTGTTTGCCATTTCTATGAACCATCAGATCCTTACACTTCCTATTTAATTCCTCTAATCATACCTTAAACCACTTAGGTGGAACCTTTAATAGCAATTTATTGCATAAGTTGCAGTGAGGGGTCCAAAAAAGCAACTTTTTGGCATTAAACAAGCAACTTCTTGAGCTCCAACTGTCATTTGTACTGAATATCTAAGAATATATCACTTTGATCACATGTAGATAGAAAAATTACATGTTATCACACTACAACAATTTTCAAATCCACCTAAAAGTATATTTTCACTACCATTCTAGAACACAGAAACACTGACAATAAATGTTGTCAAAGTTTAAGTTGTGGTTACAAAACTCTAGTTTCGATGCTTTTTGACTGAAAATTAGCACTGCCAACATGTCTAGGGGGTAAGATAAGATCTAAGACTAGGTTATTTTCCTCCCATTATGCCTGATTGACAAACTGACCACCCATTTCGACCTCAAGATTGCCTTTTCCAATACCAAAAAAATGCATTTTTTTAGCTTAAGTTCAAACACGTAAAATGAAACTTGTAAGTCATTTCCTGAGCTTTGATCACATCCAACTTGATCTTAGATGACGTCCAACCTGAGCTTATCTTAGCTTCAAGAATATAGAATTCTCTACTGATAGTGTAAACCACGTTAAGGTGGAAGCTTATTTGGCACCATTAACCTACAAAAAATTGTTAGTAAGTAATTAAAAATGAAATTTATATGTACTGCCTAGAAAATAAAAAACAATTGGTAAAAATGATTACATCTAGATTTAAAAATTTAGCATAACTACTTATTTCAATCCAACGAACCACTAGGATCTGCTCTAATCTTGATAGTATCAAGAATAGATTAATGGTCTAACTCTTGAACTTTCCATACTTTCATGTTTAATGGCCTCCCACGATATTTTTCTGATTGAATATTCGTTGCAAGAATTAAATTTGAATAGTGGAATATCTTCCTGTGCATTCCAAACTCTTCAAACAACCATTGATCTGAATATTTTATAGGATATCATCGAAACCAAGTTCCAATAACTACCATTGATCCAATGAGAGTCAATGTTTTCTCCATCTATAACTAGGAAAGTCAATTCTTTATTTCTCTCTACACACCAACACAAATAGTAATCAGTGCTCTCTTCATTATCCTCATCTGCAATAACTATAAAAACATGCCTTGTATCACAAAAAACCATTTTTAGATACAATATGAAGATATATGATGAGAACAAATTGTACATAAAGAAAAATATTTTACTTGGTTATACTAGATCAGAGACATGGTCAAAATCATTTAATGATGTTATATTTATAAGTTGTGATGTTTTTAGAACCTGATACGTGTTGATTTGATTTAGAGGTTTAGAACTCCAATCATCATCCAATCTTGTGACTCACACTCATTCTAAATAGATTCCACGCATGTAGAATGGAAACATGCCAAGTGTCTCATATGAATAGTCCAAGAATTTGCATTTGAACTACGAAATGAGTGGAAGTCATTTGAACCCTTTAGAGTCATACAATCTTCGTACTTTACCAGGTGTTCTTCCTTAATTAACCATAAATGTCTATGAATAGTATAATTTGGTTGAGCACCATGACACATGTTCTCATTACACCATTCAACCATAGTTTTTACATTTTTCAAAAGAACACCATCTTCGAATTACAACTCCTCCCTTGCAATAACTCTTTTTACACATGCTCCCCTTTTCCATGGCTAGTCTTAGTGAAACTCCAAATGTGTTCTACATCAGTGGTAATGTGCATCCTACTCAACCAATAAAACATTTGTGCATTTTAATTGTGATGTGCAATTGTCTGACCAAATGTAATGTTGATTGAAAGTAATGTTCCTCTAACTCAATTATTCATAGAACTTCTGAAAACAACCTTGCACATACTCTGAACAATGTGATCATTCATCATTGATATATAAAAGGTACTCCCTTAATATTTTTTATTGTTGTTATGTACTATCAAGTGCATGCATAAATGTTATATACACAAATATGGCAACTTGTGATGAGTTATAATACTATGATTAAACTTCCATTTGGGGTTTGAATGTGTAATTTTTAGCAAAATCAACTATTGAAATAATCAAAACAAGTGAATGTATCCTTGCTTATATTAAAATTTTCATCCGACCATCTAGCCCTGTGTGTGTGCCTTATAATCTCATAAATAATCTTCTCCTTAAATTTGATCAAAAATTTAGAAACATGTATCTTTTTTGTAATAAGCTCACATCTTTTAGATTATTTTCCATCTCTTACTTGATAAGTCAGTGTTTTATATTTGCTAAAACCAACTATTTTTTGTCCAATTGCACTTGTAATCTACTCATAGATATTGTTGACGCTGTGGATTGTACCCTTGACAGAAGGTTGAGCTTATGTCTTTCACACGACACAATGGAGACACCTCTCTTGCCTGTGGGTCTGGAAAAATTGAGGGGAGAATCTCTAGATAAGGGCTAGCTCCCTTTGATGCATCTCTGGGCTATTTCACTACTACTACTAATATATAAAAGGGGGGTTGAAAAGAAAGAAGGGTTGCTAAAAACAGAACCTAAACTAAACAGTGATGCACCAAAAATGGTTGATCTACTTAGCTTGAACATACACTTTCCACCAAGAACAAGCTGATATACACTTCATTTGAGCTAGGGGTCCTCTAGAGATACAGGGAGGAAGAAGTACCAGAAGTGTTCTAAGACACACTATGGCAGCCTGTTCACATGCGCCTATACTCTGTTGTGGACACTTCTAGCTAACCTACAAAAGAAGAACTCATAATACACTAGGCATGCTAGAATCATTCTGTGAAATCATGAAGAAAAATGACTTAACACAAGACAAAGCCATAGACATATGCAAAAGTGCAAGCTCAAATGGAGGCAAAAATACTTCTTTTTTATTCAAGGTAAATTTCAGCAAAGCTCCGCCTTACAAGCTGAGAGATCCCTCTCAAATGAGAGTTTTACAATATATATAGAGAGAGAGGAAGCAATGGCACCCCTTTGGAAAAGACTTTGACGCCTTTTTTACAAGTGGCCCATGTGCATTGAGAACATCAAGAAGAGGAAGTCATTGTTGTTGATATCATCCTTCTAGAAATGGCCTGCTAGAAACATGTTGTGTAATTGCCAGTCTTGACTTTAGCACTTAAAATGTATTAAATGCTACTACAAAAGCATGAGTCACCTGATTGTTTTAATGACAAGGCCACCCATTTTGTTTGCAAACAAGACCACTTCTTAAAGAGATTCATGTGATTGTCTACTCATTAATACAAAATGAGGAAAAAATAGGCCGCTTCATTCACTGTTTGCATTCCTTGATGACCACTTGGTGGAGATTGTTTCAACTGATGGAAAAACTCCTCTGCCGACGCCTTCTTTTTGACACCTAGGTTGTTCCCATATTTCCTTGTTATTTTTGTCTCTTCCTGGCTTTGTCTTTTCCTAGCTTTGTGAGCACTCAGGGCTATCTTCTCGTCTTTTGCTGGCTTTTTAGGCTCCTTTCTCAACGGTATCTTCCCTTTGGCCCTAAGGCCTTTGAATTCCTTCGGGTTCGCACTCGAACCTTTAAAAATCAATAACTATTTCATTACCATAAAGTTGATGTTCGTGTGCCCATCACCATTTAAAGCCAACGGCTATTTTATTGCCCTGTATTTGACATATATGGGGACGTCATCAAACATCTAGATTCTAATGGCTAGTTTATGATGCTTAATTTTGATGTCTTCGGGCCCATCACCCCCTTTTGTAATTCCTTCAGACTTTCTATTCCTTCAAATTTTTTCCTTTGTTCGGGCCTTTGTCTTTTAACCCTCCCGAAGGGAAGGTATCCCTTTAGGATTTAAGAAAGGTCCCTTTCACGATCACCGAGAGTCCCCCGTAAGGTCACTTGCCCTTCGAGGTCCTTCGGGCTCCTTGTGGTTCTCACATCCTTCAGACAAAATGTCTGAAGGAATTCCTTCAGATATTTTGCTCGAAGGAATTGTTCCCTTCATTTTAAACACTTACTTTCGATCAGCTTTTTTGCAGACAAATTCCTTCAAACTTTTTGTCTGAAGGAATTGCCTTACCATTTTTCATAGATTTTCTTTCTGAATGGACAGTCTTTGTTCGGCGACCTGCCTTGTGAATTTCTTCAGACAAAATGTCTGAAGGAATTTCTTTGGACATTTTGCCTAAAGAAATTCAGCCTTTGTTTTATCTTTTGCCTTGTCTTTTTTGAAGGAAAACTCTACCTCGTTTCGGCCCTTTTGACCAGCTGCCCTCTGCAAGGGTAATCAAATCCAAAGTTACCCTTCGAATCTTTTGCAATGGTCCACTTTGCTCATCACCTGCCCTCCACAAGGGCACTTAACCTTTGAGTTTTTGAAATTGATCCTTCGGCCTTTTGAGCTTTAATCCTTTTTGTCGATAAAAAGCCCTCTGAAACGGTTTACTTGCTCCTTTGCAAATTCTTGCATAACCACTCCTTTCAACCCATCCTGTTCTTTCCACACCAAATGCTTCAAGCTGAGCCTTTTTCATGCCAAGAAGGAAAAAATGTGTTACAGAAGCATATTTCTACATTATCCTTCATGTCTGGGCGTGGAAATGGAAAGAAAAGAGAAGGGGGACCAATTTTTGCTCACGAGACCAAAAATGCTCAATAGATACATTTTTTTAATTTTGGCAATCCACCACAAATGCTACAATTTCTATTTAAACATGATTTATTGTAAAATAATTTTCCGTCCGGTCTTTTGCAAAATTTAGTTGGAATAAATTCCCTGGGTGATTTTGGTGGAAATTCAATGCCACACTCCTGCAAAATGTTGTTAGTATGCAAAGTACAATGAATATGATGAAAAACATCATAGTGCATTAAAAATTCAATATGTTGCCTACAATAAGTGGCACGTGTGTGATTTATTTTTACATAAAAAGGTTTGGCCATCTCAAAATATCTTTAACAGATAGAAATTTATGGATGTTTTTTTAAAAATTTAGAGTACAATTATGTTTGAGTCATATCCAATAGATGTTTTGGATGTGATTCACGGTTACAAAAACCAACTCTTCTTTTCACTACATCTCTTGCATTGGGCAAAACTCTTGTATTGTCTTTCCAAAATTGAGCAAGTAACTCTTTAAGAGTATCAGCTATAGCGTTGTCCTTTCGTAGAAATTTACCAGAGAATTCCCATATCTCATTGGTCTTAGGTTCATTAAGTCTTTCATGTCTTTCAATTAGTTTCATTAATATTTTTTTGTTTATATTAAGCATTCAGCTTATTTTTTAAACCATTCATTTTTTTATATTTGGTCACTTACTGCACAAATTATAAGTATACACCAGGCAACATTACAATTTGGGTGCATGATTTTGGGCCTACAATATGATATGTATCATATATATTTTTAACAATTTCATTGTTTTCATCATCCATGTTAGATGTTCTTAGCCCTAATGTGTACATTATAGGTCTCATCTTAATCAGTTTTATCAATGAAACAAATAATTGACATCTTTGACTATCATAATCCAAATTATGAAAGAAAGTATCATAAGTTTGTTGAGCCAGTCTTCTTGAATGGCGATCAAACATTTTTTTATGCATTGGTTCTAAAATATTTTCATCAACTTAAATTAAGTACTTCTATTTTCTATGCACAATTCTCGGAGGTGTTGTTAATGGTGGAATTTTTTGAGAGGGTGTTTTAAAATTGTTATTACTTTCATTGTTTAGAGGTGGGATGACATTTTCTTCATTATATGTTTCCATTAAATTTTTTTGATGGTTAATTTTATCATTATTTGTTTCCATCAAATTTTCTTCATTCATGGGGGGTGTAGCATCATACATAGACTCATCATCAACAAAATCAAAAACTTGAAACTTTGAATGTAAAATTCCAATATTATCTAATTCATTATTGTCAATTTCATTATTATTCATTTCATTATGGTCAATTTCATTATTATTTAATTCATTGTGGTCAATTTTATCATTGTTTAATTCATTATTATCAATTGGCTCATTATCTATGGCATTTGGTTCATTAGGGATTTGTATCTTATCTACCATGAAATTTTCCATTCATATCTTGTTTTTCTCTCTCAAATATTCTGATTTCTTTGGTGTTTAATTCTTCAATACCTTCCTTTTCCTCGAACATGATTAGTCACCCATCAAGGATAATTGAAAACTTTTCAAAGGTGGGGTCAAGTACACTAGTACCTCAAGTCCCACAAAAGTACATAGAGAATGTTTGTGGGGACAAAATTCTCAATTTAGGTTTAAAATAGATGTTGAAAAGTGAGCTTAGTCTATAATAATAATGAGATCATGTTATTTAACGTGATCATGTTATATAATGCAATCATGTTATTACATAACGTGATCATGTTATTTTTTATACTAGGTTTTGCTTTAACATGTATTGAGAAGCATATATTAAGAATAATGCGATCACGTTATGTAATAATGTGATCGCATTATGTAATAATATAATTGTGTTATGTAATAATGCAATCACATTATTCTTAATACTCGATTGGGGTTAAAATTTGACATTAAGAACCGAGTGTTGTCTATATTAAGAATAATGATATCACGTTATACTTAATATAGATTAGGGATTAGGGATTAGGGATTAAGGCATTAGTGCATATGGTTTAGGGATTAGGGATTATAATTTATGTTTTATGGATTAGGAATTAGGGATTACAATTTATGTTTTATGTTTTAGGGATTAGGGCATGTAGGGTTTAGGTTTAAGGGTGTCTATAAGGTCTAATCGCTCTATGTCATGTGTGGACCTAATTTTTAATACAAAGGATGTTAATTAGGAATAAATTGATTAGTAAATAGGGAATTTTTTTGGTTTATAATTTAGGGTATAGTGTTTAGGGATTAGGTTTTGGGTATACAGGGTCAATCACAAAGATAATTCTTAGTCTAAATGATGTTAATTTGGGCTAAAGTGATTGGTTTAGGGTCTAAAGAGTTTATATTTATGGTTTAGAGTTTAAGGATTAGGGCTTGGGTTATAGGTTTTAGGGTATATAAGGTATAATCATGATGAAAATTGGGGTAAATTAGAGTTGATCAACCCCCAAACTACATTTTATAGCCATGCAATTAGGTTTAAGGGGCTCAAAATAGCCCCACTTTACTTTAGGTGCACAACTAGATTAGTACTCCAAAGGCTGAGTTTTGGCCATAGGTTTTAAAAATGCATTTTATGTTATCTCGTGATAAAATCAATTATCTCGTAAGGCATGTATGTTTGTGGCATGTAGTGGGCATTAAGGCACATGGCTTACAATTTATGTTTTAGGGATTAGGGATTAGGGCATAGGGTTTAGGTTTAAGGACCTGTATATAATGTCTAATCACTCTATGCCATGTGAACCTAATTATTACTACAAAGGATGTTAATTGAGACTAAATCAATTGATAAATAGGGAAAGCATATGTTTTAAAATTTAGGGTATAATTTTTAGGGTTTATGGTTTAGGGCTTAGGTTTTAATGTGTATATGGTTTAGGGTACACAGGGTCAATTTCAAATATAATTGAGGATAATTTGAATCACTTGTACCCATTTGTGACTATATAATGTGTTTTTGGGTTGTCATTATACCCCATGTCATTGTGCAGATTGAGTGAATTAATCAAATGGGGCAATGAATCATGTGATTTAGGCCAATCTGAGCCCTATGAACTTAATTCTTAGTCTAGATTATGTTAATTTAGCTAAATTGATTAGTTCATGGTTTTAAGTGTTTATATTTATGGTTTATAGTTTAAGGATTAAGAACTTTAAGGATTAAGGCTTAGTGTATATGTTTTAGGGTATATAAGGTACAATAGTGAAGGCAATTGGGGCAAATTTGAGCTCCTTGAACCTATATTTGTGAGTAAATAAGGTGATTTTGAGATCAATTAGCCCCCACATCATCAAATATTGAGCCAATTAAGTCAATTGTGGTTTAATGAGTGATGTAATTTTGACCAAGTTCGTCCCTGTGAACCTAATTCTTACTATATATAAAAGATGTTAATTGGGGCAAAATTTATTGGTTTAGGGTTTAAGGTCTATAATCTAAAGGGTTTGGGGTTTAGGGCTTATGGTTTAGGGATTGAGTTAAATGATACAGGGTTCAGGGTTAAAGTTAAATGGTACAAGGCTTAGGTTTTTAGATATCAGATATAGGGTCCAATCACTAAGCTAATTGAAGAATATTTGAGCTGCTTGTTCACCTATTTATGATAATTACCTTCATGTTTGCATTTTTGATAAAATTAGGGTCAATTAAGCCATGTATATGTTGTATACATGTTATACAATCAATTGAGCCATAAATTTGGTTTAGGAGCTCACTTTTACCCAAATCACACCCCTAATTACATAAATTGACTAATTGGATCAATTCATGATAGAATCGATCTTTTGATTATGCCCAAAATCATTTCTTGCTCTTGAAGGTGTTCAAATTGGCCTCAAATGCCTCCTTGATTAAATGAATGAACTCTTTGGCTAATTATATATGACATGACATTAGGGTTAATTTCACTCTAAATCACATCATACATAATTTAAAATAGGTTCTTGTGGCTCATTTTGACCCTAATTACCTCCACAATATAACTAATAAACATCTACATTCATTAGCTGATGATTTCAAGTTTTTGAGCTCAAAACCACATTTTATACATGTAGAACTTGAATATGAGTAAATAATGTTTCTTTGTTGCAATCATGCTAATAAAATTGGAGCTGATCAACCCCCAAATCACATTTTATAGTCATGTAATTAGGTTGAAAGAGCTCAAAATAACCCCAATTTAGTTCATATGTGTTGATGTTATGGATTGCACCCTTGACAAAAATGATGAGCTTCTATCTTCCACGCGACACAATGGAGACTCCCCTCTTGTTGTGGGTCTGGCAAAACTGAGGGGAGAATCTCTAGATAAGGGCTAATTCTTTTTTATGCATCTTTGTGGTCATGGATTTCCTACTACTAACAATGGGGGGGGTGAAAAGGGAGAAGGATTACTGAAAATAGAACCTAAACTAATACGGTGATGCACCAAAAAATGGTTGATATACTTAGCTTTGACATACACTTTCCACCAAGAACAAGATGATTATACACTTCATTTGACATGAGAAACTCTTTTGCATCAGTGAGCTAGGGGTCCTCTGGAGATATAGGGAGGAAAAACTACCAGAGGTGTTATAAGACACATTATGGTAGCCTGTTCACATGCGCATATACTCTGTTGTGGACACTTCTGGCTAACCTGCAAAAGAAGAACTCACAATACACTAGACATGCTGGAATCATTATGTGAAAGCATGAAATAAAATGACTTAACACAAGACAAAACCATAGATATATGCAAAAGTGCAAACTCAAAATGGAGGTAAAAATGCTATGTCTTGATTCAAGGTAAAATCCCGCAGGGCTTCGCCATACAAGCTGAGAGATATCTTTTATAAAATGAGAGATTACAATATATAGCATAAAAGAAAAGACTTTGGTGCCTTTCAAAACAAGTGGCCCATGCTGCATTGAATACATTGGGATGAGGAAGATTGGTCATGCTAGTGTCATCCTTCTAGAAAGCCCTAAAATAACCATGTTGTAGATGTCGCTAGTCTAGACTTCAGCGCCTAACCCGTATTAAAAATCACTACAAAAGCATGGGTTTTATGTGACTGTCTAATCATTAATGTAAAACAAGGAAAAAATAGACCATTCTTTCACTATTTGTGCTTGTTGATGACCACTTGGCAGAGACTATTCCAACTACTGGAATAACTCCTCTACTGACGCTTTCTTTTGCCACCTGCGCTGTTCTATTTTCCCTTGCGCTTGGCCGAGTGCATCTTTTGGAACATTACAAATGTTGTCATATGTGCGCGTGGCCGTGTTCTAGATTATCTATCTTGGTCCCTCTTTCCTTGCTATATTTTGTCTTTTTTTGGCAATCTAAGCTCTCAGGGTTATCATCTCATCCTTTGCTGGCTCTTTGGGCTCCTTTCTCTATGGGTCGCTGAGTTTTCATGTGTGGGCCCATCTTTAAGCATTTTAAGATCAATGGCTATCTTATCAATGTAAAGTTGACGTTCATGTGCACATCACCATTTGAAAGCCAACGACTATTTCACCAACTTGAATTTGACGTTCACGAGCCCGTCATTACCTTGGTCATTTCTTCAGCTTTTTAATTACTTCAGACTTTTGCATTTGATCCTTCTTGAAGGGAAGGTGTCCCTTAGGCCTTAGAAAAGGTCCCCCTCTTTGGTCGTTGAGAGCCCTCCGCAAGGGTACTTTCCCTTCGGGCTCCCTTGGTCATCTCAATTCCTTTAGAAAAAATGTCCAAAGGAATTCCTTCGGACATTTTGCCCAAAGAAAAACATGCCTTGGTCCCTTTTCTTTTAGTTTTTTCCTTTGGATGTGTTGGGTGAATATTTTGTCGGATAGCTAACTGGTGACCAAAATAGTTCCTATCACCACAACATAGGGAGATCAGTCGACCAGATGTGCAAGTTTATTGCATCAGCAGGGGACAAATCTCTCCTCTCATCAAGGGGAGGTTCCCTATAGATATGCAAGAGATGCAGGAGGCTATATATATATATATATATATATATATATATATATATATATATATATATGCAGAAAGTAAGACATAGGGGGTAGGATAAACCATCCATCTCTCTTCTTTCAGAGATGATGCTGATAAACAAAAGAGAAATACTGGGTGTTGGGGAAGGTGCTTCTCTTCTTTCAGAAGCAACTTTCAGCCAAGAGCCATATTTCTTCCTAAATAGTAGAAATCTTGATGAAGCAACAGAAGGCACTTCTCTTCTTTCAGAAGTGCTTGTTCTTGCAAATAGCAAGACTCTTTCTGGTAATAGGTAACCAAAGGTGCAGAGTAACCAACAGCCTGAAATGTAGCGCAAAGTCTCCACCTCGACTGCCCAAAGAGTATAACACGAAGAACAATGGGGGCACAAAGTCATCCCAAGGCTCTTTACACAAGAAAGGAAAATGCAAACACACTGAAGGTACTTATGGGGGCATAAAGTCTCTCCACAGTGGGCCTTCAGGACACCTTCCCGCTCCCCTCCACTAGTTCTGCTTACCAAATTAAATGAATAAGGACACCTCCAGATGACACAAGTCAGAACAGCACAAAGTTTGGAAAAACCTGCTTTCTCATTCAAATAACAAGGAAAATGAAATTACAACTTGAGCTCAAAGTCTCAGTAATGCCTTTCAAAATGGGCAGAGTTTTGCTTCATGGTAAGGGTAAGATCTCCTTTACAACAAATGAGAGATTACAATATATAGCGCCCAAGAAAGACTTGGGCACTTGTTTTTCATATGTCGGTCCATGTCGTGCATTCAATGCCTTGAATGCATTTTCAGGTTTATCAAAGGACTGCATTGAAAACAGGGCAGTTGTCTTAACTATTTCATCCCATATGTCTTCTCCTTGATATGAACTGTCTGGTCTATCCTTTCTGATGCCTACATAGCCATCCATTTGTCTTTACTTCATGGAAGAAAATAGGCTGTATCCTTGGTCTGGTGCGCTCAAAAGTCTACTCGATCTATTGTTTCATCTGCTGGAAATAACTCTTTCAAAGATATTTCTAATCCTTTGGTCTCGCTCCTCTCTTCACTGCTTAAGCGCTTCTTTGCTCTTTATAGCCCGTCTTGCCTAAGTCTTCAGGGGGGGGTCCTTTCTGCATCTTTGACAAGTGGCAAGTTTTACTGTTATGAAAATCATTAGAAACTCATGAAAAATGGAGTCCACAACACGTTTTGCCCGAGTAACTCCAAAAGGGAAACACGGACGCAAACACTTGTCACGTTCACTGCACTTGTCTTTTTCCATCGGGCACTTTTCCGTAGGCTTTTCTCTTCAGTTGGGCTTTTCCAGCTTTGTCTCTTCCTACTACAATTTGAGCTATCGAGCTATCTTTCCAGCCAGTCGCTTGGTTCTTCCTTCGAGTTTTGCGCTTTATTTGAATTTCAACGGATATTCCCTTACCTTAAATTTGACGTATGTGGGGACGTCATTGGTTGACTGTTGCTTGAACCATGTCTTTGAACCAAAACATTGAACCAATCGGTTGAACCAAAAATGGTTCAAGCCGATGGTTCAATTGAATGAACCAAGCCAATGAACTAAGTATTGAACCAAAAGATGCTGAAACAAAGGGAATGAACCACCTGAGTGAAATAAAGCGTTGAATCGCTTGGTTGAACCCGCCATTGAACCACCTGTTTGTTGCTTCTCTCTTTGACAGAGGCTGCCTTTGAACCTTTGAATCATGTTGAACCATTGAACTTTGAACTCATTGAACCTGTTGGTTCAATGGTTCAATGGTTCATTCTTCATTATTTGGCAAAGTGTTGAACCCTTTTCTTTCCTGTAGAGTTCGTAGAAACCAACCTTGAGAGTCTGTAGATTTGAGCCTGCCTGCAGAGTCTGTAGATTCAAGCCTGCAATGTCCATAGATTCAAGCCTGCAGAGTTCGTAGATTTTTGGAAAGCTTGAAAAGTGAACCTGAATGCTCAGAACAATTTTTTGAAAGGGGAAGAGAGGATTTTGGTCTGTAGGACCAAAATAGTTCAAATGTTGTCCCAAAAATGAGTGATATTTTTTGGGGACAACAGCTGGCTCCAGTTGGGGAACTTCCTTCTGTTGCAAAAATCGATTGAAGGGAGTAGAATCCAGAATCTCCAGTGCCTTAGAAGCGTGCCATTGGGCTACGGAGTCATGCTACCCAAAAAGAAAGGCTCCAAAAATGAAAACAAAAAGCACAAAATAGAACTAAAGACTATACAAATATACATATGTACAGATGATGTTATCTGATGCCTCAAGATTTGAAGCGCTTCAAATGCTGCCCACTGCGAGATAGTGAAAATGGTGTGCCATGCTGATAAACCAGCAAGAAACCATTTTTTCCCTAGAAATGGTGACGGGTGAATGGAACTTTCCACCAGGGAACCAATCTCCTGCATCTTTCTCTTGGCCTTTTCTTCTTCTTGCTCCAAGGCAAGACGTGGTCCTCAAACTGAAAACCATAACTCCTTGCTCTCCCTGCAAAGAGTTCCTTTGCCTGATTTTAGAGTGCAGCAATATGGTCTAGTACCATAATTTGCTATCCTGATAACTCAGCCCAGCACATGTCTTGATTGTCCCCCTCAGATATATCAGATTCTTCTTTATTTGAGAGGGAGGGTTCCCCTATACTTATGCTGCACTCCACCAATTCTTCTGCTATTTCATCCCTGCCTGAAGACTCAAACAGAATTTGGGCTGCAGGGGCAGCCATTTGGGTCTTGACACATTTGACATGATTAATTATGTCAAATGGTTGGGTTGGACTAGGCACAAGGGATGGGAGTTCTTATTTTTGATTTATGGGAGGGGTGGGAGGACTGATTTGTGATTTTGAGGTAGGTGTAGAGATGTTCGATATACTTACTTCTGCAGCAACTACCAGATCCTTTGGCTGGAGAGGTAGAGTGGTTCCCTGCTTAGCAATTAAAATTGTCGATTGAGGTTGCTCCTCTGTCTTTTCTTTATCAGCTTGATGGGTTGATTGGTTCTTGGACTCGGTGAACACTGTGCATGATCCCTCGGCTGCTTCACCTTTACTTCTAGGTTCATCCTGGTAACTCAGGAAACCAATGTGGGAGTTGCCAGCTGACTCTTCTAGTTCCTCCCTGAAGAGGTCAACATCACTTTCTTGATTAAACTCAGGTTGGAAAGAGAACTCATGCTCTATTTTCAAATATCCAACTGCTGAGTTGGCTGGAGGTGCTTCAATGGAAATGTTCCTCTATGGGGGAGGAAGATGATTTGGTTGCCCTTGACCCCTGGCAACATTGCCTTGGTATGCCTAATTTTGAAATGTCCTCCTTGGGGCATCCTGATGAGGAGCAGAAAACATACCTTGGGCCATTTGTCTTTTGAGGGCCAACACTTCATTTGCTAACTTTTGCACCATTGGGTCAGTGGTGGCTGTAGGTGAGTTATCAGAAGATGAGGAAGATGTGCCTCTATTTAAATCCCTTCTTATCTTTCCAGCCAAGATAAGGTCATCTTCTACCTCAGTAGCCAAGTCCTGAGCTTCAGCAAGGTCTATCTGGCCAGCACGCCTTAGCAAAAAACTTACTTCAGGCAGTTGTGAGTTGATGAAGAAGCACTTTAGGTTTTCAGGTGTTGGCTGAGCAATGATAGGAATTCGATTCCTCAGCTTGTCAAACCTTGCAATGAAATCCCTCATAGGCTCATGAGGCTCCTTCTTCATCTGTGTGAGCTGGGCTAGAAGGGCATGTGCATCTTCTGCTGGTTTAAACATTGCTTCGAACTTGGCTTTGATAGTGTCCCAGCTAGTCACTGATCCAGTCTATAGATGGTAAAACCAGTCTGCAGCAGCACCTTGTAGTGTATCCACAAACAGCCTGACTGCTACATCTTCAAATTCCACCCCTATCACACCACAGGCTATGGTGAAGGCTGCAATGTGTTCATCAGGGTGGACTCTTCCATCACCAAAGAATTTGGGGAAATTCTTCCTTGAACTAAGTGGTAGCTCATGCAGGGGTGGAGTTAGATTAAGTGGGCAAAAAGAGTTACCCTAGGGGCCTCGAACTGCCATGATTTAATTATGAAAAATAGGGATAACACATCTGAGTGGAGTTGCCAGATTATAAGACAAAAATAGAAAATAAACTGGCCTTGCCACAGCGTAAAGCTTGAGGCTTCAAACTGCGCTTTCTTTCCCAGCAGCTCTGGTTTTGCAGACCAGATAATATAATGGAGATGGATGAAAATGGTAAGGCTATAAATGGATAATGGGTAAGACCCAGATGGGAGTCGCCAAAATCTATAATGGATAAGGTGATAATGATAATGGGTAAGACACAGGTGATGTTTTAATTTGAAATTTGAGGTTCCAAATTGCACAAAATTACTGTGTCCCCAGCGGAGTCGCCAAAAACTGTTGGGTGAATATTTTGTCGGCCAGCTAACTGGTGACCAAAATAGTTCCTATCACCACAGCATAGGGAGATCAGTCGGCCAGATGTGCAAGTTTATTGCATCAGCAGGGGACAAATCTCTCCTCTCATCAAGGGGAGGTTCCCTATAGATATGTAGGAGATGCAAGAGGCTATATACTATATATATATGCAGAAAGTAAGACACAGGGGGTAGGATAAACCATCCATCTCTCTTCTTTCAGAGATGATGCTAACAAACAAAAGAGAAATACTGGGTGTTGGGGAAGGTGCTTCTCTTCTTTCAGAAGCAACTTTCATCCAAGAGCCAAATTTCTTCCTAAATAGTAGAAATCCTGATGAAGCAACAGAAGCCACTTCTCTTCTTTCAAAAGTGCTTGTTCTTGCAAACAGTAGGACTCTTTCTGGTAACAGGTAACCAAAGGTGTAGAGTAACCAACAGCCTGAAATGTAGCGCAAAGTCTCCACCTTGACTGCCCAAAGAGTATAACATGAAGAACAATGGGGGCACAAAGTCGTCCCAAGGCTCTTTACACAGGAAAGGAAAATGCAAACACACTAAAGGTACTTATGGGGGCATAAATTCTCTCCACAGTGGGCCTTCAGGACACCTTCCCACTCCCCTCCACTAGTTCTACTTACCAAATTAAATGAATAAGGACACCTCCAGATGACACAAGTCAGAACAACACAAAGTCTGGAAAAACCTGCTTTCTCATTCAAATAACAAGGAAAATGAAATTACAACCTGAGCTCAAAGTCTCAGTAATGCCTTTCAAAATGCGCAGAGTTTCGCTTCGTGGCAAGGGGAAGATCTCCTTTACAACAAATGAGAGATTACAATATATAGCGCCCAAGAAAGACTTGGGCGCTTGTTTTTCATATGTCAGCGCATGCCGTGCATTCAATGCCTTGAATGCATTTTCAGGTTTATCAAAGGACTGCGTTGAAAATAGGGCAGTTGTCTTAACTATTTCATCCCATATGTCTTCTCCTTAATATGAACTATGTGGTCTATCCTTTTTGATGCCTGTGTAGTCATCCATTTGTCTTTACTTCATGGAAGAAAATAGGCCGTATCTTTGGTCTGGTGCGCTCAAAAGTCTACTCGATCTACTGTTTCATCTGCTAGAAATAACTCTTTGAAAGATATTTCTAATCCTTTGGTCTCGCTCCTCTCTTCACTGCTTAAGCGCTTCTTTGCTCTTTATAGCCCTTCTTGCCTAAGTCTTCAGGGGGGGTCCTTTCTGCATCTTTGACAAGTGGCAAGTTTCGATGTTATGAAAATCATTAGAAACTCATAGAAAATGGAGTCCACGACACGTTTTGCCTGAGCAAATCCAAAAGGAGAACATGAACGCAAACACTTGTCACGTTCGCTGCACTTGTCTTTTTCCATCGAGCGCTTTTCTATAGGCTTTTCTCTTCAGTCAGGCTTTTCCAGCTTTGTCTCTTCCTGCTGCAATTTGAGCTATCGGGCTATCTTCCCAACCAGTCGCTTGGTTCTTCCTTTGAGTTTTGCGCTTTATTTGAATTTCAATGGATATTCTCTTACCTTAAATTTGACGTTTTTGGGGACGTCATTGGTTGACTATTGCTTGAACCATGTCTTTGAACCAAAACATTTAACCAATCGGTTGAACCAAAAATGGTTCAAGCTGATGGTTCAATTGAATGAACCAAGCCGATGAACTAAGTATTGAACCAAAAGACACTGAAACAAAGGGAATGAACCACCTGAGTGAAATAAAGCGTTGAACCGCTTGGTTGAATTGAGCCCGTTCCTTTGGTTGAACCCACTGTTGAACCACCTGTTTGTTGCTTCTCTCTTTGACAGAGGCTACCTTTGAACCTTTGAATCATGTTGAACCATTGAACTTTGAACTCATTGAACCTGTTGGTTCAATGGTTCATTCTTCATTATTTGGCAAAGTGTTGAACCCTTTTCTTTCTTGCAGAGTCCGTAGAAACCAACCTTGAGAGTTCGTAGATTTGAGCCTGCCTGCAGAGTCCGTAGATTCAAGCCTGCAGAGTCCATAGATTCAAGTCTGCAGAGTCCGTAGATTTTTGGAAAGCTTGAAAAGTGAACCTGAATACTCAGAATAATTTTTTGAAAGGGGAAGAGAGGATTTTGGTCTGTAGGACCAAAATAGTTCAAATGTTGTCCCAAAAATGGGTGACATTTTTGGGGGACAACAAGATGAATTCCTTCGAACAAAATGTCTAAAGGAATTTGTCCTTTGATTCTTCCTTATCTTTTTCATTAGATTTCCTTCGGATAGAAAGTTTGAAGGAAATATTTATCCTTTTGTCTTGGTCTTCCTTCGCAGAAAAACTTACCTTTTGAGCCCTCCTGCCTTGTCATTTTTTAATGCGCTTCTGCCCTCCGCAAGGGTATCTTGGGTCCAAAATGTCTTTCAGAGCTTGCTGACATACTTGTATCCCTTTGAAACTAGCCCATTCCTTTACTGAAAGGCTTGTACAAACCAACTGTCTGAAGCAGGATAATCCTGTGGATCAACCCGAGACATCTACAAGACTCAAGTCATTTGGTTCTTTACAGAAATAGGCCTGCTCAAAATGGGGAAAGCACAATTACAGAAAGGTGAAGACATTAAAGACTAGGACGGTAAGGAAAGAAAAGGAAGACTGGTTTTTGGCATGTAGGACCAAAAATGGTCAACAATTTGATGATTCCCAGGGGAAGCATGCCTGCTATGATAAAGAAGACTGGTAACTTGCAAGTCCATTGGGAACAGAGTCAAAACATAGCCTGAAAGGTTGAAAATGGCCTTGAGATATCCAATAATCAATCATGAAGCTTTTACCCCAAAAGGTAAACAAAACACACACAAGGTTAAAAAACTACATAGACGTGTGCAACAACACTCAGGGAAAAGGAAAAACACACAACTGAAAGCAAACTATTATGTACAACTAACTAGGTACATTTGCCTCCCTCCTGGATCAAAGGTAAAACTTCTTAAGTCTCCTTCATGGCAAGAAAACTTATGGTGCTAAATAAGTGACTAAATGGAAAAGAGACTTGGTGACTTGCTCTTCTTGTCTACCACCTTGATTGGCTTGTATCCAAATGAATTAGGGTCAAACATGCTTCCAAAATATATGTATTCATCTTTCTCTCAGAATCTTGCCTCATGTTGGCCCTTCATGCTAGTGTATCTCACCAAGAATTCAATGGATGTTGTCTCATCACCATAGGGATCATCTAGCTCATAACCCCCTTGATATGCATCACGGATTGGCTTGTTCCCTTTTGCGTCATTGAAGTGTCAAACTGATCTTCTACTTTCTCATGGCTTTCTTGAAGAAGGGTGACTATTGTGATGTCTGAAATGAGATCACAAACTACTTGCTTATCCCACCGAACATCACCTTCTTGCTCAAGGCTCTCTTCTTCAAAGCTTTCATCAAGATGGACATGCCTCTCCTTTCCTTGCTCAAAGACCAGAGTCTCTACTTGTTCAAAGACATCCTCTTGATTCCCCTCCAACTTAGGTTCCAGGTCATGGTCATTCTCCTCATCAAATCAACAAGGAAGCTCATCAAACAAGGGAGGATATAGCTTACCATGCTTACATTCCTCATCATCCATTGTTGACAAATAAAGTTTGTCAACCTTTTCTTCATATTGTTGGAACATCCACATGTATGCATGACCTGTGTCTTCTCCATTGTTGATGATGTCTTCAAAGGGAACATCCATGATGATATCATCCTCATTGGCACTCATGATAGCCTCGTGGGTAGTTGCAAATTGGATCCTCTCTTCTTTACTTACCTCTTTCAAAACAGGTTCCTCCTTGAGAAAAAATGGAGTGGAGGGTTGATGGACAGACTCATGTGGAAGAGGAGGCAATCCTTGAGCTAGAATCAAATGATTCTCTTCCTTTTATTTGGCCAACACCTCATCTATTTCAGGTGTGGCTTGATTGCTCTCTTGAAGGAGTGTAGATGGGGTGTGTTTAGACATGAAATCCTCTGTTTGGTCTAAACCGTCCATGACACCTTGGCTAAAGAACCTCATTCTGGACTCTAACTCTATAATTTGCCTGGATATATTCTCTTAGAAGAGCCTTTCTTGGAGATCATGAGGATCACCATGAGCAGGAGCAGCTTCATCATTTCCAAAGCCCTGAGCTGGTCCATGGTATTCTCTCCTCCAACTTGGAATCTTGACATCATGTTCAAAGACTTGAGGAGGTTGAAGAAGACTACGAAGAGACTGTTGATGCATAGGAAGAGCTGATTCAAGAGAGATGTGTTGCTTTCCAAAAGATATAGGGTGATTCCCATCAAAAGAGGGTCTACATTCTAAATAATTGAGAAGGTTAGTCTCCATGAGAGGTTGCTCTAATGCCCTTTGATATTGGAAAGTTAGGTGCAAGGGATTAAGAGTAGGAGTGGTTACTGCATCAGATGAGCTAGAGTGATCAAGTGCTATCTGGTAGAAAGGATTTGGTGTACAAGAGGGGGCTTTTTTTAGAATAGGAAGGCGCTGCTTCGGAATGAGAGAAGGCACACAAGGCTGATTGCCTTGAATGAATGAACTCTTCTATTTTGTTACCTCCTCCTTCATGGATTGCAAGGCCTGAGTTTGCCTTAACAAACACTTCTCTTTATACAAAAGCTCTTGTTGATATCTATATTGCTTATCTAATCTATCTATCTCCATCACTTGCTTCTCAAATTCCAGTGTTACTTCCCTTACTATTGAAGGGCAACTAGGAGAGCTTCTTGAGGTGATTCCATGAATAACCTAAGCTTGATCAAAGTTATATGAAGGAACACAAGGCCCATGATGCTGAGCAATGGAATTATACATACAAAAAATGTGATTTCTTGATGGCACCAGGACTACTTAACTAGCTGATTCAACTTGGAGTCACCATTGGTGTTGATGAAAAATCCTCCAAAGTCTAGTTGGTTGAAGAACACACCAAGATTCTTCAACTCTTTGGAATAAAAACTTGTCCCACAATCACCTGATTAAAAGTCAGACGTTGGATTAGTGGTTCATTCTTGCTATAACAAGACCAACACCAATCCTGAAACTTTTTTGACCATTAAAATGGGTCCCATCGGGCCTGCCAAAAATTGTTCACGCTGTGGATTGCACCCTTGACAAAAAATTTGAGCTTTTATCTTCCACGCAGCACAATGGAGACTCCCCTCTTGCTGTGGGTCTAGAAAAAATGAGGGGAAAATCTCTAGATAAGGGCTAGCTCCCTTTGATGCATCTCTGTGGTCTTGGATTTCTTACTGCTAACAATGGGGGGGTGAAAAGGGAGAAGGATTACTGAAAATAGAACCTAAACTAATACGGTGATGCACCAAAAAATGGTTGATCTACTTAGCTTTGACATACACTTTCCACCAAGAATAAGCTGATTATACACTTCATTTGACATGAGAAACTCTTGTGCATCAGTGAGCTAGGGGTCCTCTGGAGATACAGGGAGGAAGAACTACCAGAGGTGTTCTAAGACACACTATGGCAGCCTGTTCACATGCACCTATACTCTGATGTGGACATTTTTGGCTGACTTGCAAAAGAAGAACCCACAATACACTAGACATGCTAGAATCATTATGTGAAAGCACGAAATAAAATGACTTAACACAAGACAAAACCATAGACATATGCAAAAGTGCAAACTCAAAATGGAGGTAAAAATGCTTTGTCTTGATTCAAGGTAAAATATTGCAGGGCTTCACCATACAAGTTGAGATATATCTTTTACAAAATGAGAGATTACAATATATAGCATAAAAAAAAAGACTTTAGCACCTTTCAAAATAAGTGGCCCATGTTGCGTTGAATACATTAGGAATAGGAAGATTGGTCATGCTGGTGTCATCCTTCTAGAAAGCCCTAAAATAACCATGCTATAGATGTCACCAATTTGGACTTTAACGCCTAAGCCGTATTAAAAATCACTACAAAATCATAGGTTTTACATGATTGTCTGCTCATTAATGTAAAACAAGGAAAAAATAGGCCATGCTTTCACTGTTTGCACTTCTTGATGACCTCTTAGTGGAGACTGTTTCAACCACTAGAATAACTCCTCTATCGACACTTTTTTCTGCCACCTAGATTATTCTATTTGCCCTTATGCTTGGTCAGGTGCATCTTTTGGAACATTCCAAATGTTATCGTATGTACGCATGGCCGTGTTATGGATTCTCTATCTTGTTCCCTCTTTCCTTGCTATATTTTGTCTCTTTCTGGCAATCTGAGCTCTCGGGGCTATCTTTTCATCCTTTGTTGGCTCTTTGGGCTCCTTTCTCAAAAACTCACTGAGTTTCCACACGCAGGCCTGTCCTTAAGCATCTCAAGATCAACGGCTATCTTATCACCGTAAAGTTGACATTCACGCACCCATCACCATTTGAAAGCCAATGACTATTTCACCACCTTGAATTTGATGTTCGTGGGCCCGTCATTACCTTGGTTATTTCTTTGGCTTTCTAATTCCTTTAGACTTTTGCATTTGATCCTTCTCGAAGGGAAGGTGTCCATTGGACCTTGGAAAAGGTCCCCCTTTTTGGTCATTGAGAGCCCTCCGCAAAGGCACTTGCCCTTCGAGCTCCCTTGGTCATCTCAATTCTTTTGGACATTTTGTTTGAAGAAAAACATGCCTTGGTCCCTTTTCTTTCAGTTTTTTCCTTTGGACAAAATGTCTGAAGGAATTCATCCTTTGATTCTTCCTTGTCTTTTCCATTGGATTTACTTCGGATAGAAATTCTGAAGGAAATCTTTATCCTTTTGTCTTGGTCTTCATCTATAGAAAAACTTACTTTTTGGGCCCTCCTACCTTGTCATTTTTCAATGCGCTTCTGCCCTCCACAAGGGTATCTTGGGTCTAAAATGTCTTTTGGAGCCTGCTAATAGATTTAAATCCTTTTGAAACCAACCCATTCCTTTGCCGAAAGGCTTGTCCAAACCAACAGTCTGAAGCGGGATAAGCCTGTGGATCAACCCGAGATGTCTACAAGACTCAAGTCATTTAGTTATTTACAGAAATAGGCCTATTCAAAAGGGGGAAAGCATAATTGTAGAAAGGTGAAGACATTAAAGACTGGGATAGTAAGGAAAGAAAAGGGAGACCGATTTTTGGCCTACAGGACCAAAAATGGTCAACAAGATGTACATCTAGATTGGTACTCCAAAGGCTAAGTTTTGGCCATAGGTTTAAAAAGTGCATTTTATGACATCTCGTGATAAAATTAATTATATCATAAAGCATGTATATTTGTAGCATGTAGTGGGCATTAGGGCTTCGGGCTTACACTTTATGTTTTAGGGATTAGGGAATATGGTTTATGTTTAAAGACCTATATATAATGTTTAATCGCTCTATACCATGTGAACCTGATTCTTACTAAAAAGGATGTTAATTGGGACTAAATCAATTGGTAAATAGGGAAAGTTTATGGTTTACAATTTAAGGTATAGTGTCGAGGGTTTATGGTTGAGGGATTTGTCAGGATCTACACATAGCTCTGAAACCAAGGTGTTAGTGAAACAATCTCTAAAACAAGCTCTGACACCACTTGTCAGGATCCACGCTCCATAAGAGCACACATGATTACCTTTGTATAAGCAACTAAACACGAAATTAAACTAGAATTAACAAGTAACTAGAATTCAGAAATAGCACAAAATATGAGAGACAATACAATCTTGTATTAATACTCATCCAAAAGGAAATACAATGAAGAAGTGCCACACTCTTCTTCCCACACCTCTGAGGCTTCCCACACCTTGGGAGTATAGTAATTCTCCTTCAAGAATTCACTCTCTCAATTATAGTCACAACAAACAACTCAAACACAAAATTGTTGTTCACTCAACCAGTCAATAACAATACTGCCAGTACCACCAGTAAGTGACAACCGATTCTCACCGTTGTTGACTACTTCCAGTCCACCAAGTACTCAATGTACTCCAAGTAGATCGTACCTGATCTTGCACCTTGTTGTGTTGTAGATCTCCTTTGACCTTGCTGCCACGCAGATCTCCTTTGACCTTACACACACACACACACCTACAGATCAACTGACCTTACTTACCTATGTAGATCTTACCTAATCTTGCACACCTTATAGATCAACTGATCTTACACACCATGTAGATCTAACCTAATCTTGCACACCTGTAGATCAACCTGGTCTTACACACCTGCAGACCTAGATCTTACAATCGGGAAGAATCCTTCTGATTCTACAGAACCCTTATGATTCTCCAAATTACAATACAACCCCATGAGTCTATTATATAGATCCTATGCAAACAATAATTAGACTTCCTAATTACAATAATTAGAAATGCAGATTTAAGACTTAAATTAGTCTTTACATGTAAATTGACCATTCAACAAACTAACTGTTCGTATAACTAACAGTTCTAGAATGCATAGGCGATCGACGTTGGTCCCTGTCTGTCTGGAGATGACCGACATCGACCGATACTTGATCATGTTGGCAGCTTCCAGTCTACCCCTGACCGACGTCGATTGATCAAACTGACGTCGATTACTGTGACACTCAGCAACCTCCATGTTTGCATCAGTGAAGCTTTTAGCTCCACAACCTAACAATCTCCCACTTGGAGATAAACAGCTACACCTGTACCTGTACCTGTACATCATCTAATTTTGTTTCCTGGCTTGTATCCCTCTTCAAGTTCAATTTTAAAGACCAACCACCACATAACCTGTGGTGCTACTCCTGTCATCCAAGTAACCTACCGTTTCTAAATCTACAAACCCATGTAGAAAAGAAATTGACCCTGCATAGCATGTTAACCTGCTGCTGGTCCCTCTTAGATACCTGAGAATCCACTGAACTGCTTTCTAGTGCTTCTTTCCTAGATTAGCTCCAAACTTGCTGACAACTCCCACTGCTTGGGCAACATCAGGTCTAGTACACATGTACTTAATCTCATCATGTGAATTGGGACACTGTTCTGTGAACTGTCCATCCATAGGTGTGCATACCGGTTCTGCATCCTGCATCTTGAACCTCACCACTACCTTATTCACACAATCATCCTAAGACAACATCACCCTATGATCTTCCCTGTCTCTAGGAATTCTCATGCCGAGGATTTTTGCTCCTGAATCCTTCTTCGCATACATCTGAGCTACCTTTACCTTTACCTAAAAAAACCCTACATGTGTGACCCTACAACAAGCACTACATATAGTAACAAGATAATGTTGTAATCATTATCCAACTTGGTAAAGTAAACACAATGGTTACAATGACATTGACTAAAGCCATGCTTTGTCATACACCTGTCAAACCTGTACCACTATCCTGGAGCTTGCTCAAGACCATATGACCTGGCCTTCTGTCTCACCTATCCATTCACTCCTTTCTTTAACCTAGGAATTCATTCATCTTTCAGTGCTTTCATCTCAGCAGGCAACTCTACTAAATCTCCCGTTTGGTTCTCCAAGGAATCACATTCCTCATTCATGCCATGCTCCCACTATTTCTTGGGTTCTACCTGCATTGCCTCTTCAAACCTTCCTGGTTCTTAACTATTAGTGAGCAACAAGTAGTATAAAGAAGGAAAATAATGAATTTGAGGCTTACTTACCCTTTCAGTCCTCCACATGGGCATTTGAGACTCCTTAACAGCTTGTTGTTCACCCAAAATCCATTCTGGCAGTGACTAACCTCGGTCACCCCTCAGTCTGCACCCAAGCGACGTCAATTCCATGTGACTGACCTAACTACCAATGTCGATTCCCTAACCGATGTCAGTGTCCACCTGCTCGACACAATTGACTCTGGTCTGCACATGATCGACGTTGGCACCTGTCTGATCGATGTTGGTTCTCACCTGACTGACATCGGTAACTGTGTTTTTTTGTGAGTGATGACCTTTACCCACGAGCACACTTTGGATCAAAACCTTGTCCAAATCAACCTTGCTCTGCTCAGAATTATCCAGCCCCTTGAGCTGATCTCTGTCCATCATCTCCTCCAAGAAAACCAAGGCTTTCCAGTTCTTAAGTTTGTCAAAGACATCAGACTTCCTCTTAAGAACATGCATCCCCTTCTCACTCATGTGACCAAGCCTACAAAGCCACATCTTTGCAATAGAAGGAGAATCAGTAATACAAGTAGATAGATAAAGAGTACCTACTTTCTTACCACATGGTAATTTAAGTGCATCCGCTGTGAGAGTTACTGTGCATCCCTCATCACCCAACTTTCCTAAAATTAGACTCTTCTTCAAGACTGGGACCTGTATGACATCGTTCAACACCCATGTGTTGCCCATCTGCAATTTCAGTTGCACTTCCCCTTTGCCAACAATTTGACAAGGCTCACCAACCCCTAAATAAATCTTTTCAATGTCTCCAAAGACATAATCATGGAAAAATACTCTATTTGGGGTTGCATGGAAAGCGGCAACAGAATCTAAAATCCAAGATTCTACTTTATCCAAGGAACATACAAGAGCATCCTGTGCAACAATACCTGCAACATTTGCTTCTTCATTTCCTTCATGTTGATCTTTTACCAACCAACAATCTTTCTTTACCTGCCCTTTCTTTTCATAATTCAGTAATTGATTATTCTTGCCATTGAATTCCTCCATTCTTAGTGTACTTTATTCTGCCATTGCTATACTCCCACTCAATCAAAAACCCCTGAGAGTGACTTGTAATCAACAAACACTTACACACTCTGGGAGCTTTTCTTCGATCCGGCTCTGATACCAATTGTTAGATTGGTATCACCTAGTGATCCTAGCTCTGATACCAATTTTCAGGATCTACACATAGCTCTGAAACCAAGGTGTTAGTGAAACAATCTCTGACACCACTTGTCAGGATCCACGCTCCATAAGAGCACACATGATTACCTTTGTATAAGCAACTAAACTCGAAATTAAACCAGAATTAACAAGTAACTAGAATTCAGAAATAACACAGAATATGAGAGATAATACAATCTTGTATTAATACTCATCCAGAAGGAAATACAATGAAGAAGTGCCACACTCTTCTTCCCACACCTCTGAGGCTTCCCACACCTTGGGCATATAGTAATTCTCCTTCAAGAGTTTACTCTCTCAATTACAGTCACAACAAATGACTCAAACATAAAATTGTTGTTCACTCAACCAGTCAGTAACAATACTGCCAATACCACCAGTAAGTGACAACCGGTTCTCACCGTTGTTGCCTACTTCCAGTCCACCAAGTACTCAACGTACTCCAAGTAGATCTTACTTGATCTTGCACCTTGTTGTGTTACAGATCTCCTTTGACCTTGCTGCCATGCAGATCTCCTTTGACCTTGCACACACACACACACACACACACCTACAGATCAACTGACTTTACTTATTGTTAGGTTATGGAGCTAAAAGCTTCACTGATGCAGACACGAAGGAGGGTGTAGAAGGGTTGTTGAGTGTCAGAGACACTGGCGTCGGTCAGGCCAACCGACGTCGGCAGGATAGGGCAGGAGAGCAACCGACGTCGGTCAGAGATCGGCCAGCGTTGGTGACCCCCAGGCGAACAGGGACCGGCGTCGGTCGCCTGTGTGGTTCAACTGCGAGTTTATTACGGGCAGTTGGTTGACGAACCAAGTGTTTGCATGCTTAGTGCTAATTATAGACTAAGAGTTGCGGATCTAATTATTGTACTAGGAGTCTAATTATTGTTTGGATGAGTTCTATATAATAGACTCATGGTTGTATTGTAAAAGTGTTCTAGTTTGAGTTGAGCAAAGCTAGCTCCTTCTGTGTGTGAGGTGAGCAAGGGTGTTCCTCCTAGTTCCACAGCAGTACCAAGGTGGGTGCTGGATTGGAGAGTCAGCTGGATTCTTCATGTATGTATGATCTTGGTCATCAGGTGAGCATGGCTTATAGGAGATCTACATGGTAAGTAAGATCGTTGATCTGTAGGTGTGTGTGTGTGTGTAAGGTCAAGGTTCATAGGTGTGCAGAACCATTATTGATCTGTAGGTTGGAGATCAGATAGGACAGCAACACAACAGGGAGCAGAATCAGGCAGGATCTACTTGGAGTACGGTGTGTACTCATTGGTATGTACGTGGAGTACATGGAGAGCTAAGAGGAAGGCAAGGCAGTTCCTTCCATAAGTATGGTCTGTTGAATTGTAGGTTGTTGCAGGTTCATGGGAGATCTACTTGAAGTATTTTGAGTACTTGTGGAGTGCGTGGAGCACTTGTGGAGTGCGTGGAGCACAGGTGTAAGGTGAACACCAACTCTGTGTTTGAGTTGGGTGTTGGGACCTAGTAGAGAGAGCTTTGAGGGAAGATTTACTGTTTATGTCCTAGAGGTGTGGCAGCCCTAGAGGTGTGTAAGGAAGAAGAACTGTGGCAGTCTTCTTTGTTGTATTTCCTTCTGAAAGAGTTATTAATACAAGTTGTGTATTGTCTCTCATATTCTATGTTATTCTGAATTCTAGTTACTTGTTGATTATGGTTATTTCTGCATATTAAGTTGCTTGAAGTTGGTAATCAATTGTGTGCTTCCGGTGTTGGGTTTCGTATTCCCCAACACGTGGCATCAGAGCATGTTTGTTATTCGTGGTGCCTGACAAGTGGTATCAGAGCCTTGGTTGTAGGTTCTTGAGCTTGATACCAACAAGTGGTATCAGAGCTAAGGTTGCAGGAAGCAGGTTTTGTGTTTTGGTTACAGGGCACTCTCAGGGGTATCTGATTGAGTGGGAGTAGAGCAACGACAGATCAAAGTAAGCTAAGAATGGAGGAGTTGAAAAGCACAAATGGTCACTTAAGGTCCCATGGAAAGAAAGAGCAGGTAAAAGAAGATTGTTGGTTGGTAGCAGATCAGCATGAAGAAACTAAAGATGCAGATGTAGCAGGTGTTGTTGCACAGGATGTGTTGGCAGGTTTCTTGGATAAAGTTGAATCTTGGATAAAAGATTCGGTTGCCTCTTTCCATGCAGCCCCAGGTAGAGGAGCTGGTGAGCCTTGCCAAAGAATTGGCAAAGGGGAAGTGAAGCTGAAATTGCAGGCGGCCAACACACAGGTGTTGATGAAGGTCATGCAGGTCCCAAGTTTGGAGATATGGCTAATTTCTTTAAAAAGATTGGGTGATGAGAGATGCACAAGAACTCTCACAGCGGATACACTTGAATTAGCTGGTGGTAATAAAATAGGTACTCTTTATCTACTTGTTTATATTACTGAATCTTCTTTTGTAGCAGAGACGTGGCTTCGTAGGCTTGGTCACATGAGCAGAAAGGAGATGCATGTTCTTAAGCGAAAGACAGATGTATTTGACAGGCTTAAGAACTGGAAAGCCTTGGTGTTCTTGGAGAGATGGCAGACAGAAACCAGTGGATGGTGTTGGATACTTCTGAGCAGAGCATTTTGGACATGGGTTTTGATTCAAAGGAGCTCGCGGGTAAAAAGTCATCACTCACAGGGAAACACAGATACCGACGTCAGTCAGGAGGAACCGATGTCGAACAGACAGGTGCTGAGGTCGGTCATGTACAGACCGAAGCCGGTGATGTCGGGCAAGGTAAGACCGACATCGGTCAGTAGGACCGACGTCGGCAACAGGGACACCGACGTCGGCAGGGTCGGTAGTCAGGGACAGACGCATGGAACCCGACGTCGATCGGATGCAGATTGTGGAGTGATCGAGGTCGGTCACTGTAACGGATTTTGGGTGGACAGCATGCTGTCAAGGAGTCTCAAACACCCATACAGAGGACTGAAGACGTAAGTAGGCCCTCAAATTCGTTGTTCCTCTTCTTTATACTTGTTGCTGATTGTAGAGCAGGAAGGATCCAGGAAATAGGTGGGAGCATGACAGGGATATGATGCAGAACCAAACGGGAGTTTTGGTAGGGTTGGCAGCCGGTGCAAAAGCATAGAGACGAATGGATTCCTTAGTTAAAGAATAGAGAGAACAGACACGTGAGACGAAAGCCCAGGGCATATGGTCTTGAGGAAGCTGCAGGACAGTGGTACAGGTTTTGACAGGTGGAGGATGAAGCATTGCTTTAGTCAATGTCAGGGTAACTACTGTGGTTTGACTTACTAGGGGGATGATGATTGCAACATCATTCTGTTGTTGTATGTGGATAGTATGCTAGCTAGCAGGTTTGTACATACAGGGTTTTGTTGAGCTAAGGGTAAGATTAGTTCAGTGGCATGTCATGAGGAGTTTGGAGCAGTGAAATTCTTTGACATGGGAGGCATGGAGATCACAGGTAGATTTTGTCTCCAGTGGGAGCTGATGTGAATCAGGTGTTGGCGAGGTTCAGGATGTAGAGCCGGAGCACACTAAGGGCTGGACAGGTACAGTGTCTGAAATCACATGAGGTCTGGTATAGACCTGAGTATTCCCATGCAGTGGGAGCTGTCAGAGAGTTAAGAGCCAATTCGGGGAAGTGGGTTCTCAGGGATTTGAGAGGGACCAGCAGCAGGTATACATGCAGGGTCAGGACTTCACTACATGTGTTTGTAGGTTCGAATGTGGCAGGGTACTCGGATGACAGGAGGTACACCACGGGATGTGTGGTGGGTTGTCTTCAGGATTGATCTTGAAGAGGGATACAAACTAGGAAACAGATTAGACAGAGTATAGGTACAGGTACAGTGCAGCTGTTTATCTCCAAGTGGGAGATTGTTAGGTTGTGGAGCTAAAAGCTTCACTGATGCAGACACGAAGGAGGGTGCAGAAGGGTTGTTGAGTGTCAGAGACACCGGCGTCGGTCAGGCCAACCGACGTCGACAGGATAGGGCAGGAGAGCAACCGGTGTCGGTCAGAGATCGGCCAGCGTCGGCGACCCCCAGGCGGATAGGGACCGGCGTCGGTCGCCTGTGTGGTTCAACTGCGAGTTTATTACGGGCAGTTAGTTGACAAACGAAGTGTTTGCATGCTTAGTGCTAATTATAGACTAAGAGCTGCAGATCTAATTATTGTACTAGGAGTCTAATTATTGTTTGGATGAGTTCTATATAATAGACTCATGGTTGTATTGTAAAAGTGTTCTAGTTTGAGTTGAGCAAAGCTAGCTCTTTCTGTGTGTGAGGTGAACAAGGGTGTTCCTCCTAGTTCCACAGCAGTACCAAGGTGGGTGCTAGATTGGAGAGTCAGCTGGATTCTTCATGTATGTATGATCTTGGTCATCAGGTGAGCATGGCTTATAGGAGATCTACATGGTAAGTAAGATCGTTGATCTGCAGGTGTGTGTGTGTGTGTGCAAGGTCAAGGTTCACAGGTGTGCAGAACCATTATTGATCTGTAGGTTGGAGATCAGATAGGATAGCAACACAACAGGGTGCAGGATCAGGTAGGATCTACTTGGAGTACGGTGTGTACTCATTGGTATGTACGTGGAGTACATGGAGAGCTAAGAGGAAGGCAAGGCAGTTCCTTCCATAAGTATGGTCTGTTGAATTGCAGGTTGTTGCAGGTTCATGGGAGATCTACTTGAAGTACTTTGAGTACTTGTGGAGTGCGTGGAGCACTTGTGGAGTGCGTTGAGCACAGGTGTAAGGTGAACACCAACTCTGTGTTTGAGTTGGGTGTTGGGACCTAGTAGAGAGAGCTTTGAGGGAAGATTTACTATTTATGTCCTAGAGGTGTGGCAGCCCTAGAGGTGTGTAACGAAGAAGAACTGTGGCAGTCTTCTTTGTTGTATTTCCTTCTGAAAGAGTTATTAATACAAGTTGTGTATTGTCTCTCATATTCTGTGTTATTCTGAATTCTAGTTACTTGTTGATTCTGGTTATTTTCGCATATTAAGTTGCTTGAAGTTGGTACTCAATTGTGTGCTTCCGGTGTTGGGTTTCGTATTCCCCAACACGTGGCATCAGAGCATGTTTGTTGTTCGTGGTGCCTGACACTTACCCATGTAGATCTTACCTGATCTTGCACACCTTGCAGATCAACTGATCTTACACACCGTGTAGATCTAACCTGATCTTGCATACCTGCAGATCAACCTGGTCTTGCACACTTGTAGACCTAGATCTTACAATCAGGAAGAATCCTTTTGATTCTACAGAACCCTTATGATTCTCCAAATTATAATACAGCCCCATGAGTCTATTATATAGATCCCATGCAAACAATAATTAGACTTCGTAATTACAATAATTAAAAACACAGCTTCAAGACTTAAATTAGTCTTTACATGCAAACTGACCGTTCAACAAACTAACTGTTCGTGTAACTAACAGTTTTGGAATACACAGGTGACTGACGTTGGTCCCTATCTGTCTGGAGATGACCGACGTCGGCCAATACCTGATCGATGTCGGCAGCTTTCGGTCTACCCCTAACTGATGTCGGTTGATGAGACTGACGTCAGTTACTGTGACACTCAGCAACCTCCATGTTTGCATCAGTGAAGCTTTTATCTCCACAACCTAACAGGATTAGATTTTAATGTATATATGGTTTAGGGTACATAGGGTCAATCATAAAGATAATTGAAGATAATTTGAATCACTTGGACCCATTTTTACTATAGAATGTGTTTTTGGGTTGTCATTATACCCCATGTCATCGTGAAGATAGAGTGAATTAGTTAAATGGGGCAATTAGTCGTGTGATTTAGGCCAAACTGATCCATGTGAGCTTAATTCTTAATCTAAAATATGCTAATTTGGGCTAAAATGATAGGTTCAAATTTTAAGAGTTTATATTTATGGTTTAGAGTTTAAGTTATTAGGAACTTTAGGGATCAGGTCTTAGGGTATAGGTTTGAGGGTATATAAAGTATAATAATCATGGTGATTGGGGAAAATTTGAGCTCTTTGAACCTAAATCTATGAGTAAAGAATGTCATTTTGGTTTCAATTATCCCCTACATCATCAAAGATTGAGCCAATTAAGTCAATTATGGTAATGAGTGATGCAATTTTGACTAACTTTAACCCTGTGAACCTAATTCTTACCATTTATAAAGGACATTAATTGGGGCTAAATTTATCAGTTTAGGGTCTACAATTTAAAGGGTTTGGGGTTTAGGGCTTATGGTTTAGGGTTTAAGGTAAATGGTACAAGGTTTATGTTTTAAGTTAAATTGTACAAGCTTTAGGGTTTAAGATATCAGATATAGGGTCTAATCACTAAGGTAGTTAAAGAAAAATTGAGCTGCTTGTTCACCTATTTATGATAATTATTTGAACATGTTTGCTTTAAGATAAAAATAGGTCGATTAAGCCATACATGTTGCATACATGTTATACAATTGATTGAGCCATAAATTTGGTTTAGGGGCTCAATTTTTCCCAAATCATGCCCCTAATTACACAATTTGACTAATTGGATCAATTCATGATAGAACCAAACTTTTACTTGCTCTTTAAGGGGTTCAAATTGGCCTCAGATGTCTCATGCATTAAATAAATTAACTCTTTGGTTAATTATATATGAGATGACATTATGGTTAATTTCATTCCAAATTATATTGAATATACAATTTAAAATATGTTCATGTGGCTCATTTTGACCCTATTTACCTCCACAATTGAACTAATCAACATTTGCATTCATTAGTTGATGACTTCAAGTTTATTGAGTTCAAAACCACATCCTATACATGTAGTACTTGCATATAAATAAATTATGTTTCTTTGCTTCAACTGAGCTAATGAAATTGGAGTCGATCAACTCCCAAATCACATTTTATAGTCATGCAATTAAGTTGAAGGGGCTCAAAATAGCCCTAATTTACTTCAAATGCACAACTAGATTGGTACTCCAAAGACTATGTTTTGGCCATAGGTTTAAAAAATGCATTTTATGACATATCATGATAAAATTAGTTATATTATAAGGCTTGTATGTTTGTGGTATCTCTGAACTTGATAAAAGATAATTTCTTATATCCAAAACAGGGTACTAACGCATTGATATACCTTGAAAATATATCCTTATAGAACTTCACTTACTGACTCAAACAATCTTATTAGAGACTTAGACAATACTACAAAGTTTATAAAAGTTTTTTACAAGTTCCAAACAACACCAATTATCCATAAAAACTAATGAAGTCCTGTTTGACCAAATTTAGTCTCTTTTAGGACTATATACACTCTTGACACAAAATGCAATGACCCTTTATTTATTTGTTGTTGTTCCAAAACACCATTTAAATCTTATGAAGACTGTAAATTCCTTTTCAAATATTGACTTTCAAATAATTAATCCTTAAACATTTATAATATCACTGAACTCTCTTTCGGACCTAATACTTTAGGTCCGTTAGTACTCAGTCAGAGGATCCTTGTACTCCAATTGATTTTTAGATAGTATAATTTATTTAATCATGTATAAAATTCAATCTAAATCAAATCTACCAAATTATGAGTGATTTGGATCAATAAATCACCAAAAACCAACTTTTGACTTCTTGACCCTGTCTAGGATGAACTAGGACTATCTGCATTTTAAGAAGGATTAGACTCATGCCAAATGAACAATAAATTGATTCATAGGTTAATACATCTCCAATTATCATTCAATGTTATCAAATCTTGACAAGAACATTGGTCGTAAACAATAATCTTAATCAACTAAACTTTATTCTTAAGACTACTAGGCCTAATGGCTCCTTTAGTAGGTCAAAATGCAAATTCGGGTTTTTGGGTGTTGTGAATATATAATGGGATCACATTATTAATGTGATCAAATTATTAAGTAATGTGATCATGTTATTAGGTAATGCAATCGCATTACTAATGCAGTTAATAATGTGATTGCATTATTAATGCGATTGTGCTATTTGAATTTGAATTTAAATCTCGCATCTTTTGGCTCAAAAATGGCTTGGATTCTCAAGCATAAGGCTTGGATCTATCAATCTATAATCAATTTTGAAACTTATGATTAAAAATAACAAAATTTAAATTTGATTGCCAAATACACTACAAATTTTAACATGAAAATTCAAAAAACTTAATACTATTGCAACAAGCACGCTCTCCTCTTTCTAAAAATATAATTTTTATAAATTTTGGACTAATTTAAGGTTTCAAACTATGTTGATTTCTAACTATACCTTTTTTAGGTCACTACATGTTGTAAACATACTTGCCTATACATGTTCATGTAATTTGTCTTCCGTTGATCCAAATGAAAAAAAATTATATGGTCACAAACTAGGCCTAATTCTACACACATTAAAAAAAAAGCTAATTTTCATTTTTTTGAGGTAGTTAGGTGCGTCACACAGATGGCTATCCATTTTTTTTTGTCAATTTTCAAGATCTATTTACTTGCAAAATTCGTAAAAATGAAAGTATTCATTGAAATTTTTTTAAAAATATAGATCACAAACTAGAATATATTATATAAATTTTCTCTAAAGGGTTTCAAATAATATTAAACATTGCTCAAAAAATGGTGCACCACACAGCCGTCTATCTACTCCATTTTATTAAAAAATATGAGTTACTCTTCATATTTTAGATGTTTGACTTAGTTATACTTAACTATTTTTTTTTTAATAGTGTTTTGGAAACTAGACTCGAAATGCTACATTTCATGTTCTTACATCGTCTTTAAATTTGGAGTGTAGATATCTCAAATTATCTACAAAAGTTTAGACTTTTGAAATTTTAAGAAAATCTTGTCCACGGGTAGGCCACTTTTATCCCCCAACTTTGTGCACTTACCTTTATATCTCAAATTAGATACAACCAATTTGTTAAGGTTTTCTGCATTATAATTTTCTACCATTTTATAGATAAATAATAGATGAGGTTGCCTTGCATAGTTTTCAAAATTATAAACATGCATGCAAGCCCATAATGTGTTGTCAACTACAGTGACTTCATCAATGGACAATGAGATAAACAATGATTTTTGAACTTTTTCTTTCAAATATTTCTTCTCAACCATTGCTAGACATTTTTCCATTTCCAAAGTACTGTTATCCGACCAATGTGAATGTGGAATATCAAGAAATCTATTATGTTGAAACAAAATCTTATAATCTAAAAAAATATAAATAACTATGCCCTTTTTTAAAATGTGGTAAATAGTAGAGACCTATATATATTTGGCCTTTAGATTGGACTGTATAACTTTTTTAAATTGAGCTTTGAATGTTCCCCCTTTCTCAACAAGATGTTTTTGTCATTTTTTTATCATTTTCATAATCACATGCATACATGCATGCATTTTTCTGCAGTTTTCCATATATGTGTTCTTGTTGTCTGTCCATCTGGGTGATTCTTCGATACATATAAAATTCCACAATGTTTCTCAATTGTGTCCAACTTAAGTTGAATTATATGTTTTTTCCAAGCTTCCAACTGTATATTGTACATTTGTATTTTCTTGGAGTATCATTACCATTTTTTGGTTCTATAGGTTTTATAAAGGGATATTTTTCTGCCTAGTCAACCTGAAAAGATGTTTCAATTGTCCATGTACTTCTCTTCCTCCATTGAGATTTTTGAGTGGAATTTTCAACTGAATTTGGTGTTTGATGAGAACTACAAATCTCTTCTGGTAGATGAAATTCTTCACCATTGTTATCTAGAGCCAGAGGAGTGTCTTCCAGGGGTGGCATGTCATCAAACAAAATTTAAGGTGGCGTGATGTTATTATGATTTTTTTTCTAATGAAATATAATCATTATCAATGGAGATTTCTGCATGTAAAAAGGTTTTAAAATTATTCCATATTTAAAAAGAAAATTACCAATTTTTTTTTAAAATGGTTAATAAGGACCTATATTTTGAGTGCTTGTCATTTCTGTGATCATCTTTCTTGGATTTATAAAATAAGATAATATGCTTAATTTTCTTGATAATTGTTGTGTTTTTTTACCGTTACCACTTGATGCCATTCTAACATAGGGAGGATGCAATCAAGCAGTGGACAAAGTTGATAGCAGTAAGACACAAGACATAATCAGGGAACTATAGTCAGGTAGTAGCAAAGCATTATTGGGTGGCAATAGTTGGGCGACAGTAATATGCAATTAGGCGATAGAGGTAAGGTGATAATATATGCAGTTAGGTTGTAGTAGTTGAGTGGTAGACATAGTCAGGAAGTTGTAAGGATGCATTCAGGTGATGACAATCAGGTGGATGCAAGGATGCAGTTGAGCACCCTCAAGATTCAACTTGGTAATGAGGTAAAAAATGAGACTTGGATGATAACCTGTGTGAACATATGTATTATATATATAAGGTGAATTAGATGGCTGCCCATGGAATTGTTGTAAACAATTGGTGAGCCGACCCATAAAAAATTTTACATACCAAATTTTTAGGCGATCAGGTCCTATGTACTACTCCAAAATCGCTAAATACAATTTCCCAAAAAATGAATATTCATGAATTAATAAATATTCATTACTAAAATTTACCCTGGAAATCATCCTTCAACTGATCTCAATTTTCTTGCCATTGGTTGTTCAGTCCTCTTTACAATGCCTCTAAAGTTGTATTGTTCACTTTTATCAAACATCCACAAGTTCGAGGCACTAGTCTAGCAATATGTCATGCATATACTTTGTAAGTTTTATATTTTGTAGTGTTGAATGTCATTATTTGTTATTTTTCTATAACAAATAAATTTGGTGATTGTATCTCTTAGGTGTCATTATTTGTTTATAAACTAGTTAATTAGTTTGTTGGATAATTTTTTCTCTAGGTGTCATTATAGTTCAAATTAAATCATAGTATATCAAAATTTACAATCATTTGTGCATCTAAGTTAAAGACTCTAAATCAATAAATTATTTTTTAGTCAATATTATACAGACACATTTTTGGTGGTAATTAACATCCTAAGAGTCCAAATTTGTGAAGAGGTATAAGATGGAGAAGTTAAGTCCAGTGGAGAAGTTCAAGGGAAAAAACTTTCATACTCGGCAGTTATAGATTCAACTTTTATTGATTGAAATATATATTTTGAATATTGTTAGTGACACTATGGTACAACCAACAAACGCTGATGAACTCAAAAAATGGAAGATCAAAGATAAAAATGCCTTGGCCATTGTTGCTCTTGGGTTATCAAAGTCTTATTTGCATCAGGTGGACTTCAAAAAATCCACTAAATATATTTGGGAATCATTAAACCAACTATTATAATCTCAAGCCGATTGTGCCCAATAATAATGAAGGAGAGATTATATGGCTTAAAAATGGAAGAAGGCAAAACTATGGTAGCTCATATCAACAAGTTCTACTCTTTGATGAATCAATTATCTAATATTAATGAACCAATAAAGGATAATGATGAAAAAGCCATATTATTAAATAACATGCCTAGTAATATGTCCAATATAGTTTTTATCTTAATCAAATTAAACCCAAGTTTGGAAAGTACAATCTCCACATTGTTTGATGATGGGAAATAAGTCAATAATCCTAATATTCTTGATTTTAAGACAAAGGAAAAATTTATTACTACTAAAGTTAAACCCAGTTCATCTTTACAATCAACTAAACATAAGTCAAAGTTCAAATCCGCTAAGAAAGAGTATCTTTGTCATTATTGAAAAAATCTAGGGCACTTTCTCCTAAACTATAAGTAGAGAGCACAAGACCTTCTAGATAGAAAATTAGATCAAAAGGCCTTGGTTGTTGAGGAGAGTGATTGGGGAGAATACACTCCTCACTCAAGTGGTGAAGAATATTTTTATCTTAGTGAAGAAGAATATATTTTTTGATGTGTGTATTTACTATAGAATAAGAACATAAATGAATTTATGTTCGTGAGTGTGTTTGTAATGTGAAAAAAAAGTGAAAGTCCACACCACTCTCACTATAGCATAATAGTTTCTTGAACACTACTTTTGATTGGTTCGGATAGGTTGATGAGTCCCTATTCATGGTAGAGGTGTTTTATTTAGATTAGTTGATAGCTCTTGATTTATCATTGATGTATTCTCATGAATTGGTTGATGGGTCCTAATTCATGATAGATGTGTTCCCACAATCTATTTGTGCCTCAAGCTTAAGTGCGAGCTCTATAGTGTCACACTATAGTTATTTAGTGTGATCCCCTAACTTGTGTTCACACTTAGGGGGGGAATGTTGATATTTACTTTTCAGTGTGTCATATTGTTGGTATATTGTTAGTGTGTTTATGCAAGTTGTTTATTCAACTCACTAACATTAATTTAGGGGATAGAATAGGTTTCCTTATTCATGGGAGATCCTATTCCTATAAATTTGTATGTTTGTCAAATAATTATTTTAATCCAGTTTATTCATGTGTAAAATTGAATGAAATCTTAGAAATCAAACCATCAATAGAAATTGGTGTCAAAGTGTTTGATCTAAGATCTAATATGGCAATTACCTATTTGTCTTTGTGGTTAAGAGTTTTCATCAAATATTAAAAATTCCTAAAACTAACAAAATTTAAAAATAAAAGAAAACATTTCTTGGCTTGGTGAATCATCCATATATATCCCTAGAGTCATGCATGAATTCACCAAAAATGATTTCAATTTCCTCCCTAAGTTTCAAACTAATAGAATTATTGAAGAGCATGTCCTTGTTTATAAAAATGCTCTATGCTTCTTGAATGTTCAGCACGAAGATGTAGCTTGTTAGTTATTTCCCTTTATATTAAATGGTCTTGAATATGATTGGTTTTTTAATCTAACACTTAGTTCAATGTACAATTGGATAGAATTGGAAGATGCATTTATTCTACAATTTGATCAAATGATTGACCCAACCACGTCCTTCAATCAGTTAGTCACACTCAAGAGATATCCAAATGAGATAATATAGGAATTTTAACCTTAAATTCTAAATAATCTACAAAAATATTATAATTAGTCATACATCCCAAGAGAGGGTCGTCTTTAAAGTATACATAATTGTTTTGGATCCCATAGTCTCCTTATTGGTAAGAACATCCACTATAAATTATTTGGTTTTTGTCTATGAAGAGGTAGCTACCTGGAGAAAAAATATTTCCCCTATGATAAATTGTACTTTTTTTCAAAATGTTATCTTAGATATTCCTCAAGTCCAACAAAATGTAAATGTCCCTATGACCAATCATTTGAATAAAAATGTTGTTTGCATTAAGCATGTTCATCTAGCCCTTGTCACAAACACAAATGATTACATTGAACATGATTTTTATGTTGGGATATATTTTGATTCCGATGATGATATACCATAGTAACTACAAGAGAAAGAGGAAGAAGTAACATCTTGCACAAAATTGATCCAATGGGATTATTTAGAGGCCAATTTATTTGATTATGATGTTGTCTATAGAATAACAAGGGATGTTTGGAATGTCATAATGCTCAGGTCATGAATTCTAAGGATGCATTCCATGTGAACTCAAATCTAGAAGAACATCCTAAACACACATAAAAAGAGGATATCTCAAATCCAAGAGAGCATAATATATACATGCAAGAAATCATGAAAGAAGAGGATTGTTCGATAGCTAATCTGAAACCCACCTAGTTGGTATTTATTGAGCCCCTTGATTCAAACATCACAGTCATGAACCTTCAGGTGAAAGAACCTCTTACTTTTAAGTAGCTAGATTTTGAGGTAAGCATTTTCTATACCAGTGTTTGTTATGATTTTGGAACTAAAGGAGATCAATATTTTGGAAATAAATGCCTCAATCATTTTGGATTTAAATTTAGGAAAATGGATCATTTTTTGGTTGGGTATAAGAATGTATTTTCTAGGCTAAGAACTATAAACAGCGAAACCTTGCTTTTACTAGGCAGTGTAAAATGTTTCACAGAAAGTTTCCAAGTCTACCCTCCTACTATAGACTATAAATAATTATTAGTGTAGGATTATATTAATTTATTATTTTGTTCTTTTTTTTAGTTCTTGTTTGTTATCTTCATGGTGATCCCTATATTAGATTAGTTTGAGTCATTGATTGTTTAATAAGTCTATTAAAGGCATAGCCTAGGGGAAATCAAATCACTTCAATACTTTCACTATGTTCATTGTGGAGAAATCCATACTTGTTAGAGAGTAGGGATGGCTGTGAAATGTTGAAAATTCAGCAAAAAGATAAAGTTTTGAGTAAACTCAATTATCATATTTAATATGATTATATTTTCATTAGAGAAATAAAATTTATTATAAGAATATTTGCGTGACTCAAATTGTTTCACGTGAATGAAGAGTCATAACTACACTTTATCACATTAAAATTGTATGAGGAATATAAAAGAATAAAAGATAACTTATGACCTAGTTTTTTTTATTTTCCCTGAACCTTGGATATATTGGTTTCCAACACTTGAGAAATTAAAAAAAAAATATAAGAAAGGAAGAATCTAAAACTCTAAAAAAAATTTAAAAATTTTCTCCTAGAAGGGTGAATCGGGAATCTCCACTAGGCCATGGATGTTTGATAGGTAGTACAACAAAGCCTAGATTGGAGTCAAATGTATCTTTTTTAGGGCTATAGACATATGGATGGTAGAAAATCAATACATGCCTTCCACCCAAGCCATTCCCATAAATTTAAAACAAAATAATAAAAATAATAATAAATATCCATAAAAAAAATTTGATCAAGTGATTATGTTTGCACTATATCATTAAAATCTTCATGGCAAAGTAAATAAATCATTTTCACACAATTTTGACTCTTGTAATATGTGAATGCTTAGTATGTTGGGTGATTGAGATGGATTGACTTTCAATTCTTTATTTGGAAATATGAAATTATTTTGCATTGACTACTTAATTACCACTTTAAAGTTAAAAATATAGATTTTGGATTATAAACACCTATTAGTGTTTTCCCCGTAGATGTCACTAGCATGCCCCGTTTCTCTTCAAGAAACAAGAACCCTCTTTTGAAAAAAATGAGATACATTTTATTTACAAAGTCTTCTTAGATCTCAATTTGTGAACCTAGTTTTATCATAATTCATTTCAAATCCAGCGTAGCCTAAGATTCATATTCATGGTCATCATATACAAACCTAAATCATAATATTCACTGTAACCCCTTAATTCTAATATTTTCTTAGGCTCACCATTAACAAAAATCCGTAGCCACTTCAAGATCTTATTAATTCTTATTTCTATTTCCCGCAACCCCTATTCACAATATAATTTTTGGTCTCTCTTTATACTTTAATCATGCCACTTATATTTGTTTATGAATGTTCACTAGTTTCCACCCAAGACTGAAAAAAAAAAAAACCCTTTTCCTTATATATGATTGCATCCCTGATCTTTAGATTAAAGTAAATCTCATAAACCAACAGGTTCATGTGAGGTCTCAGTCTATTCCATGAGCATCCCATTCTCATGGACCTGATTGGCTTGTGATAACTCTATGTGTTTCCTCTAAAGCCATATATATATTTGGTCCCATAAAAGTCTTTGATGTTGTAATCTTTAGATGCAGGCCACATGTCATTGTAATCACTATTTTATTAAAGTGATATTGTCGTGTTATTGTGTGTGTGTGTGTGTGTTAGTTAGAGTGGTCACTTGGTTTCTTATATAAGAATATATAGACACATGAGAAATAAAGGAAAATTAGATAAATTGAATGAGCCAACTAATAATAAAAGACATATCCTATAATCCTAAACCAATAGAAGCATGCCACATGTCTCCATCCACTTCATCATGACATTCTAAATGCTACCTTGAAATGTCAAAGATTTTGTTGAAGAGGTCATCATGTGGATCCCATGTCAAATTTGACACTTGTCATGCCCATTATCCTTGTCATCCCATGAGTATGAGGCCCTATGACCGTGCCACATGGAGGATAGCGATTTACCATAAATGAGGGGTTAAATTTGAAATTTAGTAAGTCATTTACCAAGCGCAGTCCATGGCCAGGACATGTCATGATGTTTCCACATGGATGATCTAGATTCTCTAAGTTTACTACATCAAATTCGATAGTTGTTATCACCCATTAAACCATCACCACTGTGTAATGAAATTAGCTAAGGTCATGAATGAATGATAGTCACATGTCATTTCAAAGGGTCTATGTCAGCAATAAATTATAAAATAACTATGGAATATCATGCCAAGTAGTCACTGTGAAGGACAAGATGAACATGGACACAACCAAGGCCTATATTCACAAAGAAACAATATCAAGGGGCCATTTTTCATAGGGATTAGTCTGAGGGACTTTTCATAACATAATGATTGATTCAAGACTATTCACTCCATAGGGATTATCAACTCAATATTTGATTATAAATTAAATATTTTTTTTAATGGGTGGAGTAAGGAAATTGAATTAAAATGACCCAAAATCTATTGTAAAATGAATTTTTTTTCATTGGAAAAATATTTAATGAAAATGTGTTAGTGTACACCATTAGAAATCTGAGTTTGTTGTGACTTGGTAGTTGAAAATGAAAGCCACAATGTGTTGACTATGATGCATTAATCCTAGATTTATCTATAAATACACTATAATAAGCCTATTAAAAGTAGAAAGGATTTCTATGGGGAAAATTGCATAAAATAAATTCTCGGTTGAAGCCCGAGAAAAAAATATAGATGGAAACATAGAAAAAAAATCTCTCTAGATACAATTTATTTGTGGGACTAGATTGATTGGAGGAATAAAAAATTGAATCCAATGCTATGTGGTTATGTTGATAATTTGTATTTTTCCCTTTCTCATTCATATTATTGCAATGTTATTTATTTGTGCAAAGTGTTCTCTGTTTAAACTTGTTTGGCCCTTTTTATGAGTGGACTAGATTGTGTTGTGCTAGTATGGTTGTTCTCATGGTCTAATTATGATCCCTTAATTACTGTGGATGGATGTGCAAACCCTATTTTTAGTAGTGTCTCATTTCACAAAATTTAAGTCATAGGGATTCACTCATAATCATTTATCCATTGAGTTTTGCACCATGTTTGTTTGAATTTGAGCTAGAAAATTGGGTTCAACAATTTTTTGTTATTTCAGGCAATAGATTTTAGATGTGATCACCTCAATGGAAAGTAAAGGAGGTAAGATCTAAAACCCTTTTTTTCACTTTACCCTTCCCTCCTTTTTATATTTTTTTATTAGATCTTATTCACTGTATAATAAATTAGGCATCATTGTAAATATTCATGTTTTAATTTGGTTCAAGTGTTTGACATAAGTGTCAGTTAATCACACGTGATAGTTCTAAAAAGGTGTGTGGCCACATTGCTCAAAATTTATTCCACCATTTTGCCATTATAAGATAACTTACTTTCAACTCATGCCCTGGCTCATATCTGGTGATCCTAAAATGAGAGGATTTTTACCTTGACTTATGGTGTGCATAAAACACACATCAATAACCCCCAATGGCAATGTACAGGTCATAAGATTGATAATGATATAGATAAGGATATATCCCAATAAGGATGTATTGAAAGAGATAATTGTAATGTGTCAAAAGTGTATGAAGGATATGGGGAGTGAGAACCCATCCTTATAATAAGAGTGGATGATCAATATGCACACAGGTGTAGAAATCTTTAAATAAGTAAAATAAGATCAATGATGTTCATTATGAATATATGGCTATGATTCCCTTAAAGGAAATAGTAATGTACATGTAGACCAATGTAATAGTAAGGCATTCTTGTCAACAAAAGATATAATTAGTGAAAAATCATGAACAATTTATGGGTATGATACTCTTAGATGGCAATGTATAGGTAGTAAAGTTTGGGCATGGTAAATATTTGTAGCAACTAGTGATGTTATAGACATCTAGTTTTGGTAGGACCATTTTCCATAGTGTATTTGTCATGTAATATTGTACTTCATCAATTTATGTACATTTGGATATTTTTTAACACTTTTCACACATGTTAAACTCCCTTCAACCTCGATTCATCTAGATTTCCTAAAAAACACCTCATACTTGTCAATTATAAACACCAAGATGCTAGTTTGATATTGTTTATTCATCTTGGTCTCTATTTGGGCCCTTTTTTACCTTCAAGTCAGAATCGATAGTTTGTCGATCCTTACCCTTTCCCTTTTGTGGGTTATTTTCACCTTGTTTTGATTCCTCATTCCTTGATTTTTTGTTATAATTATATTTTAGGGCCAACTTATGCTCAAAGTGTCCTAGTTATCCCTATATATACAAATCTAGCCCTAGTCATTCCTCACTTGAAAATCACATCCATATCCCTTATAAGCCATTTTTAAAGCATACAGTCATCAAGACTTATCAAATGTTTTGCACATTCAACCAATGAATCTACATATTAAGCCTATATTGCATCACCATCGTTCCAACTCTTATGCCATCACATATTGTACCAAGATAAGGTCATATCAAAGCAAATAGTTTCATTTGATTATCTACGGAGAGGAGGTGAAGTCTTTTCTCTCACTGGATTTGATTTCACTTGAAAGCACAAAAACTACATAGATCCATGACTCTAAACATGTGAGATGTGTAACCACAACTCCTTAAGAGGTTGTTTAGTCTAACTAACTTACACATATTAGTATATGCATACAATTATTGAGGATTTGGTCAAGATAAAAGGAGAATAAAATTATATAGTTTTTCCCATTATTTCAATAAAGCAAAACCATAATCTAGATCAACATTATTTTTTGCAAAGGACCATAAATTTGCATAACCTAAAAATCAATAGAGAACATGATTGACTGTAGATAAAATTGGCCACTTTTTGATTTTGGATTAGACACAATTGACTTTCTATCAATTCTAACCTAGTTCTAGAGCATAGTCAGATCCTTGAGATAAATTTTGTGCCACTATCAGAATTGCTTCCCAGTGCCAGATTTCAGCTGTAGTGCCTAGGTGTGTTCATTTCAATCTTATTTCCCTTTATTTCATTGTTATTGCTTGTTCAATCATTTCAGTGTATTGCTAATCATCTATATATCTATATTTTGGCATTAGGGATTACTTAGGCTTATAGATTACTATATATCTGTAAGTATACCTTGTGTCATTCTCTAGGTGAGTTGTGTGTAGCGATATTTAACAAAAGGACAAAAATTCACCAAAAAATAGATGACCCCAATCTTCGATCATCTAACCCAAGGTTTTATAACCCTCTCCCTCTAGGGTGTGATTTCCACCTATCGAATCTGATTTTTTAGATTTAGGTGTGTTCTTTGTTGCTTTATCATTATATCCCTAGCTTCTTTCATGTTCTATTACATTTTATGCCTATCAATAAGGCTAGAGATAAAAGACCTATTACATGAAGGGATACATCGAGTGGTGTTACTTGTGATTTATTTCAGCATCCTTTTCATGGTACTCATGCTTCTTTGAAATAAAAAATACCAATTATAACTGAAGTTATTCTTCTACTATTGTTGATAATGCAAATGTTCATAATGTGAATGTAATGTGTGTGTGTGTGTGTGTGTGTGTGTGTGAGAGAGAGAGAGAGAGAGAGAGAGAGAGAGAGAGAGAGAGAGAGAGAGAGAGAGAGAGAGATTATATGTGGTTCCATGATTGTGGTTTCTCTATTGATGATTTGAATGGAAATGCTTGTGACAATAATGCCAATGATTGCAATGATAATCCTTCTATTGATGTTGATGACCCTAACTTTGAGCTTATGTTCAAAATTGATTATAAACACTTACATAAAATTTTCCCTAACTAAATTGATGTTATGATATATATAGAATTAGGGCTAAGGAATATAAACCTAAGAATGTTACCATAAATCCTTAGAATTTTTGTAATCTACCTATTGGATCATCTACTACTACATTAGGGGGCGAGGTTAGTGCTCCTACTAGTAATTATATGCCTCCACTTAACATTACTTCTCTTTAGGTTAGTCCAAATATTTCTACACATCCTACTACATCTTTTGTTCCTCCTACAGCTAATGTACCATCTTGTCCTACTCCTAATGTTTTATCTTTTGATCTTGGTATTATTCAAAATACTAAATCTTTTATTTGTATCAATGTTAATAATACATTAACTCATACACTTGTCACTACATCTAAGGATGCTTACATTCAACAATATCTCAAAGATAAGCAAGTTCAAATTAGGAAACTGTCCCAAGGATTTGAAAAACCTAACCATGTGGTCACTTCTCAAGGTATATTACAGAACCCATTGGATCAAGAATTGATCACTCACCCTTTGCCTACTAGTATTATACCTTCCTAAATTTGAATTATACAACAACAAGGGTGATGTGTCGCATCACATTTCATCTTTATTTTCCTCGTGCTTTGGTTTTTCTCGTGATGATCTATTGACAACCAAGTTATTTCCTGATATATTAATGACTATGCCTTGGTGGTTATACACATTTGTTGGTATTTATCTGTGAATTTTCTAGCCTATATTTGCATGTTAAATATTCAAAGTTGAAGAGGTTTTTGGTGGTTGTAATTATTCTAGATTTTGGGGTAGTTATTTAATGGTAAATATTACAATTTGTGCCCTAGTTTCATATTTTCAGTAATCTAAATTTTTGTTAAGGTTTGAAATATTAAAAAATCAATTTTTATTATTATTAGTGTTAGGGTTTATGGTTGATTTTTAGATTTCTAAAATATACCCTAAAAGTGATGTTTTAGGGCTTCCCATATTGTGCCATGGTTTTTGCATGATAATGTTGATCTCAACTCCCATACCAAAAAAGATATCACACATTGAGCATTCATTATCATCATAATGATTAGTAATTCTTTGTCATACCTTTAAGACTCAAACATGCTAGAGCTCGCTATGTAGGTTACAAATCAAATCCATGGCCTCCTTTAATATCTCCTCTTCCAACTCAGGTTCATAATCTAATCAAAACTTCTCAATCGATGTTGCTTAGGTTCGGGTAGTGTCACCACTATGCATCATAATCTTTACCTTTGGTCCTCATGTTTTTTTACCTTCCCCCTTTGATATCCATTGTCCTAATGAGTGTAAATTTTTTATCATCCCTATCCCTTTCTCTAACTTATATTTTTGTGTTAACTTTGCGTAGATGTTTGGACATTCCTTTAATCAGTGCTCACCACAATAGTACTTACATGTCAAAAAATTTGGGAAATCCCTTTGAAAGTGATATGGAGAACCACACTTATAACAAGTGTGTAGCAAGAATTATCCACCACTTTTTCCACTGCCTTTTATATAATATGGTTGGTGTCCATCCTACTACCCTCAACCTTGGTTTGAAGGCCCAATTATAATGTATCGTGCCCTCCTTTCTCATAGCTCATGGATTTCATCAATTTCCCAATAATCCTTGGTGTTGTGGGTGGATGCCTCACAAATTTTACAATACGGAGATACCTTTATCTACATCGCTTGCTACATAAGGAGACAATTTTACACATCACGTCCTTTGTGGAAATTTCATAAGATGCAAGAAGTGCTGAAATATTGTGCCTAGTGAAATTGTTCATATTGTGCCCTTCTACTTCATAGTCAATGCAACATAAGCCACTGCGAGATTCATGCATGTTATTGGTAGTGAAGATTTAAAATTGTTAAGTTTTCAAAATAATATGTGCTTCCATAAATGGATTAATGTATGTGTCCATGCTTCTTATGAGCTTGGCTATCAATGCTACCTCTAACACCTCGTGTAGATTTGTAAAGGTCTTCATTGATAATGTGTGTGTGAAAGGAAATAATAATGCTCCCATGAACCATTATGCATGTTGTACTAGATGAATTTCAAAAAAGAGCTTTGAGATCAAGGTCTTGAATCTCTTGTCATAAGCACAAATGCTCTTAGTTAACTCCTGCTTAATTTCTTTTAGTGCAAAGATACTTTGTTGTTTAAGTTTTAGAATATTAAATTCTTTCAAGAATGTTGCCTTCAATTGGTCATAGTTTATGATGGCCTAATTCAGGTCATACTTGTGATGCCATGTATGCCTGCAATCCAAAAATGTGGTAGTGAACTAGATCACTTTCCTCTTCGATGAGGTAAACCCTTTAGTATGCCAAATGAGCTCACACTTATGCACATGCTTTTTAGTTTTCTCTCCCCTTTGTATTATGGAAATCTCAAATACATATCGTATAACACTTGATGAGGAAAGATTGGTTATGATACTTGTGTCACTAGTGCACTTGGTGCACTAGATGTTGCTTGGGAGATTGATCTTTGGCCACTTCTTAAGTTGCCTCTTCTCAAAATTGTCACATTTCCACTAATGTTAGTACTAGTTTGTGACATGTAGTTAGATTGGCACCTTGGTTTCCTACTATAGCTCTAACAACCATTATTCCTCCTTATGTGTTACTACTTGTATGGGTGAGTGAATTACCACCCCTTGTTGATGGCATTCTCAACTTTGGTGGGGTCTTCTAATGTGTGAATTTTGTCAAAATAGATCTAAAAGGATTATAAGGTATTATTTGTTGTAGATTAATCTTTTATGCTTCTCATTTGCTAAACTATTTAGTTTGAGACAAATCAACATAGTATCCACTTAATTTTGTTTAGTCAATAAATACACATGGTTGTGCTTCAAGTAGACCTTGTGTGGGTACTTCCTTTTATGCGTTATTATGCATGCTCCTACAAATCCAATCCTCTTTGGATTTCATCTCTTAAGTTACCCCTTGATCATTAGAATGTGATTCATCACTAACATAAAGTGTTTTATAGGTGTGATATTAGTCCAGATGCCACCCTTATCCTATGTAGGTCTTCTCGACATCTCTCGAACTCAGCTCTACCCTCTCCCTAGGGTCCCTAGTGACTATCACTTTTTGTCGAGCCTCATAATACTTACATTGTTTGAGTTCATGTTTATATGGTTTTCCCATGATGAAATCCAAATCTCTTTGATCAACACATGTAATGTAATGTCCCCTTCTAGCTAGACATTGTACTTTTAACATGATTAGTCTATCAGTGGCCCTCATAAGCTAATACAACATGGTTAGAGGGTCTTCTCCGTAGTTACCCAAATGGCAGTTGGTTTCTTTGGGTAAGTTTTAAACATATTCCAGAGGTTTTCTAATGATTTATTAGAATGTTTCTATTTTTAGAAACTTCATGTTACAAGATGATGTTATATTTGTACTTTATGTTATAATTCATTATTTTATATTAAAGTGAAAATATAATATATTAATAGGGAAAAATAATAATAAAATATTATGATGTTTCTAGAAGCTTCCCAAATGAAGGTAAGAAAGAAAAAAGTATAAAGGGAGGTGTGGCCTGCCATTATGAATCATCCAGATTTGATGTTGTCTTTGTTGTGGTATGTTGGTGGAGCCTAGAGTTTTCTATAGTGAATCAATTTATCTTTAGGAATGATAACTCCCATTGATAACATAATTGAGGGAGTGAAATATCTCTTGAAGGGTTGTATTTTGGAGGTGATATTTTAGTCATCTCAATTAGAGCAAAATTTGTGGCCATTGGCCAATTTTGGAGAAATTGATTTGGTGAATTTGTGGAGGTTGCATAGCTATCTTTTGTTGTTGATTTCTATATAGATTGGCATCAATTTTATTTGGTTAAGAGAGAAGATTGCATTATAGAGAAATTGATATAAAAATCAGATATTTACAGTCAAGGAAGGACGCCATCATGAGGGATGTTTTTGCTTGTGGGGGTTCCAATTTGCATTGATTATTTGATTGGCTTGGTGTGTCCACTTCCTTAGAGCATGGAGATGATAGTAGATGCTTGAGACAATGCATATTCATTGCATATTATTTTAAATTTGAGATCAAACCAGAACAGGGGCGACTAGCTTGGAAAATTTGATTTGGCTTGGGAGATCATCCTTTCACTTGGAAGTTGCTTGCTCCTTCATTTATTCTCAAGGGCACCTCAATCCAACCAAGTTTCATTGCATACAATTCATCCTTTAGTACAGTTTATATTTGAAACTGAAGGTGTGCATCTTTCATACCAGCATACCATATAATTGTAATTCTTATTTATGCCAAGAGTCTTGGCTAGTCTAGTGGAGCATTGTATCAAATCATCAATATAAATAAGAATCACAAGTTGCTGGTCATTTATAGTTATCTTTTAAGCATTTGAAATGAGATAGTAGGTTGCATGCCAACTGTTCGACTAAATGTCCGTTAGCTGTAGGTGATTAGTTTGCTTTGTGAATTCATCTAATTGCATAGAAAAAAATAAAAAAAGAAGTCATTCTTGCCATCTAGAACTTAGCATTGTCATTCTTGCATTGTTCTATAAACACTTGAAGCTTTAATCCATCGTCATTCAAACAAATCATCAAATCGTGACAAAAACTAGCAAGAAACACTTTACATACAAAGTGTTTGAAAAAATTACAAGGCAACAAAATGAGACAATTAAGGGAAGATTGGGCAAGGATTGTTACATGCAAATTGTATCCACCCTCACCTCCTATAATTTATGCAACCCATGCATGAAGGAAAGTTATCCGCCATAGGTAGATTCTCGATCCCACAATCTATCATGCGTTTCTTAAGCTCAAAAGGGAGTTGTGAAATATAAGATCCTTTGGGTTCATGTAAAAATTGATGTTTAGCCTTTTTAGGACAAGAATATGTTGAGATTTTAAACTCTAAAAAATGGTTATTCAAAGTCCATGCCACCAAACATTAACTGCTATAGTCTAGACAATATCTATGCACTTTAACTATTATTTAGTTTAAGGACACTTTCATCTTTAGTTCTAATTTTGGCTATAACATATGCAACAAACCATGTGTGAAAGGCCCTAATAACTCGTATAAGAAAACTTTATACAATAGATCGTGTAAATTCTATTCAACTCACTCCTTTGGCTATTTTTGTCCAAGACTAAGATGATTGCTTGCAAACTCACATTCTAAATTTTCCAACTAGCGCTTAATATTTTCATCAAAATATAGTGAGTTATCTTTGCTCACCATGTTAGCAACTTGTTCAACTATGTCCTGAAAACATAACCAAATGTTGGGGTGTTTTCGTGCACATCCTAGCCTTTGTGCCATGCACATACCTAAACATTTAGAATTTGTCATGCCAACATATCACACTAATGAGTAGTGCACTCACTTGAGGCACAAAAATAGAGAATATTGAGTCTTATTTGGGTTAGTTACGTGGAGGTTTATTCACTTAATACTATGTTATTTAACCTATTATGAGCACAAACTAGTACTTAACCTACTCCTAGTATAGTTACATGACATAATTCAACTATATAATTACACATGTTGATTACCATACATAGACAATTAAACATAAATCATTTATAAACTACTGCAAAGTTCCACATAATAGATTGAAAGAGTAGACAATTACTTGGTAAAACTTGTATTTCTTCTCGTGAGCTCATAACATAGAACATGAGTTCATACAATTCACTAAGTAACACTAATTCATTAATACAATAACACAATAGTACCAATTCTACCAACTATATCTAAAAATAGGGGTAAGTTAAGCTTTTTTATAGTTCAATCATCACCTTGTAGTTACATTGCATTAATGCACTTCAAAAGGTGTGCAATAACTTTCCATAAATAACAATAGTAATTATTTTGAATTGAATGTCTTAGTCCTAATAATTTTATATATCCTTGTTTTTATGCTAGATTCGATCTAAGATCTAAAACTATTATGTCTTAATGTTATTCTCCAGTGGGCTCATTCTGCCAGGCTAGCCTGTGATTCCTTCTTTCACACTTTGTGGTCTATATAAGCTCCTCTATGATCCTGGTGTTCCTTGTTCTGTGCCAACCAATATACCATCATTCACATGCTTCATGATATTGTTAAAAAAATTAAGTGCTACAAGGTCTTTAGGTACATCTAAATGACCTTGTCCTCACATGATGTATGTGCTATACTGGATTTATCCTTCTACATGATGTCTTCAACATGTGCATAGACTTTGCACCATGCCATCTTCAAAAGCATGCGCTTCAATACTTAGCCAAAATTGGGGTCCAACAAGAAACAAGGGATAAAATCTTACTAAAATCAATTCCCTCCACCTATGAATATCCATTTTATACCAAGTGAGATTTATACCTCTCCATTTTTCCTTTGAATTAAATTTCTTCTCGAACACTCATTTGCAACCAACAAGTTTTCTACCAATAGGCAACTTGACCAAACACCATGTCATATTTTTGTCCAAGGACTCCATTTCTTCATCGATTATGTTATTCTAAAATTTACTTTCCTTCGAATAGAGTAACTTCCTTGTGGTCTCAGGATCCTTATCAATAGTAGATGAAACTAATAAAATGAGAACAAAAATTAGGTGGACTATACATTTCTAGTTTCCTTCTATTTTGAGATTATATTCTCAAGACTGGAGTATATGATTCTTCCTCTTTAGGTTCATTTGAATCTTCCTAAAGCAAAACCCTTTTCAGTTCATATTCTTCTATTAATTTATATTCAAACAAAATTATCCCTCTTCTCATTCAACCTACACTGTTTCCGGTTCTTCATTTCTTTGTCCTTCCAGATTTGGAGACCTTTTAACTTCTTTGAAGATTACATTATAATTATAAATGATATTTTTTTATTTATGGGTTCTAAAGCTTGCATCCTTTTACACCATTGTTATATCCAATATAGAGACATCTCTATTATTTATAATCTAACTTATTTATTTTTGCTTTTGGAACATGCACATAAGCATCACAACCCAAAAAACCTAATATTTCTGGAAGAGAGTTTTTTTCCAATCTATGCTTCACGTGGAGTTTTATCATCAAGGGTTGATGTAGATTATTGATTGATCAAGAAACAAGTAATCGTTACTATTTATTTCCAAATTTTATGTTCTCAACACATCATTGAGCATACTTCTACTCTTTTCCATTATTGTTATGTTCATTCTATATTAAATTCCATTTTGTTGTGGTGCATATGGAGTTGTCTTCTACATTGTTGTCCTGCACTGCTTACATAATTACTTGAATTCATTTGAGAAATACCCTTCACCATTAATTGTTCTCAAAACTTTTATCTTCTTCTCTATTTGGTTTTCTATATGGCCATAAGTTCCTTGAATTTATTAAAAACGTTTGATTTCTTCTAAGGAAATTATATAGGTTTTCATTGAGAAATCATCCATAAAAAACATAATACATATATTTTCCTAGTGATGGAACCTTCATAAGTACAAACACATGACCATGTAATAACTACAAAATCTTGTTTACTCTTGTATTACAACCGGGGAACTTTATTACTTATGCTTAACATACACAAAATGCTCGTATAAATCAAAATGCAAAGAACACTGATTTTTTTCTTCAACCACACCTTTAGTTTATAAATCTTGAGGCCTTTCTGCAATATGTTCCAACATCTGATGCCACACCATTTTTTCTCTATAGGCAACATAAATGTTCTCTCTTAATCATTGTTAACATTAGGGACAACATGACTATTACATCCATCACTGACAGTGTTTGCCTCAAGTCTAAATAATGTTAAAGTGTGAAATCCTCTTTCCAATATCATTGCTCCTTGAACCACAATACAACTATATTTATTAAACATTATTTGCACACTTGCATCATTCATCTTTCTTTTAAAAAACTAATTATATCCAAACATGGAATATGTAGAACCCTGAAGAGGGTTTTAACACTTTTATCTTTAAATATCACCTTAAATCTTCCTCATCGTATGATCTTATATGTCAAGCCATTTCTTAAGAAGACATCACCTCCATTAATCTTTTCATATTCACATAATCACTCCCTATGAGGAGCCATATGAAATGAAACACCCAAGTTGATCAACCATGAATCATGACATGAGTGTATACTTGAAGTTAATGGGTATACATCCCTTGAGTCTTTAGTGGAGGTCTCTATTTTTTTGAGAGGGGCATCATCAGGTGTTTTACATTTTAAACTTTGCGCTACTTCTTAAAATGCCTATTTTTACTATAATTCTAACATTTCCTTGCATGTCTTCCTAGAGATTTAGTTTTACCTATAGAATTGGATTGCTTGTCTTTTGACTTGTTTTTAATTCTTTATTAGAGACGACCTCTCACAAATAAGGCATCCTTTGTTTGATAATAGTCCATGGATTTTTGCCTCATTTATTATGATAACAAAGTTTCTTCTACGTCCCCAAGATTTAATGTAGACATAATACTGCTAATAGTAATAACAAAAATATCCCATGGATTGACAAACAATATAAAAAAGAAATATATTTTTCTTCTTCATCCATTTTAATATCGATTGAAAGTAATTGACTAACCACATTATTAAAAGCATTCAAATGCTTTGTCACAGAGTCACTGCCATTCATCCTAAGAGAATACAACTTCTTTTGAAGAAATAGTTTGTTTATTGGAGACTTTGTTGATACAAAGTCCCTAATTTATCCTATGATCCTTAGTGGTGGCTTCCCTATAGACATTCAACAACACTAAATATGTCAAACACAACTTGATTGAACTCCTTGTCTTCTTATCCATCTTTCTCAATCTTTTGCTTTCATCCTTGTGGGTTATTTATCAAACATAACTACTCGTTAATCTATGTCCACAAGAAGATCTTCCATCTTGATTTTCCATAACTCAAAGTGTTGTCCATTAAATTTGTCAATCTCGATATTTGACCTTCTCATCATTTTCCTTCACACAAAAGATTCTCCTATGCAAAGCTCCCTCTCAATAAAATGTTTATCGCATGGCCATAATGCCATCGCTCTTCTAAATAACTTATACCAAATGAAGAGAAAAAAATCAATAAACTTATGCAAGAGAAGTAATGCTAATAAAATATCGAACCATATCAGAAAGGAAATAACACACACACACACACCTTAAATAAAAGATTTTTCATCTAGTAAAACTCTTTTTTGAAAAAATATATGACAACCTTCTTCACTTATTATAATAATTTAATCATTTACAATACAATTAATATATTTCATAGTTTTGCTTTATCTTAATGCATGTGTGAGTGTTTGTAGGTGTTGTTCCCAAAATCTATCACTCATTTTTGGGACAACATATGAACTATTTTGGTCCTACAGGGCAAAATTCTCTTTTCCCTTCTCAAAAAATTGTTCTGAGTATTCAAATTCTCCATTATTCAAGCTTTTTCAGCTAAGGGACTCTATAGGCTGATTTCTACGGACTCTGGAGGCTAGTTTCTACGGACTCTACAAGCTTGTTTCTATGGAATCCATAGGCTAATTTCTACAGACTCTGCAGGCTGATTTCTACAGACTCTACAGGGTTATTTCTACGGACCCTGCAGGCTGATTTCTACGGATTCTGCAAGCTGATTTCTACAGACTCTGTAGGCTTGTTTCTACATACTCTGCAGGAAAGAAACAAGTTCCCAACACTTAGGCAATTTCAAGGTTGGTTCAACACTGAGGTTCAACCAAAAAGTCCATCAACAAGCTTCAAACAAAGGATTGAACTATTGAACCGTTGAACCAAAAGAGTTCAAAGTTCAAAGGTTTAATGAGATTGGTTCAAGCGGTCAATTGAATGAGTAGAACACAGCATTGAACCATTCAACCAAAGTTGGTTCAATCAGTCAATTCAATCGAATGGTTCAAAGGAGTCCCCAAAAGCCCAAAGGGCAAGTGCCCTTGCGGAGGGCAGTGAACAAATGGGAACAAAAAGATATCATTCAGAAAGATTTTCTATGGCTAATTTTACAAGGAAAATCCTTTAGACAAAATGTTCGAAGGAATTCCTTTAGACATTTTGTCCGAAGGAATGATCAAAGGCCCGACAGAAAGCGGTGAAGGCAAAGGAAAGGATTCCTTCAGACAAAATGTCTGAAGGATTTGAAGAAAAAGGCCACCCGAAGAACTTTGAAGGGCATGTACCCTTGCGGGGGGCTCTCAACGACCAGGAAATGGACCTTTCTCAAAGCCCAAAGAGACACCTTTCATTCGGGGTGTTCCAAAGACATAAAGCCAAAGGAATTTCAAAGCTCGAGGGACTTAGAGGAAACAAAGGCTTCTAAGAAAATGGATGAACCATTGAACCTTGAATCAAAATGGTTCAACGATTTCAAAGGTTCAAAGAGATGGTTTAAGCGAATCAACTAGAAAAGTGAATGAACCAAATAAATGAATGAATCAAAAAAGTGACGGAACTAATGAGCTAAGAAGGCCACCCAAACCGTTGAACTAGTGAACAAATGACGTCCCCACAGACGTCTAATTTAGGGTAATAAAATATCTGTTGATTTTCAAATGTGGCGTGGAACCTAAAAACAAACTCAATGACCAACTGAAGAGGGAGCCGAAAGAGCCAACAAAAAGAGAAAAGATAGCCTGAGAGCTCAAATTGCAACGAGAAAGAGGGAAAGACCAGAAATATCTGCGTAAGAGTTATTTTCAGTAGGTGGAACAGTCCACCAAGTAGACATCTGAGCTCACAAGCATTAAAAGGTGTGGCCTATTTTTCTTCCTTGACAAGAAAGTGTGGACAACTACGTATCTATTGGGAGAAAGATCAGATGACCCATGCAAAGAAGAAGATATTTTGATGAATTGACACACCACAGTTAAGGCAGACGCCCTGTTCTAGCATGGCCTCTTTGACTGAACCAAAAATGCATTCAAGGCATTGAATGCCGCATGGGCCGTTCCATGAAACAAAGCACCAAGCCTTTCTTTGCTGCTATATATTGTAATCTCCTATTTTATGCAAGGAAAATCTTTTCGATTATAGAAGTAAAACTCTGCCAAAATTGTGAGGCGATCACTGAGACTTTGAACTCAGATTGTTAATCATATTTATTTGTTTGAATGAGAAAGCAAGTTACTTTCAGACTTTGTGCTGTAATAGCTTGTGTCATTTAGGAAATTGTTCTTATGTCTGTTTTCTGAAGGTGTTATTGTCCATTGAATAAAATAAGTAGAACTAGTGGAAGTAATCAGGAAGGTGTCTTGAAGCCAACTGTGGGAAGACTTTGTGCTGCCACCATTATCTTTAGTGTGTTTTCTATTTATTTCTATGTAAAGGATCTTGGGATGACTTTGTGCCCCCATTATCTTTTGTATTTCACTCTTGGGCAGTCGAGGTGGAGACTTTGTGCTACACCTTTTTTTTCTAGTTACTACGCCCCCTTTTACCAGTTACTTGTTACTTATTAGAAAGAACTCCTGCTGTTTGCTGTAAGGCCACTTCTGAAAGAAGATGAGTGTCTTTAGTGTTTTCACTTGGATTTCTTCTTTGTTTGTGAACATCATCTCTGAAAGAAGAGAGATGGATGGTGTTGTCCTACCCCTGGTGTTATTTTCTGCATATATATATATATATATATATATATATATATAATAAACTCCTCATAGTTATAGGGAACCTCCCCTTGATGAGAGGAGAGATTTGTCCCCTTGTGATGTGGTAAACCTGCACATTTGGCTGACCAATCTCCTTATGCTGTGGTTGAAATCACCTATTTTGCTCATCAGTTAGCTAGTGACAAAATATTCACCCAACAGTTTTTTGGTGACTTGGCTAGGGAAGAGCGCGCAGTTTGAAGCCTCAAACTTCAAGCTGAAGCAAGGCCAGTTCTTTTCCATTTTTATTTTATAATCTGGCAACTCCGCGCTATACTAGAAGCTAGAGAGCCCAAGGTGTTGTTGACCTTATTTTTGAGTTAGTGTAGCAGGGCAATTTTGATTTGTTTCCTCCACAACTTCAAGTTCAACAAACTAGGAGTCTTCCTCCTACCCATACCAGGTCACCACTACAAGGCAGAGCTTTTTTTCTATTGTTAGTAGAGCTTTGCCTATACATACTCCACCCAGATTTTTTATCCCCACTTTCCATAATCAAATCATGGCAGTTCAAGGTCCCTGGGATAACTCTTTTGGCCCACTCAATTTAACTCCACCTCTACATGAGCTACCACGCAGTTCAAAGAAGAATTTCTCCAAATTTTTTGGTGATGGGAGAGTTCATCTTAATGAACATGTTGCAGCTTTCAGCATAGCCTGCAGTGTGATAGGCGTGGAGTATGAGGACGTACCAGTCAGACTATTTATGGAAACATTGCAAGGTGCTGTTGTAGACTGGTTCTATCATCTACAGGCCCATACTGTGATTGACTGGAACACTTTTAAAGCCAAGTTCAAAGCTAGGTTCAAGCCTGTAGAAAATGCACATGCCCTGCTGGCCCAACTCACACATATGAAGAAAGAACCTCATGAACCTATGAGGGACTTCATTACCAAATTTGATAAGCTGAGGAATAGGATTCCTACAATTGCTCAGCCAACACCTGAGAACCTTAAATATTTCTTCATCAACTCACAACTGTCTGAAGTGAGTTTTATGCTGAGGCGTGCTGGCCACATAAACCTTGCTGCTACTCAAGATTTGGCCGCTAAGGTGGAAGATGACCTTATCTTGGCAGAAAAGATAAAGAGAGATCTTAACAGAGGTAAATATTCTTCATCTTCTGAATATCCATCTACAAGCACCACTGATCCAATGGTGCAGAAGCTGGCAAATAAGTTGCTTGCTCTTCAAAAGCAAATGGCACAAGGGATGTCATCTGCCTCTTTGTACAGAGATATACCAAAGAGGACATTCCCTAATTAGTCATACCAAGGCAATGCTACCAGGAATCAAGGGTAGCCAAATCATCTTCCTCCCCCTCAGAAGGAATTGGCCATTGAAGCATCTCTAACCAATTCAACAATTGGATATCTTGAAGCATAATCAAATTTTTCCTTCCAGCCTGAGTTGAACCTAGAAGATGACGCTAATCTCTTCATAGAGGGAGAAGAAGAATTAGCTGGCGACTCCAACATTAGTTTTCTTAATTACCAAGATGAACCCATAAGTGAAGGTAAAGTAGTTGAGGGATTATACGCTGTGTTCACCCAGTCCAAGAATAAGTCAGCCCAGCAAGCTGATAAATAAAAAATATAGGAGCGAACTTAGCCTGTAATTTCAATTACCAAATGAGGAACTTATTTGCCTATCCAGCCAAAAGACTCGGTGAGTGATAAAAAATAGTACTTCAAGTATGCCTTCACATTCAACTTCAATTTCACAGATCAGTCCTCCCCCAATAAAAACTAAAAGGATGAATTGTCTTTCCTTGTTCCTAATTCATTTCAGATGTTTGACATAGTCGACCATGTCAAGAAAACTAAAATTTAAATTTTTGAATTTGAATTTATACAATCCAACCCTGAGCAGTTGGATAAGTTAGTTCAATATGTGAAGAACCAAACCGACCCTATAGGACAAGAGGTTAAAAAGGTAACTCGTGATCCCCCAAGGAACATGTCCACCCTAAAATAACTTTGTCATTGCTCCTCCTACTGCTCCCGAAAGGACTAAACTATTTTATGTCTCCCTGCTGATATGGACACCAACTGAACAATTGCATCATAGACTCAGGTGCATCTGACAATGTCATGCCTGCCAAAGTGGTAGAATCCCTTGGTCCCACATTGACCAAGACATTTGGGAGATGTTTCTCCATGGAGAACAAATAAGTGCCACTGCTGGGACAAATCAAAGATGCCCAATTTACATTTGCAGCATTCTTAGATAAAAGGATCAAGATGACGGTCTTGGTGGCTGACGTCCTAGCCTCATACAACATTTTTCTTGGGAGAAATTTTTGCAAAGACATTGGTGGTGAGTTAAGCATGGACCTGTCTGAAGCAAGGATCCCAGTCAAAGGCATCACACAGAGGCTACTCCCTGAGAAGGAAGCAAAGTACATTGTCACTAAAACATCAGCGCTTGAAGCTCAAATTTTGTTTGAGTCTTCAGGCATGGGTAATTACTTCTTATCCATGGAGGAGGTTCATGTGGTGACAGATGAAACTTATGGAAATGACAATCTAAAAATTGGTTCAGATAAAATAGCAGAAGACATGAGAGAGCACAGTGCAAGCCCAAAAGAACTCTCCCCTCCACATAAAGAGAAATCTAAGGTAAGGTCAGCTTTTGATGATGTATGGATATTAAAATTTTATGGCAGTTGTTCCTCTGTCGATTCAGGGGCCAGGATTGTGTTGATATCTCTTCAAGGAGATATTTTTCTTTCTTCATACAAGTTGCAGTTCAGCAATACTAACAATACTATTGAATATGAATCGTTGCTGCTTGGATTGAAGGCTGCTCAAGACAGGGGCGTCAAACTCTTTTATGCCAAATGAGACATTGAGTTAGTGATTTGTCAGGTGAGAAACCTTTACCAAAGCAAAAATGATAGATTGCACCACTACCACAATCTATTTTGAAATCAAATTGAAAGCTTTGATGCTTTCAATATCTCTGCAGTGCCCAGAGAATTCAATGACAGAGTAGATGCATTGGTTGTTTCAGCAGCTCTTCTAGTTTCTCATCCATGTTTTAAAGAAAATAGGTACACTATCAAACTATTTTTTTGACCAAGTGTGCCTGACAATGCCAATCGTTGACAAGTATTTAATAGTAAAAACCAAATCATTGCTTTCCTGGAACAAAAAGGCAGCTTCAAACAGCTCCACTTTGAAGGCAGTGAACCAGCCCCTGAAACAAATTCAGACGTAGGTGAAGAATTCCTGCAACTTAAAGAGAATAAAATTCTCAAAAGATTGGTTTCCCTTGAGAAGTTGTTTGACAAGCATGACAGGTTCATCAAACAACAACGAATGGATTCAAGCTCCTCCCAAGAGTTTGATAAGATAAATTTGGGTACCAAGGAAAATCCTAAGATGGTGAACATTGGAAAGTGCTGCACTCCGGAGGAGAGACTCCAATTTACTGACCTGCTTCGCCACTACTTGGATGTTTTGGCATACTCTTATGATGATCTGAAGTCACTCAGGCATGAAGAAATTCATCATGAAATTCCTCTTAAGAGTGATTTGGTGCCTTACAAGCAGAAATCTTGATAGTACAATCCAAAGATATTAGGTACTATTCTATCTGAAATACAAAAAATGTTGAATGCTAAGATAATTTTCTCAATCCATCATTCCACATGGATTGTAAACATAGTTCCTATGAGGAAGAAGAATGACAAAATTTGCCTCTGTGTGGACTTCAAAAATTTGAATCATTCATCCTTAAAGGATAACTATCCTCTGGCCATCATGGACCAAGTTCTTCAGACAGTGATCGGTTCAGAGATGTTATCAATGTTAGACAGCTTTTTCAGATACAATCAAGTAGAAGTTGGTGAAGTAGACCAACATAAGACTACCTTCACCATGCCTTGGGGCACCTTTGCATATCGAAGAATGCCATTTGGCCTAATAAATGCTGGTGCCACTTTTTAGAGAGCAATGGACCTTGCTTTCAAAGATGAAATTAGTAAGTTCATTATGGTGTACCTTGATAATTCAATAGTCTTTTCCAAGCATCGTCTTGATCATGTGCGTCATTTGCAACAAGTGTTGGAACGATGTTGCCAAAATGACATTTCTCTAAATCCCAAGAAGTCAAATTTTGGGGTAACAGAAAGGAATTTTCTCAGACACATTGTATCCCAAGAAGGCAAAAAGATTGACTCAAAAAGAGTCAAATCCATCCAAGAGCTTACCTTGCCCATAAGTAAGACTGTAGTTCACTCTTTCTTCATAAAAGTAATTTTTTACGAAGATTCATCTCTGAGTTTGCTGAGAAGACTCGCCACATTGTGAACATGATGAAGGGAAATGCCACTTTCAGCTAGACTAAAGAAGACAAATTGGCATTTCAAAACATCAAAATAGCTATTGCCCACACCCTAATTTTGGTTTGTCCAGATTATACCAAAGATTTCACAGTGTATAGTTATGCTTCTGAGCACACACTTTTAGAATGAAGAAGGTGTGGAATCTCCCATATCCTTCATGAGTTGTCCTCTCAAAGCTCATGAAATGAAGTATTCAAATATGGAGAAGCATACTTATGCAGTGGTAAAGGCAGTAAAGCACTTTCATTTTTACATCCTCAATTCACACACTACTGCCCTGGTTCTTAATACCACAGTCAAATCTATATTAACTCAGCAGGGGTTTGGAACCAAAAAAGGCAATTGAATTGCTAAAATCCAGGAGTTTGATCTCATTATCAAACCAATGAAGCTTGCACGAGGAAGGGGCCTCTGCCAATTGATTGCTGACAACAGACCTGAAAAAGTAGGGCATGAAAAAATAGAAGTGGAAGACACGCCAACAGTCCTCTTTATCTCCACCACGAATGAGTGGTATTCGAATATTTCTCATTTCCTTGCCTATGGTGAGTGTCCTGCTCACCTGCTTTGTAAAGAAAGGAGGAATGTTAAATTGAAAGCTGTCATTTTTGTCCTCTGGGACAATGGCCTAGATAAGAGGAGCCTTGATGGAATGTTCTTTCGCTACGTGGATAAAGAACATCAGAACCAACTTTTGAAGTCCTTCCATAATCTAGCCTGTGGAGGACATTTTTTTGCTCCTGTAACTGCCCATAAGATTCTGCGAGCTAGGTATTACTGGCCTACTCTATTTCAAGATGCATACAAATAGGTACGAAGATGTTAACTATGCCAATAGTTCGTTGGAAGAACCAAGTTAGCTGCTTTGCCTCTCAAGCCAATGGTAATAAAAGAGCCATTTCATCAATGGAGAATCGATTTTATTGGTGCTGTAAATCTATCTTCAAGCATTAGACATGATTATGTCCTCACAGCCACATATTACTTCACCAAATGGGTGGAAGCAATTCCAACCAAGCATGCTACTTCATAAGTGGTATGAGATTTCCTCAAGGAAAACATCATTTTCAAGTTTGGGGTCCCAACCAAGATTGTGACAGACAATGTAGCCTGTTTCTCTTCTCATGAGATCACTCAGTTCTATTTTTACTATGGAATTACCCTCTCTCACTATTCTGATTATTTTTCATAAGGGAATGGCCAAGCAGAATCGAGCAACAAGAACTTGGTGACCATCATCAGGAAACTGGTGGATGACAACTAATGAACCTGGCATAAAGCATTGGTTGATGCTTTATGGGCAAACATAATTACACCCAAGAGGGCGATAGGTATGTCACCATTCTAACTTTTGTATGGTCTCAATGTAGAGATACCAATCACCTTGGAATTCCCAGCACTAAAATTGGCAAAGGCGATCGAAGATCAGACATATGAAAGCTCCATTGACAAAAGGATCATGTGCTTGATTGAGTTGGATGAGTAGCGAACTATGGTGGTGGACCGAATTGTTGCACATCAAAGTATGGTAAAGAAGTTCTTCGACTAGAAAACAAAAACTCATGATTTCCAGATTGGAGATCAAGTTCTGTTATGGGATTAGAGAAGAGAACCAAAGGGAAAGCATGGGAAATTCGATTCCTTATGGAGAGGCCTGTTTACTATCCATCAGTTCAATGGTGAAAATAGTTTTTTGTTGAAGTATCAAGATGGCACGCCCTTTTCTCTACCTCACAATGGGTAGCATCTGAAGCACTTCAATTCTTGAAGTATCAAATAAGATCATCTATACATATGTATATTTGTATAGTCTTTAGTTCTATTTTGTGCTTTTTATTTTCATTTTTGGCGCCTTTATCTTTTGAGTAGCATGACTCCATAGCCCAATGGCATACTTGAAGGCACTGGAGATTTTGGTTTCTACTCCCCTCAGCTGTTTCAAAATTTCAATTGAAGGAAGTTTTCCAACTAGAGCCAGCTGTTCTCAAAATCTGTCACTCATTTTTAGGACAATATATGAACTATTTTGGTCCTATAGGCCAAAATTCTCTTTTTCCTTCTAAAAAATTTATTTTGAGTATTAAAATTTTCTATTATTCAAGCTTTTTTAGCTAAAAGACTATGCAGGCTGATTTCTACAGACTCTGGAGGTTGGTTTCTACGGACTCTGCAGGCTTATTTCTACGTACTTCGTAAGCTAATTTTTATGAACTCTGCAGGCTGATTTTTATGGACTCTGTAGGCTGATTTCTACGGACTCTGCAGGCTGATTTCTACGAACTCTGCAGAAAATAAATAAGTTCCCAACACTTAGGCAATTTCAAGGTTGGTTCAACGCCAAGGTTCAACCAAAAGGTCCATCGACAAGCTTTGAACAAAGGATTAAACCGTTGAACCTTGAACCAAAAGAGTTCAAAGTTCAAAGGTTCAACGAGATTGGTTCAAGTAGTCAATTGAATGAGTAGAACACAACATTGAATCGTTGAACCAAAGTTGGTTCAATCGGTCGGTTCAATCGAATGGTTCAAATGAGTCCCCCAAAGCCCAAAGGGTAAGTGCCCTTACGAAGGGCAGTGAACAAAAGGGCAAGTGCCCTTGCGGAGGGCAGTGAACAAATGTGAATAAAAAGATGTCCTTCAGAAATATTTTTCGCGACTAATTTTATAAGGAAAATCCTTCAAACAAAATGTCTGAAGGAATTCCTTTGGACATTTTGTCTGAAGGAATGATCAAAGGCCCGACGGAAAGCGGTGAAGGCAAAAGAAAGGATTTTTTCACACAAAATGTCTAAAGGATTTCCTTTGGACATTTTGTCCAAAGGATTTGAAGAAGGCCACTCGAAGAACCCTGAAGGGCATGTACCCTTGCGGGGGGCTCTCGACGACCAGGAAATGGACCTTTCTCAAAGCCCAAAGGGACACTTTCCTTCAAGGTGTTCCAAAGACATAAAGTCAAAGGAATTTTAAATCTCGAGGGACTTAGAGGAAACAAAGGCTTCTAAGAAACGGATGAACCATTGAACCTTGAACCAAAAGGGTTCAACGAGTTCAAAGGTTCAAAGAGATGGTTTAAGCGAATGAACTAGGAAAGCGAATGAACCAAAGAAACGAACTAAAAAAGCGATGGAACCAAGGAGCTGAGAAGGCCACCCAAACCGTTGAGCCAGTGAACAAATGACGTCCCCGTAGACGTCAAATTCAGGGTAATGAAATATCTGTTGATTTTCAAATGTGGTGCGGAACTTGAAAACAAACTTGATGACCAACTGAAGAGGGAGTCGAAAGAGCCAACAGAAAGGGAAAAGATAGCTTGAGAGCTCAAATTGCAACAAAAAAGAGGGAAATACTAGAAATATCTGCATAGGAGTTATTTTCAGTAGGTGGAACAATCCACCAAGTAGACATTTGAGCTCACAAGTATCAAAAGGCGCAGCCTATTTTTTTTCCTTGACAGAAAAGCGAGGGGACAACTGCGTACCTATTGGGAGAAAGATCAGACGACCTATGCAAAGGAGAAGATATTTTGAGATGAATTAACATGCCATAGTTAAGGTAGACGCCCTGTTCCAGCATGGCCTCTTTGACTAAACTGAAAATGCATTCAAGGCATTGAATGCAGCATGGGCCGTTCCATGAAACAAAGTGCCAAGCCTTTCTTGGCTGCTATATATTGTAATCTCCTATTTTATGCAAGGGAGATCTTTTCGATTATAGAAGCAAAACTCTACCAAAATTGTGAGGCGATCACCGAGACTTTGAACTCAGATTGTTAATCATATTTCTTTGTTTGAATGAGAAAGCAAGTTACTTTCAGACTTTGTGCTGTAATAGCTCATGTCATTTAAAAATTGTTATTATGTCTATTTTCTAAAGGTGTTCTTGTCCATTGAATGAAATAAGTAGAACTAGTGGAAGTAATGAGGAAGGTGTCCTGAAGCCAACTGTAGGAAGACTTTGTGCTGCCACCATTATCTTTAGTGTGTTTTCTATTTGTTTATATGTAAAGGATCTTGGGACGACTTTGTGCCCCCATTATCCTTCGTATCTTGGGCAGTCGAGGTGGAGACTTTGTGCTACACCTTTTTCTTCTAGTTACTACGCCCCCTGTTACCAATTACTTGTTACTTATCAGAAAGAACTCCTGTTGTTTGCTATAAGGCCACTTCTAAAAGAAGAGAAGTGCCTTCAGTGTTTTCACTTGGATTTCTCCTTTGTTTGTGAATGTCATCTCTGAAAGAAGAGAGATGGATGGTGTTGTCCTACCCCTGAGTGTTATTTTATATATATATATATATATATATATATATATATATATATATATATATATATATATATATATATATATATATATATATATAACTCCTCATAGTTACAGGGAACCTCCCCTTGATGAGAGGAGAGATTTGTCCCCTTGTGATGTGGTAAACCTGCACATTTGACCAACCAATCTCCTTATGCTGTGGTTGAAAACACATATTTTGCTCATCAGTTAGCTAGTGACAAAATATTCACCCAACAGTAGGCACATCTATAGAAAACCATCCAAACTATATTTCAATACACTGAGTAAAACCTATGGGCTTAGAAATTGGCCATACCAAACCTTGGTTATAAAACCACTCATTGGGAGCCTAATGTCATGGTAGGGTGTACAGTGTATAAGGGGTGTAGATCATGCAAAGTATACACCACATTTCCAACACTATAATGACAATCATGAGTGTTGGTGATTGTAATATTGTTAGACGCCAATAGAAATATCAGAGTTCAGATTTAACATTCATTAAATTGTTATAAAATAATTTTGACTGTACAATTGGCATTTATTTGACCGTCTTATTACAATTCTGATCTTAAAATTTAAGTCCATTTGACCGTCATATTGCAGTTTCAACCATCAAATTGATATCCATTTGATTGTTATATACAAGTTTTTATTTTTACTTGGAAAAGGTGATTGAAACACTGTGATACTTGGACATACAATAGATTTTTCTTCAGAAACACTTTCTTAACCCTGACATAGAGGCCTAGCTAGATTGAGACCATATACTACCTACAAATAAAAAATTCACAAAAAAAATAATAGAATCATTAATTAATATAATACATAACAAATCTAAAACAAGCACCTCGAAATCGATGTCTTTTCAACATTTTTCAAATAAATATATTATTTTTACAATCATGAAGAGGAGCCTTCTAATAAAACTAGCTCCAAACCCTTTCTTTATGTGAAGCTTTTCCCCCATTAAAGTTAAGAGTGTCTCCATTCATTAAAACTATCTCAAAGACAAAAGATTTCGTTTCACATACCTGCCTATAGTCTCTATATATATGGGGAGGTAAAATTTCAAAATTTCCTTGTCTTGTAGTTAAGAATGCTATTTTTTTTTTTTTTTTTTTGCCTTCCTCAAGGAGACCCACTTAGAGAGAGGAGAGAGAAAAAGCGTAGAGAGAGAGAGTGTAGAGCGAGAAAACTGTGTGCGAGAGTTGAAAGGAAAAAAAAAGCGAAAAGGTGGGGGAGAGAGGAATACGTGTGCTTGGCATTGGGCAGAGGAAAAAATAAAACATGGAGAGAGATAAGCTTTCAAAACCCACTGCAAAGCTGTCACATTCCCAATACAATGATTTGAATATTCAATCTGAAGAAGAACAAGAAGAAGAAAAAAAACAAAAATTGAATACCCATGAAGAAAAATTGAATACCCATGAAGAAGCAAGGGAAATTTTGAATACCCCTGAAGAGAAAAGGGGCAGAGGAAGACCAAGAGGAAGTGGAAGAAAGAGATCAGTGGCCCCCCCAATTATTAGGTCACCTGCTGCTTCTGATTATGATGATCACCTTCATAGACACAAGAGAGGGAGGAAAAAGAAAGAGCTCAGGGCGGTTGTTGCAGCAGCTGCATCAGGAGGAGGATCAGAAGAGGGTGCTTTTGGTGTTGGTGTTGGTGGCAATGTTTTGGGTAACGGGCAGTTTACTACTAGATCAAAGAGGCTCTCTGGATCCCCTCAATCTTTGGACGGAGACAACTACAAGGTACGGTTGCTGATTGGGTTTGACCGGATCTCTTTTTTTAATCGCCGAATCATGTCCACATGTGAGAATAATTAGGGATTAGATCCAATCACATGGGACCCAGTTGGGTTTTTATTTTTATTTTTTGTTTTTGGGTCCTTTTTGGGTGGACCCAGTTGGCTGTTTTTTGTTTTCTGTTGTGAAAATAGTGGCATACCATGCCTAGTTTCTTTTCTGGAAGCAATATATATATATATATACACATTGATTGGGCTCCAGGTGTCTTTGATTGGGCTGCAATGGCTAATCACCCAGATGAGTAGAGAAAGCTGCTCAGCCTGAAGAATGAATGACCCACATCAGCTGTGCAAATATACACACACACACTTGCATGTTTATGTGTCTGTAATTTTGAAAGGTATTGGGCTTCTTTTAGGGTTGATCACCCACATGATATACACACTTGCATGTGTATATGTGCCAGTGATTGTGGAGGTTATTGGGCTTCTTTAATGGTTGATCACCCACATGGGCAGAGAAAGACATTCAGCCTGCAAGATGGCTCACATCAGCTGTGCAAATATATTCACACAGTTGCATGTGTATATATGCCTTTCATGTGGAAATGATTGGTGTACAATGGTTGATTGCCCACATTAATAGAGAAACTTGCTCAGCATATAAAATGACCCCCTGCTTTAGCTTTGCAAATATTTATTGACACACTTGCATGTATATATGTGATTGGGCTTCAATGGTTGATCACCCATATGAGCACATTAACTTATTCAGCCTGAAAAATGACCCATATTAGCTGTGCAAATTCGTTCATACAGTGAAGCCTTAGACCAATTTGGTGTATGAGACCCAATCTCGAAGAAGCCACAATAGGATTTCCATTTTTTTGTATTTTAGTGATTGTTCACAGTGAACTAAAGACGGTTTTGTATAATTGGAGCTTGTGATCAAGTCACTTCTGGTGTCAACCGCGTAGATTGTATATTGTCCAAGTGAAGTGTGAGACTGCCTTCGAGATTTTATGCCAAAGCTAGCTATTCTTTTCCATTTGTCTTACATATTATTCACATTTTGTATCCTTTGGTTTTTATCTGATGACCAAGCTTGGGAGCAAACCAAACCTTGCCAATGCACCTACCCATTGAGTAGTGTTGATATCATAGGTTGGGTAAACTGGTCCCACATTCAGAGCTACCCATACCATTACTATGAGTACAGAGAACTTGCGCTGCCGATGTCCACCATTTTGAAGGCCGAGTTAATGCATTCACATTTCTAACTACCTGTTACTGGTCAAAATGTTTTGATGCCACTGCTATGATCCAAAACGAAATCTGAAATTGAGCTGGATTAACTCGGAACTGAAATCTAATAATCTGTTATTTACTCTTTGAAGACTTGAATTTGAAATTTGAATAGCAAATAGGACATGCCAAAAGTACGGAGAGAAATTAAATATAACCCTACTATGTTCCAAAAAGCAACTAATGACAGTACATAAAATTAGATGGACGGTATGATTGCCAGTACAAGCCTAAAATCTCCAAGGTAGTCTTTGCGCTTCACTTGGCCAAGGAAATTAGTCTCCAACAGACTACCTTGTAAAACAGTTTTTGCAAAAACTTTATCATCCTAAAGCAATATTTAGCCTTTACTTGCCTTTATTTTATTTAGTCTATGCTTTACTTTTCTAAAGTGGCATTTAGCCTTTGCTCAGCTTTATTTGTTTATTCTATTTTTCTTAAATTAAAGTAATGGTTTATTCTCTTCCTATTTTCTTTTAAATATACCATACTTTATTCTGTAAACATGTATTTTTTTCTAGAAATAAAAATTTAAAGGTAAAGGTTGTTTTTTAGGTCACGGCCCAGCTAGACACCAACTTGGCTTCTTGTGGAAGTCCCCAAGGATTGTTCTTTCCACTTATCTCTATATTTTGATCAAAATTTAGACCCTTGGGTTTAATCTCACGGACAAGCTTGTGAGTAAGCCAAAACCACCTACACACAGAGCAACACATAGTTCTCAGGTGTCATAGTGGTGTCACTACCCATATCTAATTCCTACAAGCATAGGGTTTTCCTACACCATATAAAATTTGGGAGCATTTATGACTATAATTTGGAGTAGTGAATTAATGCATATCGTCTTCAACATCAAATTATTCTATACAAGCAAGTCTTAATGCATTTATGGCTATCTAAATGATGTATCTACTACCAATTATCATTGCCTTTCTTGCTTATCACTCTGTATTTGATGTCTATTCTGATCTGATTCTCTTTTCAAGTTTAATAAAAACATATATTTTTTTAATTTAATAGAAAAATAAGCCTTTAGGGGAAATCCTACAAGCATATGGGTTTCCTACACCATATTAAACTAGGGAGCATTTTTGACTATAGTTTGGAGTAGTGTATTAATGCATGTCCTCTTAAACAATAAATTCTGCTATACAAGCAAGTCTCAGTGCATTTCTTAGTTTGGACTAGAGAGCATCAAGTTGTTTTATACTTAAAGCGAGACGAACCCTTAGAATTGTCTGACCAGTCATTCAATGACGTGCTATTTTTATAAACAGATCCATTACAAACACACAGGTAAGCAGGGCTTAGAAGCTTACCTGCAAATGATCCATAGTTATATTCCTTAATAAAAATAGGTTGGTTTATCCTAAACTTGGAAAGTGATCCGTTGAATAATCCAATGTGCAATTTTTCAACACAAATTTAAAATTACTTGAGTGCTGATCCAATGCAATATGCTGTTGAAACCAACATACTTGAGGCGGAAAATTGATATTTTTTCAAGCTATGGACTGTCATATACATCTTTCATTCAATTTGAAATGTCTAGATGCTTAAATACATGCCTGCAATGCTATAAACAAGATTTTACACCGTTTGATACTACTTCCAGTATGTGACTTACTGATTCACAAAATCAATGGTGTAACAAAAGAAATACAAATTTGGAAACTAGCTGCAACTTGCATAGAATGAAATTTAAGCAAGTTAAAAACTGAAACAAACATAGAAAGAGATAATCAACACAAGAATTTACCCTGGAGAAACCTTATATATCAGAATTCTATAAGAGTTGGGTTGTGCCCCTCATCTCCCCTATTATCATACAAGATTTACAGGCCAATTGCTCAATTTGAGCCTTCAATAACACCAGACTTTTGCAACACTTGTGCAATGCTCTACAAGCTTTCCTTGCTTTAAAATCTTGCTCAAACAACACACTTCACACCATTGCAACTGCTCAATTATCGTACAATTCCAGAATGATCTAGATTGATCAATAGATGACCCTAAGAGGTATATTTATAAAAGTAAATGAGCATTTGAACTGCACAGAGACTCCAAACTCCAATTCCCATGAAATGATGGAAGAAGAAAATAGGTATATTTCTAAAAGCAAATGAGCAATCGAACTGCACAGACTCCAAACTCCATTTCCAATGAAATGATGGAGGAAGAAAAAAATTCTTCTGTTTTGGACACTCGAGTTTCTTTTTTGTCTCATATGAGGACAAATTTAGCATGTGATGATAATGTCTGCATTCTTCATGCTGTATTTGGACTATTTTGACATATGCCGAATACGTCACCATAATGATCTGTTTTTCAGAACTGTTGTGGGCCCTGGGTTGTCGGGTTCATCCTCAGTCATTTTCTGCACCTGCTTTGCCTCTGCATTCTCTGTTTGCCCAATTTTGTGTCATGTAGTGAGTGGAAACATATCTCAAAGCATTTCACTAATCATACAAGCTATGAAGTGAGTCTGATAATATTTCATCCAACTGAGTTATAACATATTTCCATTATCAAATTCAGATCAGAAAGGGTCATGATATGAAGCCTTATGCTCAAAGCGACACATTCTTGGGTGTGAGAATATGTAATGTGTGACAGGGGTCCCAAATTTTTAGGAATTGGGGATTTGGAAGTATATATATTTTCAAATGTATAGATTGTATGTGGAAAATTTAAAAAGTAGTAGAAATTTAGATGCAAAATTGCAAACTACATTTATGAATTGGGCTGCGGGGGGAGTCAGGTGCCGATGTGTGGGTATGTTACAATGACATGGTAACATAGACGCATATTCTCTTGCAGTTTTCTTTCACTTTTCTTGTCAGATATGGTTAATTACCTTTTGTTTAGTGTAGGTTGGCTGTTCACATGCATACATATGGGAATTACCTTTTTCTCGGTATATTTTCTGGTCAATTTAATTTCTAAACATGATTCTTTCAATTGATAATATGTGCCACATTGAAGTTGCATTATGTATCTGTAACTCAAATCCTTTTGAGGAATTTAGTTTTTTTTTTGGTTACAAAACTTGTCAGACTTCTATTATGATTGTGTTGTGTTTTTTTAAATCATTTTTTCAAAATACTTTTTTGAAAGATGAATGTTACGTGGTTTGGAACAAGGTATCTTATGAATTGTTTTTGCTTGCAGAAAGAGAAACAAACCCATAGCCATGAAGCAACAGAGCCATTTTCAGGTTTGTTTTTTTTCTGCCTTGAAATTGTCGAAGTTCTTACATGTAGCTCTTGATTTATCTATTTGGCTGGACTGAACTCTCTCGACATACAATCAATTAAAATTTTATATTTGATATACGTGGGATAGGAAAATTAACAGAGCGGCAAACCGCAACACCAATTCCAGAAAGAAAACTACTTGAAGTGGTCCTTGATAAGCTTCAAAAGTGGGTAGACTTTTTTTCCTCTGCTCTCTAATGACTAGCTGTTGTGGGCAACTCACAAGTTTAGGATCTCTTATTTTTGTATGCCTGGGAATGGTTTATTATTGGAATGATCTGTTTTCAAGTTCACCCTTCTGTTTCATGAATGAGTTTCATAATCTTATGGAGAACTTTTTTTTCAAGCTCCACTTTGTTATCTGATCATGTGATGTTTGTCTGTCCTTTTCTGACAGAAAGGACAAATATGAAGTTTTTGCTGAACCAGTTGATCCAGAGGAGGTATTGTACTCCACATACAACAATTATTATATGACATATCATTATTCTTGATTTCAAAAGTGATAAACTTTCATGCTATCAGGTCCCTGACTACTATGATTATATAAAAAATCCAATGGATTTTGCTACTATAAGGATGAAGCTTGCAGAAGGAGTCTATGCCAGTTTGGAACAGTTTGAGGTTGGTCAAAAGCATGTTTTCTTAACCTGCTTCTTTTTGATGATGTTTCCTGCTTTTACAATTTATCTTGAAGAGGACGGAGTCAGAAATAGTGGCCATATTGCATTTTTCCTAGGAGCATAAATCAGATACACTATAATAAGAGGAATCACTGTATAAATGTTCTCAGGTCCCTCCTCAACCTTAATTGAATTCTCAATTTACCTTCGGTTATCCTCTTATCATATTTTATCATTTGGTCCCAGCAACACCAAACTCTTTTTTATATGTTCTTTGCAATATTTTGTTTTTATAAGTTGAGGCTTTGACTATCTCACTTATATCTTAGTGCGCTGAGGCCAATTTCCTGTGAAAATTTGTTACCATATGTATTTAACAGTATTCTTGGAATATGGTTTCAGTTTCCAATTATTTCTCTAAAAGAGTTATCTCCATCAAAATGCTAGCTTTAGCTAACCTAGAGGTGTAGCCAGCCAGCAGGAGAGACTTTACTTTTTACCTGAAGTTGAACTAATGGGGCAGCAGTGGGTGTTGACAAGGCTGAAAAATGGATTATTTCTTTATTATTAACTATAAGCATATGGTGCACACAGCCATCTTCCTTGAAAGCTATGTTACCAGGTACCTGTACCCAGGAGGTGGTCCCAGTACTGCACATACTGGGTTCGGTTCCTGCCAAAATTTACAATGGGACGAACCCGGGCGTACCCAGACTGCAGTGCAGTACCCTGGGCGAATCCAGCAGGGATCCAAAGGAAAAAAGTGTTTTTTTTTAATTTTTTGGTTTTCCCTTTAAAAAAAAAGTCAAACGTGGACTTAAAAAACAATCAAAGACAAGATAAAGCATAGGGAAACTGTAAAAGCAACCCTCACATTTATTTTATTAAAAGCAAATAGCAACAGCACATTTATCCCTCGTTGCTCATTTCCTCCCTCACCTTCATTTTTTCAATTGCTTAGGGCTGAAACTTGTTCCTTTTGCTAATCCTTCGCCACTGGGGAGTGGCACTACTACTGCTTAGAACTACATGATGATGCTTTTGATGAAGACATTGAAGACCAATATGAATATAATGAATATGCTGATTTGTGTATACATTGCAACATTTGCATTATGTACTTGTTCTAAGTTCGACCACTGAATATCATGCATGACATTTCGCATTGAATTATCAGTATGTACTCATTTTGTTTACTCTATGCATATTATGTGGTTAGTTTTACTTATTTGGCTATATTTTTTTGTAAGTCTGTACCCAGGCTAAAAACGTTGCTGTACCTGGATGCCCAAACCCATACTAGTACCAGGATTGGCTACTTATCTTGAAAGATCACAATCGAAGCTGAAAATGTGCAAGGCGTGATAGTAATTTGTAGCATCAATAATTTGGATTTTTTTTCACTTATGTAACCTTTTGCATTTTTCAGATGTAAATTAGCCAAAAAGGAAGTTAGAGATGGTTAAAACTAGCCAAAAAGGAAGAAATTCATGGATAAAACTAGCAAAAATAATAAGATAAGAAAGCATAAAATATTAATTAAGTAGTTAAAGCATTACTTTATAACATAGTTACCATGTTCGGTTCGAACCGAACAAATGGCATGGACCGAATTTGTGCGGTCGAACTTGACCGAATAACCCTTTTTTTTTTCCGAACCCAACAATATAAAAATAAAATAAACATTTAAGTATATCTTATTTATATACTTTCAGGATGTTTGAGAGGGGTTTTGGACCGCTAGGAGCTATAATGCAAATTCTAGGTTTTGGAGGATCCTATCATATTTCAGAGTTAGTCAGATTCCAGGGTTTCAGGGTTTCAAACTTAGCCATATTTTAGGGTTTCAAGATTTCAAGGAGACATCATAGGAGGTATGAAGGCTGCATGAAGGGATGTATGCGTGATAGAATAGTATGAAAATATCTCTTGCAAAGTGCCACAAGCCGATCCCACCCCATTCCTAGTGCACCCCTTAAGGCATGCACTCTGTGAGATTCAATGCACCAATGAGCCCTTGTGAGAGAAAGTGTCAGTAAATGATAAAGTTGAAAAATAATGGGAGTGGCATTCATGATTTTGTGGGCAATCGAGATGATTTATTCTAGATTTGAATGTACATTTTGTCTTTGAAGTAATGAATGAATGAATGAATGATGGTGCTAGTGCTAGTGCTAGTTTTGATTTTGAAGCTGGGTTTGATGTTGCAAATGTTTGAAACTTAAGTTCTATATCAATTTTGAGCTTAGGCTCTAAACTATGAATATTTTGCTATCTTTTAATGTAATTCAAGTTTGAAATTCTTATGCATTTCTCATTTTTGCAAGTGTTAAACTTAAATTAATGTTCATTCCTTAGTAGGTTGAAATATTTTGCATATATATATATATATATATAATTCCAAACTTCCGAACTTACCGAACTGAACTTTATATATATATATATAAAATTCCGAACTTGAGAACTTACCGAACCAAACTTTATATATATATATATATAATTCTGAACTTCTGAGCTTACCGAACCGAACTTTTTTCAAAATTTCGAACTTCCGAACTTTTTCCCCCTTCCGAACAAAACGAATTTTTCGAACATGGTAACTATGCTTTATAATTGGAATCTAGGAGAGTAGGAGAGGCTTACAGATCTTTATAAAAGAGATCTCTGTATCTCAGAAATTGTCTCCAGTATGCTGGAAATCCACATCCTAGTTTGTGAAACATTTCCTTGTCCTGGAAAGTTATGTAAAGACCTGGAGGGGCTAGAAACTTCCAGAAACTTTTGTGATGGATTCGGAAGTGTTTGCAGAATATTCAACACATTTTTGAGGATTTTCCATAAGTTTCTTGCACTGGAACTCAGCTTTCTAGAAGATCCATTAAGATTGCAATACCATTTCTGGGAGCTTCTTAAAATTTCTGATACCTTTTCCAAGAGTTTCCAGAATTTTATACTGTTTTTGATACTGTTTCCTGCTGATTATCTGTTTTGTGCTGTTTCCCTAAGAAGTCCTCTCCAAAGTTTCTGTTGTCTCCTGACCTAGCAGTGTCCACTTTCTTAGTTTTGATTTGTACCGCAGCACAAAGAGATCTCAAATAGCCTTGGAGGAATGTTCTACCTAGGAAATCAATAGAAATCGTATGGATCACTTTAGATGTTGGAACTCTTATCTCAATAAACTCCATACTTGCCCTCAAAGCTTGAAATTTTTTCAAACCACCCAAAATTTCTGGACAACTTGTGCAAACTGTGGAGCATTTCTTTAAAGGACATAAATTTCAGTAATAAATGTCGTGCAAATATTAAGACATAAGAATTTGAACATTCCAAAGCAGGAAATTCTATAAAATTAATGGGCAATTTTAACGGAATTTTTTTAGGTCCCAATCTGGCCAACGTGTCTAGCTGGTATATGGGACCCCCCTTGCGTGGATGAGGACTTGTAGCTCTACATTGTACGCCTCATGACAGGGCTTGGGAGAGAACTGGAACTTGTACACCCATAGAGGGAATCTGCCTGCATCCTTGCAAATCATATTCTGACACATATTTAGCATCTTCCTTAACCAGGCAGTTAAATGAGGATTCAAATATCTTGGTTGTTCCCTTTATGACTGGAAATTAAAATATCCTCCATAATTAAAAAAATATTGCGATTCACCCCTTTTTAGTGAAACTTATGGATTAAAGTCATCTAACGTAAAAGAGCCAAAAGGGGAAGCTGGTTTCTGAAACCAACACTCTATGATTGCCTATTTAGTTGGTCTTAGAGACATTGCCAAGGACTATAGAAACAGGAAGTGAGAGCTTTTTTATTGTTTTGTTGACATTAAGATAACTTTTGATGCTGTTCCTAAAGCCAATCTGTGGAAGGTGTTGGAGGAGTTTGGTCTCTCAGAATTTATAGAAGCCAGGATTATAATTTATGAGAAAAGCATAACAAAGCTGAAGTATAGTAATGATTGGTTAGATGATGTAAACTATGATTTTTAAGTCAAGCAAGGCTGCCCTCTTTGTTGTACCCATTTTGGTATTCACAATTACACAATCTAAATTTCTAAAAGGCAATCATAATTCATAGTTACTTGGAGATGTGGGGGTACGGTTACTGGTACGTGGACGAAGAAGCCATTCAAATCAGGGTATGTGAGTAAATGAATAAGGGTATGGCCAAATTGTATGCAAATGTTATCATAAAAAAATGTGGGTATGGGGACTGGCATGTGGCCCTTGTCCCTAAATTGGAGTTTCGTGGTAACTATGCAATCATTGTATTTCTGAGCTCAGTTGTCATTGTAAAATAAAAAGAAACATACAATGATATGCTTTGATTCCAAACATCATCATAAAAGTTTAAATGCCCGATAAAAAAGAGAGTCAAATCTAAAGAAAAAACTAAAAGCGTTAACTAGCAAGGCTTAGCTAACCCCTGCTTGGTCTTCTGCTTCCTTGTGCCTGAAGAATCCTTCAACGTCATAAATATCATCACTATTAATATTCTAGAATGGGTTCCTCAAAGAATGCTAGTACCAATCCCTTTTGTATCTAAACACCATCTTTGTGATCTGTTTGTACGACATCAAAAAACTGTCTATAGATGCATTGAACCAATGGGGCTCATATTGGAATGTTGTATCTTTGCACTTTCTCATCTTTTATCACCTGTGGGCACACAAAAGGTCCTACAATGACTGCCGAGGGAAGAATATACCAGTTCAAACTTCTAAATCCAAATATTTTTAAAATTAGATAGGAACATATTAAATGTCTACTAACAAATCACCATATCTGAGCATAGGCCAGAATTGTACCTCATCCTTTGTTGATTCTAGTAAAATGCGTGTTAAAACATCAATAATATTTTGAATTCATTGGTTTTCAAACACAACTTTCTCTATTGTATTGGCCCATCTGTATAAATTAATCTAATTTTGGCATATCCTACCATAATAGCTGGCTTGCTCTTAGCATTCAACTTCCTCCTCTTTTCATCCAGAATATGAACATATGCAAAGCAACCAAACGCTTTGAAATGTGCTACTAAGGGCTTCTTGCCAGTCCAATTCTCATAGGGCGTGACATCTCTGACAACCTTAGCGATGACCCTATTAATCACACAATCGACACAAGTGATAGCTCCACCCCAAAAACTGTCATGTAGCTTCTGTCCCCAAAGCCAGTATCTCTCTACAAGTAACCAGTTCTTCCTCTACGCTACACCATTTTTATTTGGAGTGTAAGCACATGTGCACTGCCAAGAGATCCCATGCGTGCGCAAGAAATCTTCAATGGCATTGCTCATGCACTCACCACTACTATCAGACCTCAAACATTGAAACTTGTGCCCCGATTGGTTCTAAAAAAAAGTGCCTCGTATTCCTATAATTTCTCAAAGACAATGTCCTTACTCTTTAGAAAATACACCCAAGACATCCTAGAGTGGTCGTCAACGAAAGTGATAAATTAATATTCCCACCTATTACATGTCACAGATGTCACCATGCACAAGCTTCAAAGGTGAACCTGCACTCCAAGCTTTGCCCTTCGCTAATGATTCATTGTGATGCTTCTGCAGAGCTTATCCCTCATAAACGTGTTACATGAATGCAAACTATGCATCCCATGTACCATCTCTCTATATACGATTGTGATACTTCCGAAATTCAAAATGTCCAAGGTGTTTATGCCACATTTGCTGACAGCATTTGTTTTGTCCATAAGGCCAAGGTCTCTCCTACCATAATTTGATGAGACAAATCCTATGCACTTGTATAGTCTATTCTTAGGGTCAAAGCCACTAGTGCAAACAACATGGGAACCGTGATTGATGGCTTTCACAACACATTAAATTCAAATTTCGTCTCTTTAGAACAAATCTAACTAATTGTCAAGAGATTTATTGAAATTCGGGCACATGATAAACATCCTCAACAATACTATTATGTACATTGGCATCACCACTTCGGTGTACTCTCATAGAAGAATCATTAGCCACAATAATATTGATTCTTAGTGTCAGAAAGAGGAGAAAGCATATTCTTACTCCTGGCCATATGATGAGTTCAACTGTAATCAACAATCCGAGTGTCATGGGAAACATGAGGAAATAGGCATTACAAGGGAAAGCAAAATGGGCAGAATCAATACTTTCATTCTCACTGCTATCATTCTCTTCGCCTTTAGCTGTCCAGCCTGGCCTCTCTCTCCTCTTTCTTCTGCATGTCTCTGGTGTGCCCTTTCTTGCAATAGGAGGAAACAAACTTCTTATTAACTTTTTTCTAGCTGTCTTGGTTACCATTGTTGCCTTGATGTCATTCGGAACTAGATCCATGGCAGGAATCCTGGTTCTTTGAGCCATGACGATCATTCTAGTTCCACACTCCACCTTTCCCTTTGCCACGGACATGGTGGGCCTGATCATTAGAATCAAGAGCACCCTCCTTTCAAATATGTTCCTGCTTCTCAATGAGTTGTTCTGAAAACACTCCCAGAGTGAACTCTTTTGACCCATCCTTTTTCTATGAGCTTCTAGTTGATGAGAACTGTTGATGAAAGAGATTGAACAGAGGTCCAATATCAGGACGTAGAATGTCAATGATGTAATTTATATTCAAGCTTTAACTTGTCTCCGCAACTATGGAGCTTGTTCTTTCAACTCCAAGATCTGTGCCAAGTAATCCTTAACCTTATCAAAATCAGGAGTGAGAGCATTCGACTTCCTTGAATATGTTGGTGCAAGTGTGGCATCTGCCTTTTTGTACTTCTCAGACAAATTCTTCTAAATGGTGCTAGCTGAAGTTTGATCAAGGATTTGGTGCAATTGTTATGGCTTCTTGAATACCTAAGAACTTCAATGGCTTGACCATCCTCGAGTAGGAACTTTTGCTTTTTTCCTTGGGTTCTGCTTTCTTGGGACCAACCACATTCCACAGATCTTTGAGGCGAACCAAACTCTATACTTGAATATCACAGATGCTATTGACAATCAGGAGACCTTGCCCCTTCTACGAAGATGAATAATGTCATAATTGTCCTTCCATTGGCAGCCAGCTTTGGTTGGGAAGTGCACTAGATGGATGTGAAAAGTGCATTTGTGAAGAAGCAATAATGTCTCCTCAATTGAGTCCCAGTGTTGTGAAACCGGAGACCTAGAATCCTCTCCCAGTGAGCTATTGTTGGGTGAAGTGGATCGTACAGATCTGGAAAACAATTGCAAATTTCTCCAATGAGCTCCAAGGTGCCCTCCTAGTTGCAAAGCCGAGTGATGGGGCTCAGAATCACTCTAAGGCTAGCTGCGAATACTGATCTTTCTGGATTGCTTGAAACCTACACACAATGTCGAGTTGAGGAGCCCACATGCGCCTAAGGTCGCAACCGTAGGCTTTGATTACCATGTTGGATGCATTCACATAAAAGAAAAGAACATAGTGATGAATGAATACAAACAAATGAAGAGCAATCATGCAAAGAATGAAAGAGGAATGCGATATAATCTAATTGATTATAATGCTATATAATTGAATAGTCTACAATGCTATATAACTGAATAGTCTAAAATATAATAAAACATCCTAAAGGACGAGAGTCAAGTCAAAGGGGTCCTCTAAGGTGGGTTTACACCACTAATAGTCAATGCTAAAGGGCCCTGTTGGTGTTGTTGCTAGCTGTGTTGATGCCAATATTATGGCTTTGTCCCCTTCCTCCCCTATTTCTGCACTGCTATTTGTGCTGGTTAAATGAAGTGCTCACCAAGCTTCAGGTCAAAATAAAACTATTTGACCTCCAAGATGTGGAAAACCGGATCAGGCTTGAAGACCATATTTATAAATATCTTGGTGACATGGTAAATAACGAACTGAACTAAAATTGGATATGGAGCATCCTTACGCTGAACTTAATGTGAAAATTCATCTGTTTGATCTCCCAAACACTGGAACATCAATCTGCAATGTTTTGACCATAGCTTGGCCATATGATGGCAAAACTAGATGAATTTTGAATTGGGGAAACTAGGCATCTTCATTTACCTATCTACGAAAAATGAGGTCCCAATTCATCCTTATGGTCCTCCATTTCTATGGTGTGTGGGAGAAGGCCGAGATGTTGAAATTGGCCCAAGAACAAAGACATCATCCAAGATGTTCAAGCTTGGATTATGAAATGTTTAGGAGCCCTAAATCACCTCCAAAATCTGAAATATATGCATTCCCAAACACGAGGAAGGGAGAGAGTCGAGAGATACGGTATTATTCCATTGCATCTTTTTCATAGATGAGAGGAAGGAAACATCATCGATAGACAGAGATGAGGAATTTGCAGCACTTTCTATAGCTGAGATTCCTTGTAGATGCTTTCCATGCTTGAGAGATTCTTCTTTGTGTATCATTGATGAATAAAGCATAGCTTTTGGTGGAGCAGTTTTTCCATATTAGGTATTTCTATGTTAAATTTTGGTGTTCTCTCATGTGATTGATTGCCTTTATTGCATTGCTAATTACATTTCTTTACATTTTCCATTGTTGGACAATGGACATTGATGTTATTATTGAGTTATTTAATATTGGAAGAGGATGAATAGTGGTTGTACGTTGTGATATGGAGCATTGTTTCAGCACATCTTTGTGCATTTCATCCTTGTAACCAATTGATTTCAGCACTAATAGCACGTATTTCTGATATAGGATCACGCTCTAAAGCTTAAGAATGTATATTATTCTGATTTTTAGTAGTTTAATCTTGTATTTGAGGCAAGAAAACATATGAATCAGCACAAAGGATAGAGATGGCAGTTTACAGCTGTAGCAACAATCACATTTCAGCCTATGCATGTTTGATTTCAGTAGCTTTTCTATTGACTAAACATAGTTCGCATACTTGTACTCGGAGAGTACTCGCCCAGCCAAAAAAAAGTTTACTTGGCAAATACTTGGCGAATGTTTGCCAATACTCTGCAACATTGTTTTCGCATTTTTGGAGTTTACTGTGCATGTAAACCTTTTGGGCGAGTATATACAGAGTACTCGCCAAGTACTTACTGATTTAAAAAAAATAATCCCTTCCAGTTTTTATGGCGAATACTTGCCCAGGTAATTTCTTGGTGAGTACTCGCCGAGTATGCGAACTATGGACTAAAGTTTAAACGATATAGAAAACTAAAGTTTGGAAATAAATAAGGATAAGACACAGAATCCGGATATATCATTCAAAATGTTTAACTATGAAAATCCCTAATTTTTTATGAACTAAATGTTTATTGTGAAGATTTGTGTCAGGCATACAGATCATAATTAGAGACAAGAAATAAATAATTAGAAGAGATATAAATAACAAGTTAAGAATTATTTTTAATACTCTTGATGAAGATATATCACCCTTTGACCAAAGGGTACCAGGATTGTGTAAGATTCCTTCTCATTTAGTGTAACATTCCTTGTTTTAAAGTCTGTGATAATTCCTCCAATGGCTTACAATCCCCCTTGTGAGTGGCATTTATTCCTTGCTTACTTTAGTGAACTGTCCGCACTCTACAAACTAGGGAAAGGATCTGCTAGAATGCTAAATTGAACATCGGTACAATAGGAATGACTTGCATAATCTACATTGTAAACCAGTATTTGGATCACTCAGGAGAAACTAGGTTATGACGGGTTGAGGATCGATACCGCCTACTCTTGTGATGTCCTGTCCACAATAATAATGGTGATAGGCGTGACCTACAATGGTGTCTGTGGGGAGTGGTGGACTGTAATATCCTTGAGATAATGAATGACCTTAAATTTGACGTCCATTTGACTGCCATAGGGTAGTTTCAACCTTATATTTGATGTCCATTTGAACATTATATGGAAGTTTTTTCTTCTTGGTCATACGGTGGAGTTTGCAGCCTGTTTTTTGCCAAGAAAGATGTTTTTGAGACTGATATAGTGGCGCAGATGGATTGAGACATCTGTTACCAGTCAGCAGGAAATTCACAGAGAAGGTAATGGAGTTACTCATCAATTTGCCATGTGACAAATCCAAGATAGGTTCTCGAGATTGATGTGTCTCGGTGTTTTTCAGATAGATGTGTACTAGTCTACACTCCAAACACAACACAACTAAGAACATTTTTTTCCACTCACCACTAAGAAAAAATAATTATGGAATTTAATAACTGAAATGTTAGGTTGTAGAACCACAATATGGAACAAGCTGTAGATATCAGGAGTCATCGAGGACAACAATTGTTGTCAGGTTCTACTATATTTGCATCATTAAATGTTCTACACACTCATTTTATTAGGGACCTGAGTTTATTTATGAGGATGCCAAAGGTTTTAATAAACATTTCATGTTTTTATAATGGTTTTCCTTATTGTATGTTGTTTTTATTTGATTATTTGTTCGATATTTTGGATTCTATGGCATGTCTCTATGATATTTTGTGTTTCCCTATTAATTAAAGTTTTGTCTTCTCGCCTGCAGAAGGATGTTATTCTGATCTGTAGCAATGCGATGAGTTATAATGCATCATCCACCATCTACTACAGACATGTAAAGTTAATACCACTCAAACCTGGTTTTATTGGATTTAATGTGAAGTATAATGAATCCTTGTAGAAACTGAGGTTTCTCCTGTATTTACATATAGATATTTTGAAGAGACTTACATGTGCATTTCTAAATAAAGGGAATCCTCTTTTCAGGCACGTGCTATACAGGAACTGGCACAGAAGTATTTTCAAATATTACGGCTTGACCCTGAAAAAATTCAACTGGAGCATAAATCTCCATCGAATTCAAAATCTAGTTATTCTACCCAGAAATTTGCAAATAGGACCCCATCAGGGAAATTAAATTTTGAATCTGCAGGATCAGACCTTGCCTTAGGTGAAATTCTGGCTACAAATGGAAGCAATGCAAACTTGCTTGATACTTTTTTGCATGATTCTATAAAATTAAAGAAGGGAGATACCTCTGAAAGGTCTGGAACTGGGTTCGAATATTCAAATGGTTCTGGATATCAGGTGCGTAACAATGCTGATGGCAATAGTTCAGCAGTTGACAACAGAGCTGACTATTCAGAAGTTTTTTCAGGTTTGAACCTTGATAGTCCCTCCATGTTTTATGGTTTCAGGTCTCATTCTTTTGTTGCCTGTAGCTTAATTCACTGAAATTCTATGCATCATCTTAGTTCAAGAAATTGTAGGGGCATGGAAATTTCTTGTTCATGAATTTATGATATGCACCACAACTAGCAAGCAAGGACTTCCATGTGTTCTGCAATGTTGTACTACATATTTATATGGTGAAATCTTCTGTGAGGCCCCTTGGGCTTTTTGTTTTAACTTTTTAGCCTAAAGATGGTCGTGCCATGGTCCTATGAGAGACCAGCCTTTCAATATATGGTGAAAACCTATTAATTAACATACTCCTAAGCCATAGATTGTTTGGTAATGTTCTTGCATGTAGAAGCTGTCTCATTGTGAGTCATTGTTTGCGGGAAAACAGGATCATTCATTATTATTTTAATTTTTAAACAGCATCTGGACTGAAGATGAGAGCTGTGAAAGATGGGCGAAGAGCTTTCTTATGGGAAGAAGAACGTCGCGACACTTACAGAGCTTGGAACCATTTAGCTAATGGAGATGAATCAATATTTGCAATTCCTGGTGGGGGGTCAAAACGGCTAATACCTGTACGTACTTTGCTCTGTTTTATTTGGTTTTAACCATTGCATTCGTAAAGCGAGCTTGGGAGTTCCATATTATTATGTGCATGTGAAGTAACAATGGTCTTTTGAAATTTGTAGACTGGGATTCAGTCAGAGTCTACATATGCAAGAAGCCTTGCTCGTTTCTCTGCAGATCTGGGACCTGTGGCCTGGAAAATTGCAGCACAGAAAATAAAGAGAGCCTGGTCTTCTGTGGTTGGATCTTACCCAGATAAGAACAATGATTTTACAGCTACTTCTGTAGATTTATTGTCAGTAGAGAAGAACAGAGTTCAGCCCAAATCAGTCTCTGGAGCAGTGCATATTGATGAGGGTGAAAACAGGTTCAATCAAAGACTTTCTACCCAAATTGGCAGCAATGAAAGGTTTGTTATAAAGGGGACTTCTGAAGGCCAGTCAAAGCAATTAACTTCAGCTATGTCTTTTGCCACCACTAAAGTACCTACAAATTCTGATGCACATCGAACGTTGGCAAATTGTTCATTCTTACAAAATAATCAATCTGTCAAATTAAATTCTGCCCAGGAGCCAACCGTCGAATTGCATTTAGAAGGAACAAAACAGATAGACAAGAGATCCGGCGACTTAATCACGACAGGCACCAAATTTACTTCTGAAGTATCCCAGTCAAGGTTGCTTGAAATTGTCTCACGAAATAACAAGCTTATGCAATGGATGCCTGCTCAACAGGTTGACGGAGGACAGCCTGTAATGAATTTCCGAGTTACTGATTCTCAAAGTGTTGCCATTGACAGGGGTGGTCCCAGAGAAAGAATTGACACTTCAAAATTACCTAACAGCTCTGGCAGCACAAATGTTGTGGTAACTACAGGTAATGCTTCTATACATGGCTATCAAGATAGGTCAATGACCATCTGTGCTGCTCGACCAACTAGTGAAAATTCTATTGTCAAGGATTTGAATTATTTTAATAATTCAGACAAAAGCAAAATGTTCCTGCCATTACAGAAGACAAGTCCTGATATGTATGTTGGTCCTCCACAGTTTTCGATTTCATCAATCGGACCAACAGTGACCCAAGAGCGTAATACAATGCAATCTTGTGTACGATCTCAAAATGCAGATATGGCCCATCTAGATGCTATTTCTCAATCAACTCACAGCACAATACAAAATCTCTCTAGTTCACATTTTAATTCGCAGAAGAGTGAACCTCAGCTAAGACCACCTTCTAGTATTTCTCAATTCATGCAACAGCAAATGCTCTTGGATATGCCCTCTTATCTCCAACCTCAGGTAAGTCGGATGAACCCTCAAAATTCATCGATGGTGCCTCTCAATGTTTCAGATGAGAATGCAGGACAAATATTTGAGTCACATGTTTCCAACAGAATGGCTGATGCAAAGCCGTTAGGGGGAACTGAGTCACCTCAGTCCCATCGCCCTTTAAATGTTGCATGTTCACAAGAGCATTTCCAAAAGATATCAGATTTATCACACTCTGCACCTTCTGACATCAGCATTGGATTTTCGAGTCCCTTGTCCCCAGTTAGGCAGTCTCCCGAGAGATTGTTTCATTCACAACAACCTGATTTGGCTCTCCAGCTTTGATTATTTGTCATAAGAATGTGGGACTTACTGATGATTCTTATCATTGTTGGAGGCTTTGCGTGACTTACATCACATGACATAGTAGTAATGAGATTTCCTTCCAATGGATCCATTATTTTGTAAAGCAGTTGTACAGTTAATGTGCTAATTCTTGAGCCGTAGGCAATTTTTCTATGTAGCATTAACCTATTAACAGAAGAATTTATCATTTCTACATAGGAAATTTGCTGTCGTCTTGCTTGTAATGTACTACCTTTTTTGTAATCAAAAGAGGCAAACCTTTCCCGTCATTCACCCCATGCTTATTTTGGAGGAGAGGCATTAAGGGTGCTTGCTTTGTGTGAACTGGTAAAAGATCGAGGGGAGAGTTTATTGCTGTGGAGAGCTTGCTAGTCAATTATTCTAATATTGGGAACTTTTCAAGCATGAGATTGATGTAAATTTGATCAGCAACAGGCTGATATATTGTTATACTTTGAAATGAAATCAGAGAATAGCTTGCTTCAGATTTTGTCCTGCAAGTAAGTCTGTGGAAAGGGCATTAATGATTTGATCATCCATTGGCATTCAATGTGGTGTCCTGCATCCATAGCTTGTTTGCAAGTCACAATGTGCCTCAGTAAAGTTAGGATATGGAGGCACAACATGAGGTGCTGCTTAGAATATCTAAAATGATGGTACCCAATATGCTGCCTACAATGGTCAATAAATGTCCTAACTGAAATTTGACTAAGTTGAGTGGAATGTTTGTTGTTCATGAGAATCCTTCCACATGGAAGGTTTGATGGATGGCCTCAATCCATACATAATGGCTCCATGGAATGATATTGTCAGGGATGGGTAAGCAGACAGGGACTCTTAAGAAGTTTGAACACAATTACATTATTTTTACCTCTTTTTTGAGATTTATTTTAAGTATTTTATTTCGATAGATTAAAAGAGGGAAAAAGGGCCCTCACCTAGCGAGGCAATATGGTACTAATCTGATAAATTACAAGATCTGATGGCAACAAGTTACAACAGCCAAGCTTACAAAAAGATCCTATGACCTGTCTACAAAATCTGATAGCAAGAGCTGGGTCTAAAATAAAACAATCTTTTAACATGAAATGTCAATTTTTTTTGTAATTTTTTTCTATAACAAATTTTTATATTTATTTTCAGTTTAAACTATCTATCTTATCTCAAAATATAAAAAAACATTTTATTTATCTATTCAATCTTGTTGAGAATTGATTAAATCAAATTTTATGTTTTGATTTTTGCTTTAATTTAGCTTATGTGTTATGAATTAATATATTACACCACGGTATGTTTGTATACTTGGTTAAATACTTAGTCAGGTTAATCATAAAAGCGGTTAGGTTGTTCGATGGTTACTACTTGTAGAATAGGAAATGGCTGAAGGGTAAGTGCAAGTGAGAAGAATGTCATATAAAATAGGATCAAGCTATTGTATTAATATAACCTCTGCATCTGAATAAGAATAAGATATTTTCATACAACTAATGAAAAAGATATCTTGATGCAAGTTTATTTTGTTAACATTTAATATAAGAACATGTGGGCAAAAGCCAATCTTGTGGGAATGAGAGTTTTAAGAAATAATTTAGCAGTGACTGCTTGTGAATCAGAAGTTGTGCAAATTATTTTATCGATATCTTATTACAAGTTTATTTTGTAAACATTTGGTATAAGAACATGTGGGCAAAACCAATCTTGTAGGACTCTCAGAGTTTTAGAAATAATTTCAGTCATTGTTAATAAATCAGAAGTTCCACAAATTATTAAGTGTTGTTTTATTGTTCTCAGCGGGGGTTTTAAAGCATAAGCATCTCGAAAAATTATGAAAGTAGAGAGCTTTTCTAACCTATTTAATCACATCTCATGGTTGGGATTATATTTTTCGACGAAATTTTGTTAGTATGTACAAAATATCATTGTTAAGCATCTCCAGATGGTTCACTTCAACTTTTCATTTTGTGTTGGATTTCATTGTTATTGAGATTAAAGCACTCTAGTTGCTAGAGTTAATTCAATTATTTTTGATCTTAATGGAGTGTTAAGTTGAGATTTTGCCAACACGAGTAAATAAATTTATGAAGCATATATATATATATATATTTGATAGAGTTAATTCAATTATTTTTGATCTTAATGGAGTGTTAAGCTGAAATTTTGCCAACACGAGTAAATAAATTTCTGAAGCATATATATATATATATATATGCCTTTTACATTAAAAAAGTAGTTTTTATTAGAAGGCAAATGAGTGCATTATCAGTGGTGCCTGACATCTTTGTAACATATTTTTTGATTGAGGGGAGAGCAAGGGTCACTATGGGGAAAGTCCATTTCGATGAAGGAAACAAAAACGAGAGAAAATATTACTAATACCATTAGACAAAACTGTCGAAAAGTTGAATGTAACATTTTGTGGTCCACATGACCATTAGGATTGCCTTGACTGAGCGTGTTGAAATCCAAAGGAGGATGGAGGAATTTTTTTGGGTGTCGAGTCTGTTATCAGCGCAGAAATTGGATTACTATTTTAATGGTCTTTTTTAAGAGTAAAATTGTTTAGTGAGACATAGATCCCATATAAAATTGGATATGTTTGTTTAGGCCTAGTTCCCATTGAAAGATGAAATCTACGAGTCCATCCTTCCATGTCTAAAAATAACATATTATTGTACAATCAGATTCGGTTTCCCTTGACGTTGAGATAGTAAGACCTAGACCTACTATTGTTTTTGTTTAGTGAGGCTAATTCCCACTCAGGGTGTGTAGTGAGGCTATTCACACTATAATCTCTAACAAATAGTTGAGTGTTCCTATTTGTACAATTTGTTATGTTGTAGACAATCAAGTGTATCTATGTTCACACATGTATGGACTATAGAGAGTGTCCTTAAGTCCACATGTTATGATGTTTCTTAATAAACTAATGTGTGTTCTTGTGAATTCACTAATTGTAAGTGTGTTCGACTATGCATGTAACAATTAATATGCAAGGTTCATTGTTTCCTGTCTTAAGATTTTGATGTAATAAAGGTTGGAATGTTAGGAATTTAGATATTACACCATATTATGTTTATATATTTGGTTAAATAATTATTTGGTTTAATCATATGAGAGGTTAGGTTGTTGCATGGTTGCTATAACCCTTGAAGGATGAGAAATTATTGAAGGGTAAGCACAAGTGATAAGAAGTACATCCTAAAAGATAAGACCGAGCTAGTGCATAAATATACCCTCCGCCTTTGAATAAAACACCTTAATACAAACTTATTTTGTCAACAATATGTAACATCTTGTTCCCTAGTTGCAATGACCCACATGTAATAGTCACTTGCATTGGTTGATTAGGGTTTACTTTATGTTCCACTGATATGCCATTTGCTTATGACAAATTGTATGAATTTAACTCATTTAGAACACATTATGTGTTTTAGTGTCTACTTGTACATATAAATACCATATAATCAAGTTCATTACCTCAAAAAATAATTTAAAAGCCAACATTAAAGTTACAATAGAGCAATTATTTTTAACAATATAATTGATTAGACATTTACTTAACACACAATTTTAATGTAAATAGGGATCACACTCATTATTTGTACAAGTTGATGAACATGTATCAAGGTAAAGAAGTGTGTGTGTGTGCGTGCACACATTTTGATGCAAAAACCTTTAATACTTGTTTAATTTTGATCACAAATGAATACTGACATATTCATTTGATCATATAGGAACTCAATGTTTATCTTTAGTCATTGTTGATTTACATGAGCTTATTACTTTTTATGTTAGAATGTTTTTTTTTTTTTTTTTTAACATTTACTCAATGTTAATGATTAATACAAGTAGGAATCTAAGTATGACTACTGCAACTTTGGTTAGTGTAAATTAGGTGTTTTTAATATAAGGAGAATTTTTAGAAAATACACTCTGAAGTTCATTAGTATTGTACATGTTATTATGAACAAGAGTTATGATTGAGAGAAATTTAATAATTTTGTTATATACTTATTTGAAATAATTTGAAATTCGCTACTATATATTCAACAAAGAATTTGACCTCGTATGATTTTTTTAATCAATAAACGGAGGGTCGCAAGGGTCCCACACTCATCATATTAATAAAAAAGTCACCAATATTACATTTGGGAGTACGTAACAAGTTATCAACTATGGGTGTTCAATTAGACCTGTTGCCTAATAATGACCCTATGAGATAAACTAGACATACTAGACAAGAGGGTCCAAAAAGAACATAAACAAATACTTCTATCCATATCATACTACTATAAACATATACTTCCATCCATAAACATAGACTAAAAGGACATGCATATAGCCAATACCATCAACAAGCAGCAGACCATACCACAAAGACAAAAACTTGGAGTAAATCAACTAATACGGTTCTATCTATTGGATGAGGTTGGTTCCATATTATGGTACAACCCCAAGCACCTCCCCATACAATCCTTATACAATGGGCTCATGTCATCCACCTTCCTAGAATTGATCCCAATCTCTGTAGAGACCCAAACAACCTCGAGCAATTTTATCACCCTAGACATTGCACCAAAGATGTTTTTGTGAATTTGGAAGAGGGATAGAGAACGAGGCAACAAACGAGGGTATGATTGATAGTAGTAAATCTTTCCTATAGGAGAACCCTTGCATTTTTTCCCACACAATCCAACAAGAGAAAGAAACAACCTTCAAGCTCTTTACAAATGCCTTTGAAACCAAACCTTTGCATTCTACACCATAAAATTGGCATAGCCCTACACTGTAAAATATTAGTTATCTCCAATGCTTTGGTAATACCCCCACAGAAGCTGGGCTTGACATAATGAACTACCAATAAATTCACAGCTTCCTTGTCTAGGAGAAAGACCAAAATATTGGTGACAAACACAGATGTTACTTCATAATTCACTCTGCTCTGCATCTCCATCTCCAAATAGTCAATACTCAAAATTGTCTCCAAATAGACTAAATGATAAATACTATTTTGAACCGTTCCTTAGAAGTGGGCAAATGAAAAGCCATCTCTTGTTTTGTTTGCATACAAATGAAAATACTCAAGTACCAAAGCATCAGATAAAGGAGAAGCTTAATTTACAAAACAAAGACAATGCCCTGAAAGTGATAACAATACCAATAAATAGACATACCCACGTACCAATAATTTAAAGGGATCACCTTTATCTTTGGTGGGAAATGTCGATAAATAGACCCAACGACCCTCCAACGCTTTAAAGGAATCATAATCTAAGAAGATTTTTCTTGTTGTTCAGACTACACCATAGGATTGGAACCGTTGCTTTGGTAAAGACCTTGAAGCAGGACCCAATAAAGGACCTACTTCTCACTCCATCTAAGCATGTCGGGCATCAACCTATGTTGTGCAGTTTGTTAATTACACTCGATGTAAGTTAATTCAGGGTAGTAGTTTTAGCCTAACTTTTCTATTTTCTTGAGTTTTTTAAAAATTCGAAAAATGACTTCCTTTTAGATAACCAATAAAAATATATCTTTGTGAGGATAAATAAGATTTGGCCCTTTTTATACCAATTAAAAAAGGAGCCCTATCTTAAAATTTCTATTAAAATTATTGATGTATACTAATATTTTTAATTAAAAAATGTTTTTCAATTAAAAAAATACTTCCATTCAAAAACGTTAATGACGAAGTTATGTCACATGCTAAATATTATATGGTAACAAAATAAAAATAGTTTAACATGATGCCAAATCTTACAAATGAATTGGATTGTTAAAATATACCATAGAAATGTCTCTCTTACTTAAGATTTGTCCATATGGAAAGAAAGTCAAGTTCACATTTCTACAAAAACAACTAAGAAATAAAAATTAGTTGCCGACCAACTTTTTTATACATTTTTTGAAAAAGAGTTGAGATTATTGAATATATTGTTTCCTCTTCAAAGAATTAATCCTTGTTGCCAAAGAAGAAGAATAGAAATGTCCCTCCTCTTAAACAAACATTACAAGTATAATACAAATATCTTGTAACATTGTCATTACCAAACCAAGCATTCACACGTAGTTTTTCTTAAAATATCTATGTAACTCAACTTCTCAAAAGGAGCGTTCTTCAATGTAGGAGGAGCATCATTTTTTTTCATTTGCATTTACATGCATCTCATAATTTTTACTCATAGAGAGAGAATATGAGGAATCTAAATGTTGAGAATGCCTTAAGGACATTCATAGGATCTCCACCCCTGAATAGCAATGTAGTTTATGATATTGGGGTTAAATTCATCCCCTTTGAGGATGTTGAAGATGAGGATCTTAGTAATACTTAGTCAACATTTATTTTCTATCTTCTACTTTGATTGTCAACTTAAGTTACTTGTATGGATACATAAATTACAAATTTATAAAGGCAGAAAGAATCATAATAAAAGTCAAAATGGTTGAGCTTCTATACAACTGTATGCCTTTTAACAATTGTGTTGATTAGTTTCAAAATTTTAATGCTCAGTTTGGTGGGGAACAATGTGAACTACACCTCAATCCCATAAGTGTCACGTTGTTGACAATTACATGTTTCACGTTTATCAAAATGGATGATGCTAGGTTTTAAATAGATATTTTCAATGTTTGGAATGGATGAGTTGTAAATTAGCAAGCTCAAAGGAAGTTCTCAAAGTGAAAATAGTGGTTTGGCAAGTTCTTATGAAGAGAAAATAACCATTCTGCAGCCCTATACCTACTTTTGCCACTGAAGACTTGACCAAAAGGTCCCTATTAGCTGAGAAATAAAGTGTATGCCCACTAGGTGTTAAGAAAACAAGCAAAGAGGTCAATGTTACAATAATAGCTACTTATCAAAATTCAATGTACATAACTAAAAATTGCTTTTGGATTTTGAAGTTTGATAGCTATAAATACAAGAGCAGGTGCAGTGTTGATGTTGAGCTTATCAATCCATGAGTAAATTCATACTTAGTTGCCTTCTGTGTGCAATTTAATTGCATAAATAATGTAGCCTAATATGAGACTAATTTATGGTCTCCAATTTGTTCTAAGGAAGGAATTCAAGAATTTGAAAGTGATTGGTGACTCAAGATTGGTGGTCAATCAGGTAAGAATCTAGTACACTTGTAATGACAAGTACATATCAAGATACCATAGCTGAGTATGGAACTTAATAGAATATTTTTATGCATTCAGCATTAAAACATTACCTCGTAGAAAAATTATACACTGGATGCATTGGAAACAACTACAAGCACCTTGGAACCAATTACTGACTCCAAGTTGATGAGATTCTTGGTAGATTTAGTCTATACTCCTTTCATTCCCAAAAATTTTAGGAACTTTATGGTATTCAATGATGATTAGTGTATCATCAACTTCATCACCAACACATATGTATTTGAGCATCAAATAATTGATGATGATGACAGAGAAGAGTTTGAACTAAACAAGGAAGGGGTAATCAATTATAAAACCAAAAGTATACCAAAGTGCATGGTCTTGCTTGAAAGGCTATTTGACATGGATTACCAAGGTTAAAAGGAAAAATCATCCCCTGCCAAGGTATGTTGCACTAACATTTCAATTTAGGAAATGCCAATGAATCAAAAAATGTGCTTTTAGGCACAACATGTACTAAAAAGAAAAACAAGAATTCATTCAATCCATAAAATACTTCAAGGATGTTATAGTATGGAGATATGAGGAATTAAAAAGCGTTCAATACCTCTATTTTCATGCACATTATCCCTCTCATGATGGGAGTCAAACCATTCTGTCGGAGGTAAAGACTAGTAAATCCATTACTAGAGCCATTGATATTCAAAGAAGTGCATAAATTACTCTCAACAAGAATCATTTTTCCTATCAGGCACTCCACATGGGTGGATTATTTGGTGATAATTCAGAATAAAAATTGAGAGATACAAATTTGTGTGGACTTATGCAAGCTAAACAAAGTTTCAAATAAAGATAACTACATGTTGCCTTCACTAGATAAAGTCTTACAAATAATGAATGACTCTCAAATGATGTCATTTCTTGACAAGTATTCAAGTTATAATCATGTAATGGTCAACTATGATGACTAAATCAAGATAATGTTCACAACAAAATGGGGTACATTACATATAAAAGGATATCATTCTATCTAATCAATGTGGGTGCTACCTTCCAACGTGTTATGGATATTGCATTTAAGGATCTCATCAGCAAGTGTATAATCATATACATGGACAACCCAATTATGTTTTACAAGGACTAGGAAGACTACGTACCACTCGAAGTGAGTTGACCTCTGCATTATTGCATAGTGTATCAGATCCTCTGGAAACCATTGGTACATATTGCATAGGGCTTGGCGCAAATGGGTGAAACCATGTCCAATCTGTATAGATTGTACTGTGCCACTGAAGAAGTGTGTGGGGGGCATATATTAGAGACGAATTGATGATCATGGAGGTAGCATAAACCTTTGGAGGTGGTTGTGGAGTACTGCAGATCGTTGAACAACTTTCACAATTATCACCAGATGTGAGAATGGGATTGGCGGTATCATTGGAACAACTTTTGGAAGATCCATCTGGATCAATCATTGGTCTATAAAGGAAAAAGAAGAAAATAAAACTATACATCAACTATATTGCCTTTGGAAAAACTACTTGATGATTACTTACAAAGTTCACAAAGCAATACTATTCTTTTATGCTTGGTTATAATCTATTTTTTTTTTCTTGTTATACTTTCCTATGCATGCCCAAGCTCACACTACACCATAGGGTTGGAATTGTTGCTCTGGTAAAGACCCTAAATTGGGACCCAACATAGGACCTACTTTCGACTCCATCTAAGCATGCAAGCCATCAATTGATGTTGGTGCAATTTGTTAATTGCACTCAATATAAGTCAATTAAGATTATTAGTTTTAGCCTAAATTTTAAATTTTATATTTTCTTAGGTTCTTAAGGAATTAAGAAAATGGCTCGCCTTTTAGGCAACCAATAGGAATACACATTTTTTAGGACCAATAGGATTGGTTTGCCCTCTTTTTCACTAATTAGAAAAAGAAGCCGCTACCTTAGAATTCCTATTAATACTTCCTCTTGTACATAATTTTCATGGCAAAAACTATTCTAAGCATTTCTAGTACTCATTCTTGTGAGATATAGCTCCATGGGAGTAGCTTGTAGAGAGGGATTCATATTTATGTGTGTAGTTAGTCTTTGTTCATGTGATTTTTATGGCTTTCTTGAACACTAAGAGATTTTTGTGCTTGCAGGGAGCATCTTAGGGGTGAGCAAATTCAACCTTGCTTCTAAATTTTTTACATGGTATCATAGTTTTTCTTCTACAAGAAGTTGTTGCGAATATTTGGAGGTAACAATTAGAATTTTTGGTCCTTATCTATTATTTTTATCTTCTCAAATTTCTCACACTTTCTCTTTTTTTCCTTCTAAAACCTTTTTTCTTGCTCAAAACTGAATTCTAGGGTTTTTTATTTTTTTTGGGAAGTTATAGGTGGTTTTTATAAAAAACAAAAAGTGGGGAATACTAGGTTTACAAAAAAATATAGTCTTTTATTTTCTTGGTGGGAACAAGGTGTTTTTAGGGAGATTTCAGTTGGTTTTCAAAATTTGGGGCATTTTTGTATTTTTCTAGGATAGGCAAGTAATTTTCAATGAAACTAGGCAAAAATCTAAAAAAATAAAAAAAAATCATTTTTAAATCATAGTTTGAAGTTATTTAGCGTACAGGGTTTTAGGTGGGATCATGCGGCCTTCAGGGTTCTCTATATTTTAAAAAAAAAAGTTTAACTGCATCTCGAGACTTTTCAAAAATTTATTCTATTGATTTTTTCTAGGAGGGAAAAAAGACCCTGTGAATCTCTAGAAAAGAATTTTTTAGTGTTTGTTGGGGCCTAGGTGGTCCTGTGCTACCTCCCACAACCTTCCACAAGGCCCAAAACAATTTTTTTTTACCTTGTTAATTTTTTGAGTACATTCTGTCATGTAATTAGATTTTTTTCAATTTGTACCAAAACAATTTTTTTTTTCATTTTTCAATTAGTTTGTACTTAAGGTCAAAAGCTTTGTAAACTTGAAATCAATTTTGGGGCACTCTCGTATTTTAAATGCACTAATTATAAAATGCAATGCTTTATTTTTGTTTGGTGTGGTGGGGGGCACAAGGGGCAAGGGGAAGCATAATTCTATTTTGGGCAAACTGGTTTGCATACCAAACTTTGTATTGGACATGCTTTGTACTAAGCATCCTTGTTGTACTTCATTGGCATTATATCTCTTTCAAGCCACACATAACACATCTTTGGGTGCTTCTTTGACACTTTTACAATGTGTCAAGCTTAGTGTTCAACACTCATGTAAGGCCTTATCTTGCATCTACTAGTTTGCATGTACACTAAGGCACACCATGGTTCTTGTGCTTTTATTTTTTTTGAATTTCTCACTATGTTTATGCTCATGTGACCACTCATTGTTTTGAGAATTATTTTTGAGAGACACGTATGATGAAAGATTCACCTCCACTAGTACTTATAGTTATTGGTAGGACCAACTATTCACAATAGTGTTTTCACATGGAACATTTCTTCACAACACAGGGACTTTATCTTTTTCTATATTGATAGGCACCTGTTCCTTTTGACCAAGTTCAATACAATCATTGGCTTAACACGTGACATTATAGTTGTCACTTGTTGATGTATGTTACCATGTCTCTCCACAACCATTTGGAGCACATAGGGTGTCCTTGTATTGTTTGGAGCATTATTGCGAATATGTTCAAAGACTCTTCTATTACTAGAGACTTTTCTTCTGAGATTGTAATTTTCACTCCTATTTCATGTGATGATTTATCACTGTTAGACATTGTTATTATTTTTGTAAAGCCATCTATTTGGGATGAGTTTATGCTAGAGATAAAGCATCGTAGACCCCACTTATGTTTTTGTACAACATGATACTCTTCCTTTTACAGAGCCGTCAAATTTATATACTTTGGGAGGATTTTTTTCTCTATTGATAGGAGTGCTCCTATTGTGTTATTTGGAACTTTCACATTTTCTGATATCATTGACGATTTATCACTTCTCGTGGATCCTCATTTTTTAGTTTTGAGGATTGTTAAGCCATTCCTTCCAATTCACATAGACATTCTTTCAATAAATACTCCATGTCCTCCTTTTGACAAGTCTACTTTAGTGGTATTACCTTTAGTTCTTTACAGAATCTTGCTAAACCTCTGTTAGACTTCAATTTTGGACCAGTTACAAAGATCTTCATACTTTCTACTTTTGTCTTCTTTTGTGGAGTGGGAAGAGTTTGAGTACACACCTTCTGCTCTTCCTCTTGCAAAGGGTAGAACTATTGTTCAACGTAGGTGGGCCTCCTTTAGTATCCAAAGCGAGGGCCTCGTCATTGACACTCTTCAATTTATGACACACATTCCTTCAATGCTTTGGGCATTTGACTTGAAGGAAGTGGTCCTTGGGAGATGGGTCAAAAAATAAGCGTCTAGTCTTCATTCTTCCTCCTTTCATGAGCTTTCATTATACTTGAATACTCATCAAGGATGTTATTGAGACTCAATTTTGAGGACTTAAGCCTTATCTTTTTTGGACATGCCTTCCTAAGATGCACTTGTGTAGTTTGTTAATTGCACTTGATGTAAGTTGACTCAAGATAATAGCATTAGCCTAAGTTTTATATATTCTATTTTTTTAAGAATTAAAAAAATGGCTTGTTCATTGGTAGGAAAATGGCTTATTTTTTATGCGACCAATAAGAAAGCACCTTTTTATGACCAACAAAATTTGCCCCTTCTACCAACAATAAAAAAAAGGAGTCCCTACCTTAAACTTCCTGTTAATACTTCCTCATGAATATAGTTTTTATAAAGGAAAACCATTATGAACATTTCCATTCTCATTTTGTAAGATGTAGCTCCATGGGAGCAACGTTTAGAGAGGAATTCATGTTTATATATGTAATTAGTCTTTGTTCATATGTTTTTATGGGTTTCTTACTTATTAAGAAATGATATATGCTTATAGAGAGCATCCCAGGTGAGCTCAAATTTAATCTTGCTTCTCCATTTTTTTCAACCTACTCTTGAATAATGAGCTTTTTCTTATACTTTCACATACACAATTTTTTTGGTAAAATACAACGAAAACAATGTTGCTTATTTATGATGTTGGTATTAAATATGTCTATTGATTACAAGTATGATAATACTTATCATAGTTTCTTAAAAAGTACTCATATATATAGTGGGAGAAGAAAATCAATGTACAATGATCAACTTTTGAACTTATAAGCGATTTTATTTTAAGATAATCTTCTAATTGAAATCCCCCTCCACAACATTCGACTTTAATGGTTACAAGGTTTGTCTTTGTACTTAACTTAATTTTTTTAATATTTTAAAAATATTTTATGTTTTATATACAAGAAATAAGTTATTTATTAAAATTAACACGAGCATTTTCAAACCACCAATATCTTCTAAAGTTAAAAATGACATTGACTAAATTTAGTGTCTATAATGTTCCCCATTCTTAGGACACAATTCATAAATTTCAGTTTTCCAATTTCTTCTACAATTCCCTGCCAATTTCTATGACCCAAGCAATATAAGAATTTCAAGTTGTGCAACTAAAATGATATGTGTCAAGTTGTTAAGAACACCCATGTATCTTCTTGTGAAAAAACAAAATGTTATACGTCTGACAATAGGGGAAACTACCTTTTGTCATAATATGGTGAACTTGTGTCAAAGACAAGATTGGATAGAAAAAATCAATTGTTATAAACCTAATAAAAGGTAGTTTGTATTTACATAGTAAAATGCTAGTGATTGATTATAATGGTATTGTCTTAAGAAGGGTTTGCACACTCTAAATAAGTGGCATGTTTGTATAGTGTACACTTCTTTTAAAAAGTTACATGATGGTTTGCACACTCTAAATAAGTGGCATGTTTGTATAGTGTACACTTCTTTTAAAAAGTTACATGGTGGTTTTGTAGACTTTTTGGTCTCTAAAATCTTCAAGTCATTCATGGTGTGGTGTATTGGTAGGGTTGGTGAGTTTCAATATCGGAGTGATTAGTTAAAGAGAATATAGAGAATTATTATTGGGTTTTATAATCTAAAATATGGTGAATTTGTATGTGGTATACATCTTTTAGTGAGATGCCTTTTTATAATATATATATTATTAATGTTTTAAATTAAATATTAATCAAGTTAATAAAATACGAATAATATATATTTTTTTCAAAGAAATTTTTTAACTGCTTAAAAATATGCTTGGTTGCTTGAAACGCTCAACAAGTTCCCTAAAAGAATTGGATCGCTGTCTTATGTCATTGAAAGAAAGAGTTTAGGTGTAAGAACCATTCCTTGAAGAGTCATATATTTTCCTAAGGAATGAGTTCGACTGCAAAATGGAATGTGTGAAGTTGAAACTTGTGTTTCAAATTTGCAAATGGTGTTTTAAAGTGCTAAAACTTGCATACATCAGCTGTGGCAGTCAAATGCCCCATGAAATCTCTGAAGACCCCTTAAACTAATTGCACATAGTATTCCAAATTCTGCCCGGGGTATGGGAGATACCTAAAATTGGGGTGACAAAACAACAAATGGTGCTTAGATACATGTAAAATTGCAAATTATGTTTAAAGTTGTTGAAAATAGCATAAAAAATCAGTCCAGCGAATTTCAAACATGAACACGATGTTCATGTTTGGTGTATGGCATTGATGTATGGTGAAAGGTCAAAATCATTATTAATATCTGGCTGTGTATGCCCTCCTCTCACATTTGTTGATTGTCTATTGCTGTGTGGAGTTCATCTATTGGGAATATACATGGTTGCTATGCACAAAACTATTACCAGGGAATATATATATATATATTTCAATTTTTGGTCATGCTGGAGGGTTATATGGGAGTATTTTGTTTCATATCTCAAACAACCATGTAGAGTGATTGGAAAGTGAGTATTTGATAGGGCATTAAAAGTAGAGAAAGTTCACATGTTCACTTCCCATCAACTCTTTTGCATGTCATATTGATTTAAGACAAATCTAAAAACGTAAATTATATTCAAGTGATAGGTTATATGCCAATTGATCCCCTAAAGGAGATGGTAACATTGAAAATCACTAAATATGTTGTGTTTAGATCACCTAATCTCACCAAGAGCAAAGCTAAATTTTATAATTCTGTCATTTTTAGTGCACATTAACCATGACTATAATTTTCAATCATTTTGCTTCTTACATGAAAATAAATGTGTAACCACTTGTTTTGAAGGATTTTACGCTTCGAGTCTATCAAAAGTGTTAGTTTTTGGTTTGGAGTCTCTCATCTAAAGTTTATTTAAAAAAAAATGTATTAAAAATGAAAAAATAAGATGTTTTAATGTCTAACAAGTACAATTTCTATAGTATTCAATACCCTGCAATTGTTTTGACCTTAAAAATGGGCAGTCCTTGTTTGAGCATCATGGTTGTTATTTTAACATTTTGCTTTCATGTCGTTGGTACTGTCAGAGACCAAAATGTAGTGTCTTGTGGGCTACAAGTCCCACCAAAATCAGCCTAGTTGATAGAGTTAGAAATCCAACCCATCTTGAGTTCGCTACTAGCTTCGAGATTGAGTTTTGTTGTAGTGGCATTTTTGGATAGATGATAAGAGTTGATGTTAATTTTGTTTAAATTTTGATTTTTTAAAAATTAATATCATTGATGAAGAGCGACCCGATTATCTGGTGGTTGTTATACTACATAGACATATCGCCTCACGACCAATGGAGGGACAAGTGTATTGGTCTTAATCAGTCTTCCAATGATTGTACATTAATGGGAGTTATAAGCATCACCGTGTTTGCAAAGTGGTTAGGGTTGTTGGGCATCAAACAAAATCCGTCAACTTTAGAAACAACATTATCATTGATACAAAAATCAACGTGGTTAGAAATTCCCATGATGATGTTCATACTAAAATATATGTGCAAATGATTAGAGGGATGGTGGATGAGGCACATTCAACATCTTCGTGTCAAGGAGTGTTAATAGACACAAGGCACAAAAAGTCAAGGTGCAATTACAATACATATGCGGACATAGGTTGATTATTGCCAAAGGTACAGAGGCCCAATTGGCAAATTGAGACAGATTTTGCTTGGTAGCCCTTGAGTGTTATTGGACCACATCATCTTTTGTCCTCTTTGGATCAAAGGGGGTTTATTGGGTTTTATGATCCAAAATATTATTAGTTTGTAGGGTGCATACATTTCCTAATGAGACACCCCCTTATAGTTAGTATTTATAGTATATACCATAGTAGCAAAAAGTGCAATTTAAATGCAATTAATTCTTATACTTGGCCCAAAACACTTTTTTCAACTTGGTTTTTTGGTTCTTTTTTCAAAAAATCAATTTGCAAAGCCTCATATGATGGGGCAATTTAAAATGTTGTTTATAATTAAAAAAACTTAAATACACCCAAAACTTTAAAAAAACTTAAATACACCCAAAACTTTAAAAAAACTAAACCTAACTATAACCAATAACCCTAACCCTCCTCTGTCGTAGATGTTATATTTGACATTCATTTGAACATATTTAATATTTTTAAATATGAAATATGATGGAAATATTTCTCATTATAACTCCTTAACAATCTACCTTTGGATTAGTACCTCATGGCCCAAATGTAAGTAGGGGAAACATTCATGCCTTCTTTAACTCTCACACTACACATGGAGTGCAAACCACGCTAGAGAGTATAGGTTGGAAAAATATTGTTTGTGAGGAGATAAAAAAAGCAATCGTCAAATTTTGGTACAACTCTAGCTTATTGTTTAATGTGGCTAGATCTCCATATTGACAAAGTATGACAGATGTAATTGCAATTGCAAATTTTGGGTTCACTATCCCATCATACGAAGCTTTACATATTGATTTGTTGAAGGAAGTTATACAGAATGTGAGCGATGTAATTGCAAAACATTGTAAGAAATGGAAAAAGTCAAGATGCATTATAATGTCTAATGGATGGACAGATGAAGCCGTGCACTCATCAACTTCCTTGTGTCATGTGACATTGACACAATTTTTATTAAGAGTGTCGATGAATCTGAGATGATAAAATTAGGAAAGACACTCTTTCATATATTTCATGAGGTTGTGATTGAGGTGAGACCACAAAATATGGTCCAACTCTTTACAAATAAAATTGTTGTGTGGCTGCTAAGAGGCTTCTTATGAGTAAATATGGAACTATGTTTTAGACTCCATATGTGACACATTGTCTTAATTTGACTTTGGATGGCATAGGCAAAATTCTATGGGTGAAATAGGTTTTGCAAAAAAGCCCACACATGTGTGCTTAATATAATGCACATATTTATAAATGGCAAAAAACTTCTTCAACAAGGGGTGACAAGGTTTACAATCCACTTCTTTGTGTCGCAAACTTTTTTTCAACAACACATTAAGTTAATATGAATGTTAATTTCAATTGAATGGATGGAATCTTTCTTTGTGAAACATATGGAAGGAAAAATGGTGGTAGATTAAAAAAAAAATCTCTGAGCCTCTAGTTCAAATTTTGCGACCTATCGATGGGGATAAACCCCTATGGGTTATCTATATTAAACAATTGATAGGGCCAAAAGTGCTATTAAGAGTAAATTGGAGAGTAACAGGGCCAAGTACATGCCATTATAAGAGATAGTTAATAAAAGATGAGATCACTAGATACATTCTCCCCGCCATGAAGTTACAATTTCTATAGTATTCAATACCCTGCAATTGTTTTGACCTTAAAAATGGGCAGTCCTTGTTTGAGCATCATGGTTGTTATTTTAACATTTTGCTTTCATGTCGTTGGTACTGTCAGAGACCAAAATGTAGTGTCTTGTGGGCTACAAGTCCCACCAAAATCAGCCTAGTTGATAGAGTTAGAAATCCAACCCATCTTGAGTTCGCTACTAGCTTCGAGATTGAGTTTTGTTGTAGTGGCATTTTTGGATAGATGATAAGAGTTGATGTTAATTTTGTTTAAATTTTGATTTTTTAAAAATTAATATCATTGATGAAGAGCGACCCGATTATCTGGTGGTTGTTATACTACATAGACATATCGCCTCACGACCAATGGAGGGACAAGTGTATTGGTCTTAATCAGTCTTCCAATGATTGTACATTAATGGGAGTTATAAGCATCACCGTGTTTGCAAAGTGGTTAGGGTTGTTGGGCATCAAACAAAATCCGTCAACTTTAGAAACAACATTATCATTGATACAAAAATCAACGTGGTTAGAAATTCCCATGATGATGTTCATACTAAAATATATGTGCAAATGATTAGAGGGATGGTGGATGAGGCACATTCAACATCTTCGTGTCAAGGAGTGTTAATAGACACAAGGCACAAAAAGTCAAGGTGCAATTACAATACATATGCGGACAGAGGTTGATTATTGCCAAAGGTACAGAGGCCCAATTGGCAAATTGAGACAGATTTTGCTTGGTAGCCCTTGAGTGTTATTGCACCACATCATCTTTTGTCCTCTTTGGATCAAAGGGGGTTTATTGGGTTTTATGATCCAAAATATTATTAGTTTGTAGGGTGCATACATTTCCTAATGAGACACCCCCTTATAGTTAGTATTTATAGTATATACCATAGTAGCAAAAAGTGCAATTTAAATGCAATTAATTCTTATACTTGGCCCAAAACACTTTTTTCAACTTGGTTTTTTGGTTCTTTTTTCAAAAAATCAATTTGCAAAGCCTCATATGATGGGGCAATTTAAAATGTTGTTTATAATTAAAAAAACTTAAATACACCCAAAACTTTAAAAAAACTTAAATACACCCAAAACTTTAAAAAAACTAAACCTAACTATAACCAATAACCCTAACCCTCCTCTGTCGTAGATGTTATATTTGACATTCATTTGAACATATTTAATATTTTTAAATATGAAATATGATGGAAATATTTCTCATTATAACTCCTTAACAATCTACCTTTGGATTAGTACCTCATGGCCCAAATGTAAGTAGGGGAAACATTCATGCCTTCTTTAACTCTCACACTACACATGGAGTGCAAACCACGCTAGAGAGTATAGGTTGGAAAAATATTGTTTGTGAGGAGATAAAAAAAGCAATCGTCAAATTTTGGTACAACTCTAGCTTATTGTTTAATGTGGCTAGATCTCCATATTGACAAAGTATGACAGATGTAATTGCAATTGCAAATTTTGGGTTCACTATCCCATCATACGAAGCTTTACATATTGATTTGTTGAAGGAAGTTATACAGAATGTGAGCGATGTAATTGCAAAACATTGTAAGAAATGGAAAAAGTCAAGATGCATTATAATGTCTAATGGATGGACAGATGAAGCCGTGCACTCATCAACTTCCTTGTGTCATGTGACATTGACACAATTTTTATTAAGAGTGTCGATGAATCTGAGATGATAAAATTAGGAAAGACACTCTTTCATATATTTCATGAGGTTGTGATTGAGGTGAGACCACAAAATATGGTCCAACTCTTTACAAATAAAATTGTTGTGTGGCTGCTAAGAGGCTTCTTATGAGTAAATATGGAACTATGTTTTAGACTCCATATGTGACACATTGTCTTAATTTGACTTTGGATGGCATAGGCAAAATTCTATGGGTGAAATAGGTTTTGCAAAAAAGCCCACACATGTGTGCTTAATATAATGCACATATTTATAAATGGCAAAAAACTTCTTCAACAAGGGGTGACAAGGTTTACAATCCACTTCTTTGTGTCGCAAACTTTTTTTCAACAACACATTAAGTTAATATGAATGTTAATTTCAATTGAATGGATGGAATCTTTCTTTGTGAAACATATGGAAGGAAAAATGGTGGTAGATTAAAAAAAAAATCTCTGAGCCTCTAGTTCAAATTTTGCGACCTATCGATGGGGATAAACCCCTATGGGTTATCTATATTAAACAATTGATAGGGCCAAAAGTGCTATTAAGAGTAAATTGGAGAGTAACAGGGCCAAGTACATGCCATTATAAGAGATAGTTAATAAAAGATGAGATCACTAGATACATTCTCCCCGCCATGAAGTTGGATATTTTTCGAATCCAACATTCTTTAGCAACGAATTTTGAGATGATGCATAGGTCACAGAGAGCCTATTTAAGTGCATGGAGAAAATGTTTTTTAAATATCTTTTGAGGCAGTGATGGGAGAGTTTCTGATGTACAAACAAGTAAGATATTTCTTTTCTAGTAAGGTAGCCATCACAAGGAAAAAGACCTTCAAACTAGATTGACAATTTTTCTATATACGTACGATAAAAATGTTAAATTTTGATTGAATTGAAGATGTTACAATATTAAAAAACTTTGTTTTTGTAGTATAATGGTGAAATTTTTCTGGCAAAGAAATCAAACACTTTTGATGGATGGCAATGCACATTTTGAACCAACCAACCCACTTGTGAACGTAGTTGAAGTGTGTTCAAGCATATATATTTAAAAAAATGCAATTGAGGCACTGAAAAACGGATGAATGATTTGGTATTTGTCCACCACAATCTTTATTTGAAGATGAAAAAACTCAAGCTTAAAAAATATTGCATTTTTTATTCTCAATTCATATGAAAAGTTAATTTATATTTCTCTAAAATATTTTTTTTGATCACTAACATATGCATTCTATTTGATAATGCCAGGTACTGTCGAAGAAACTTAGCGGATTGAACTTGACAAAATCAATCTAAAATCCGAATGACTTGAAAATAATGATGACCCTATTTATGATGAAATTGACTTTGACTTGTTGGAGACGGTTGGGTACGACAATGAGGTTGTCTCTTAAATTAAGAGAAGCTCCAAGCCTAGAAATTCAACATCTACACCTATTGATTCCTAGTCTACCTCGTTGCCATTGACTCCCTCTCTTTTTTTGTCCCCTTCTAAGTGACAATAATATGCATTTTGAAATGCAAATTAAATAGTCTAGAAATTGATGAAAGAAGATAATGGACTGATTTTGATGAAATACAATCTCATTTAACTTCCTCTCATAATCTATATCTATTCTCTATGTAATTGAAATGCCTAATATGTATCTCTATGCCTTTAATTTTTTTTTAAAAAATGGGTTTTTCTTTTTTCCACATTTTTTCAACAGTATTTCTGATTTTTTCCCAATTAATCACGATTTTTTGAAAAAATGATTTTTTTCCCAAACGATTTTTGCTACTATGATATATACTTTATTATTATTTTAAGTTAGACGTTAATCAAATTAATAAAAGGTAAGTTAATTTGGTTAGTTGTCCGTATAGGGTAATTGGATCCCATACTTCAAAGAAACTTATTTATGTTTTATAGAGATAAGAAACCTCTGTGTGTACTTACATTATGGAATCATTCACGAGTTAATAAAATGGTGTAGTTTTCTACCTGTGTTCCTTTTATCAATTACTTGTGGTACAACCCACATAAAATGCTTGTGTTTTTCACATTATGTCCTATTTTTTAAAACCACTAAAACAAATTCTATATATATATATAACCGAGTAAAGAGTTGTACAAAAACAGCAACCAGTGGTGCTCATACTAAAGTAACTACCAAAGATGTCATTTCTGTAAATAGAGTTTAAGAGAATAACTGAAACTCGAGACAGAGAAGCTAACTGCAAGCTTAATTTTGGTACATCATCTTACTAAATATGCAAAAAGGAGACAGACTTTATAAAATCACACTAAAATAAAAGCTTATCAGAGTCATTCTTTGTTATCCTTCCAACTGATTTGAGAAAACCGGTAGTTCATAGGGATAAACTGAGTGATCATCCTGTCTGTGTCAGGAGAATCAGCTGCCTCCGTAGCCAGTTCTTTAATTTGAGTAAGTAGAACAAGTTTTTAGTCCTGTCAGGCAGGTTGTGTCTTACTTATTCAGATTAAAGAACTGGATTGACTTGGTCAAAGCTTAATTATGTTTTGTAAATACTAGACACGAAGCTCGAAATTTTTGATGCAAGACGTTGTTGCAATTCCCTCTCCTGCAAGATACATGCTCCTTAGTAAGTGCCAGGTACACACAGGACGTGTATTGAAATTCATAAAACATTTGCAATTCTACTGAATATTATTAGCAAGTGAAATCCTATGACTAAATACCTAGTCATGTTAAACATATCCAATAGTGTGGAAGACTTGACTAGCAGATGAAAGGATAACAAAGTAAAACAGGACCAATAATATGAAATATGAAATGATAAGATATAATGTCCCCGTGAAAGCACTGTTCCACCCCACATTACATTTATGGAAAATTCATACAAAGTCATGCTGCAATAAAAAAATGTGTAAAAGAACGAGGCTGACATAAGGTTTGGCATTTGATCAAGCAGAAAATAATCACTCTCTTAATTTTTATTTAGTTACTCTCTTTACTAGGGTCCTTTCACCCTAGCACATTCAATTGTAACTGGGTGCATTCTCCAGTCCCATTGACCAACTTTTGGTCATTCGTGGACATTAATATATGTCTGTCTTTCTTTCTTTCACCATGCCCTTGATCCAAAAGACATTACATGAGTTGTGGCAGAGATGAGATAGGAAGAAAATGTTAAGAGACATGATTTGGCAATTTGAATAACAAAGCCTGGGCTAATCCTTCAAGAAATGTCAAGATGGGAAGAAAATCAGAAAAAGAGATGCTTCAGCACCATTTCCCATGAATGAAGAACATCTTCATTAAGGATACTAAATTATTTGGGAATTGGGGTGGACTGAAATATAAGAACTCAAAAAGCACTACTCTGCTTATATTATTCTTGACACACTGTATTTGCTTTCAAAATATGAGGGTAGATTTCCTAGCAATGTTTTTCTTTTTAATAGTTTAAATGAGGGAAAAGGGGCCCTCACCCCAAACAAAAACAAGATATTAGACAGATTACAGTAAATATCCTAACATTAAACAAAAAAGGAAACCAACCGATTTTCTAGTGATGTTATACTTAACAAACTGTAATTACTTAGAAATATGCCAAGTTAACAACTTAAGGCGGACATATTTAATAACAATGTCCAATGTCCAATATCAGACATGGGGGACTCAAAAGCACCAACAACGGTTTATGCTACTAATGATAAATTCCAAGAACATTATGGACAAGATGCAGGCATTCAAATGCATACATCACAGTGAATCAACTTGTAACCTTAAATGATTTGCTACATTAAATTTCTTTAAGCCAAATTGGAATATCAGAAAACCTTACCGGATCTTTCAGACGAATTTGCTGCAGTTTATCGATGCTTTCTTCAACTCGTCTCTTCACCAAAGCTGAATGAAAAAAAGAACGAAAGAAATTGTTGTAGCATTTTATACAAGTTTTCACGGCATGTGATCCGTTGCAAAATTGTTAATTATAAATTTGATCCATGCAAAGAATGACAAACTTTGGTTCTACTCCTAATGCTATTTAGAAAGTCAAGCACCATCTTCGTCTGTGTGAAATGTAAATATCTCTCTACTTCTGGTCTTGGATTCGTAAGTCTTCCTGTTCTGTTTTAGATTATGATTTCCCTGACAATGAGTATCTCTTCCTAGCCTTAAAAAATGCACTATATCAGGTGACTATGCATGTAAGCTGCCAATCCTAAAATATTTGATTACAATTAAAAAATATTGAAATCTTGAATAGAATGGCAGAACAGAACTTACAGTATAAAATTGCAAACTTCCATTAAACAGATTCCATTGAAGCCCCAAGTCCAAGACATGAGCAACACAAGGCCATATTCAATAGTTAATTTAAATAGTCAATACAAACAATTTGTTAGTCTACAGGCTTTCTTCTAGGATTCAGATACAATGGATGATGAGAATCAATCGTATGCTCACCTCTTTTCGATCATTTAGTATTTCACTGTAGCTTGCAGTGTCAATTGGTTCCGCAAAATGGAAATAAATTCGTTCAATTGATGGTATTGGAATCAGGCTGCAACCTCATAAACAAAATGTAAGCAGCTAGGGAATGTGTTCCATAAACTTATCTCCAAAGAAAGCACAATAAAAAAAGACAAAATGCATGCAAAATTCAAGAAAGCAATTACTGAACATAATTGTCACCTATGATAACACACGTAAGAATGCCATGTTACGTGCTCATTTTTATAAGAAAAATAAACATACATTACATGTTTTGAAAAAAGAAATTATTTTATTATTGTAGTTTTCTGAATGCAAACAATACGAGTTGCAAAAATGCATTTCTTTTGGTATGGCTGTTATTTGAAGTTACCTTTCATTATATTTATTTTGGGTTCAAAGTTCGGAGATACATGGATGTCATTTGTAAAATGAATCTTACCCACTCATTCATATCTAGAAATTAGGGACATTGGACCGATGTAACATAACATGGACACCCATTACAATGTTTAAGTTTGTGTATGTTATTCCAACTGAAATTGTTACAACCTAAGGACATTGACAACATTTGATAATTTATACAACACCCTAGGGTCTTGTAATGGACTTATAAGGCTGTCCAGAAAAATAATAAAAATAATATTTACTGTCCAGAGGCGATCAAAGTAGGAATATGAGATTCGAGTACATTCAGCCAAAACAGAAAATTACTAGGGTAAAAAGAACCAGGGTTCTAAAAAGTAACTAACCACTAAAACAATGTAAACATATTAGAAATGGTAAACTCAAAGCGATTAAAACCCAAACCATATGATGATCCAAGAGCACATACAAATATCCATGTGAGGGAAAGATCCATCAATGAAACCAGGAGCTGCTGAACATCAAAGACAAGAAACCAATGATGTCACAAGTTTGTAGTAAAGCTTGGACCACAGGGAACAACACAATCGTCACCCACAACTGTGAGAAAGCCAATACAAGACTTGATAATGCCCACAAGGGAATGTTTAAGGCTAGGGGGCGAGGCTAGACAACCTTAGAATGAGGTTACTCCCCTTACACCCAAGGTCGATGAGCCTCTAGAAAGAAAGAAAGAAAGAAAGAAAGAAAGAAATTATATTAATGCCCACATATGACCAAAAGTAGGTCAATGGGACTCGAGGATACAACAGTTAAAAATATAAAGTTTTAGAAAGAGAGAATTCTAGAAGCCAAATAGAGAAATAAAAGTACAAAAGATAAAATAAAGTAATGTACCACTAACATAGGTGGTAATGAAATCAATACAAATAGTAATGAAGGATGAATATGAGCCCCAAAAGCATGTGCCAATGAAGAATGGAAGGAAACTTCACCGAATATCTTTGTTTGTGCATAAAGTGGAGAAGTTGTTTGAGCCATCATTGATCATTGTGAAAGATCTAATAGTGCTTGTCAGGAAGTACCCAATGTCAGAGGGGCTAGGTTGGGAGATCCTAGGAGGAAACAAAGCACTTACTCTAGAACCTCCCCTAACAATCCAGTGATGTGTACATGCCCCTTTGACTCGGGCTGTTGACAAAGAGGATTAGAAGGTCCTCAATACAAAATACAACAGACCCACATTGCCTACAATGAAAGTGTTTGGGTTAGGGCACCCTAATAGTATGTGAAGATGAACATGGTCTCACTAGTATGACCCCACCCTTGTGAATCAACAATATCCAAAGTGCAATAATGTATCCAATATTAGTGATTTATTGGAGAATTAACTTTAATTTGGGTCCTTCCTATAGGTTTATAGACCTATTCTAAGTCTTATATGTGTGTGTATTTATTGTATTTATAAATGCACTTTATTCTAGCCCTTTGAGATATCACTCACCTCTCTAATCCACTTGTTGGCCCTTTGAGGTATCACTGACCTCTCTAATCCACTTGTTGAATTTAGAGTTACTTGCATGTAACTCCTCTCCCCCCACATGGCACACACATCCTCCCTATTTGTTAGAAGATTAAGGACATATGACACATATGGTGGAGCTTGTACTTGTAACTCCTTATTCCCTCTCGCTGTATTTATTGAGCTCTTCTCTTCCTCATTCTTCATGTTTATGAGGTACAATCTTGATTGTGCTCTTGCATCTTTGTGACGCTTTTTGATCTAAAGCCATTTTCTCTCACTCTTCACGTCTTATGCTATTGTACTTGGAGTGATTCTTGTTGCAAGACTTCTTAATAGATTGTGGGTTTTTTCCACTTGTCAAATCTCGTCTTGGATTTATGGTTTGCTCACTTTATCAAAGTGATATTGTTGCTTTACGTATTATCCTTACTTTTTTTCAACGTTCCCAACTTGATCTTTGGCAATATACTATTACGGTATTAGAGCATTGGTTATTTTAATGCTGATGGTGAGTGTTGTGCAGACATTTCTTGGAGGAATCTCTTTTTTAAATTCATCCTCCTTTTTTGCATATTTTTTTAGTTTTCAACCTTCTAACCATGTAGTTGAAGGGTTCACCACACGAGGCTTTGAAGCTTTGAGCAGGTTTGGTTACATTCTGATTTAAGTCTTTATTATTGGTAATTTTTGCATTTTATAGGATTGGTGCATTGGCATTCCGGTATCAACTTTATAATAGTAGAGTTCTGATCTAATTTTTTTAGTATTGTCTTTATTGTTTCCTTCCATCCAGATTGGCGTGTTGTTTCCTTGACCTGCGTTATAACTCAGTTATACCTGTGGTCTTTCCTCTACGCCATCTTCATTCATCTCGGATCTGCATGATCTTCTAGTTTCACTTTTTTAGTTGATGGCGTTTTGTTTTCGTATTGCTATTTGTGAGGCGTTATATTTTTTTCTAGGCACTATCTGTATTTTCATAGAATTTTTTTGGCAGTCATCTTATTTTATTTGTCATTGGCGTCATGCCATTCCTTCTGCCTCCATGTAGTCATATACCTTGTGGAATCTTTGGCCTTGGTGTTTGATTCTTTCCTTCCATCTCGCTTTCTTGCCTAGTAATTGCACATGAGCAAAAGATGTTTGTCTACCCTTGCATTTTTGTTTGCATTATTCTCTGTTTTTGGCATTAAAACTTTTTTTTTCTTCTTGTGGTGCATTCTATCCTCGTCGCTCTTCTTGTTAGTTGGTTCGCCTTGTTATTTGGCACCTCACTGTCTTAACTCTCTTTGTTTTTTATTGCTTTGCCCATGTATTTGCTCTTTTGCAATCTGGTTTGTTTCCAAGATTTTTTGATAGTTTGGTTCAGTTCGCCATCCTTGACTATTTCTTCTTTGCACTTTATAACACTAAGAATCTGCAGCTATGCATTCTTGAGCTCACTTTGCTAACGCTTCTCTTGGTTCAACACATTTATCTCAGACTTCGCTTATTATTCTGTTTGTTTTATGTATTTTTTTAAAATAATGTTCCTTTTTAGTGTTGCATTACTTTGCATGCCTTTTCTTAGCTCAGAGTTATTTATGTTATACTTTTAGCTTCTAACACCACCTATCTGTAGGCTATAAACGTTTTTATTGCAGGTTATAACACTCTTATTTCAGGTTATAACGTTTTATTCTCAGCCTCCATGTGGCACTGTGAATCCATTAGCACAGGTTTGCTTCTCTTTTACTTGTTTATCTTTGTTTGATTGACCTGTGGTTGAGCATCTGAGTCCTCGGTTCTCATGGTTTGTGTAGTCTTTTCTTTGCACTGCTCCCATCACATCCTCAGTTCACATTTACCCCTTATTGCGCAGTATTGTAGTCTCTTGTAGATTTTATCCGTAGACTCGGGTTGTTATCCTGCTATGCAGTCCATCATGGAGTCTTCCCTTTTTTGACCCTTTTATTTTCTCCTCTTTGCGCATTTCCATTCTCTTCTGTTCCTTGCCTTTTCTAACAGCTTGATAACTTTTTGATACTATTGTAAATGTATTTTGATTCCTTTAGTATCGCCTTTCATATGCGTTCAAGTTTTTTTTTAAAAGTCTTATCTATTTTTTGATGAAATATATCTATATATTAACTTAACAGAAATATATAAATAATTCACAAAAAAATATAGGTGGTATGAGAGCACGCCACATCACACTAGGCAAAGCTTAGGAGCAAAAACAAAAGTACCACTAACAACTAGGCAGAGCCTAGGAACAAGTCACAAAGCCATAATAAAAGATAACTTAAGCAACAAAGCCTTATTTACTTTTAATATCACAAAAAGCTCTTTGTGATGGTTGTGAGCATTCATTTCAAGGTCATTTAGTTATTTTGACGTGTTATTTTTTTTTAATCCATGTCAAACTATTTTTTTTCAATTTCAATAAAAAGAAATAACATTCATTCCCACGTGGAATGTAATTTTTTTTACTAAATTCAAGTTATTATCATTTATTAAATGATTGATATTTTAAAAATCTTTACATAAATGAGTTTTTAGGCTTTACTTTCAACAGTTTCATAGAAAGTTTTTTTTAGTTATGTTAATTCATCAACATGCTTTTCTTAAGCGTTCTAATTCAGTGGTAAAGTTTTTCAAATCAAGTTGTGGTTTTTTCTGGTTCTTATAAATTAAACCAAAATCTTTTAAAACTACAATAAACTGCCACGTTGAATTTAAATCCATCATTTTGGTGTAAGCTTACATTTACATATGAATTGATCGAAAGTTTAGTAGTACAATTTTTTTCACGCAAGTCTTATTTTAAGCATTATTGATTTTTCATTGTAAGCTTAAAACTTGTGTGCAATGGCATTCAAACTAGCTATTTTTTTAGCTTTTCACAAATTTTCGCATTAAATTGATTTGAAAAATGATGAAATTAGTGTCTTTCAACGCCAAGTTGCATGTCAAAATGACACTTTAAATGTTTTACATGCCTCTTTTATCGAGCAAATTACCACTATGCAAAATTCTATTGACTTGTTAAATTCAAAATTTGAATCTTTTACACATAATAATAGCTCTTTTGACAATCTAAATTGTGCTTTTACAACTTGTACGCCTTTGGATACTTCTACCAACCCCGACTTAAAAATCATGCACAATATGAGCTATTTGGGTGGTGAATTTGGTAAATGTGCAACATGTATTTTTGAATCTATTTTGTCTGCTTCTAATACAAATTGTACAGGTCTTGGTTTTGATGATTTTATTGCTTCTAATGCAAATTTGACCTCTTATTGTCTTCCACATTAAAAAACTTATAATGCAACTCCTTTTGATTATACTGCTTCTAATGCACACTCTTTGGTTAACAATGTTAAACCTTGTGCACATTGTAAAAACCACGAGCATCGTATAACTAAATGTTGAACATTGCATCTATGCAAATTTTGTAGTAACTCCACAAAAGACATTGTGTTGTTGGAAAATGACTAAATCTCCTACTTCTAATGATAAAACTATTTGGATTCCTAAAAAAAATGAATCTTCTAGAGACTTTGATATGTCTTCTTGCGATCATTCTTCTAATGCTTCATGGAGAATATCTTTTGCAAGTGACACATCTTCTGTCTCCATTTTGATTAAACTAAATCACTTTTCTTGCATTCTTTGCTTTTTATTGCATAAGATATATGCTTTGATTTTATTGACCAACTTCTTTTCGTGCAGGATATTTCACTTTGTGATGGAAGTTGTCTTTGCTCCAATTGTCTTTTTTGTATATTTGCTTTTATTACATTATGCATGTAGATTGTATTTTTGACATATTAGTTATTTAACTTGAAAGTTTGATGTTAGCTAGTTTGTCTTGCAGGTTTTGTGGATCATTACTCATTTTGGTTGGTCTTTATTCCATGACGGATTGATCACCTTGTCCAAAGATGATTTTTGGAGATTCTTGGAGATCACACTTTCATCCTTGCTACTTTTGGTGCCACCTTCTCTTCTTTCTTCTCTAAAATTTTGTAATTCATCTTGAAGGAAGTTTCTAGTAAGGGAGAAATCATTGTAATTTCAACTCCCTTTTTCTTTGTAAAAGATTTATCCACTTTTGTAATCACAATTTAAGTTTAAGGGGGAGTGTTGGAGAATTACCCTTAATTTGGGTTTTTCCTATAGGTTTATAAGCTTATCCTAAGTTTTATATATGTGTGCATTTAATGTATTTATAAATGCACTTTATTCTAGTCTTTTAAGGTGTCACTAACTTCTTTAATCCACTTGTTAGATTTAAAATTACTTACATGTAATTCCTCTCTCCTTACATGACACACATCCTCCCCATTTTTCAGAAGATTAAAGACACACGACACATGCTGGAGTTTACACTTGTAATTCCTTATTCCCTGTAACTCTATTTATTGAGCAACTCTTCCTCATTCTTCATGTTCATATTCATGTGGTACAATCTTGATCTTGCTCTTGCATCCTTGTGATGCTCTTTGATCTAAAACCATTCTCTCTCACTCTTCACCTCTTATGCTATTGTACATGGAGTGATTCTTGTTGCAAGGCTTCTTAATAGATTGTGGGGTTTTTTCACTGTTAGAAGGTTTTCCCTACTTATCAAATCTCGTCTCCGATTTGTGGTTTGCTCATTTTATCAAAATAATATTGTTGCTTTATGTATTATCCTTACTTGTTCTCAACATTCTCAACTCGATCTTTGGCAATGTGCTATTATATTTGTTGAAAAAGAGGGTAATTAATCCAATAGATTTAGGGGTCCCCTATAAAATCCTCAACCTAAAAGTAAAAGTTTGATGGTGTTCAAGATATTTATGCAAAATGATGGTGCCATCCACAATTGTCAAAAATGCTCAACATTAAAAGCTAACTTGGCATCAAGCGCTTGCAAGGGAAAGATACGAGTGATCTGAATGTATTATTGGTACAAATACCCTTTTTGACAAATATTTTGATTGTTTTTCTCTATGGTAGGAGAAGGCAAGGAGCAATCAAAGAGTATCTTAGGGGAAGATGTTGATCAATATAGATGTAAATGGATTGAAGGAGAAAACTAGTCTAGAAATGCCAACAACATTGACACCTAGTGGAACCCACAAAGGTAATCCTTTTTTAAGAACAAAATACCAAATATGGGGTAGCTTTTAGGCTTGAAGTTGAAAAAACATATTACAAGAGTTTTACGTGGGAAACCAGTACAAGTATAAAACCCACGGTCAAATCAACATCTTCCATTAATGATCCAAGGAACATACCATGATTTGATTTCATAGGGAACCGGTCTTTACATAACCCAAAATTCCTTTCTTCTCACTCCTCAATAATAATTCTTCGCTACTCTTCATAGTACAAGAATGTACTTCCTTATGATATATTTCTTTCTTACATTGGTAAGTTTGATATATATATGGTGATCGGTTATAACCTTGAATGGTTATGCCTTTTCACCTCACGACTAATTATATTAGTTGTTATATATAAATATGTTGATATATAAGTTTATATTTAATAAAAACTTTTAGGACATATGTTTGTTTAATTATTCGAGCTCACAATAGGTGTGTCCCCACAAACATTATGTGTTCCAACAATCCCACTTAATGTTTATTGGGGATGCATGCCATTATTACCTTTTTATAAAAAGGAATTACAATCCCTAAATCATATAGGATGATTTAGGCTAGCATGTTAAAGAGATTATCTAATAGATAATTTCCCTAAGTTCCTCATGGATAGATGCTTATATAAAATTTTTGGAGCCTTTTATAATACAAGGAATCTCCATTACATAGTGCCTTTTTGGGTTCTCTAGAAACTCAAACAGTGTGATGTTTACACAATATTACATAGGGTGCAGCTTACCCAAAATTTAGAGTTTGTGAAGATAGAAAGTATACTTTCAAGGGAAAATTGGGCAACAAAATCAACTTAGACAATGCACTAACAAACTGTTTGTTTGCAATGGATCATATGCCAAATCATGATAGATTAAATCCTTTAATTATGAGTATAGTCAATAGATCCCAAACCATGGTGCCAAACCTTTAACCCATAAAGAATCGTGAGTCTAAAACTATGATGAGGAGGTGCACCTTCAAAGTGATATGCTAGAAATGTATCTGAAAGCGCTACTGCTCCAAGACATAATGCGATGCATATCCCTTGCAAAGACGTATCTTAAACTAAAAGAAGGGCCAATAAACACAATTCCAAAATATAAGTTGTTATGATTGTTGACGCTGTGGATTGCACCCTTGAAAGAAGGCTTAGCTTCTCTCTTCCACGCGGCACAATGGAGACTTTCCTCTTGCTGTGGGCTTGGCAAAATTGAGGAAAGAATCTCTAGATAAGGGCTAGCTCCCTTTGATGCATCTCTGAGGTCTTCCACTACTACTGCTAATAATGGGGGGGGTGTGAAAAGGGAGAAGGATATAACCAAAATCGAACCTATCTAAACGGTGATGCACCAAATGATTTTGATCTACTCACTATATCAACACTTCAGACCAAAGAGGGTGAACAGACACTTTATCTGACAGAAAGACCAGACTATAGGGTGCTTTAAAAGGGGGCTTAATGAAGACACAAGGAAAATGAACTTACCACAGGCACTGCAGAAACACACTGTTAGATAGCTACTCTTTTGTCTCTACGCTCTAGATGAAGCACTTCCTATTAACCTGCAGAACTGGCCTTGGCTACACTAGATATGCTGGTGTCGATCTATGAAAGCATCAAAGCTAAAATGACTGAACACAGAATTGATACACATACATACTCAAAAGTATAACCAGTCAGATAGAGGTAAAACACATTCTATTGATCAAAGGTAAAATTTGGCAGGGCTTTGCCTTACACAAATGAGAGATCCCTTTCTCAACTGAGAGGTTACAATATATAGCATGAAGGAAAAGACTTTGGCGCCTTCTAGAACAAGCGGCCCATGATGTGTTGAACACCTAGGAAAGAGGAATTTGCTCATGCTGGTTTCATCCTTCTAGAAACGCCCTGAAATAACCATGCTGTAGATGTCACAAGTCTTGACTTTGCATCTTAAACTGTCTTAAATGTTCTTGCAAAAGCAAGGGTTGCTTTGTTGTTTGACTGACAAGGCTGCTTCTCAATGAAGTTTATGCAACTTGTTTGCTCATTAATGTAAAATGAAGAAAAATGGGCCACTTAGTGGAGATTATTTCATCTGCGGCAATAACTCCTTGTGTCGATGCTTTTCTGTGCCACCTGGATTGTTCTATCCGCTCCTGCACTTGGATTTTGTCTTTTCCTGTCAACTCGGGCTCCTTTCTCGACGGGTTGCTAAGTTTCCTTTTGGCCTAAAGGCCTTTGAATTCCTTCGAGTCCGCGCTTATGAGCTCTTTTGGGCTCTCTTCAACTGTTAACCCATTTCCATGTGCGGGCTTGTCCTTAAGCATTTGAAAATCAATGACTATCTTATCACTGTAAAATTGACGTCCATAGGCCCGTCGCCATTTGAAAGCCCAAGGCTATTTAATTGTCTTGAATTTGACGTCCGCGAGGACGTCACTGGACGTTTGAACCTCCAACTGCTAGTTCGCCATGCTGAAGTTGACGTTCTCAGGCCCGTCATTATCTTTGGTAACTCCTTCGGCTTCTCAATTCCTTCGGACATTTTGCCCGAAGGAAAACTTGCCTTCATGTCTTGGCCCTTTCTTTCGGTCTTTTCTTTTGATAAATTCCTTCGGACAAAAGTCCGAAGGAATTTGCCTTGGTTTCTTCCTTGTGAATTTATTCGGACAAAATGTCCGAAGGAATTCCTTCGGGCACTTTGTCAATTCCTTCAAGTACTTTGTCCGAAGGAATTCACCCTTTGGTTCTTCCTTGGATTTCCTTCAGACAAAAGTTTGAAGGAATCCCTTGTCTTTTTCTTTGGATTTCCTTCGGACAGAAAATCCGAAAGAATCCTTTGCCTTTTGCCTTGTTCTTTCTTTCGAAGGAGAAACCCTTCGGCCTTCTCTTTGATCTCTCTCTCAAATGTGTTCCCTGCCCTCTGCAAGGCACCTTGGGTCAAAAAATGTCTTTCGGAGCTTGCTTGAACGACCCCATTTGCCACCTGCTTGCCCTCCGCAAGGGCACTTGACCTTCGGAGTCTTTGTAAAGACTTGCATTTCTTTGAAATGGCCCATTTCTTTGCTGAAAGGCTTGTGCAAACTATCTGCCCAAAGTGAAATAAGCCTCCGAATCAGCCCGAAACATCTACAAGGCTCGAGTCACTTGGCTCTTTATAGAAACAGGGCAATTACAAAGGGGAAAAGGCACAATTGCAGTAAGGTGAATACATCAAAGACGGACTGCTAAGGATAGTAGGGAAGGAAGGGAGATCAATTTTTTGGCCTGAAGGACCAAAAATGGTCAACAATGATCTCCATAGGCTTTCCTTTGTATGGGAACTAAAACTTGGAAACAAAATCCCTATAGGTATTGAATATCATGATATTAGTTTTAATCTAACAAAGCTCGCAAAAGTGAGCAAGGGCATCGAGTTGTCCATCTAAAAGCTATCATGAGAGTGAGGAGGATCACATCATCAACAAACAACAATATATCAATCCATATAGAGTAATCTACAACCATGATCAAACTACGTATATTTCCTAGGAAAGTCTTTAAGCCCATTTATGTAAATACCAAAGAGGCAAGAGAGAGAACCCTTGTTTTACTCCAATAGTACTCTTAATAATGCCAGAGAGGTAGTGGGAAATTTAAAACTAGCCAACAAACATCTCATAGAGACTTGTGATGGCAGTAATACCAAATTTGAAATACCAACGACGCACAAATTTCAGAAAAGTAGATGACTCAGAACAAAGTCAACAACTTTCGTTAAGTCTATAAAATAAAATAAAAATAGAAGACATCGATGAGCCTTCTCAATAGTAGCTTGGAAGACATAACTTGTGGTTCAAACTATAAGTTTCTCCTAAAGCCTACATCTCTCATTGTAAAATTACCAACCTCCAAGTACTCAAAAAGTTTCATGTCCAACATATTCACATAAAGTTTGCCAAAGGTATACCAAATACTATTGGTCTTTTAGTTATTTTGGTTTGAGCTAATCCCCCCCGGCTTGTGAATGGGATGGATGATGTGTTATAACCAAGGTGGAAAATGATGCAAACAATCTCATTAGATAGGTATGTCATAGGGAAGGAAAGTGACGCGAGGCAATGTTTGAGAAATTTTGCTTGGAGTTCACATTATGCCACTTTGTTAGTGCATAAATTATGGACATCTCTTCAAATGTCACCTAGAGACAATAAAAGACAAGAAAGGCAAGGTGAAGAGACTCAAGCAACAAGCTTGGAATATCATAAAGAGAATTGGCAAAGTAGACTTAGGCTAAAGGGTCGGTGTCCAAATTGGGAGGTTTCCTCATAAGGAGGGTGTGCCAAACTATATATAGGGAATGATTGATAGCATCAAGGAGCTCATGTCACATAGACACAAGAAACATTTCTTTCGTCGAAATAGACACCAATAATCTCTACAAACAAATAGATGGAAGGTCATATGCTAGGACAAAATGGAGCCTGTGAGGCATAGATTTACATTTGTCATTATACCAACAATTAATTGAGCAATAACAAGGAGATTTAGAAGGATAAACTATGTCGGGGAAGGAATCAATACGTTTGAGATCCTATGATAGGATATACAGGCAATCCTTTCCATCTTTTCCCTAATACAATTAGTACGTTGACTATAATAATCTTTGATAATTTCTATAATCATTGATTCTCCAAGTGTCTTTTAAGAAATCCTTCTTTACACACAAGGTAGACACCCCACTATGCTCAAGGATTTGAGCATCAAAAAATAAGGGGTACCATTCTAGTTATATTAATGACTTTACAAGATCCAACATTTCAAAGGTAGTTGTCTCTTCAATGGGGTAGCCCTTCGACATTGGTGCAATCAACAATCATATTGAAAGTGTTCATTTTATGGCCTGATCAAGTTTTTGTCTCAAAGTTCTCCATCACGGAAATAAAAACTAAGCTACTAAGAGAATTGCATAAACCAACTAAAGAACCCATAATTATGGAATATCATAGCCAAACTAAAACGTTCATTGGCCTGCAAGCCCCAAGCTTATTAACACAACAAAATAACAATGTTATACAGACTAGCATGGCAAAAAACCAATGTTTTTAAGACATGTATAAAAGGGTATTTTTTAATATCCCATTTTCAAAATTAACAGGTGGAAGACACTTGGCCTATCCTGCTTTCCTGTAGGTTAAAGGGTAAGTGAAAGGGAAATCAGATTTTAATAATTATTTAAATTGCCTGAACAATAATTTTAATTATTTAGAATATTAAGGCAATTTATTTAATTATTAAAGAAGGGCCTTATTTGATAATTATTTAATTTGCTTGAAAAGTAATTTTAATTATTTTGAATATTAAGACAAATTATTTAATTAATTAAAGATAACTTGCTCATCAAAAAATAATTTTAATTTGGAAAAGAGGAATGACTTGTTGGCTCCAAGGCATTCCCAAAGTCAGATGCCACATGTAGAAGACATTCAAAATTGGAAAAAAGGAATTAATTACTGGCTTTGGGAGAGAAAAAGCGATTTAAAGATCAAATCACTTTTATTTTAAATCCTCTACATGGATCGCCACACTTGGGAAGATAAGAAAAAGATATAAAAGAAGATGAAGGATCTCATTTTTGGGGACGTCTGATCCATGATTACAATTTATACTTTTGGAGATTCGGAGCGAGGCTCTTAATTTTTAGCCTTTGAGGACGAAAACCCTCATTGGATCCTATTGAAGACGAAGACCCTCAATAGTCACAATACTTGAGGACGAAACCCCTCATTTGTTGCTTTGGTGGCTTCATCCGGAAGTCACAAGTGATCTTCATATTTATATTGTCGGAATAGCAAGTGATCTTCATCCATGCTAGGGCACAATTCAGTTTTAACTTTTGACAGCGTTTTAGGGCTATTTCGTCCATTTCCAGCTTGGGCGACCTTGTTGGGAATTTTGGGACAGCTTTTGGGTGGCTTCTTGTGGTGGGAAAATTCTAATACTTGTTTTGTTTGAGAGCTGCCATTTTTATGATTATTTTGAGCCATCATTTGCATTGTAATTTCAAGTATTTCGGAAGATATTTCTTTGAAGTTTTCAGCTGTGTTTTTGGCTAATAATAAATTCCAAAATTCTGTACTTTGATGTTGGAATCTATATTTGTCATAATTCTGCATTTATTATCCAAGGGTTTTCATGTGATGTCATATTTTTGAGATTTGTGGGAAAAAAGGGTAAAACGCTGAAATATACCTTGGATGCTAGGGTTTGGTTGATCAATTCCATAATTTTATTTTAGTTGCTGCCCTAAAACAGAAAAAACCAGATTTGGTGTCTTTTATATTTCCTTTCCAGATTTTTGTGTTGGGATAAGGAAAGGGTTTTCTGAAAAATCCATCCAGCCCTAAAAATCCCTAAAATGGGGACATTACATATTTTCATATCTTCGGAGTTCACATAAGAATCAATTAATTGTGCCATAGGATATGGATACAAATGATAAGAAATAAATCAAATAGGTGGAATGCAGGGTCCTTTGTCTTTTAATGTGGTTAAAAGATACTGAATGAATGGGTCTCTACTGCACCTGATCTCAAAATTGCATATGGGACAAATGCCTTCACGTTAGCTTTCCCACCACTGTTGTAGCTCATTTGCCTTCTGTAGTTGCTATAGCTAAATATACATATTTATATATGGTGATCACATATTTGCATTTACACAAATTTGACTTTATTCATGATCTTTACCCCTGCTTGTAGAAACCACTCTCCCGCACCATATCTGTGTTTTCTTCTCAATTATATTACTCTATTTTCTGCCAATTCAAACTTTAATCTTGAAACTAAACTCGAGATACCTTACACACCTTTGATTTATCTTTATGTAAATTAGCATTTAGATCCAGTCACATTGTCTAGCTAGTTTTAGCTCCAGTCTCATTGACTATTGTTGGCCTCTCGAGGGCATTAATAATTTAATACTCCCTCTTTCTCTCAATTGTCCACTCTTACTTGTCCACAAGAGCATTTTATTTGAAAAAAAGAAGTTTTTTGTAGTTCAAGAACCTATTGTCAAACAAAAAACATTGTACTGTTGACTTATGCTTACCTTGGTATAGTTGTACCGGGTAATGCTGTAATAGGAGGAATGGTCTCTGAATCAAGATTAAGCTGCGAACAAATCTCTTTAAGAAACGGACCAATAGGTGAATCTAACAGTTCTTCAGAATTTGTTAGTACAGTGAACCTGTGATTGTGACTGTTGATTAAGTACTAATTAAATGATTAAAAAAACATCTATTTATTGAAGCAGAGTTTTAGAAAACTTTTATATGCCAATGAATTGAAGAATCATAAGATCCTAGAACCGTAACAGGGCACATACGCATCATCACCACCAAGAGCTGCAAATGGGATGATTATCGCCTTAAAGCGGCTTGCCATACGAACAAAGTCTGTCGAAGGTTTCCACATCAACTTGTAAGATTCACCCTGCAGTTTACACATATTTGAGCAACAATGATGTTCACAACTAATCATTTTTCTCCTCCTAAAAAATTTCATCAAAGAGCGAACACATTATTTCATTCAGAATAGAACCTCAGAAAAACTATTAGTAGTTTAGTTCTAAGTTCAGTGAGACAAGTCACCCATAATAAATGGCCAACTTAACTCACTTTTTTCTTGTTCACTTCCCTTGCTCCTCCAGGAAACAGAAGAATGCTCTCTCCATCCTGCATTATTGATTTGAGTTAAAGCATACAAAACACAGCCTTTTCCTACAGGTTAATCTAATGTTCTGTTTACGTATCAGCACAATCAACATTATTCCACTTCAGCATTCATGATTCTGTAAGATATCAGCCACACAAAAGAAACTTTTTGAGGTTATCATAATGTATCTTAAATGAACCTCGAGTTTGATAGAAAGCTTTCACAAGAGATCCAAATGTTATAAATAGCACAGGATTTCATTAAAGAATCATATCAGAGCCCTAAGTGATTTGTTAAGCCTGGTCTCCTTGTTAAATAGGTTAGCTAATTCAAAACTAAGGCGATGGAACCCATGGCACTCAAAATGGATTAATAAACCCTACTGATAAATTGATAATTGGGTTAACGAAGGTTGAGGTACCATAATTGAAACACAGTTGAGATTAAGATGCTTTTAGAATGTTCAAAAACATAATGAATTGCAAACTTCCTTTCTCATTACTTCTAGAGGAATAATGCGTGTTTGTCTATCTTCTCCATTCTTGTAAGTTGTATATATTATGTATTTTTGATGTTAATTCTATTGCTTTGCTGATTTTTGTTTGCTACAAAGAGCCACACTAGTGATGAATACTATGTGTGGAATCATAATTATACAACATGAACATAACACAGGAGAATATGAGAGAACAATATCTTTATTTCATAGATAGTGTACGGTACATTGCTTGTTACAGGGAGGACCTGTCAGATCAGCACCCTCACCCCAACATTCAACTTTCTATTTGTAAGAAAAACAGATGTCGGTTGAGACACAACCGTCAACCCCAATGGATCATAACGAACTATAACTAATACATACACTACCAAAGCTGACAATACAGTCATTAACAACATAACAAAGTCGGCTATCAAAACATTTAATTCATTAATATGTCAAGGAGTCGAGGACAATACTTAATGATAACAAGACAGACTACAATTTATTGATGATGCCTTCTAGAAGCTATAAGTTTATAGCACTTTCAAGAATATACCCTCAAAATAGTAAAATGGTTTTATTGGGAAAGTTTTCATTTTTCATACTAACCTAATAATATGTTTTCTTTTTTCCATGCTAACAGTAACAATCTAGTGAAGGCTTGTTCCTTACAAAAAACTATATCTGGGCCACAAACTTACAAGAATGACATCTGAGATATCAATCTATTGGAAAATGTTATGACTATTTGTATCAACTCCGTGCTTAAAATTGTGAGCCATTCAAAATTCCTAATATGGATGAGTCAACTCTCCTTCTGGTCTATGTATTCCCTTTTGATTTGTCTGGTTACAAATTTCTATTTACTCTCATATTAAGGAATGTTTTAACATGTTCTATAGAAAATAAAATCTTATAGGAGCTATTAAAAAATAGGGTCACTATTATGAATCATTTATTAAAAAATTCAAAATTTCCAACATAGATGCATTTTATCAAAAGGAAAATACAACAAAACAAAATGCTATACCTATGAAGCATAGTCACCAAGAGATGCATGGTACGTGTATGAGGATGGAGATAGAGACACCAATTTCAAATCAGGGTATGGCGGTATATGAATAAGCATACAGCTACTGCCTACATATTACACACACACACACACAGATTCACCATGAGATGTGGGTACGACTACCACCTTGTTCCTGTCCTTGAACCTAAGTGTTTATGCTTAGTGCTATGAAGCAAAAAATGTTTTAACATGCAAATTTTATGATGACCACCTCAACAAGCGTTCATAGATCATTATTTATTTATTTATTGCTCCCTCTCTTGGTGAGGTCCTCACCTCGAGGACACTTGGATATAAGGAATCTGCAAATTTTTATGGCACACAATTCGATTGATTGCTATTGGAGTCCTTTGTAAGACAAGAAGCAATGCTATTTTACATGAAGATCTGGCTCCTCTCAGCTTAGGGCAGTTGATAAGTTTCAAGGAGGAATTGGCTTTGCTTGTTAAGGTCAAAAACAAATGTTTCCTCAAAGATTTTGAGTCATTGTTTCTTGGGGCACAAGCTCAGTTGTTAAAACTAGAAACTTGATATGGTGGAATCTCTCCAATTAGAATTTTTTTCTTACATCCATATGGAAACACGGGCACTAGATAAGTCTCTGGTTGCAAAATATAAGCAGCTATATAAGATTACTAATGTTTCCAGAAATCTCTACCACCAAGGTTTCCAGTATTGCCAGAAAGGTGAAAGCTAGAACATAAGCTACTGGTTGTACAGGTATAAATTCAGTACACACTATCAACAATTGTACATATCATTGAGGCCTACCAAGTTCCGGCAATGGTTAACTTATGATCAATGCCATGAATGATCCACAGAATTTACCTGCAAAGGATGAGAATGGTTCAAAATAAACACACATTTTGCAATGATGACAATGCAATAAAAAATTGTTATTTCTGCCCTCAAATCCAATCCTATAATGTATGCCAATTACCTTTACTTTAAAAAATAAAGTTTTAAATTGACATGATATTCAAGGAAAGATGCACCAGTAGAAGTAACACTATTGAAGGAGAAATACGGAACAAATTATTGCATAAGCCACTACCTTTAGCAGTTGATAAGCCGTAAATTTGCTCGCTTTGACATGGCCATACCTGCACCAATCAAATAGCATTCAATGAATTTTACAAAGCTTATCATTTGACAATAGAACAAATAATCTTTCAGAAGTGCTAGCCCCGAATTTGAGGCATGGAAATTCTGTCATCATAAAATATGTTACTTAGCTTGATTAATTGACCAGAATGTTGTTCCTATTTCATATGCAATCAATAACTGCAGTTAAATCTGACAATTGGAATATAAATTGCTTCAAACAACAACCAAATTTCATAATAGAAAGCTTTAGTCCCATCCTGTTTTAACATAGGCTATATTTTAAAAACCAATTATCTCTAGAAATGACTGAAAAGTGACCAACCAAACCTGAATGCTTTGTTTTATTTGGCTTCTTGTATGTCACAAGTGTTGAACTGTGATTGCAAGAGAAATAGAGATTAACAATGTTGCCAGACATGCTTTATGTACCGCCCAAAAAGCATCTTTATCGATCTGACTGGGGTCAATGGCATTGGGAATGACTGATAAGAAGTTTAAGCCATATCCTAAAAATATTGAAAAAAAATTAAAAAACAGAGGCGAAAAAACCACTTACTCAGTATAGAGGAGCGTCAAAATGCCTCCCTTCTCACATGAACTCTTCTTTGAGCTCATATTTCGAGGGTTTGTGGTGCAAATTTTCTTTTGTATTTTCTATGTTTTGTATTTTTTTGCGCACACATATATATTTAATCATTTTTATATAATTGCCAAAGCTCTTCTGGATAATCTGCATGGAAGTTTTTGTCCAGCCATATCATATTCATAATTCAATGTTTCCCAAAACTATGCCAATTCTATATCAGATATATTGACCATATATATATACACTTCTATCTATGCTTGTACAACTTAGGAGATCAGTAAATGAGATTTGAAATTAGAAAGACTGAGCGTGCACATGCAACACGTCTGTTGGTCTTCATAAACATTTCTACTTTACCAGATTGGAAGCACGTTACCAAGTCCAGAAATCCAGATCCGTTTGGGAGGACAAAAAATTCTGGAATGCTTGAAGAAGTTTCGAAAAATTTGGTCCGGAATATATGCATATATATGTGTGTGAGCACAGTTTGCATGTTATGTAAGCACAGTTTTATAAATATGCAAAATTGACAAATGCAATGAAAAACATTAATAACATAATATAAAATTTTAATATTAGATAATATTTATGGTTGTTGGGCATAATTTTTCTAGAAAATGTATTTAAAAATTAAAAAAAAAAAAAAAAAAGAAAAAACAGGGCCAACCCAAACCAAACTTATTCAGGCCAGCCAAAAAAATCCTGATCTGGCCAGATTTTGTACAGATCCAACCATATTTGGTGGCTATGACTGGTAGGGATCCTAGACCATATGGGCTCTTTTTATTGCTCAAGACATCATTGGGTCTAATCTTTCAAACAAGGCACACAACGATCTAGTGGAGTTTTTGGTTCTAATGGATTTGCTTGCCTAAACCAGAATATCTAACAAGCATGCTAGGTATATTAAGTTACAGATCCGAAGTAATTTGTAAGGTTTGAGAAGACGTTGCTACTACAAATTTGCAAATGCTAACAAGTTGTTGATTTAATGAATTACTACCGAAATTCAACATACAAGGCCCCGATTGATGTGAGATACAAAAACCCGCAGCTCCATCCACCCAATTATGCAGAAATGGAATATGCGAATGCGCATCATTGATACCAACGGATACAAAAATTACTCCGAAGGATCTAGATGTTTCCCCCATCAATCAAGGTGGAAATGTATTTAGATTTTCAAATCACTAAATACCCAAGTAGTAACGAAGGTAACCTAAATCTGTCATTTCAAAATGTTTCATCAATTTTGATTTGATTTTTGAAATGTGTCTTTCATTATTTCTTGTGATGAGTAGATCATTCACATATACAACTAAAATACAATTATTTTGACAAAAAGTGTTGCATCTTCAAATTCAAAACGCTTAAAAATCATGCTCAAGAGGTGCTTAGTGACCTTTTCATACCATGCTCTTGGGGCTTGTTTCAATCCATACAATGATCTTACCAACCTAGACACTTTGTGTTCTTGGCCGTCAACTGCAAAACTATTGGCTGATTCATGTAGACTGTTTCTTTGAGATCAACATTTAGAAAAATAGTTTTCACGTCCATCTGATGAACTTTCCATCTGTTTTGTGTTGTTAGAACCAACAAAGCCCAAATAGCAGTCCATTTGGTTGTTGGTGCAAAGGTCTCATTGTAGTCTATCCCTTATTTTTGGCAAATCCCCTTACGAAAAGCCTTGCTTTGTATTCGTCAAGTAAGCCATCTACTTTGTATTTGTTTAGAAAGATCCACTTGCAACCAATGTGCTTACAACCGATTGGAGGATCAACTAACTCCCAAGATCTATTTTGACCAAAGCATAATATTCCCTTTTCATTGCTATTCTCCATACAGCTAAGCTTTTCAGCGTGTTCAAAAGAAGTAGATTCTGAATCAAAAGCGATGTTGACGTCTTCTTTTCGAGGGTCATGTTGATGCAGTGGATTGCACCCTTGATAGGAGGTTGAGCTCCTGCCTTCCACACGTCACAATGGAAACTCCCCTCTTGCCTGTGGGTCTGGCAAAACTGGGGGGAGAGTCTCTAGATAAGGGCTAGCTCCCTTTGATGTATCTCTGAGGTCCTAGATTTCCTATTGCTAACAATGGGGGAGGTGAAAAGAGAGAAGGATGCTGAAAACAAAACCTAAACTAAACGGTGATACACCAAAAAAGTTGATCTGCTTAGCTTGAGCATACACTTTTCACCAAGAATAAGCTGATATACACTTCAATTGATATGAGAAACTCTTCTACATCAGTGAGCTAGGGGTCCTCTGGAGATACAGGGAGGAAGAACTATCAAAGGTGTTCTGAGACACACTTTGGCAACCTATTCACATACACCTATACTTTGCTGCGACACTTTTGGCAGACCTGCAAAAGAAGAAACTTCACAATACACTAGACATGTTGGAATCGTTCTGTGAAAGCATAAAAGAAAATGACTTAATACAAAACGAAAACATAGACATATGCGTGAGTGCAAGTTCAAATGGAGGTAAAAAATTCCTAAGTCTTGATTCAAGGTAAAATCCGGCAAAGTTCCGCCTTACAAACCAAGAGATTTTTAGGCAGAGCTTTGCCTTACATGCTAAGAGATCCGCCCTCGAATGAGAAGTTTACAATATAGATAGAGAAGAGGAAAAGACTTTGGCCCTTTCTGGAAAAGACTTTGGCGCCTCTTTTTTACAAGTGGCCCATGTGCGTTTGAGAGCATCGGGAAGAGGAAGTCGCTGTTGTTGATATCATCCTTCTAGAAGAAGCCTGCTAGAACCATGCTGTGTAATCGCCGGTCTTGACTTTGGCATTCAAACATTAATGTGAAAGCACGGGCCGTGCCTCTTTTTCTGCAAACAAGACTACTCCTTTCAGAAATTCACGCAATTTGTCTGATTATAAATGCAAAGTGGAGAAAACAGGGTGCGCCGTTCACTGTTTGCGCCTCTTGATCACCGCTTGGCAGGCACTATTCCAATTGCAGGAGTAAATCCTTGAGTCGACACCTCCCTTTGCCACCTAGACTGTTTTGTCCGTTTTTGCACTTTGTCTCTTCCTAGTTTTGTCTTCTCTATCTCCTTCGACCCTCGGAGGCTATCTTCTTGGCGGGTCGCTGAGTTCACTCGCGGCATGTTCTTAAGCTTTTCAAAATCAACGGCTATTTCATTGCCTTAAATTTGACGTTTGTGCACTTGTCACTGGGCGTTTGAACCTCCAACGGCTAGTTCGCCGTGCTCGATTTTGACATCTTCGGGCCCATCACCCCTTGGAATTTCTTCAGCTTTTTTTTGCTCTGGTCGAGCTTTTGTCTTAGTCAGGTATTTTTCCCGCGGACAAAATGTCTGCAAGAATTATCTTGATCATTTCCTTTGACCTTCGGAATTTCTTCGGGTTATTCCCCTGCGGCTTTTCTCGAATTTCTTCGGACTTTTTGTCGAAGGAATTCCTTCGGACAAAAGTCCGAAAGAAATCATTTCTTGCTTTTGCTTTGTCCCCTTTTTTATTTCACAAGATTTTCTTTCGAAGGATTTCTTTAGACAAAATATCCGAAGGAATTCCTTTGGACATTTTGTCCGAAGAAATTCTCGTCCTTTGCTTTGTAAAAATTTCCGAAGAAAACTTAACTTCTCTGTAAAAATTTCCGAAGAAAACTTAACTTTTTGGCTTTCTCCTTGATCCCTTTGCAAGTGTTCCCTGCCCTCCGCAAGGGCACTTGGAATGGTTCATTTTGCGCTCGACTGCCCTCCGCAAGGGCACTGGTCCTTTGGGAGACTTTCTTGAACCTTCTGATTGAACCAAACGTTGAACCAACTCATTGAACCGAGCCGTTGAACCAAAACGTTGAACCGAGCCATTGAACCGACTGAGTTAACCAAGACATTGAACCGACTGCTTGAATCAAACCAATTGAATCAAGCCGACTGAACCGAAAATGGTTCAAAGTTCAAGTTCAAAGTTCTTGGAAAGCTCATGTCGTTGAACCCCGACGTTGAATCACTTTTCCAACCTTAAGGAAAGGTGTCTTGAATCATTTTTCGCTCTCTTTCCTTGTGAATTTCCTCGGACAAGAGTCTGAAGAAGCTTTGTAAAAGCCCTTGCATTCTTTGAACTGGTTCATCTTCTCCCGAAAGATTTGTGCAACCCGAATTCAACTGGCTTAGAACAACAAGGGAAGAATGGGACCGATTTTGGCCTGTTGGACCAAAAATGGTCAACAGGGCATCCAACGTAAGCTTTTTTTTATCTTAGCTTGAATTTCTTCTAGAACCTTGTTTGATTGCTAAGCAACTATATGTGCACTTCAAGTGCGTATTTTTCCAACCTCACCAGGTTTGACATCTTTCAATGTATTTGTGGTCTATTGTCAACCTAGAGTTCCACCCTGAATCGAAGATGTGCTGAAATGGCCAATCCTCTCTCTGGTTGAAACAATGGGATCTTCTCACAAGGGTGGGTGCCTCAATGGTGAGAAGAACCTCCAAAGAAGGCTGGTTCCTGTAAAATGTATCAATGGATCTCTACTTTGTGCTGCAAATCTACCATGAAAAAGGGAGAAAGAAACTTGAAAGGGAAATCCTACCTAGTGACGGTGATACACCAAAACGTTGATCCACTCTACTTGGAACCTTGAACATTGAATCAAACAAGGGAAAAAGACCTTTGATTTCAATTGATCACTATGCATAAATATTTCATGAGAAGTTTCGATCCAATGACCAAAACATGAGGAAAAACGATGGAGAGAGGTCTGATACAAGACACTTTGCAACCACCTAACATCCACTTACAGCTTCAACAAAAGACATATAGAACACTGAACACGACCTGCATAATATGATAAGCTAGCAACTAAGTACGAATCAGAATTCGGGAAGGGAGAGAAATCTACAACATATGCAAATCGCTGAATGAATATACATTATGCCAACACTTGAAATCTGAAAGTACAGTCCTATTGATTGAAGAGGTTACACAACTCACCAATGGCAGAGTCTGGTCTTGCCAAGAGAAGGGTACAATTCAAGGCTGAAAAGCCAACTTATATAGAAAATTACAACCAAGAGTTGGCGTTGGAAAAATAGGAGAGAGGCTAAATCTGTCCAACTCAGTGTTTACAAAAAGTCTATTTGTCTTACATGAAGCTCCTTGGCGTCAGAAGAAATCGACAGTGAGTTTGTTGAAAGTCAAACTCTTACCATGCAAAAATGCTACGCCCACCTCCAAATGGCTCAAGAGGAAGTCCATATTTGGCACAATATGCAGAGTTCCGAATAGTAGGGATGACAATTTGACCTATGGGGCAAAATTGTCAACGTGGCCCATTTTTGCGTCTTTTTTAGAGTTGCTTGATGAATAGTTGGTGCCTCATTTTCTTGATTTGAAGCTCCTTTACTTTCTAACATATGACCACCTTTTGATGAAGTTTCATTTTCCTCCACAAGGGGAGAGTTATTTTCATTTACAAGAGTCAAGAGGAGATTCAATTGTTTCTCAATTACAAGTCCTCCCTTCATTATTGGGAACCTCCATATCAATATCCTTTAAATCATAAAATTTAGCATATTTTTCAAGTCGACAACACCAAACTCCATAAGGAGTCTTCATTTGAAGGGCTACTGATGGTGACCTGTTGCAAAGATACACTATTGTTTGAGTTGCTTCTACCCAAAAATGCAAATTTACCTTTTTGAAGTACAACATTGCTCGAACCATGTTCATCAAAATCCTATTCATCCTCTCAACTACTCCATTTGTTGAGGAGTGTAAGGGAATGCAAGATGATATTTGACCCCATTTTGCTTGAGATAGGCTTCAAACACCTTTGATGTTAATTCACCACCATTGTTAGTCCTCAATGTCCCAATACGAGATTGTACTTCATTTTCAATCATTGTTTGAAACTTTCGAAGGCTTTGTTAGGAGATGAATTTAATATTTAGATTTGCAACATCGTGGTGTGGCATATGGCAATCCCATGTCTGGTGGTTTTTCATATGTGTCGGGCGTGACTGGGTGAGGGTCATAGGGGGAGCCCCTGACCCGATTTTTTATCGACTGTACAACTGCATGACATTGTACGATACCATACAACACTGTACAATGCTTCTAGATTGTACAATGTGGTATGACTCTTCTAGAAGTCTTACAACACAATTTCTAGATCCTTCTTTGGTCTATATAAAATAACCATGACTCTTTGAGGTTAGACAAATTATTGTAATTCTGATTTGCTATTAATAAAGTATGACAAAGAGATCCTTTGCCTTGCAGTTTTTCCCTGATATATTTTCAAGGTTTTTGTTGTCAACTTGGAGTTGCACCCTGAAACGAAGACGTGCTAAAATAGCTAATCCTGTCTCCAATTGAAACAATGGGATCTTATCATGGGGATGGGTGCCTCAATGGTGAGAAGAACCTCCAAAGAACGCTGGTTCCTGTAAGATATATCAATGAGGATCTCAACTTCTATGCTACAAACTGCCTGGGGAAAAGCAGAAAAAGAACTTGAAAGGATATCCTAGCTAAAACAGTGATACACCTAATTTGTTTGATCCACTCAAATTGAGCTTCTAAGAACACTGATTCAGACAAGGAAGAGGCATAACTTCAACTCCAATTGATCAATACACATAAGCACTTCACGAAAAGGTTTTGTCTAATAATCTAAGCTTGAGGGAAATGTAGAAATAGCCCTGATGAAAGGCACTAAACAACCACTAATATCCACTATAAACTCAGCAAAAGACACTTTTAACACAGAACGTGACTTGCATATGACCAGCTAGTAACTAGGTATGAATCCAGATTTGACAAGAAAAAAATCTATCACTTAGGCAAATCTATAACAAAAGTACACTATACCAACTGCTGGAAATTGAAAAAAACACAGTCCTCTTCTTATTGATTCTGAAAAGGTTACAGCACAATCTTTGGAAAAAAATTCTTGCCAAAAGAGAGATGATTTAATACAACGCTGAAAGCCATTAATATAAAAAATTACAACGGCCAAGATTGGCATTGGAAAAAAAGAGAGGCTAAATCCATTCAACTAAGCCTTTACAAAAAGTCTATTTTGTCTTCTTCCTCTTTGCATGAAAGCTCCTTGGCGCTAGAATTGGACGGTGGAAACATACAGTTGACTTTGCTTGTGCATGTTCAGCTAAGCCATGTCTAAAAATAGAGACCAGACAGTGAAAACATACATTTGACTTTGCTTGTGCATGATCAACTGAGCCATGTCTAAAAATAAAGACCAGCTCTTTGGCGTTGAAATGGACGGTGGCTAATTTTGGGATCTTAAACTCTTTATCATGCAAAAATGGTACACTCACCTCCAAATTTGGAACCCTTCATGAGCTACTGGAACATTTGAAGAGATGAGTTGACCTCGGAGATAAACTTGACTTCAACAACCAGTCAACTGAAGCCTTGACTAGTCAATCATAATTAGCCCTTGCTTGCATGGAATTCCACGTTAAGAGTCAATAGATGAGCTCTACTCGGATTGTTGGAACGTTTGGAGAAGCATGAACTTGACTAGTCAAACTGTGTGTCAACTGAAACTTAGCAATCCACCAAAAATAGCCCTTGTTCGCATGTATTTTCTCCTATTTTGGTCTGCCTGTTCTTGTCTATTTTCTGCAGACTTCTATTTTATGTCCCTTTTGCACAATTTTTTCGGATATTCTGCTGTCATCTCTTTTACTTAATTCTTTCCTTTAGATTTTATGCTATATCCTTTCATTTCCTTCGGCTTTTTTGATCTTACCCTAGTCTTGGATTTTCTGCAGACTTTATGTTTATCCCCTTAGCCTTTATTATTTCCCTTGGACTTTTATGTTGACTCCCTTGGTTTGTTTCCCTGCTATGCTTTTTGTTTTCAAATTTCTCGAAGGAATCCTTCAGACGTTTTGTCCAAAGGATATCTTCTTTCTAAATTTCTTCCCTTGCTTTATTTTAATCTCTCGGGCTTTTTGGTTTCAAATTTCCTGCAGACAAAAAGTCCACAGGATTTGTTCCTTTGCTTTAAAAAAAAAACAACCCTTCGGGCTTTTTGTCAAGATCCTTTCCCAAAGGGCAGGTGCCCTTCGGGCTTTTTGTAAAGCCTTTGAAATTCACGAGATGGACCTTCCCGAAGGGCACCTACCCTTCGGGTTTTTTGCAAACGACTCTCCCAAAGTTGATGTGTACCTTCCCGAAGGGTACCCTACCTTTCGGGTTTTTTGTCAATGACCCTTCCAAAAGGTACCTTGCCCTTTGGGCTTTGCAACTTCCCAAACTTTGGTCCTTTAAACTTTCCTGAAGGATACATACTGTTGACCATTTTTGGTCTGGCAGGCCAAAATTGGTCCCCTTCTTTCCCTGCTGATTTTGAGCCAGTTCATTTGTTGAATTTTGCACAAGTCTGATTTCTACGGACTTTGCAGGCCTATTTCTACGAACTCTACAGGAAAGAAACAAGTTCCCAACACTTAGGCGCAAAATGGACCATTCCAAGTGCCCTTGTGGAGGGCAGGGAACACTTTCAAAGGGACCAAAGAGAAGGCTAGAAGGGTTGGAATTCCTTCGGAAAAATGCACTAGGCAAGTTGGAATTCCTTCAGAAAAGTGAACAAGAGAATTTCTTCAGACAAAATGTCCAAAAGAATTCCTTTGGACATTTTGTCCGAAGAAAATCCTTCGGAAGAAAATCCCGCAAAAATGAACAGACGAAGGCAAAGGCATAAAATGGTTTCTTTCGGACTTTTGTCCGAAGGAATTCCTTTGGACAAAAAGTCCGAAGAAATTCGAGAAGAGCCGCGGGGAAAAAACCCGAAGGAAGTTTCCGAAAGTCAAAGTGATCGAGACGATTCTTGCGGACATTTTGTCTGCAGGAAAAATGGCTGAAACAAAAGCCCGACCAGAGAAAAAGCCGAAGGAAAGGAAAAGGCCGAGGAAATTCAAAGGGGTGACGGGTCCGAAGACGTCAAAATCGAGCACGACGAACTAGCCGTTGGAAGTTCAAACGCCCAGTGACGGGTGCACAGACGTCAAATTTAAGGCGGTGAAATCTCCGGTGATTTTGAAAAGCTTAAGGACAGGCCGCGAGTGAACTTAGCGACCCGCCAAGAAGATAGCCCTTGAGGGCCGAAGGAGACAGAGAAGACAAAACCGAGAAGAGACAAAGTGCAAAAACAGACAAAACAGTTCAGATGGTGAAAGGAGGTGTCGACTCAAGGATTTACTCCTGCAGTTGGAACAGTGCCTGCTAAGAGGTCATCAAGAGGCGCGAACAGTGAACGGTGCGCCTTGTTTTTTTCACTTTGCATTTATAAGCAGACAAACTGCGTGAATATCTGAAAGAAGCAGTCTTGTTTGCAAAAAAAGAGGCGCAGCAAGTGCTTTCACATTAATGTTTGAACGCCAAAGTTAAGACCGACGATTACACAACATGGTTCTAGCAGGCCTCTTTTAGAAGGATGATATCAGCAACATCGACTTCCTCTTCCCGATGCTCTCAACGCACATGGGCCAACTTGTAAAAAGGCGCCAAAATCTTTTCCAAAGGGGCGCATTTACTTCTCCTCTTTATATATATTGTAAACTTCTCATTTTGAGAAGGGATCTTCTTACCCTATAAGGCAAAGCTCTGCCCAAAAAATCTCTGGGTTTGTAAGGCAGAACTCTGTCGGATTTTACCTTGAATCAAGACTTAGCAATTTTTTAGCTCCATTTGAACTTGCACTCACGCATATGTCTATGTTTTCGTTTTGTGTTAAGTCATTTTCCTTTATGCTTTCACAAAACGATTCCAGCATGTCTAATGCATTGTGAAGTTTCTTCTTTTGCAGGTCTGCCAGAAGTGTCTCCAGCAGAGTACAGGCGCATGTGAACAGGTTGCCATAGAGTGTCTTAGAACACTTCTGGTAGTTCTTCCTCCCTGTATCTCCACAGACCCCTGACTCATTGATGCAAAAGAGTTCCCCATATCAAATGAAGTGTATGCCAGCTTATTTTTGGTGAAAAGAGTATGTTCGAGCTAGGTAGATCAAACTTTTTTGGTGTATCACCTTTTAGTTTAGATTTAGACTCTGTTTTCAGCATCCTTCTCCCTTTTCAACCCCCCCCCCCCGTTTTGTTTATTTATTTGTTAGCAGTAGGAAATCCAAGACCTAAAAGATACATTAAAGGGAGCTAGCCCTTATCTAGAGGCTCCCCCCAGTTTTGCCAGGCCCACAGGCAAGAGGAGAGTTTCCATTGTTGCATCTGGAAGACAGGAGCTCGGCCTCCTGTTGAGGGTGCAATCCGCTACGTCAACAGTTTTTGGCACGCCCAGTGGGACCAACTAGGACAAGTTTTGTCCAAAGAGTTGAAGAATTTTTGGTGTGTTCTTCAACCAACCAGCCTTTAAAGGCTTTTTCATCAACACCAATGGCGACTCCGAGTTGAATCAGCTGGTTAAGCAGGTTTGGTGCCATCAAGAAATCTTATTTTTGTATGTATAATCCCATTGGTAAGAATCATGGACTTTGTTTTCCTTTGTATAACTTTGATCAAGCTCAAAATGTTCATGGAATCACCCCAAACAGCTCTCCTAGTTGCCCTTCAACAATAAGGGAAGTAGCACTGGAGTTTGAGAAGCAGGTGGTGGAAATAGATAGATTAGATGAGCGGTATAAATATCAGCAAGAGCTTATGTATAAAGAGGAGTGTTTGTTTAGGCAAGCTCAGGCCTTGCAATCCATGAAGGAGGAGGTAGCAAAATGGAAGAGTCCATTCATTCAAGGCAGTCAGTCTTGTGCGCCCCCTCCTATTCTAAAGAAAGCCCCCTCTTATGCACTAAATCCTTTCTATCAGATAGCACTTGCTCACTCTATCTCATCTGATTCGTTAATCACTCCTGCTCTTAACCCCGTGCACCTAGCCTTCAAACATCAAAGGGCATTAGAGCAACCTCTCATGGAAATGAACCTTCTCAATATCTTAGATTGCAAATCCTCCTTTGAAGGGAATACCATGAACCAACTCATCTCTCTTGAAGCAGCTCTTCCTGTACATCAGCAAACCCTTCCTAACCTTCCCCAACTTCCTCAGGTCTCTCAACATGATGGCAGCATTCCAAGTTGGAAGCAAACAGTGGAATCATGGGGCAGGAAGAAGGAGAAAAGTTTTGCTCAAAACCTTGAAGGAGACGAAGCTACTCCTACTCATCGTGATGATGATTGTGACCTCCAAGAAAGGCTCTTCCAAGAAAATATAGCCGAGAGAATTGCAGAGTTGGATTCTAGAGCAAAATTCCTCAGCAATGTGTGATGGATGGTTCAGACCAAACAACAAATTCCATGTCTGAACACACCCCATCTACACACCTCCAAGAGAGCTATCAGGCCACACCTGATATAAATGAAGTGCTGGCCAAATGAAAAGAGGAGAATCATTCGATTCTAGCTCAAGGACTGCCTCCTCTTCCACATGGTTTTAATCATCAGCCTTCCACTTCATCCCTTCTCAAGGAGGAACCTGTTTTGTAGGAGCCGAGTGAGGAAGAGAAGATCCAATTTGCAGTTGTCCAAGAGGCTATCACGAGCAACAATGAGGAGAAAATCATCATGGATGCTCCTGTTGAAGACATCATTGACAATGGAGAAGACACAGGGCATGCATACATGCAGATGTTCCGGCAATATGAGGAGGAACGTAAGCATGGTGACCTCTCTCCTCCCTTGTTTGATGAACTTCCTTGTTGCTTCGATGAGGAGCATGACTATGCCGAGGACCCTGAGTTGGAGGAGGATCAGGAGGATGCCTTTGAACATTTAGAAACTCTGGTCCTTGAGCAAGAAAAGGAGAGGTTGGTTCATCTTGAGGAAAGCCTTGAAGAAGAGAGCTTTGAACAAAAAGGTGATGTTTTGTGGGATGAGCAATCAGTTTGTGATTCCATTTTAGACATCACAACAGTCACCCTTCTTCAAGAAAACCATGATGCACTGCAAAGGAGCTATGTAGATCAAGGGGCTTATGGTGATGAGCCAATAGCGATCGATTTCTTGGTGAAACACACCAGCATGCAGGACCAGTATTCAACAAGCTTCCAAGAACAAGAAGAGTACATATATGTTGGAAGCATGTTTGATTCTGATCCACTCGGATGCAAGCCAATCAAGGTGACAGGCAAGGGGAGCAAGTCACCAAATCTCCATTCTATTCAGCCACTTGTCTGGCATCATAAGTTTCCTTGCCATGAAAGAGACTTAAGAAATTTTCCCTTTGATCCAAGAGGGAGGCAAATATACCTGGTTAGCTGCATATAGTAGTTTGCTTTCAGTTTTTTTCCTGTTTTCCCTAAGTGTTGTTTGCACAAGTAGTGTTTTTAGCCTTGTGTGTGTTTTCCTTTGTGTTTGGGGTAAAAGCTTCATAATTGATTCTTGGATCTATCGGGGCTGTTGCTAACCTTTTCAAGTTGCATTCTAACTCCGTGCCCAATGGACTTTAAGGCAACTGGTTTCTAAAGCATAGCAGGGATGCTTCCCCTGGGAGTCGCCAATTTGTTGACCATTTTTGGTCCGGCAAGCCAAAATCGGTCCCCTTCTTTCCCTGCTATTTTAAAACCAGTTCATTTGTTGAATTTTGCACAGGTCTGATTTCTACAGACTCTGCAAGCCTATTTCTACGGACTCTACAGGCATGGTTTCTACGAACTTTGCAGGCCTATTTTTACGGACTCTGCAGACTGTTTCTACGGGCTCTGCAGGCCTATTTCTACGGACTCTGCAGGCTGTTTCTATGGACTCTGCAGGCCTATTTCTACGAACTCTGCAAGAAAGAAACAAGTTTCCAACACTTAGGCGCAAAATGGACCATTCCAAGTGCCCTTGCAGAGGGCAGGGAACACTTTCAAAATGACCAAAGAGAAGGCCGAAAGGGTTGGAATTCCTTCGAAAAAATGCACAAGGCAAGTTGGAATTCCTTCGGAAAAGTGAGCAAGAGAATTTCTTTGGACAAAATGTCCGAAGGAATTCCTTGGGACATTTTGTCCGAAGAAAATCCTTCGGAAGAAAATCCCGCAGAAATGAATAGACGAAGGCAAAGGCATAAAATGGTTTCTTTCGGACAAAAAGTCCGAAGAAATTCGGGAAGAGCGCGGGGAAAAAACCCGAAGGAAGTTTCCGAAAGTCAAAGTGATCGAGACAATTCTTGCGGACATTTTGTCTGCGGAAAAAATGGCCGAAACAAAAGCCCGACCAGAGAAAAAGCCGAAGGAAAGGAAAAGGCCGAGGAAATTCAAAGGGTTGACGGGTCCGAAGACGTCAAAATCGAGCATGGCGAACTAGCAGTTGGAAGTTCAAACGCCCAGTGACGGGTGCACAAACGTCAAATTTAAGGCGATGAAATAGCCTTTGATTTTGAAAAGCTTAAAGACACGTCGCAAGTGAACTCAGCGACCTGCCAAGAAGATAGCCCTCGAGGGCCGAAGGAGATAGAGAAGACAAAACCAAGAAGAGACAAAGTGCAGAAACGGACAAAACAGTCCAAGTGGCGAAGGGAGGTGTCGACTCAAGGATTTATTCCTACAGTTGGAACAGTGCCTGCCAAGCGGTCATCAAGAGGTGCGAACAGTGAACGGTGCGCCTTGTTTTCTCCACTTTGCATTTATAAGCAGACAAACCACGTGAATATCTGAATGAAGCAGTCTTGTTTGTAGAAAAAGAGGTGTGGCCCGTGCTTTCACATTAATGTTTGAACGCCAAAGTCAAGACCGGCGATTACACAACATAGTTCTAGCAGGCCTCTTCTCGAAGGATGATATCAACAACAGCGACGTCCTCTTCTCGATGCTCTCAACGCACATGGACCAACTTGTAAAAAGGCGCCAAAGTCTTTTCCAAAGGGGCGCCTTTACTTCTATTTCTATATATTGTAAACTTCTCATTTTGAGAAGTGATCCTCTTAGCCTATAAGGCAAAGCTCTGCCCAAAAAATCTCTGGGTTTGTAAGGCAGAACTCTGCCGGATTTTATCTTGAATCAAAACTTAGCAATTTTTTACCTCCATTTGAACTTGCACTCACGCATATGTCTATATTTTCGTTTTGTGTTAAGTCATTTTCCTTTATGCTTTCACAGAACGATTCTAGCATGTCTAGTGCAATGTGAAGTTTCTTCTTTTGCAGGCTGCCAGAAGTGTCTCCAACAGAGTATAGGCGCATGTGAACAGGCTGCCATAGAGTGTCTTAGAACACCTCAGGTAGTTCTTCCTCCCTGTATCTCCACAGACCCCCGACTCACTAATGTAGAAGAGTTCCCCATATCAAATGAAGTGTATGCTAGCTTATTCTTGGTGAAAAGCGTATGTTCAAGCTAGGTAGATCAAATTTTTTTGGTGTATCACCTTTTAGTTTAGGTTTAGGTTCTGTTTTCAGCATCCTTCTCCCTTTTCAACCCCCCCATTTTTTTAATTTATTTGTTAGCAATAGGAAATCCAGGACCTAAAAGATACATCAAAGGGAGTTAGCCCTTCTCTAAAGACTCTCCCCCCAGTTTTGCCAGGTCCACAGGCAAGAGGGGAGTTTCCATTGTTGCGCATGGAAGGCAGAGCTCGGCCTCCTGTTGAGGGTGCAATCCGCCGCGTCAACACATACCCTTCAAGAATTTTGATTGTCTCTTCGACCTTTGAAATGTACCTTCCTGAAGGGCACCTGCCCTTTGGGATTTTTGTTGAGTCCTACGAAGTATATTCCCCGTGTTTTGATCCTTCCTGAAGGGCACCTACCCTTCGAGAATCCTGAAATGTACCTTCCTGAAGGGCACCTGTCCTTCGAGATTTTTGTTTTTGTCCCTTGTGCTGTCCTCCGAAGGAATTCCTTTGGACAAAATGTCTAAAGGAATCCTTCGGACTTTTTGTAGAGTCCTGTTACTTTCCCGCAGACAAAATGTTCGTGGGAATTGTATTCTTCTGTTTCTCAGACTTCCTCCTGCCTGCAACTGCCTCGAACAATCTAGGGGCCTCAACTTCAGACTTTTCATGACTCGAGACTTCTAGTTGAGAGAAGTCGTGCACCTCCCAAAACCCGATTTGATCTAACAAGAGTAAGTCGTGTTCAGAAAACCCACTTGCTCTTACTTGTTAAACACTTGGAAGTAAAGCACAACTGAAAACCCGATAAGCACTAGGAAGAGCAATTTGGACTTGGGAAACTCAACTGTTGTTATTGTTGAAGCCGCATAAGTAAAGCACTTTGCAAAACCCGATTAGCACTGTCAAGAGTAATTCGGGTTTTCCAACCTAGATTACTTCCGCTGAGGGGTTTCAACTGCTGATTACTCATAAAGTGAAATAAGTTGTTTCTTGTAAAACCCGAAAACTTCTCCTTCCAAAAAACCCAAAGTCTTTTGCTGTGTAAAACCCGAAGTCTTGTTTGAATGCACACCCTCTCATACTTAGGCAAAATTTTGGTATGTAGGCCAAAAAATGGCCAACAGTTTCCATGTAAATCTAGTGTGTATTTGTTGTTCTTTTCTTGTCTTGTTTAATTTTTGTATTAATTTGTGCATTGTAATTTTTATTTCAGTTGGTATCAAAGCTTTATTAGAAAGAAGTTGAAAATGACAAGAGGAAGCATGACCAAATTTGAGATAGAGAAGTTCGATGGGTCAAACTTTGCATTATGGAAACTGAAGATCCAAGCGCTATTGGTTCGAGATAGTTGCGCTCAAGCCCTAAAGGGTGTGACAGCCAAACTAGTAGCAATGTCATAGAAAGACTGAGACAACATGGATGCAAAGGCAAGGGCAATTATTCATCTATCCCTTGTTGATTCAGTTATGTTCAACGTAGTAGAGGAGACAATAGCGGAGGCTCTTTGGGAGAAACTTAATACGTTGTATGAAACTAAGTCGCTATCAAATAGGATTTTTCTGTGAAGATAGTTGTACAATATGAGAATGAAGGACGAGAATCCAGTTGTAGACCGTCTGAACGAGTTCAACACATTGATCAACAAGCTAAGTTCAGTGGGAGTGAAGATCAAGGAGGAAGACAGAGTGAAGCCCTACTTTGTTCACTGTTGGACACATGGACTAATTAGTGATGACACTCATCAATTCTTCCAGGAAGCTTGCTTATGACAATGCGGTTGCCTCATTGTTGGACGAGGAATCAAGGCAAAAGACATCTCAAAGTAGGTCTTCCTATGATGCCCTAGTTGCAAGGGACAGGTCCACAGAAAGAGATCAATCAAGCTGGGCGCCTTCCAAGTTGAAGTCTAAAATGTGAAAGGGGGGAAGCGTTGGAATTATGGAAAAACCACACATCTCAAGGACTGTCAATTAATTAAATAAAAAGGAAAACCTAATTCATAGAGCTCAGATGCAAACACAGCTGAAAGTTCAATATCACTAGTGGATGGTTTAGTGTCATTTGCAAACTCTCGAGATCAGCTACTACGCATATGGCTAATCGATTCAGGGGCTTCATTCCATATGAGCCACACAAGGACTGGTTCTCTTCATACCGGTCATGTGATGGGGGTACAATCTACATGGGTAATGATAACATATGTAAAGTTGTACGAGAAGGAGAAGTCACACTGAAGATGTATGATGGACATGTTCGTACTATTTAGAGAATTTGGCCGTGTTCAAGGGTTGAAGATCTTGTTGTCTTTAGGTAAGCTTGATGAGTTGGGATATAAGTTCAGCGGTGAAAAAGGTTGCTTGAAGGTCTCTAAGGGAGCTCTAGTAGTGATGAAAGCTGGGAAATATGGGAATAAATTATACAAGCTATGGATTCAATAATGATTGGCACCAACACTTGGGACACATGAGCGAGAGAGGACTCCAAATACTACTCGACAGAAACCTTCTTCTAGGTTTAAAATCTCTTGATCTCAGCTTTTGTGAACATTGTCTGTTTGGGAAGCAAAATAGACTCAGGTTGCTAAATGTGCTATTAGAAGTTCAGATTTCCTACAATTATTTCATGTTGATTGTTCGGGACCTGTACCAGTAGTTTCTTCAGGGAAAGCACAATATTTTGTGACTTTTATTGATGTCTATTCTCGTAAAGTTTGGGTATTTCTTGTTAAGATGTCAAATGCTTTTGACTGTTTTAAGAGACTAAAAGCCCTTGTAGAAAATCAGAAAGGTAAGAACATTAAGTGTCTTAACACTGATAATGGGGGAGTGTTTTTCTTGAAAGAGTTTGATAATTTTTGCAGTGAGCATGGAATAGTCAAGCAAAAAACAATCCCTGACACACCTCAACAAAAAGGGGTAGCAAAGAGGATGAATCGCACCATTATGGAGCGAGTCAGGGGTAAGCTCAGCACTGCTGGTTTGGGGAAGGAATTTTGGGGTGAAGCTGTAAGTACAATTGTTCACCTTATCAATAGGTCACCCATTACAGCCTTAAATGGAAAGATTCTTGAAGAGGTTTGGATAGGTAAACCTGTTGATTACTCCTATTTGGTCACTTTTGGTTGTGATGGTTATGCCCATGTCCTAAAACAACAAAGGTCCAAGTTGGACATAAAGTATAAAAAGAACATTTTTATTGGCTACGGTGATGGAACAAAGGGGTACGAGTTGTGGGATATTGCTACCTGCAAGACTATCATTAGCTGAGATGCGGAGTTTAATGAGAAATCCATGTAGAAAGTTGAAAAATAACAAAGTACAACTACCATACCCATTGAGGTAGTAGAAGAGGAAGAGGATGTTGTAGAAAATAGTGAAAATCAGGAATCAGGAAACAACAAAATGTCATGACTAAACAACAAGAACAACAACCCGAATTGCCACAGGGTGATACATGACATTGGGTGAGGAGATCCACAAGAATATCCAAACCATCCCAAAGGTATATTCCTAATGCACACTCAAATTTCACATTACTTACCGATGATGGTGAACCCAACTCATTTCAGGAAGCTTGTCAAGCTGAAGATGCAAGCAAATGGAGAAATGCCATGGAGGAGAAAATGGAGACTCAAAGTAAAAATAACATGTGGGAGCTGGTAGAATCACCTACAGGTTGCAAGGCCATAGGTAATTGGTGGGTCTTTAAGCTAAAAAAGGATGCATATGGTGTGGTTGAGCAATATAAAGCTCAATTGGTAGCAAAGAAAATATGCACAAAAATCAGGTATAGCTTTTGATGAGATATTTTCCGCAATTGTACATTTGACTGTTGTTAAAGTTGTGTTGGCTTTGGCTGCTTCACTTGACCTTGAATTGAAGCAGTTAATGTGAAGACAACCTTTTTGCATGGTGATCTCAATGAGGAGATACATATGAAACAGCCGAAAGGTTTTATGATAAAAGGCAAGGAGAATCTAGTATACAGGTTGAACAAATTGTTGTATAGTATCAAACAAGCACCAAGGTGTTGGTACAAGCGGTTTGATTTATTCATGATGAGCTTGGGATTCAACAGATGCAAAGTTGATCATTGTGTCTACTTCACAAGATATGATGATGATAGTTTTATTATTTTGTTGTATGTTGACGACATGTTGGTTGCAGGCCCCAACATGGACATAATTGTCAAACTTAAAGCTTAGCTAACTAGGATGTTTGAAGTAAAGAATTTAGGTGTTGCAAATCAAATTCCCAGGATGAGGATATAGAGAGATAGGAAGAGCAGGGAAATATTGCTTACGCAAAAGACATGTGGACAAGATTATAAGACATTTCAACATGCAAAATGCTAAGCTAGTTAGTACCCAATTTCCTGCACACATGAAGTTGTATTTGGAGCAAAGTCCTAGCAACGAAGCAGAGAAGGCACGGATGTTTCATGTACCATACTCAATAACAATAGGCAGCTTATGTTTGCCATGGCGTGCACTAGACCGGACATTGCCCAAGCAGTGGGAGTAGTTAGTCAATTCATGGAAAATCCCGGTTGTGATCGTTGACTGTTGTGAAGTGGATCTGTTGACCATTTTGGCCCTGTAGGCCAAAATTAGTCTCCTTCCTTCCCTACCACTTTGAACCCTCAGTCTAGTCATGTACCCACCTTCTGCAAAATCCCCTTTTTCTTTGCAATAAACCATGTTCTTAAAAATCTAAGGCCCTGCAGGTTTCGGTTCAGTATGGAGCTTTTCGCTTTGTGCAAATGCCTTCGACAAATTTTCAGCAAGGGGATGGGCCAGCAGGAATACGAGTCTCTTACAAAGCTCCGAAGGGCAAATACCCAAGTGAAGGGCAGGCAGGGGCCGAATGGGGTTGTTTCATGGGGTCCAAGTGCCTTGCGGAGGGCAAGGGACCCTTGCGGAGGGACGAAAAGACAAGGCAAAAAGGGTGAGTTTTTTTTTGGAAAAGCGAAGGCAAAGATAGAAGAAAAAGCAAACGCTGAATTTCTTCGGACAAAATGTCTGAAGGAATTATTGTTGGCGCTGTGGATTGCACCTTTGACAGAAGGCTGAGCTTCTATCTTCCACGCGGCACAATGGAGACTCCTCTCTTGTCTGTGGGTCTAGCAAAACCAAGGGGAGAATCTCTAGATAAGGGCTAGCTCCCTTTGATGCATCTCTGAGTTATTCCAGTAATATTGCTAATATATATATATATATATATATATATATATATATATATATATTGGGGAGGTTGAAAAGAGAGAAGGATCACTTAAAACAGAGCCTAAGCTAATACGGTGATGCACCAAAAAGTTTGATCTACTCACTGATTCACACTTTATATCAAAAGAGGACATACATACACTTTATCTGTTGGGAAGACTAGACTGTAGAGAACTTAACAGAAAGGCTTGATGAAGACACACAGAAGATGAACTTACCACACTGTCTGGTAACCCTCTCCTCTTTCTGTGCTTCAGATACAGCTCTTTCTGCTACCTGCAGGAATGGCGCTTGGTTTATACCAGGCGTGTTGGTATCAAGCTTGTGAAAGCATCATGGAAAAATGACTGAACAAAAGGTTAATACTCAGGCACACTCAGAGATATATCCAACCAAATAGAGGTAAAAATGCGTATTCTATTGATTCAAGGTGAAAATTGGCAGGGCTTCGCCTTACAAAATGAGAGATGTCTTCTCAAATGAGAGTTTTACAATATATATATATATATATATAGAGAAGAAACAAAGGTGCCCTTTTGGAAAAGAGTTTGGTGCCCTTTTACAAGTGGCCCATATGCGTTGAGAGCATTGGGAAGAGAGAGCCGCTGAAAGAGAATGTTGTGTCGGCTCCAATTTTGACTTTAGGCGTTTAAATTATATTAAACGTCATGTGTGAAAACATGCGCCACACCGTTTGTCTGCAAACAAGACCCCTTCTTCAAGACATTCACGCGGTTGTCTAACCATTAATGCAAAAAGAGGAAAAAAACAGGCGCATCGATCACTGTTCGTGCTCCTTGATGACCACTTGGCAGAGACTGTTTCAACTGCAGGAATAACTCGCCTCCCTTTTGCCACCTGGGTTGTTTTGTCCATATCTCATATTTTGTCTCTTCTTGGCTTTGTCTTTTCCTTGAATTTGAGCTCTCAGGGCTATCTTATCATCCTTTGCTGGCTCCTTGGGCTCTTTTATCAGCAGGTTGCTGAGTTCGCTCTTGACTTTATCCTCTCTTGGCTTTGTCTTTTCGTAGCCTTTTGGCTCCTTGCTCAGCGGCCTCTTCCCTTTAGCCTTAACCCCATTGAATTTCCTCAAGTTCGCGCTCAAGTATTTGAAGATCAATGACTATTCCGTTGCCCTGAATTTGACATCTGCAGGGATGTCATTTGACGCCCGGATTCCAACGGCTAGTTTGCGATGTTCAATTTTGATGTCTTCAGGCCCGTCACCCCCCTTGGAAATTCCTTCGGCTTTCTTTTCCTTTGTGTTCCTTTGATCGGGCTTTCTTGCGGACAAATTCCTTCAGACAAAATGTTCGAAGGATTTGCCTTCTGAATTTTTTTGCAGATTTCTTTCCGAAGGGTTTTCTGTCTTTGTTTGGGCCTTTGTCCTTTAACCCTCCCAAAGGGAAGGTGTCCCTTCGAGCCTTGAGAAAGGTCCCTTTCACAGTCACAGAGAGTCCCCCGCAAGGGCACCTGCCCTTCGGGATCCTTCGGACGGCCTTGGCCCCCCAATTCCTTCAAACAAAATGTCCGAAGGAATTCCTTCGGACATTTTGTCCGAAGGAAATGTTCCCTTCAATGCTCGGCCCTTTCTTTCGGACCAATAGTCCGAAGGTTTTGCCTTGTCTTTTTTTTTTTGCGGGATTTTCTTCCGAGAGGATTTCTTCGGACAAAATGTCCGAAGGAATTCCTTGGGACATTTTGTCCGAAGAAATTCAGCCTTTGCTTTTTCTTCTATCTTTGCCTTGGCTTTTCCGAAGGAAAACTCACCCTTTTTGCCTTGTCTTTTGGTCCCTCCGCAAGGGTCCCTTGCCCTCCGCAAGGCACTTGGACCCCATGAAATAGCCCCATTTGGCCCCTGCCTGCCCTCCGCAAGGGTATTTGCCCTTCGGACTTTGTAAGAGACTCGTATTCTTGCTAGCCCATCCCCTTGTCGAAAATTTGTCTAAGGCATTTGCACAAAGCGAAAAGCTCCATACTGAACCGAAACCTGCAAGGCCTTAGATTTTTCAATGTCCTATAAGAATAGGGTTTATTGCAAAGAAAAAGGGGATTTTGCAGAAGGTGGGTACATGACTAGACTGAGGGTTCAGAGTGGTAGGGAAGGAAGGAGACTGATTTTGGCCTGCAGGGCCAAAATGGTCAACAGGGTTCTTCATTATTTGAGGGGCACTTCAGATGCTGCTATTTTTTATAGTTCGACAGATCTTCAAGTGACAAGATTTGTGGATTCAGATTTTGGTGGCAATATGGATAGATGCAAATCTACTACAAGGTATGTGTTCACTCTTGCAGGTGATGCAATTAACTAGATATCAAAACTGCAGTTGGTAGTGGCCTTATCGACTACAGAGGCAAAATATTTGGCTACAACGCAAGCTTGCAAGAAAGCAATATGGCTTGACTAATTACTGGGGGAACTGCAAATCAAGCAAGACAATATTGTTTTACATTGCAACAATCAAAGTGCCTTGCACTTAGCAAGGAACCCAACATTTCATGCTAGGACAAAACACATAGGCATGCAATATCATTTTGTGTGTGATTTAGTGGAAGGACAAGTCTTATTGAAGAAAATCCATACTGATAACAACTCTACAAACATGTTGACAAAGCTGATTGGAAGAGAAAAGTTCATCTGGTGCAGAACTTCTCTGAGATTGCATATAACTTGATGATAAGCAGCATGGGTAGTGTTCACTCTGATACAAAGATTAGCAGTAGAAGACAAAATTAACTTCAAGTGGGAGAATGTTAGAAGATGAAGTTAATCCTTAGTTCTTGAGCATTGTGGTGTGGCATATGGCAATCCCATGTTCAGTAGTTTTTCATATGTGTTGGGCACGGTCAGGGGCGGGGAGGGAGGTTTGAAGGGGGCACCCAAAACACCCCTCTACTTGAGGATTCGGGGGTGGAGCCCCCAACACAATTTTTTACTCTCTGTATGACATAATACAATGCTTCTAGATTGTACAATGCAGTACAACTCTTCTAGAAGTCATATGACACAATTTTTGGATTCTTCTTTAGCCTCTATAAAACAAACATTACCCTTTGAGGTTAGACAAATTATTGTAACTCTAATTTTATTGTTAATAAAGTACGACAGATAGATCTTTTGCCCCATGGTATATTTCTAGGGTTTCCACATTCATCTGTTGTCAAACATTCTCTATGCTCCTTTTCATCAATGATGCAATTTTGAAATTCTTCCACACCATTTAAGAAATTTATGATTTATGCATTATCTTTGAAAACTTGCTAGTGTGTGATGTTTGCCACAGAGGGCTTTGAAATCATCTTAAGCACCATATCCTTCAAATGGGAAAAGACCTTGTGGCAACAACTAAGGAGTTTTGTCCACAAGGAATGGAGTTAATGTTAGAAGAGTCAAAAAAATCAATGAGATCCCATATTTGGTACTTGTATTTCTTGAGATGAGCATATTTGCAATGACATAAACTTCTTACTTTCTTAATTGCAAGCTCAGTCTCTTTGAGTACTCTTAAGTGTTTGACATTCAACTTTGTGGCCATCTCTAAACCGAAGACAAGAGCTTCATATATGGTTATGTTGTTAGTGGATGAGAATTCTAGCCACTAAGATGATGGGATATACATACTGTTGTCAAACTGAAGTAGCGCCCTGCTTTGAAGGTGTGCAAGCAAACCTTCTCTTCAGTTGAAACAATGGGATCTTCTTAGAGTGTGGGTGCCTCTAAAGTGAGAAGAACCTCCAAAGAGGGCTGGTTCCCTTGGATCTATCACCTACAACTAACACTATGCTTGGAAAAGAGAAAGAAATTGACAGAAAAGACTATAAAACAGGTAAAGGTAGGTGATGCACCGAATGTTTTGAACCCTTACAATTGCACATAACACACTATCAAACGCTTTCACACTTGCAAACATCACTTCACTCGCTCTTTGATCAAATTTCACATAAGTATTTCACAAAAAGGCTTTAACTAGCTATCAACCTAGCATGGGAGGGCAATTGTCCACTTCCAAACTGATCAATGAACTGTCTTATGGCACTTAGAATGACCTACAAGAGCTACAAAAACTTTATGGAGGTGAGAAAACTCAGACAGAGGCAAAGGAAAACATACATTCACTTAGCCACATCAATGAATTCATAAGACACTTCAAAAGCTTGCAAAATGAAGGAATTCAGTCTTTCATTGCATCAAATAGGTGTTGCAGAACAAATTTCGACAGGGTTTTGCCTTGTCAAAAATGAAAAAATCAAAGAGTCTCAGAGCCTAAGTGTCTCCGAATGTCAGAGTCTAAGCCTGTAAGAGTTCTTTTTTTGGATTGGACTCTGCCTTTTAAGCATACAGGAGCATCTTCATTCCAAAGTGGAGAGTGCATGCCAGGGGTTGAGCTGGAATCATGGTTCGTCATTCTGTCGACTCCATTACTTTGGTCCCTTTGCTTTGTGGTTGCCTCTTGCAATTCTCAAGAGGATCCCCTGCCATTTGGTGCAAAAGATAGGAGGATGGCAATCATATCGGTGATTGTGACAATAATGATCCCGCTTTGGTTAAGGAGCCCAATAGTGATACTTGATCCTGAAACCCAGAACATGATGGATTCCTTTAAGCATATTGTAGGTGACCAATCAATTATGAGAGGATGATCCTGCTTTTTGAAAAATGATCTTGATATCAATTCCATGATCATCTTTTCACCACGCTCTGCTAACATCTTGTTCACTATATAGTGCTCGTTGGGACTTACTATAGATCCCTATGGAATGGAAAACCAATTCCCTTATTGGTTTTCCATGGATATCTCGCTCCTTGATATATCCATTTCATTTGATTTAGCAGCAAACCATGGTTCTATAGGTCCAAGCATTATAGGGGCCCAAAACTCACTTTACACGTGGATCTTCCTTCTAAAAGAGCAATGAGCACACCAATGGAATAATCCTACAACTTTTAGAGAATGGGGTCGATAGGTTCTAAATCATCGACCAAAGGTCCTATTTGAGCTTTAATGATGATGGAGCTTCATCATTAACCATCCTGATTGTATGACTGCATCTCATGTTAAGGAAGCTCAACTGAGCTCTAATGGCGACATATGCCTTTTGAAACACTACTTTGGTTCGACCTGGATCGTCTTTGACCTCTACTTGAAGTCTCCTGGCCTCAACCTTTAATATCAACCATTGATCTTGATCCACGCAATTAAACACGCACTGTCGGATCTGATCTGTCAGATTGAACGCGGTCCGTTGATCTGCTTTGGAGTGCACCATGATTGAGACACTTGTTAGCCCTTCGCTTGATTTGAACTCTATTGACTTCTTGACCTTGCTTGCACCGTTGATCTTTCTTTGTACGGCTCGAACGAGCACCGTTGATTTATCTCACAATTGTCATGGTCGTGACACTTGGCAGCTTCTTGCTCATCCTCAGGATTCGTTGACCCTATTGACTTCTCTCTCGCCATTGATCTTCATAGGAGCTCCCAAGATCTTACCACTTGTCAACTGCAAGTTCAATCCTAGGATACGCTGACCTTTTGATTTCGAGCTCATCGTTGATCTTTGATGCATGATCAAATGCGCATCATTGGATCTTTGGGACCCACTGACATCGCCAATCGCTGCATGCTGTTAGATCTACCCGAGCTTCCGCAATTTAGACACTTGTCAACTCTGTGTTCACTCTTGGAACATTTGAATTTAAATGGCTACTTTACGTGGCTTAAACTTGATGTCCCCGTGTACATCCCACTCTGCAAGTTCAACTTTAAATGCTTGTAACTTGAGATAGACAACTCATCAAGTCACGAAATTTGCAGAGAATGTTCAAGGCATGAAGAACTTAATGTTTGTGCAATCCTTTTGGCCCTAAGAGGCTTTCTAAGCATTCTTATAAAATGCACAATTGAGTTGACTAGTCCATTTCTACATGACGTTTGATGACGGTCTGGCTCATTTAGACTTGTGCAAACTTGTTTCATGACCCTGAACTGCTTGAGTTTTGAAAGCTTACTTCGGTCCGCCATTTGCAACTCTAGACCTGTTCCTCGAAGATCAACAAATTGCACTTTAAGCTTGCTTAAAGTGTTTCGACAACTTTGCAAGCACTATGATCTTCTCTCTTATCATTGGATTCTTTATTCAACAAGAACTCTGCTCAGCTTCTCTCTCCATATCTAGGCAATTTTTTGTATGTGGGCCAAATTTGGCCAACATTTCTGGTGACTCACAAGGAAGAATGCCTATTATGCTTGAGAACCCAGACTAGTTGCCTTGTCTAGTCCATTGGAAATGGAGTCTCTGCTCTGGTAAATTTCCAGATTGTGTATCATTTCCCAACTCTTCAAGTCTTTGTGTGCAAGCACTAAATGCTCTTGAAATTTCGTGGCAATTTTCCTCGTTGTGGTAAATTTCATGCTCCACCAATAAACCATTGTTATTTCGTTAATGTTGATAGCATTTGCCCCTAAAAGAGGTTTTTTCAAATTTTATTGAGGGCAATTCTATTGATTTTGATTTAGGAAAAGGTTCTTATCCCGGAACTGAAAATTGTTCTTATTTTATCCATTTGATCCTTCACCTACCTTTCTCTAAAGACTATCTAACCCATTGTTAAGCTTTTGCACTACACATTGTATAAGTTCAAATTTTAAGTTGGATTTTGTGGTTTGGGTGTTTGTTGGAATAGATGCATTAGGTTGCGTCATTTCCAAAGCAGTGGCTTGAAAGCCCAGAAGCATCATTGAGGAAATCATTTCATCCTCAATATATGTGGCTTCATCATATGCTTCTGCAAGTATTCCATCTTGTTGGTTTTGGTTCACCTGGAAGGCCATCATGGGCTTTATGGCGGAAAGCTAAAATTCTATCACTAAGGATTCTTGAGGCCTTTTAGCTTCAATAATTTGATTGTACCACCTTTGGAATCATGTAGTGAAATGTCTAATTTGCTGGTTTTTCTTCATTTGGATGGATGCCAATTTTCTAACCAGGCTTCTTGCATGAGTGGAATATTTTCCTAAGGAGGCTCGTTCGAGTTCATTCCAATTAATAATGCTTAGCATGGATAGGCTATAAAACCATTTCTTCATTTCAATTGAAAAGAAGAATGGGAACAACCTAAAAACCCCATTTTCCACTTCAATGCTTGACAAGTTTATGGGTTGACTGAAATCCAGTAAAATGTTCAACAGTGGCAGTACCATCATCCTTGAAAGAGGATTAATATTTTTAAGTGATCCACAGTAAATCATTTAATGGAGGATGCAAATTTAAAGGCGAATTGGTTCTCCATTTTGGTAATGCATGTGGGGTTTTTATTGTTAGCCATTGTTCTTAATGAAGCAGATCTAAATAATGAACAAGGATCCTAATCCAAGCACTTAAATTGGATATGTCTTGTAGATGTTGTTATGTACTATCTTTTCATTAGAGTTGTCCAAGAGGATGCCTATAGTACATCCAGGTCACTTGGACCTCTCCTCTTCGATGGCTTAGAGCCAAGTGGTGGATGATGTTATTCGTCATCCTAACTATTTCCATCATCATTGGTCTCATGGCTTGAGGTTTTACCTCAACTTGTTGAGAGTGTGTGCTTGCACCAATTGCAAGTTGACATTAATCATCATATTCCACATGGAGACTAGATCTATTATCTTTGCTCACTCTAGAAGGTGGAGATTGAGAAGCACTTCATTTACAAATGCCCCATTCATTATGAGATCTGGAGGAGATACCATTGTCTTTATAGACTCGATAAACTCTCCATCCACTTTCTTTCGATGCCCGAACCAACGATGCCTAGCTCTTTTTCTTCAGGAGGTTGTCACCCTTTGATACAGGCCCTACAAAGAGCTCCCAGGCTAATCACGTCTTTCTTTAAGCCCATTACAGAGGTTGGTGACATTAAGCACCCTTTGAATGTTGTTTCTTCACACAATAATGGGGGTAGGTCAATGAGGCAGTGGTCATCTTTGCACAACACTAATACTAAGGTGCCCCAACACACCATCTCTTGGTGATGTGGATATGCTCTTTCTCAACATCATAGATCTGCTCCTTGCATCGTGGATCTAATCCTTATCAACTACTTCCCAAACTACACAGACAGGCACACATTACGAGTTTCTTCACTGTCGCGAGAGTTTATTTGGCCTTGAATGTTTGAAGGGATTCTACGAGGAGTGCTTCACTTCCTCCTAGGATTACCCAATCTGGCCCCCTTAGCCCTAGACAATCCCCGATGAGCATCATCAAACCCTGCATTGGCCCTTTCACAATGAGAGATGATGATATCGACGATTCCTTTGTTTTGGGCATGCCCAGAGATGTTTGATGGGCCTAGCATCTAGTCTTTCAAAATTTCATCAACCCACGCTCTTTAGGGGTTCTTGCTCCCCCCACATAGCTATTTGTATCAGTACCTTAATCACATGGGTTGGGACTTTACTACTTTGGCTTTACCACCCTCATTTATTTTCATTGCTTTAGTTATTTTTTTAAGTTAGTCTTTGATCCTAGGATGCTTTTACCCTAGCTATTTCTATTGTATTTGGATGTATTCTCAAGTTCCATTGACCTACTATCGGTCATTTGTGGACATTAATATAATATAATAATTTCTTTCATTGGGCATTCTGTCTTTCCTAGGCTTTCTATGTTCTTCCAAGGTCATTGGGTAAAACTAGGACTCGATTATTTTAATACAAATCAGCTGTTCGGCCTTCCAAATATTCAAAACAAAATTTTAAATGGACTGGTTTTAGGACAGCAAAGAGCAATTTTATCACTGTCCCACCTCCTAGCACCAAATCTGTTGATGCAGATTTCAAAACAGAAACATAATGGGTTTTTACCCTCTAGTTTAATGGTACTGGTTGTCTTATTTTGAAAAACTTTATGTAAAATTTGCAATAAAACTAAAATAAATAAAAACTAATCTAGGTGCAAAATTTTTTTTGAAGTGAATTGTTAAAAATTAAATTGCTGAAATTAAATTTCCTAATCTAAAACTTATGTGGTACAAAAACTATAAAAAAATGTAAAGTTGCACAAGGAATTCCATAGAAACTTGCAACAGATTTTATTCCAGAAGATGGCTTGCTTGACTTCAGCAAATTGATTAAAGAAAAACTAAAACTCATATTAGACCCATAGCATTGCAAACGTGTACAAATTGGAAGCATAGAAAATCTTCACTCACATATAAGCGAAATTGTATTAACAATTTTACAGAAATCACCATCCATGACAAAAAATCATTTGAAGACCAAAAACTTCAACATATGTATTTTTTAATTGCGTAATATAGTATCGTCTTCTAGAATGTGGCTAATATGAACAAAATTTCATTGAAGATATCCCATTTCCAATCAATTTGAAGGCACATTTATAGAATGTGGAGTGGCTCTTGGCCTTCCAGCTTCTTCACGGGTATCTATTTATTAATATATAAATTTGACAAGAAATAATAAACTCCACGACAAAATAATAAGAAAAAGCCCCTTATGCTATTTTGTAAAGCTTTACAACATTATGAACAAAATTTAGTGATGTAGCATTCTCACGAACAAGATCTCCTATCATGTAATGAACAAAAGCTTGGCTTATGTTTCACCGTCTTGTTGGTAAGTCCTATTCCATAGTCAAGCCTACTGCCATTTCCTTCTCATATTCAGAGCAATTGCTAGCCCAAACCAGGCCAAATCAGATCCCATTACTTCGATGCATTTACCATGACAACAAAGGCCAGGAGATTTTGCTTTAAAGTTTCTAGCTACGTGAGCTCACAACACATTCCACAAAAGTTGGCGACATAAATCCTTTGGAATTAACCACTCAAGCGGGGTTGCTAATTCAATCAAATCGACAAAAGAGAAAGCATCTCGGATGTTTAAAGGGGTATGTTGAGTACGAGACATTTTCAACATTGGAAAGGATTGTGAGCCATTGGATCAGGCTCTAATCAAAGGCAACGAAAATCTTTCTAAGGTTAAAGTAACTTATCAAGCTTGGGTCTCATACAATCACGGAGACCTGAGAGCTGTTAGATCATAACTTGATCAACAACAAGGGCCTTTCAAGCTTTTAAGGACACCATAGAGCTTGGACGAGATTGTCATCGACAGTCATGGGGTATCACAAGATCAAAGATGGTAGGGCCACATGTAAAATAGATTTATAGTTGAGGATGCAAAGAGTGACTATAAAGGGGGCTCTTCAAGGGATTTAAGAAGGCTTTTGGATATGGGTCCCTCTTAAGTTCAAGAAAGCTTTCAAATCATTGGAAATGCAATGTAATCCTTTTAAGGTCCATGATGTCAAGCACCTTGGTTATGGTCTACAAGGTAGCTTCCAGCATATAAGAACACCTCATACTCCCAGTATGTAGGAGGCACCTAATTGTGCTTCAAATATTTTGCATACATACCTTACCCCTGCAGAATTTGAACTTGTGACTTCCCTTTCAAGAGCACAAGTTCTTCACCATTAGGCCAACTTAGGTGTACAATGACTCAAACATTTCGAGTATTTTAAAGTCAACAAAGGCTTTAAGGATGTAACCCGTCGATTTAAATTACGGTCCATGGTGGAAATAAAGGTGAAAATTAGGTGATAAAGGAATGAGCAAAGTTTTTGGGGGGGGCATAGGATCAAAGTAGAATTAGGACTATGAGATTGAGAACTGGATCAACGACATAAAAGGCTTTTCGAGAAGTTTTGAGCAGGCTATTAAATACATGAGTTTTCTAGGCCAAAAGAACTATAAAACCATCAAATAGAGCCTTAATCAATGGTAGCATGTAGAGCGACAAGTTGCAATAAAACCTAAGCATATGACACTTCACCTATCAACCCCCATCAAACGAATGGAGATTTGCATAGATTAAACTTGAAACCTCGAACGCCAATCATAACGACAACATGCATGCTTGACATCTCTCCAAACATTTCAAATTGTTCCCCTTCAATCAAACTACAATTTCAAATTTCCAAACTATTATTTGATTTATTAAGATTAAGGATTAATAAGAATGGACATTGTTATAATAATTCATTATGCTTGCTCTCTTGACAATCATGCCTTTCATTAAAAACAAACTCAAAGGCTTTAAAACATCCCATGTTCGATGCCAACAACTAGACATGTATTTGCCAAAATTACGTGTGATGCCAAAGGCATTTTGGGATAAGTCGGGTACAACATAGACAAAAAAACCTAGAGAACATTTATAGAAGAAAGAAAGAGATATGAATTATATTAATGTCCATGAATGACCAATAAGTAGGTCAATGGGACTTGAGAAAACACCCTATTTCAATAGAAAGTGTTAGGTTAAAAGGACCCTAGGATCAACAACTAACTAAATAAAATAACATAAGAACTCAAAATAAATGAGGGGTAAACCCAACACAGTAAATTCCCAACCCATGCGGTACCAATACAAATAGCCATGTGAGAGGATGCAAGATCCCATAAAGAAAATGGGTTGATAAAAGTCGAAAAGACTGGATGGTAGTCCCATCAAACATCTTTGATCGTGCTCGAGACAAGGGAATAATTTGTGTCATCTTCTATCACTGTGAAAAAACCAATGCAGGATCTAATAATGCTCATCGGGGAGTGTCTATTTTTGAGGGGGGCAGTTTGGGTAATCTTAGGAGGAAGCAAAGCACTCCCCCCCGAATCTTTCCTAACATCCAAGGTTGAAGAAAGTCCCAAGGTAACAAAGAAACTCATAATGTGTGCTTGTCCCTGGCCTGAGAAGCGATCGCGAAGGAGCGAATTCACAATATCGAGGAGTAGATCCATCACTATGAGCGCACCAATGCAAGATGTGATAATGCTCATCGGGGAGTTTCTAAGGTTGAGGGGGCCAAGCTAGGTAGTCCTAAGAGGAAGCAAAGCACTCCTCCAAGAATCCCTCCTAACATCCAACGCTGAAGAAACACCTAAGGCAACTAAGAAAATTGTAATGTGTGCTTGCCCTGTGGCTTGGGAAGAGGTCGTGAAAGAGTAGACCCAAGATGTTGAGGAGTGGATCCATGACACGGAGTAGGGGTGGATCCCCAATGTCGAGAGCTAGTGTGTTGGGGCAACTTTTTAGTAGTGTTGCGCAGAGATGAGCGCCGCCTCACTAACCTACCCCCCTCAGTATGTGAGGCAACATTATCCAAAAGGTGCTTAATGCCACCAACCTCCATGATGGGTTGAGAGAAAGAGGTGATCAGTCTGGGGGCTCTAGGGGTTCCCTATAGGGACCTACATTGAATGGTGACAATCTCCAAAAGAAAAAGGGCCAAGCACCATTAGTAGGGGCACTTAATAAAAGTAGATAGAGAGATGCCCAAGTCTCTATAAAGACAATGGTATCTCCCCCAGAACTCATAATAAAAAGAGCATACGAAATGATGAAAACTGATCTTACACTGCTCTGTAACCATCAAATTGTGAGCTAACTTCATATACAGGCCTATTTAGTTCAATCATTCCTTGTAGCCCTATTTTCCCTGTTTATTGGCCATAACTCCTTGTTAGTTAACTCAATCATGAAATTAAAACTATTTTTGGATACCCATTAAGCTCTTCTATAACATACTGAAAAATCTCCTGAGGTTACTTTGTACGGATTTGTACTTTCTTCTTTAGACCCTGTTCCAATTAGCCCTCCTTTTGTGCAAAACGTCTTGTCCAGAGTGATGTACGGACTTTCTAATCAAACAAAGCACCATTCCAGATACCCATTATCTTCTTACAGGTGAACCAATCATTTTTTTGGGAACTTCTTTGGATAAATCCACTTTTCCTCTATTGGCCTACACTCTTCCCTTCACATGCACCTAGGTCTCACTTGACAGTTGACTTTTTCCATACTTATCCGTACTTTGGCACCTTGAAACCACTTCCAACAGTTTGATAACATCATCAAGGGTCAAATTACAAAGTTTCAAGAGTTTTCAAGCATTAAAACTCATTTTAAGGGTTTGAACCTAATTCAGAATTTTCCCATGACAGTCACAGGCTGCGAGCTAATTATTTTTGCTGGGAGTGTTCTAGGTTGTTTCAAGGGCTCTAATCACTTGTATAGGGTCTGTTTTAACCCCATACACCTTCTTCAATAATCATCCAAGTCATATCAACCCTATGTACCTTCCAATGCTTAACATTTTAGTGTCTTTGACTGTATTTTCATAACAGTCAACAAGGTTCTTAGTTTCTTTTCAAATACAATGGTCAACAGGGTTCCAAGATGATATACAAACATGTCAACATCTAAAAGACCTCCCCATTCATATGCTCTATCAAATATGACTTGATCAAACCATTTACTATGCAAAACATGCAACTTTCTTGTCTTTTTCTATACACTGTCACCTACAGGCCTGAATTCCAAATGTGGAGTTTTAAGATACCAAAAGAGATTTTTAAAGCCTGTTTCTTCTTCATTTAGGTTTATACTTGCATTTAGACTTCTCTCCATACCATTATGAACTTTATGCAAAGATTTTCACATGGATTTTACTTAAGACAGTGGGCTGTATTTTTAATTTCCTGAATATCTTGTTTAGGCCTGTTTAGGCTTCTTTTAGCTTTCAAAGCTCTTAAGACCTTTTGTTCACATAAATACCAGTTTTAACTTACTCCCAACATGCAAAATAACCAGTCTACATGTAGCTTTCACAATGTTCTTTGAATAATCATCATACATACTCACATACACACATATATATATAGGCCTGTCTCAAAAATTCACAAAGAAACCATATATGAAACAAATACATTCATTCTTCTTAGATCAAACAGAAGACTTACAGCTCAATATAAGATTCAGTTCCAGTATCCCATGGCTTTCAAAGCCTTGCTTTCTCCATCACACATTATTTTCTCCTTCTCTTCCCTTTAACATCTCTTGAATGAGGTCCTCCCTCACTGTTTCTCTTTTTTTCTCTACATTCTATCTTCTTTCCCTTGAATGAGAGGGATTTTCCTCTATGTTCTTTTTCTCTTCTACAGCCCTCTCATCCTCCTTATTTTCTCATCCTCTCTATTTAATGAATTCTTCTTTGTTTTTTTTTTTCAAGGATTTTCTTCCAACTTCTACGCCCAAATTGGGCTTAAGGCAAACAAATGCTGTTTTTAAGTTTTAACAATATTCTAAGGTTGAAAATAGTTTCAACCATTTCCCCCTAATTTACTCAACAGCTTAACCATTACTTTTTACCTTTTTACTTTCACTTTTTTTGATAATTACATTTTACTTTCAAGGTGAAATTTTGAAATCTCACAATTTGGAGGGAAAACCAAAATTTGAATTTTTTTACACTAGAATTTGAAACTTTTGTAGATGCTCCTGCATCACGAAAATGAGTGCTCCTCACTCTCCACCTCCCAAAGGGAGCAAAGATGACCGATCCAATCCCCACATGGAATATGATGATTAGTCTCATCCTACCACTAGTGTGAGCACACTTTCAACTGGCAGAGAGGAAACTCAAGGCGTGAGACCAATGATGTTGGAGATAGTCAGGGCGACGAATGACACCAAGACAACACTTATTTATGCAGTCAAACTACCTTGATGACAGTTTCTAGCACATGTTAGTTTTCCAACGCTAACCAGATCTACAATAGCTTTATCATAATTGTTCTATGTTAATTTGTATGTAGCATTAAATATTGTGATTACATGAACTGAATTAATTCAATTTATAAATGCAATCACATAGAGTGGCCATGAACAAACAAAAATTCAAGAAACTAAATGAATTATTGTTAAATTCCTTTTGAACATTTTTTAAATAGAAACTAGAAAGGGAAATTTCAGCAAATGATGTAAAAATAGCGAAGGTGATGAATAATGAAGCTTTAATGAAGGCAAAAGTGAAACGAAGAAAAATTCCGCACCTTTCAAAAATACTCCCGATACTTGTATGCCAATGCCCAGGATGAGCCAAACCTCGACCATGAAATCCTCGCAAGAACAACTAAAAAAGCATTAACATTGCCAAAAAAAGGAGAAACAAAAATATAATGTAGTGAAATAAGCTTGATAAATGATTGTCATAACTACAAAATAATGCCACCAAAACAATGCATGCTTCGAATTTTAAGAGTGATGTTATCCACACAATAGAGAATACAAATAAGTCTCAAATTTGTTAGGGTAGTGATAAAACAAAACAACATTATTATCATCCATTGTGAAGATAAAGTTCAAATTTGTTAGACTTGCGGGGAGAGATTTGATCACTCAAGATCCTCTCCACCCTCTAGTGCTTACTTCATCTTCCTATAACTCATCGTACAAGGATCATTCCCTCTTGAGAACCATCTCAGCCTTTTTGATATGTTTAATCAGGTAATATCCAATTCACTGTACAAGGAGAAATTCTCCTAAACAGCACTAAGGCTTCTCAGACGTTCCAGTTCCATTTCAAATTTGATTTGATCCTAGATCTGAATGGCATAATTAATAACAAATGTATAGCACTAACAAAGTGAGACATGGATACTACATTTTTCTTCTCTAATAGAAACATTGTGTTTTTCTTTCCTACGTCACTCCTGCATGCCTTGGAAAAAGAGGTAGACTGAGGCTCAACATCAAGGCAAACACCCACCTACATAAGGGAACATGATGTTTTAGCTCTAGAACACCACCAAAATACATGCATGACAAGTTCTACTTCACCACATCAACACAAGTGCTATAATTCAAGTCTATAGACTATAGATGACAAATTGAATTTTTAGCTTAAGATGACAAAAGTGTAGAATGTCATCACTGTCGAAATCCCATCTTGGTTAAAGACACCCTCCTTGGGCTCCTAAATTGGCCATGTGAGAAAAATGTTATGAGCCTCTCATGCTCATCCATATACCCTGGTATATATATGTACAACCTAGTTTAATTTTTGTTAGAAAAAGAATTACACCTTGAAGATCTATATTGCTCAGTCCCTTCTTACCATGGGGAGATTTGAAGATCAGGTCTATTCACGAGCTTCCAATATTTTTCCCTATCTAAGGTTATAATCAATTTCACAAACAAATAAAAAATTCTTGAAGGCAGAAATGCCTAAACCTCTAGAGCCCTTGAAAGAGCAGAAAATGTTCCATTCAACTCTCTAAAATGTATTTTATCTATATTAAAAAGGATGATTTGAAAAGTTTTAAAACATTTGATCTCGGAAGCTCATAATCTCACTCCCAAAAAAAGTATATGTATAGGAGCTACTTTTGGGGGCCTGCTGGACACCTTATAGCAAAAGACAGATTTGGGGTCTAGTAGCAAATATTTTTACCTAATCTGTCATAAATAGTCACTTAGTGGTAGGAAAAGTAACCCAAACCCTAAATAACCGACCCAAAATTCTCTAAAAAGTACTTGTCTGACTAGAATTAGCTTCAATAGCCTTCTCAAAGGGAAGAATAAGGAGTCGATCCTAAGCCAAGCAATCTTTTTGTGCACTCCAGCTCTCTCTCAACCAAAGGCAGGAAATCATTTCAGATCCTGACTGTGAGACAATTTTCACCACATACACCAAAGAACATGTTGAAGAGGAGAAAGAGTGCCCTTTCGTCATGAGGGGTGAAGAAGGTGTTGGTCCTTCTACACAAGATTTTGATACATACAAGCTTGCTTTTATCTCTAATCTTGGTCTCCATCTTCAATCTTCAATGGTTCCCTTATTGTGTTGTCTTGGAGGGGCCTTCCTTTCACATGGCTACTTTTGTTTGTATTTGGATCATAGGGCTTTAACCTTGTCAACTTGTCTACAATTTACCCACATTAGGTCCTCCCCCTCCAGTTATGTTTTTTCCTTGTTTTAGTGTTACTTTGTTCTTGGAGTTCTTTTTAACACTCCTACTTCTTGTTGTCTTTCTATACTTTTGAGTCGCGTTGAACTCCTCTGGTCATTTGTGGACATTAATATAATTTCTTTCTTTTGTAGACACCACTTTGAGTAAATAGTAATCTATTACAGCCCATTAATCACATAAAAATGGAAACCAAAGGAAACTCATCTCTACCAAAGCAGCACAGCTGTAATGTCCCCATTTTTTATTGAGATCTTGGTGGGAACCTTAGCCCATTCTTGTTTCCAATGGCTAAGGGTAGAAGAAGGTTATGGGACATGGTGGACAACTTGTGAAGAATTATTAATGAAAAAGATACTTTATATTTCTAATTTTGAGTTATGTTTTGAGAAAAAGTACATTATGTATATTTCACTTAAGTGGGGGATTTTTGGGTCTTGGCTTATAAAACTTAAGTTGATTTTTAAATTAATCTTCTCTTTCTATTTTGGAGCGCTACAATTGGAGGAGGTTATTTAAGGAGGAGGATTTATTTGAAGATTATGTGAATTTGGCTATTTGGATTTAATAATAAAGTATGTCAAGCTTGGTTGTTGAAGGTAGATGCTTAAAGAATGTTACCTTTCAAATTATACTAGTTGCTCTATAACGGTATTTTGCAACACCACATTTTGGAAATTGTGTGAACACCTTGGAAAGCTTCTTTGTGCATATTTGCAGGTCTAGAAGGTGGACGAACTACTTGGAGAGATTGGCAACTTGTCTTGTGGATTGGCAAAGTGATTTAGATGCTTGGTGATTTGCTGGTGGAGTGATAGTTGCTAGTTTCTCCCTTGGGCAACTTGCTTGGAGCCTTTGGGAGCCTTCTTCGAGGGGTCTGTGGTGGATAAAACCCTCTCATAGGGCTTGGTAATTTTTTATATATTTTTCCTACAGGAGCAAATTCCTTTTTGAGGTAAGATTGCATGTTCTTGGGCTGATTTATGCTTTAGAAGCATTTAAAATTATTTCCATATTCTTCCCAAGAAGGGTGAATTGGTTTGAAGGCTTGGGAGGCATTGTTGAGGGACTATTTCAAGGGTTTGATATTTATAATTTTTTTTGCATAATTTTGGTTGAAAAACTAGGGTTTCAGAACTTTAGGATATCATTTGGAGGACCTCCCACTGGTGAAAAAATCTAAAACTAATTTTATTTGATGGTTGTTATTTTTGTGATCGTTTTGAATCCTCATTCATATTAAAATTCCAAGTATTTCAAAAGTTATGGGTTTTCTAAGTTTCAGTTGTTTGAGGTAAAATAAAAAATTATTAAGAGCAAATTTGAAAAGGGTAAAGGTTGGTAATTGATTGTTTAGAATTGCAAAATTTTTGAAGGGTTTAAAAGGCTGACTTTTTCAGTGTTTGTTTCAGAGTTGTTTGAGTTTGTGGAAAAACTTCTAATTTGGCCTTTGTTCCAATTTGGGAACACTACAATGTTATCAAAGCCATATCCTGGCTAAATTGTGAGGTGAAAATAAGAACAAGGAATAGGGCATGGAAGCCATAGAGAGAAAAAGGCTTCACAATACAGGTAGAAAGCTAGGGAACTTATGCCAACCAGAGGAAGATGTGATCAACAACTTGAAAGAAATAAAAAAGATGTTATCCAAGGCGAGTCAATAAAAAAATGAATCCATGAGATGGGTAGTACAGCCCTCAATGACTTACTTGGTTCAACATAAACTCTTGAGAAACACAAATGAAGAGGTAAGACTTTTGGTTACTAGTTGTGTCAATGAAATTTTGAGACTAACTCCTCCCAAGGTTCCTTACAGTGACAATTATGAGGGAGATATTTCAACGGATTGTGGAGAGTTTCCGAGGTCTAGAAGATAACAAGGGACACACTTTTGCTTGAAGGGTCACATTGCTAGACACTATGGCAGAAATCAAGTTATGTGTTTTAATGTTAGATTCGGGATGTGATGAGCTTGTTGTTGAAATGTTTCAACGTTTCCTTACAATAGCTTGTATGAATCTTACCTAAAATGTTGTAACCCATATGCAAGAAATCATGAGTGTGACACTCAATGAAAGTGATGATCTTTCCAAGCCATTATTATCTATCTTATTGACAGATTTGAGACAAGAAAAGAATGACTTTTCAATTGCATATGAGCTATTTGAAAATGTTGTGAGGAAAAATTGAGGCTTATTTGATAGTGGAGCATGTAGAAGAAGAAAAATCAGAAGTTTATGGGCAGCCAATGATTGGAATTTCTTAACCACAAGAACCAAAAATCCAAGGGCAGCCAAGTGAAGATTCCCAACAAGCTATGGAGCAACCAATGGAGTTGCAAATGGTAGACACCATAATTGAAACGTATGTCTTGGAAGAAAAAATTTGTATTGTTCCTCATCATAGATCTCTTTCTTTTCTTAATTTTAGATTTCATGAAGAAGCTTGGGAAAGACAATTGTTGTTGGCACTTGGAGAGGAAGCACAAGCCCTAACAAAGGTGGACCAGACAAAGGGATCCTATGGAGTCAATGAAACAGAAAAATCCAATCTAAGGGATAAAGGAAAATCAGATTTGCGCATGAGTAAGCAAGTGAGTGGTCATATTGATAAGTGTCCATTGTTTTCTCTTCATGATTGGTTCGTTCATTATCTTGGTGATGTACCTTGTACTACTATTGAGGTGAAAGTGAAGAGTACTAAATGGAAAAAAGAAGCCTTCCAAGTAAATTCAAAGGAAGGACATGACAAGTATCCATCATGGATATGGGATCCAAGTGAGCTCTACAAGAGTAGTGTTGCTAGCAAGTTTTGGGCCAACATAAGGAAGGAGGTAAGCAAAAATTAACACGATCCATGGATCAAGGTAACTGCTGTTTATAATATTTTCAGATTGCATTCCTTGAAGTTTCTTATCACCGTAGAGAGCATGGGCCCTAAGAAGGTGTATTTCTCACACACCAACACCATAGGGATGGTTCAAGTTTGTAGTAGTGGATTTCTCACCACAATAAGGAGAAATAGGAAGGAAAAAAGGGCACACTACAGCCATGACAAGAAAAAGATAAGATATGAAAAGGAGATCCATATCATGCTCATGAGGCATGGTAACATCATTATTAAAGTGTTATTAAACACTAAAGTTTTTTTTAACATGTTTGCCTCATGTGTAGGGTCAATAAGGGAACCGGTTGCAATGTACATAAAATGTGCAAGGCATTTTATGATTTTCATAAATGAGCAACCATTTGGGCATGTTACCATGGGAAACAATGAGATTATATTGCATGGTTTGAGTGATAGGGAGACACCTTCATCTTCATCAAATCATATGATGGAAGGTTGTTTCATGAGCATGGGGTGAAGTGAAAGGGAAAACAAAGATTGGGTTGTTTTGGGATACCATGGGCAGCCATCTAATTGCAAAGAAAAAGGTATGATGACAAAATGGGCGAGTATAGGTGATTTTGATTTTTATCTTTCACCTAATGGTTGGGTGAATAAGTTTCATTGTTTACAAAGGCAGCCCCAAAATTGTTATGAACAACACTTCATCTCTAAATGCAAGGGTAGGAAAGAGGCCCACGATAAGGGTAGGGGACCTGTAAGGATGGAACAAAGAACTCAAGGCATGTATGGCTGTTTGCAAAGCTTAATTTTCTAGGGAAGTGAGTTCTCATTCTTAGAAAAGATGGTCAACATTGAATTGGCACATTCATGGTTACTCTTGAGCATAAGGAACATTTTATTTTACTTATGGCCGCCAAGAATAAGTGACTGGAAAGAAGATATGAGGTCTGATTTTTATTTGAAGAATTCTGATTTGAAGGGAGAGGTACAGTGGTATGATGAAGATTAAAATTCTGATTGTTGTTGCATAAAAAATTCTAGGATCCTATGGAAGGTACAGCCACATACCCAAGGTAAAAGTTCTGATTTTTTTGTAAGAATATCTGAATTTTATTGGAAGGTACAGCCATATAACAAAGATGGAGATTCTGATTTTTGTTGCATTGAAAATTTTGAATTTACATGGGAGTTACAACAGTGTATTGAAGGTATAAATTCTGATTTTTTTGACATTTTCCAGCCTATGTTACAGTCTGAAAATGTTTACCATAAGAGGCACTCTTGGCATAACAAAGTAGGGAAGATAGAGTTCTTGGCATAACAAAGTAGGGAAGATACAGTTCAGTTTTGAAGAGTGGTTGAGGTTTCTTGTTGATCTATTGGATGTTCTCCCTATGCATCAAAACATTAATGACGAGAGATTACAGGATATAGATATATCACATGATTTGAAATGCACTCATGGGATGTTGTCTCTATGTGTGTTGAATGAACAAGGTATGGTCCCCTATGGAATTTTCATTCTTGCTTTCAAAATGGCGAAGACATCTTATGAGGACATATGGAATTATGTGAAAAGTAACATCAAAGGTGAGTCTTGGGGTTTACACTATGAAGGTACACTCTTTCTAAAACTCATTAAAAGGGAGAATGTGATCATGGACAGCCTTATGCACGATGTGAAATGGATTTTGTTTGGCAGACCTAACCTCCTTTTTGCTAAATTCAAGTCTTGAATAGCTTGTGGGGGAAACATGAAACTTAAAGACTCACTATGGGACAGCCTGGTTTTGAGAAGGTTGGAAATGTGGAGTAGAAGCATGGTTGTATTTTATTATTGCAGCCCACAGATTTGCATATTCAGAATTATGAGTGAGTTTTCAGCGTTTTGGAATGCTAAATTGGTGATTTTTAAATGTGACAATCTTCATTTTGAATTGTATGACATAATGAATTTTTTTGAGCAGCATACTAGATACAAGTACAATAGTATGAAAAGGCCAATTGAGGGTTATTTTCTTTAAGATGAAATCACAAATGAACATTGCATTATAAGGTATGTTGGGACACCTCTATAAATAGTGCAATTGCTTGAGGACAAGCAATTTTGGGCGGGGAGGACTATAATGTCCCCATTTTTTATTGAGATCTTGGTGGAACCCTTAGCCCATTCTTGTGTCCCATGGCTAAGGGTAGAAGAAGGTTATGGGACATGGTGGACCACTTGTGAAGAGTCATTAATGAAAAAGGTACTTTATATTTCTAATTTTGACTTATATTTTGAGAAAAAGTACTTTATGTATATTTCACTTAAGTAGGGGAGTTTTGGGTCTTGGCTTATAAGACTTAAATTGATTTTTAAATTAACCCTCTTTCTATTTTGGAGTGCTACACTTGGAGGAAGTTATATAAAGAGAAGGAGGATTCATTTGAAGATTATGTGAATTTGGATATTTGAATTTGATAATCTAATATGTCAAACTTGGTTATTGAAGGTAGATGCTTGAAGAATGTTACCCTTCAAGTTCTGCTAGTTGCTCTATAATGGTATTTTGCAACACCACCTTTTCAAAATTGTGTAAACACCTTGGAAAGCTTCTTTATGCATATTTACAAGTCTAGAAGGTGGACAAATCACTTGGAGAGATTGGCGACTTGTCTTGTGGATCGGCAAAATGATTTAGATGTTTGATGATTTGCTTGTGGGGTGATAGCTGCTGGTTTCTCCCTTGGGTGACTTGCTGGGGGGCTTTGGGAACCTTCTTTGAGGGGTCTAGGTGGATAAAACCCTCTCCTAGGGTTTGGTAATTTTTTATGTATTTTTCTTAAAGGGGCGAATTGCTTTTTGAAGTAAGATTGCATGTTCTTGGGTTGATTTATGTTTCAGAAGCAATTAAAATTATTTCTATATTTTTTCCAAGAAGGGCAAATTGGTTTGAAGGCTTGGGAGGCATTGTTGAGAGTTTATTTCAAGAGTTTGATATTCAAAAAATTATTTGCATAATTTTGGGTGAAAAACTTGGGTTTTTAGAACTTCAGGATATCATTTGGGAGACCTCCCGCGGGTGAAAAATTCTGAAACTAATTTTATTTGATAGCTGTTATTTTTGTGATCGTTTTGAATTCTCATTCATATTAAAATTCCAAGTATTTTAGACGTTATGAATTTTCTAAGTTTCAGTTGTTTGAGGTAAAATAATAAATTATTAAGGGCAAATTGAAAAAGAGTAAAGGTTGGTAATTGATTGTTCAAAATTACAAAAATTTTGGAGGGTTTAAAAGGCTAAATTTTTCAGTGTTTATTTCAGATTTGTTTGAGTTTGTGGAATAACTTCTTTTTGGCCTTTGTTTCAATTCGGGGACACTACAACAGCAATTCCAGTTAGATCCTTGGCATAATAAGAATGCCTTGTGAAAATACAGTAACCCATCCAATACCCTATAGTAGACTTGAAAGTTCTTTTGAAAATACTGAAGTAAAATGAAACTCGAGTCAGATTCATGGAATGAAGGGAGATTATGGGTTTCCCAATCTTGCATCCAGTGTTTAGGTGCATACTTGCTTACCTTTCATGTTTTTAAAATGTCCAGTTGTCACTAGACTCCAAGGCACCTAAAAGCTTTGATATCTGCTATATGCCACAAATTAATTAGGTAAGCTTTCCAAAACATATTGGTAAGAGGAGGAAGGATTTCATGTCAGGACGACTAATTAGAATACTTATGAATTAAAAACCCTAAGCAAGTTCTCATGTAACTAATTCCGTATAGAATTTAGCACTTGGATGAGATGCTCAAGTTTAGTGGGGATGGTAGGCGTTATCCCAATCTTATGAAGTTTAAAATAATGTCCCTGAAACAGTATAGTGTGTATATATTGTGTTATATACATGATGAAGTTTTAATGTGAGAAGTCCTAATGTATGAAAAACTAAATGTAACAATCCTTTGATCGGGTAACGAAAAAACTCGCTGGATTTTTTTTTGACTATCAGTGATCACCAAGATATAGAGAAGGTTAACTAATCACACTAATGCCATCGGATGGATCATCAACTAGATTCATCTACTCACATCTGAGCATTATATCAGAAAGTTGTCTACAACTTGGATCCTTTTAATCAAACAAAAAGTTTATATATATATTCCTTTTAGCTAATAAGAGTATCAAGGCTAGCAAGAACATATATATATATATATATATATATATATATATATATATGTTCTTGCTAGCCTTGATACTCTTATTGGCTAAAAGGAAGATACAAATTTGGTATCTCTACGACTAAAAAATTCAATGAAGCATCAACGTGCTACGAGGCAAGGATAGGTTAGGCTGCCCACCCTGCAATAAAAAAAACACACAACTTTATAAGCTAAAGTCTTTTAATTCCAATGCCACAGGTGTCATGTCCGCCTTTTTAAATATAAGAGTGAAAAAGGACCCTTAGCCTTAGTCTTTGGTGTTTCCCTTAGGTTAAGGGAAAGGGAACTTAAAAAAAAAGCACTAACTCCTCTTCAAATTATAAAAAGGTACCTTTTGGTTAAGTTGTTCTAATTTTAAGTGGAGGAGGGGGCTTTTTGAGTTAATGGGGCTCACATAGCCCTTGAGTGATTTTAAAAGAAAGTTAACTTCATAACATTTTGCCCTTTCCCTTGAAATGGAGCACCCAACTTGAAGAGAAAGGTATATAAGGAGGATTGTGATTCATTTGAAGGCATGCATGAATTATGAATAAATATAAGCTTAAAGCTTGAAAACGCTTAGCTTTTCCATTGAGGACAAAATTCTTCAATGGAAATCTGAAGTAGAGATGAAAACCCTTACTTTCAGCTAGGACAGCTTCGTAAGGAAGTTGCATTGAGCATAGTGGACTAACAAAGGTGTTTTGAACACCAATTCTGATTGCAGAAGCAAGAAGACAGCAGATTGAGGTGTGACGAGCAGCAAGAAGGGTTGACAAATGGGAAACAAGGTCTAGGGCTGGCAACAAAACCCTTGGGAAGACTAGCGACCACCCTCCTAAGGGGGGAAAGTGGCCTCCAAGGTCTAAATTGACCTAATTGAGTGCTGAACAGCAGCATAGCATTTTTTGTAATTTTTTTGATTTATTTCCAACCATATGCATTGGAAAGACCCAATTTTTGAGCCTCAATTGTTGGCTGTAATTATTGATATTTTTCTATAAGTATTTGATCACAAAATATTGAGATTTTGGGATGAAAAGGCCTTCATAAAGTTCTGTAATTTTTCTGTACATTGACGCTTTGGAAGCTATTATTTGGTATGTTGAATTGATGCCTTAATCTTCATTGAAAAAAGTCATAAAATTGCTGATATGGTTTGGAGTAATTTATTACAACTTTTGTGAGGGTTTGATATCTAGGGTTTTGCTGGACAAATCAGAAAAAATATATTGTTGTTAGGGTTTGAAATAAAACCAGAATTTTATATTTTGGATAAGGGTTTGGGGGAAAACCCTATTTGTTCTATTTCTTCCCCAAAAGGGACATTTCAGCAGGGAAAAAGGTAACAGCTATTACCGTAGATCCACCTCAGACTTACACAAGAATTTTCTTTAAGTTAATTGACTTACTTTTGGAGTCACAGATAAGACCCATCAATAATGCCAATCGAGGAGGGCCTTCCTAAAGAGGATAAGATCACTCATCTATACAAAAAGAGTCAAGTTAATATTGATCCGTCGATAAGGTAGATACAACTCTTATTTGGTAAGCCCACCATATCATTGTTTCCCTACATGAACCAGTCAGTAAAAAGTGATCAAATTTGGCATTTGTCCCATAGTTATTTCCAGCTCAAAGATTTAGACTACTCATCATACCAGGTTAGAGATAAATAATCATTTTTGACAAAAGAAGACCTTTCTTAAAGGAAGGTAGATAGTTCCATCCCTTCGGCTTAACAACCGAAAGGCCAAACCTAATAGAAAGTGGCTTTGACATGGAGGATGCCAAGACAAAAGTTTTTAATAAGTAAAGCCTGAACTAAGGCATAGCCCACATTAAATCATTCTACTCATTAATTAGTTCTAGTGGATAATAAGTCTTCTCATTTATCAAAGTAAAAGTTCTCATAAAGTGAGACTAAACATAACCATGACATGGAATGTTAATTTAAGTGAAAAAGCTAACTTATAAGAGTCAGGTCAAGCATTATTCCACACATAGCTATTATTAAAGCTCCATAAATTACTTTGCACCATCTTTTCATGAAGACGTCACACACTAATTTTCTTTTTGGATATTACCCAACATGACTGAAAGTTCAGCCAACTATTTAAATTACAAAAATACAACAATCATCCAATACATATAAAGCAATGATAGACAGCTTTATAAAAGTAAAACAGTCATGGAAGGTTTAGAAACTTTATTTTAAGTCAGTTGGGAGACTACAATCCCCAACATTGATTCTTATGCCATAACACACACATCTACTACATCAATAGCAGCAAATGGCTGAAAAGATAGTCTACTCGAAGACTAAATAGCTTCACAAGGGTATTACCAAGGACTACCGAGAAATGGGAAAGATACCGCATCACCAGAACATGATATGCACATAAAAGCAGTTTACAGTACATAATTTTGTTTTCCAGGCAACCAACTAATATCAAACAACCAGAGAAGAGACACAACCCAAGATACATTCAAAGGATGCTCCGCAACTGCATGGTACTCACATGGCTTATTACCTGCATTTTGTAATGATGGAGAAATGGGACAACAATGTTGGCATGTTGTTCTTTTTCTAGACAACATTCCAATGATTAAATCAAATCTACGTTGTAGGGGTACGCCGCCCCCCCGGCGCCTCCTTTTCGGAGGCGCCTCCGGCATGGGGACGTCCCGGAGGCGTCCATGGACGTACCGAAAACGTCCGGCACAGCCACGGATGCCTCCGGGAGTACCTGGGACTTATCCGAGTGTGCCCGAGGGATTCCGGCAAGAAAATGGCAGAAAAAAAAAAAAAAAAAAAACCCTCAGAAAATCCTTAAAAAAAAACCTAAAAACTAAGCAACCCTAAATGTAAATCCAGTCCGAACCCAAGAGTATATAAATAAAATAAACATTTAAGTATAAGTGGACATCTTGTCCACTTATACTTTAAGTTATATTTTATTTATATACTTTCAGGATGTTTGAGAGGGGTTTCGGATTGCTAGGAGCTATAATGCAAATTCTAGGTTTTGGAGGATCCTATCATATTGCAAAGTTAGTTAGATTCCAGGGTTTCAAACTTAGCCATATTTCAGAGTTTCAAGATTTCAAGGAGACATCATAGGAGGTATGAACACTGCATGAAGGGATGTATGCGTGATAGAATAGTATGAGAATATCTCTCGCAAAGTGCCACAAGCCAATCCCACCCCATTCCCTGTGCACCCGTTAAGGCATGCACCCGTGAGATTCAATGCACCGATGAGCCCTTGTGAGAGAAAGTATCAGTAAATGATAAAGTTGAAAAATAATGGGAGTGGCATTCATGATTTTGTGGACAATCGAGATGATTTATTCTAGATTTGAATGTACATCTTGTCTTTGAAGTAACGAATGAATGAATATTATATATTTTTAAGTGTTTTATCATTTATAGACAAATATTTTCACACTATGTAGTTTCAAGTGTTTTACTAAAAAATGAGTAATATACCCAAAAAAAAAAAAAAATATATATATATATATACACACAGACATACCCACGACGTATCCAAATCAAGGTTTTTGAAAAATGACATACTTGCATACCCGAGACATCCCTGTATCCGTACCCATACCCGTACCCAAACAACATAGAATCAAATCTTAAATCAAGTAAGCTTGAGAAAAGACTAACATTTCAAGTTATACTTTATGTAACCTATTATGATTGAAAACCAAGCCACAATTCTCATATCTTACTGTTGACAACTACGATCAATGTAAACAAGTTTACAAGCTCACAACATCAATAATTTTCCCTAATAGCTTACCAATGAATAACATATATCAATGTTTCACCCATCACATGGCATAATAAACCATATAATGCACACTTGCCCTGAATACCAACAGTACTGGAATTTTCCATCTCAACATATGGTGTAAACATTCCAAGTATCTTATAGTGTGAGTCAGCCTATTATGGGGTCTTGTAGGTTGACAGGGTTGGATAGAGACCCAGTTTGGTTATTCAGTGTTGGGGACTTGGTGTTCTGGTAGTTATGGATCAGTTGGGAGGCATTCCTTGTTTTATGGAGATCATTCCTACTTTTTAGGAGGCATGGTCAGGTCCAGGGTTGAAACTCCATGAGATTACTCTTTGGGGTTCAGTTTCAGGGAGACAGGGCTTGTTCCCTAGTTTTTAGGAGCATCCTTAGATTTTAGGGATGAGACTGCCAGTGGTTCCTTGATTTCCGACTTCAGTCACAGACAGGTGACAAGTTGTTTTGATGGTTCGTAAGGTCGGTTGAGTACTTTTTGGTTACTTGGGTTATATTTTTAAATTACCTAAGTTTCCATCTTTTATTAAAATAAGGCTAAGTTTATAGCCAATTTGGGGTTATAAGGAGTTTTTGGCCCCTTCTGGATGCGTGTACTGGAGTGTAATAGCTCGTTGGAAAGGTCTCGTTCTTAAATATTTCATTCATAAGTCAGATGCTTTCGGGGGACGGATTTCTGTTAAATTGGAAAAAGACATTATTGTCTATGCACTCGGCCTCTTAAAAGGAAATTATAATAATCATGACTTAAGCGCCCTTCGTCCACTTTTAGGGGATCGGATAAGTTTGAAAAAGGCTATAAGAGGCGATTAGAGGAAAGGAAGGAGGCATCGATTAATATTTCATTTTCTTTTGGAGAGTGCGCTTTGGAGGCGTGAAGCTTTGGGACGCAAACCCCAATAGCTGACTTGTGGGATGTAGCCCCCACATTGGTTCGTGTCTATTCTGGACCGTGGAAATTGTTTATTTTCCTTGGCAAGGTGCTGGACTGTGCTTTGGCAGAACGCAGCAGTCAGAAAGGTGCGACTTCAGGTTGGGAAGACTCTTTTGACGCTGCTGTACCTGACAGAATCTGAACCGTACGACTATACTTGACATCTATTTTCATCACATAGCGCATCTATCAAAAGTCAACTAGCTGGCCGCCCTTCTATTCTAGATTCATGAATATACAGCGATTCAGGTTGGCTGTTTAACATTGTCTTCCACCTGAATTATTGGCATTCTGTAATCAGCTAGTATTTGATTAAATATTTAGAAATTCTGCTTCTTCAAATCTGGATTTGGTTGTACCTAGATTTAATTTCCATAATTCGTTTATGCATTTGCATTTCAATTCTTTTCTTATTGCAAAATTCATCAAAAAACCAAAAACAAAGAAAAACACAAATTTCAATAGAAAATACAAAAAAAATTACAGCAGTTCAATAGAAGAGATCCATCTAAATATACCAAAATTTGCACAAAATAATCATCTACAGCCATACAATGTGAATAAACCATTTTGCACACTAAGAGTCAAGTTACAGCTATATAAATACCCCACTAGTTGTAGATAGTCATTTGGCTACATTACTTAACTCAAGTCTCTTTGAAAAAGCTATAAAAGATCTAATTGATTACTAAGTTTCCAACCAGCTGTGAGTGGAAGTTGCTGCAGCCATGCAATATACCAAAATTTGCACAAAATAATCATCTATAGCCATACAATAAACTATTTTTCTATATTTTCAAAAAAGCTACAGCCATGCATATTATTTTATGTTTCCAAAATAACTACAGCCATGCATATTTTGCTATATTTCCACAATAACTACAGCATTGCATACTGCAATAATGTACCACTCATGTAGGCTTAGACAAGCAGGGACTATCTTCTTTTAAAATCGAGAGGATCAGAAAAGTGTAATGCCAATTGACACAAAAACAAGACTCTATTTCACCACCATACCATTGCTCACAATTGAGCTATTTATTTGATCTAAATAAAATTCCTTACAACAGAAATTTATAAGTTCCCATCAAATTGTCATACTATAACTTACTTCACCAACAATGAACAAAACTAGAACATCAATAACCTTTTGCAATTCGAGCAATTATTCAATGCTACTAATCATACAGTACTAACTTCAACTCTAAAAATATTTCCAACCGGAACGCAATGCATATTAGTATCAACAAAGCATCTATCCATTTGCATTAGCGTATAAACAACAAATCAGCAATAAATACCAACAATAAGCAACCAAATGTCATTGAGGCATTCTATCAAATAATTACCAACACATGTCTTTGAGACATATTGACAAACAATTTACAGCCAAGTATCTTCAAGGTAATTTGACAAACAATGAACAACCAAAATTCATTGAGGCATTCTGTTAAACAATTACCAGCACGTATTTGAGACATATTGACAAACAATTTGCAGCCAAGCATCTTCAAGATAATTTGAGAAACAATAAACAGCCAAAATTCATTGAGGTATTATGTCAAACAATTACCAGCACATGTCTTTGAGACGTATTGACAAACAATTTGCAGCCAAGTATCTTCAAGGTAATTTGACAAACAATAAGCAATCAAAAGTCATTGAGGCATTTTGTCAAACAATTACCAGCACATATTTGAGACATATTGACAAACAATTTGCAGCAAAGTATCTTCAAAGTAATTTGACAAACAATAAACAACCAAAATTCATTGACGCATTATGTCAAACTATTCCCAGCATGTCTTTGAGACATATTGACAGGGAATGTCCAGCCAAGTATCTTCAAGGTAATTTGACAAACAATAAACAACCAAAATTCATTGAGGCATTATGTCAAACAATTACCAACACGTCTTTGAGACATATTGACAAACAATTTGCAGCCAAATATCTTCAAGGTATTCTAACAAACAATAAGCTATTATCACATAATATACCTGCTTAATATATTTCAGAAATTTATTCAACACAAGAATTGTTTTAACTATGTGCAACACATTACTAAAAGTAATTATAATCTTGCAAGAATATCAATTATCAACATAGTGAAAGAAGGTTAAGAGGAAGAATTGCATGCATCCTTTTCAGTTCTGCCCTAGGCCGCATCATAGGCTCATGTGGGCATAACAGAGTATACCATATGGGCCTATATCCCAGCTAGGGTTTGCAAACTACTTACATATATCAAAGAATGATTTAGTCACCAAATTTTCTATCAAGAAAAAGAGCACCATGCCTGTTTATAACCACATCGACATGTCCATAAGCAAGCTCCTTCCCTTCACCATCACTGTCATCATCTACTCAAGCCTTCCCAATTCCATGGCAAGAAAATGTGAGCTCCATGACTCTTAAAACCCTACCAAGTTTATCATTTCTTTCTTCGTAATGCATTAATTGAAATCTAAGCAAAGTCCTCAGATTCCTCTACCCAATGCGTTGGGCTTCTCATGTTTATCCTTGCTAGGAACATCTCTCAAGGTTATTAAGTGTTGCACTTAGCCGAAGATCTCCCATTCCAAGAAAATCTCATATTTTTAGAGAATTTAGTTAATTAACCAATTCCTTCACCACCAAAGTTCATTATTGGATCACTATACCATAAAATACTATAAAGATCCGATAAACACCCAACAATGGTGTATTATTTGACACTACATTACTTATGTTCAACATTTAAATATGTATTGTTTTAGCAATATTAAACATGTGCAAGGTTGGAGTACCAAGATATCAAGGCACAATTGGCCTAGTGCCAATGACGTCCTCCCGTTAATCACGAAATATCCTGGTTAGCTTGGCAATAAAGATGTCTCAACCACGATTATAGGAGAAACAATATAATTACCAAAGTGACCTTAACTTAGGTCTGAACCAATATTAAGTTGATCAATACATTAATCGTAAGGTCACACCCTACATGTTAACGCAATTGCAACAAATTTATTCAACATAGGATAGAAATATTAACATGAATTAAAACACATCCTTCAACCAAGAATCCACAGATCGATCCTTGATCATATAGGAACTAGCATTAGTTATGTTTTACTGTGTCAATCATTGGCAAGTGCCCTTATTCCGGCACAAGCCAAAATGGGATGTAACACTAAACTCCAAGTGTAAGAAATATCATCCATGAAATATTATGTAATGAGTGATGCGATGTAGTGAGATATGTAATTGTAATGATAAACTGTTGATTAATGGTTGCTCCTAACTGTAGGGTTCCTATCAGCAGCAAATACAAGACATTCAAGTCTATATGGAGAACCCCACTTTACGCTTGTTTTCGTGGTCGGAGGTTGTGCTGAGGAGCATCATGTACTAAGGAGGTTGTCAAGGTCATCCAAAGACTCATCATATATTAATAAAATACCATTACATATTTTCATTCATTTTATGTCATTGTGTTACAGTATTACTCATGTTATGCACTTGTAATGCCCACATGATGTGATCATACAATCACCTGTTGTGATTGCATTTATTTTATGTCAATATATTTTTGAGGTCGCCTGTGTTCTTTCTTGACTACTAATGTTCCATTAAAAAGGTAACAGCTTATACAATCTTGTGGGGGCAACTTTTTCTTACATGTTTCTTCTTTTCTCGAGCCAACTAAGTTACTTTTTTACAAAAGACGATATGTCCAGAATTTCACTTCATCTTCCAAAAGATCCTATTTATACATATCAACGAGCAATTTCTATAATCTTAAGTGTGTCCAAAACAACCACCTTTGCTTACCAAAAAGTTTATTTCCTTGTTTCTGTTAAATATCAGTATGCACTACTGTAAAGCAACACAATGTTTTCCAAGAATGGTCTGAATACGTTGTCAAATGTTATTTATTGCTGACAAGAATGTAGCTACAACATTTTCTAAACCAAAGGGCATTCCCAAAAATTCAAAACATCCAACGTTTTTGCTTTATGATGTCTTATGTACATTTTTTATGAATCTGGTACAATAATGTCTACTTCTCGCATCTATCTTTAAAATCATGGCTCTCTACATATTCTCTCAATTTATGGGAGCTAAGTGGATCTTGCAAAATTCCTTGTCAGCTAGCATCTGAATTTATTTCCCATCAAGAATGACACTAAGAAATAGCGTGCACCTTTAATATTTATATCCATTGGTCGCAATAGCAATTTAAAATATCTACTAGGAGTTATGAAGAATCTAAGGATTAACTTACTTCGTGAAGAAGCATCGGAGTATCATATCCTCCAAACAAAGTGTGGTTTCCAACAAATAACACTGGTCTCCTGGGCTGAAAATTCAAGTGCAGGGTAAATATTATTGCCATGTCGTCAATTACACCATGGACTAATACATATTTCAAAAATGAAACATATGAATTTTGTAAATTGGATGCATGCACAACAAATTGAACAAAATCAGATGTAATTCTTCAGAACAAATACCAACCATCAATAACTGAAGAAGTTAAAGTTGAAGATTACACGCACATGATATAATCATTAACACCAGATTGGAAATCTGAATGTGTCCATCTAACTTTCAATTGAATTTAAATTGCATGGAACAAGGAGAAGCAAATGGAATCAGAATTATGGAATTTTAAGGAAACAAGGAAGCATATTTCATAAAAAGGAAAAAATAGATGATAAACAAAAATTATATATGTAAAATATAGGATGGTATTGAGAACCTGATTAAATAATGAACAAACTGTGGAAATAAATCTCAAGCAAGTGCCTTGCTATTAAGCTAACTTCAAGTATCTTCAAAGAACCTGTTGTCAACCTGGAGCTGCGCCCTGAATCGAAGACGTGCATGAAACGGCCAGTCCTCTAACCGGCTAAAACAATGGGATCTTCTCACGAGAGTGGGTGCCTCAACGGTGAGAAGAACCTCCAGAGAAGGCTGGTCCCTGTATGATGTATCAATGAGGATCCCTACTCTACGTTGTGGACTACCATGGAAAAGGGAGAAGGAAACTTAAAGGGGAAATCCTACCTAAAAGAGGTGATACACCAGAAGCTCGATCCACTCAACTTGGAACCTTGAACACCGAACAATCAAGGGAAAAGGAAGACCTTAGACTTCAATCAATCACTTATGCATAAATATTTCATGAAGAGGTTCGATCAATGACTAAAACCTGAGGGAAAACGATGGAGAGAGGTCTGATAAAAGACACTTTGCGGCCACCTAACATTCACTTACAGCTTCAACAAAAGACAATAAAGAACACTTAACATAACCTGCATAAGGATAATGTAGCAACTAGGTATGAATCAGAATTTGGGAAGGGAGTGAAATCTACCACTTGTGAAAATTGCTGAAGAAATATACATTATGCCAGCACTTGAAATTTGAAAATACATTCCTTCTATTGATTGAAGAGGTTACACAACTCACCAATGGCAGAGTCTGGTCTAACCAAAAGAGAGATTGGATGATTTTTAATCAAGGCTGAAAGCCATTTTATAGAGAATTACAAAAGGCCAAAGATTGGCGTTGAAAATTGAAGAGAAGGATTTTCTTAAGTTAACTCAAGGCTGACTTGGCCTTTCGATAAAATATGTTTTCTTTTGTCTTTGCATGAAGCTTCTTGCGCTTGAGGAAGTGGACTTGTCTTTGTTATGAACCGCCCACCTCTCTTTGCATGGAAATCCACGCAAATGTCAATTTTAGAAATTCTTCATGAGTTGCTTGATGCCGAGTTGTAACGTTTGAAAGCTGGGTTAACCGTTTGGTAAACTGAGTTTGACGAAGAGATCATGCTGAGTTGGACTGTTTGGTAAGCTGAGTTGGATGAAGAGATCATTCTCCCTCGCATGGAAAGCTCCTAGTGGATGCAGCGTTTAACAATTAGTCAACTCTAAATCTGGAACAGTCAACTCAACCTTTGAATTTAGAACTTCGGTTGATTCTCGAATGCGCAAGTTGAACCAGGGATGAGCATGTCTTTAATAATCAGTCAACTGAAGCTTTGACCGATGTCCGAAAATAGCTCCTGCTTGCATGTATTCTATCCTGCTCTAGTCTGCCTGTTCATGTCTATTTCTGGCGGGATTCTATATTCGGATGTATTTGTCTATATTTTTCCCGTTTGGCCTTTTCTTTCGGAATTTTGGCTTTACCCCTGTTTCAACGGTTACTTCCCATGATCAGAATTTGACGGCTAGCGGGACGTCACCCTTTGGCATTTATTCCTTCGGACTTCTCTTATTTCCTTGAATTTCCTGTGGCATTTCTTTCTCTTGGCTTTATTGGCTTTGCATTTCTTCGGGTTTTTTCTGCGGCTTTTCTACAGGCCTTTGTCTGTCTGAATTTCTTCGGACTTTTTGTTCGAAGGAATTCCTTCGGACAAAAAGTCCGAAAGAATTCATTCTCTGCCTTCGCCTTTGTTTTTTCATCTTTTGGTCCTCCATGTGTCTTACGAATTCCTTCGGACTTTTTGTCCGAAGGAATTCCTTCGAACAAAAAGTCCGAAGGATATCTTCCCTTGCCTTTTCCTCCGAATAGTGCCCTTCGGCCTTTGAAAAGTGCCCTTCGAAAAAGTCACCACGGTCCTCCTGCCGACCAAGTGTCCTCCGCAAGGGCTATTATCTCTCCCTCATTGTCCTTCAGAAAAATTGGAGGGCACCTGGGTTATTTGCCAAGGTTCCAAATCTGCTCATGTGCCTTCCCGAAGGGTAGGTGCCCTTCGGGAATGTTGAAAATGACCCTTCCGAATGGTCATGGGTGGATTTTTGGGTTTTTTCCAAAGTATTCCTTCGGACAAAAGTCCGAAGGAATTACTTACTTTGTCTTTTGCCTTGAGGACTTTCGCCTTAGCATTTTTCCGAAGTAAAAGCCTTTTGATGAACTGTCCCTTCGGAATTTTCCTGTTGTAGCAAAGGCCCCTTACCAAAGAAAAACAACGTATTCTTCTCAATGTATTCTTTTTCCCTTGGCTAGAGACGTGAACTTTCCAAATGGCAAGAGACAATCTGAATTGTGGAAGATTTGTCAACAGAACCTTTTTGAAGCTTAACTTCAGAGCAACCTCGCAGATTGGAGTTTAAACGTATACCTTTTCTGAAACCAAATTTTATCCCTTTTGACATTTTTATATCAAAAGTGTAACAATCTATCAAAGCAGGTTTGACCAGTGGTTGCTTTATCTGCATCCAGCGGTTCTGCCCTGTAAACCAGCGATTATGCCTTATACATGGAAAAAATAAAAAGGATCTGGTTGTACAACCTTGGCCACCTCTCAGTTATTCTTGCATTGGGTGGCCGTTGTACCTTTTAGAACCTGATGATCATTTGAAAAGCTACTTCAGTATGTTATAAATTGCTTCTGATCTGAGGACGGGAGGACCTCTTGAAGCCTTAAAAAAGCTAGATTGGACTATAGCCAGATTTAATGCCGATAACCTGTTAAGAGTTATAATTTGCCTTTAGTATTGATGTATGTTTTTAATTTATAGTAACTGCCTTTTTGGTGTTGGAATTGAACCTCGGAATGGTGACATGCCATAGATTATCACCTTAGGAATAGTATTAGTGGCTCAGATTTTAATTGAAATTCGGTGGACAACACACTAATTTGCATAAATTTACCGTTTAAAGTAGTAAACTAAATCAAGAAAGTGGACATGACAAATAGCAATTTACTACAATTTAAATGAAGCTTTATTGAAGCCAGGACTAGCATACGAGACAGATAGCAATCTTCGAGAGGAGATGTGAAGCTACAATAGGTAGCAATCTTTGAGAAGAGATGCGAAGCTACAATTTTTACATTCGAATGCCAATTCCTTTGTATCCATTTTTAATAGGAAATGAACAAACTAAAAATAGAAAAAGAAATGATTCAACTTAGAATCCAAAAAAAATGTGACAAGTGTTCTCCCAAGCATATGAAAGGCTTTTTCATGACCCAAAACTCATAAAAATAAAATTTTACTATTTTTTTGTATTTTTCTACATTTTTTGTATTTTGCATTTTTTAGGCTCTTCGGAGCATTTTTTGGCCTTGAAATATTAGTCAGATGCTCTAAATAGTTTCCAAAGACAATGACCCAAAACTCATAAAAATACAATTTTACTATTTTAATGTATTTTACTATGTTTTTTGTATTTTGCATTTTTAGGCTCTTCAGAGCATTTTTGGCCATGAAATGTTAATCAGATGCTCTAAATAGTTTCCAAAGATGTATTTAGGGCATCTAAACTAGTTCACTTCATGAGCTTTTCAATGCATATTACAGTTTCAAATTTTGAGCTACAGTCAAGGAGTTATGACCCCAACAGTGATATACTAGCTTTTCTATAATTTCAACCAAAAAACTGTCCCAAACTGCCACTTGGATCAATTAAGGTATGAATCCTTTGGCTAAAGAATAGATAAAATTAGACCAGGTCTTTGCTCTACCTTGAAATCTGATTCCTCCCCTTCCTTTAGGATCGAAGATTATCATTTGCCTCTAGTTAGATAAGAATTTCCTTAGGACTAGATTGAAGGACTAAATTGATTGCTTCTGCCTTAGTTGTACATTGTTACCTCTCCTATAGACTACTTGTCTTCACTTCTCCCCTTTCTGTCACCACTTCCATACCCTTTTAGCCTCCCACACATCCCCTTTCCCATCTCCAGCCAATTTTCTATTGAAGAGAAATGGGAACAACCTACGAACATTACATAGCAAGTCATCGTGAACTCAGGTGAAATTCTTTTGATTACATTTCATCATATTTCAGTTTTGAATACACTTGGTTTTGACATTGCATTTGGTTGAGTGTAAGTCTGATTTTATGTTTGATTTATATCACACACTTGCACTCATACTTTAGATTCAATGAAACGTAAGTTCTTGCTCTATAATTGTATAACTCAAATCTCACTTAGCCTAGCCCTTACCCTTGTCATTTACATTGCTTTGATTGCTTACGTAATTTTGTTGATGCAAGCTCTTTTGGAATAGAGACGTCACAATGCTTGCTCATTACTTGCAAGCTCCTTTGCTCTCTTGGTCCACATTGACCTATCATAGACCTTTGAAATTTTTCCTATCTACTTAGGTTGGACAAGTTCAATGTGCACCTTGAAGGTAGAGAAGAGTGTTGGTCTCTGGATTGGGGCTTTGTTGCTTTCAAGCATAGATAGGAGTTGATTCTTGGTTTATGACAAGCAGTTGCACTAAATTTGGTTGTTTAGGAGTAGTGATTGTCTTCTTGGCTTATATTGTTGTCTTGCTTTCATTTAGAGTCAATGAAGGTTACTCATTTGCAAACTTGATTTGCAATATTAAGTCCTAAGAATTGGTCTTTGGTTTGTTTATCCTTTTATCTACTACAGCCATACTTAGGATTCTTGCTTGCTTTCTATTACAATGCAGATCTTGCCAGTAACTATAAAACTTATTTTGCAGTGATCTTTGAAAGAGCGAAATGCCATAACTGAAAACTTGTTGAATTTGCTAAATAAAACACTTGGGTAAGTGTTTGATTTTATTTTATTTCAACTCATTTCAGTTCTTGAGAATTTATGTTTTGGTGTCCATCCTTTGTTGCTGTAGAATAAGAGTCAAGATTAGGGGTTCCTGAGAAGAGGCTCTTTTACTATATCTTTGTGGCCCACACTAGTGTACACTGTGATCCATAATTGACTCAAATTGAAATATTCCAATTTGCAATTCTTCAACATAGATTTAAGATGCCTATGTAATGGTTCAGTGAAAATTACTACTGAAATCAACATACATAAGACTGAAATGCTATAGCTATGGTTGCCATCAACATCCTCTATTCAAAATCACAATGGGTACATGCCCAAACAAGTGCCTACAATGCTATAAATCAGCCCTTATACACTTGCATAATCCCCTCGTAAACAAATCAGTAATGAAGTACTGAATTTACTTATGTTTGCTGCTGTAAATAAGAACTATGCTTAAAATCAGCCTATCATAGATTTTGACAATTAGCTTGATTGCTGGAAATGAAAACAGCTTGCAAGAATGTACAATTGAGTCATTAAATAGCGCAAAAAAGCATCGGCAACAAAAGGGACACAAGTTATGCCGTGGAGATACCCAACACCCAACGTGGGTAAAAACTCCAATTAGTGGGGTTGGGCCTCTTTATGTCAACTGAGTCAACAAAATTAGAAGCCAATGCTCTTCTTTGTAGCCATTAAGGACATTGTGCAACTATATACACATCTCTACAATGCCTCTTCTTGTCTGCTGTACTCTATGACTCACTTGAAAATTAAATCACATCTTTTACCCTCACCTGGTATGCTACGTTACCGGATACACCTCCCCCAAGCCTTGGGAGCGTGGGGAAACGCAAATACGGTACGGTCTGGGTACAATCTGCGGGGGATACGGCCAGGGCACGTCTTGCCCCCTGCAAATACGGCCAGGGCACGTCTTGCCCCCTACGGATACATCCGTGGACGTATCCAGCCGTATCCGCAAGGGACAAGACGTGCCCTGGCCGTATCCCCCGCGGATCGTACCCTTTAAAAATTATTTTAATACTCTTTTTTCACTTTAAAAAATTTTAAAGTCAAAACTCAAAAGCGTAACCCTAAAACTGTCAGTGTTGTCTTCCGCCTCCCGTCTGGGACTCTGCGTCCGCCATTGCTGTCTTCCGCCGTTGCTGTCTTCCGCCGTTGCTGCCTCCGCCGTTGCTGCCTTCTACCATTGCTGCCCTCGTCCACTACTGTTGCCGTCCACTGTTGCCGTCGCCATTGCTCGCGCGGTCCAGGTAGGTCGCAATTCTCCGTGGGCCGTAGGTTTATTTTTTTTCTTTTAATTTTAGCGTTAGCCTTTAGGTGTTAATAAATATTAAATATTCATCTAATGAACCTAGTTATTAATATTAAATATATATATTATTATTAATAATAATAAATATATTAATATAGATTTTAACTTTTAAGTTAATAACTTAATAATATATATTGATAAAAAATATAGTTAATATTAATATTTTTTTCTTTTAAGTTTTTTTAATTTATAATATATATTAATAAATAATATAGTTAATAATAATTTTTTAATAAAATGATTTTTTTTTAAATTTTAATAGCAATTGTTTTTTTTTAGTTTTAACTTTTTAGCTTTTAATATTAAATTTTAATAGTAATTTTTTATTTTGTACCAGGACTGGAGCTATAAGCTTATACGGATTTGTCAGAAATTAGAATGTCTCAAGGCGCAAGTGCTAGTTCGGTGGGGCAAGTGATAACCTCCAAATCTGATCCACAAGCGCCCTTTTGGAAGTATGCGACAATATTAGAATAAATGCCTGGTGGAAGGTGTTTTTATTGGGTTTGCTCAGAGTGTAACGGTAAATTCAAGAGCTCGTATAGTCGAGTGAAAGCTCATTTGTGTGCGATCTCTGGCACTGGAATCAAAAATTTGTGGTGGGCCAAGCATAGGTGGAAGGCCGGGAAAGGGCTTGCCACAGGGAAAGATCGTTGCATACATCAAAGAGCAAGAAAAGGCAGACACTGTTGTGGGGCAAAGATCGAAGCATCCTTTAAGAAAGAAAGGATCACCACCTATTGATCCAGCTTGTGCTAGTGTGGTGACCCCATCACACCCCTTTCTTGTAACACCCGTTGTGGCCAAAGAGAAAGAGGATTCACCTCTTGGTTACAAGAGAACAAAAGATGTAGGCCCATTGGAGAGGGCATTCCAAAATGACTCCAAGGAGATAGCAAAGTAGAGCATCACGCATTGTATCTACGCATGTGGGCTGTCATTTAATACTGTTAGATCACCATACTGGCAGGAAATGGTGAGATCTATCAATGTTGCCCCTCATGGGTTTATCACCCCAGGTTATGAAAATGTGCGCACCACCTTATTGACAAAAAAAAAAAACACATTGAAGATGCATTGAAACCCATCAGGTATTCATGGATCGAAATAGGGGTGTCCATCATTTTCGATGGATGGAAAGATACGGCAAATAGACCATTGATTAATGTGATTGCAATGAGCCCTAAAGAGACAATGTTTTTGAAGGCCGTTGATTGTGAGGGGCAAGTGAAGGATGCACAATTCATTGCTAACATCCTGATAGAGTCCATTGAAGCAAATTATGCCTCAAAACGTTGTTCAAGTTGTAACGGACAATGCTAAAAATTGCAGAGCTGCGGGCATGTTGGTTGAGGCAAGATATGGACATATATTTTGGACACTGTGCCGTTCATTCCCTCAACCTTATGTTGTAAAAGCTAGGGACAAAAATTGACTGGATCAAAAAAGTCTATGAGGAGGCGAATGAGATCTAAATGTTCATAACCAACCATTACATGTCCCAAGCTATCTTTAGGACCTTCTCAAAATTATAGTCGTTGAAGGTAACTCTTAATTTAATTTAATATCATAACTTATACGTTTGTAATTTGTAGTGTTTTTATTTTTGAACAATTTTTTAAGTTTATTAAGTATTTCAATTTGTTTTAATTTTGTATTAGGTTGCTGAGACTCGATTTGCCTCACACACCATCGTCTTGAGACGACTTGTTAAGGTGCATGAGGCATTGAGTAGCATGGTCATCAACAACCTTTGGGGTGTGTGGAGGCAAGCAAACAGTGAGAGGGCCACAAAGGTGAAAGGGTGGATTTTTGATGATGCATGGTGGGAACGTGTGGAGTATTTGCTGAGTTTTACTGAGCCCATCATCAGCATGTTGAGATATGTGGACATGGATCATCCATGTTTGGGTGAGATTTATGATGAAATTGACTCAATAATTGAGAACATTAAATCCATCATAAATGCTAAAGAGCAAGATCCCACGGAGAAGTTCTTCAAGGAAGTGCAGTTGCATCTCATGAAAAGGTGGAACAAAATGACCACCCCATTACATCTTCTTGCTTTTGCCTTGACACCCAAATACTACAGTGCAGAGATTCTTTCTTTGCCCAGGAGGGTTGCATCGTATAGGGATGTTGAGGTTGCCGAGGGATATAAGGCAAAATTCTCTAAAATCTTTCTTGATCCAAAGGTAGAAGACCAAGTTAGAGAAGAGTTTGTGCATTTCATATCTTTGGCGGGTCACTCCCTTGGTGCTATCCGTGACAAGTACAAGATGGATGCTCACTTTTGGTGGTACCTCCATGAGCAAGCATCCACCCACCTTCAACCACTTGCAATAAAAATTCTTTCACAAATAAGATTTTAATTTTTTTTACTCTACCCTTCTTTTGACCTTTTCGATGTTTTGTTTTAAGTTTTAACTTTTAGTGTTTTAATTTTTTATAAATTATAATTCTCTTTGTGGCTTCAATAGGTTGCAAGTTCATCTTCAACTGAGCAGAGTTGGGGCAGCTATGGCTTTATCCACTCAGTTAAACGCAACAAGTTGGCCGCAAAAAGGGCAGAGGATTTGGTTTATGTGCATTCCAACTTACGTCTTCTCTCACATAAACAACCTCAATACAAGGAAAGGCCAACAAAGTTGTGGGATGTGAACCTAGAGACTGCTGATTTAGATGCCTCCCTTACATACCTTTCTTTATTTGAAACAAAGCTAGACAATGCTTCACACGACTTGCATAGTGGAGCTAGTGGGAGTGGGACTGCTACTGCTTGTGGTTCTAATGAACCACATGATGATGAAGACATTGCAGGGGAAGAAGCATAGACTATATAGTGAACAATGCGAATGCTGATTTGTTTCTATTTTTGTCCATACATTGTAACATTTCCAATTTTCCACCATGTACTTGTTATAATTTATAAAACTAATATAAGTTCGACTATTGAATATTATGATATTTGGCATTGAGTTATGAATATATATTTTGTGGTCATATAATTTATTTGAAGTTATTTTGTTTCCTCTATGCATATAATGTGGTTAATTTTGTTTATATGGCTATATTTTTATATTTTTAATTTTATATATATTTTTTTGTACGGCCGTATCCAGCCGTATCCAAACCAACGAAAAAAAAAATCGACGTATCCCCATATCCGATACTCATGCCCGTATCCGTATCGGCAACTTAGCTGGAATGCATATAGCATTACCGAATCCAACTCTAGATGAAGATGGATGATAGATAGATCTCAAAGCATGTCAGTCGTGTATTCAACTTACAAGTCTATCCATTTTGTCACAATGTTGTAGGCACATGGAAAGCTAAAAGATGGGAATTTGAATTGTTTCTGTTCAATCCATAAAGGATCAGAAAAACAATCGCAAGATCAGGGAAAAAATGAATACTCTGAAAAATCCATAAAGACATCAATTTTCCAGCTCCAACTGGGAAATTGTCAATCCTACTGACAATTGGGCTTGTGTCAGTGGCAGTTGTGGATGTACCATGGCAGTTTCCCATGTGGCATGGTGGTTTCCCATGTGTCATGGCAGTTTCACCCTAACATCTATGATGGTTTATCCAGTTTAAACAGAAAACTTGATAACAGCCAAGATTCAATGTCTCTTCCAGTTATGGGTGATTGGGGATCCTTTGGTCTTTGAAAGGACATTCCAGCAATGCATAAGAGGAACCAGAGCTAAGCGATTGGCAAGAGAGATAGAGAGGAACGTAGGGGTTACAGAAAGCATGAGTGGGTAGCAATGAGTAATCAGCTCTTCATAGTTGATGTCTACTCATTGCTCCTTGTAATATTTCCATAGAAGCTTTAAGAAGATAGGAGACAGTAGAGAGTGTGAGATGCAATGCTCCTTAGAGCTCTTTGTAATGGCCCCATTTCTGAAGGAAGGAGAGAAGTTGTGCATTTGCCACTTCCAGCTGGGTTTTCCCACACCAAAGTCTCCCAGTTAAAATTCCTCTGTGTCTTGTGGCTTGTTTCAGTTCTTTCTAGTTTCTTATGGTTAGCAAGATAAATTACTCATTCCAATGCACATTCCACTACTCTTAAACGTACTCTAAAACCACTGCCAATTGGAATTAATTAATAGCAGCATGAGTAAAATAAAATCTGTAGTATTTCCTCACAAGTAGAATTTTAAAGGAAATTATAGATCAGTATCTCTCTTGTGATGGTTCTGCTTTTTCCCAAGACAAACCCTTCACAAATGAATAAGTGACAGATTTCCCCAAGATTACACAACCAGTTCGAGGCAAACCCATCACAGATGTATCAATGACAAATTCAGCCAGGGTTACCCATCCAGCCATGCGACCTGTCAAAGACCAAAACTTTGTCATACGAGCTCCGTTTGCCATCCCATTTGAAGCCTTGGAAAGCTATTGAAGTGCTCTTACCTCGGTGGAGGTTGCATCAAGTTTTGATTATGATTTCTACGAGCATCAAACCGAGGTCCTTAGTTTTGAGTGCTTCAAGATGAATTTTGGCATACAAGGAATCAATTTGAGTGTGTTACAACATATAGTGTTGTTGAGTTTCTTAAGGGTCGTACAAACCACTTAAATTGAGAAACTCATTGTTTCAGCTGATCAATTTCTCATACTAGGAAGAGTTGCACCTGAGTCGTGCAAAGCCTTGTGGTCCTCCATGTTAAAACAACAAACCAACAATTTAAAATCCCATCATTTAGTTTAGCTATTTAAGAATATATAATTGCTTATCAGCCTATCTTGGTTCTAAATCCAATCCTTATTTTCTTAAAAATAATTTATTTTCGATAATTTTCTTGGCCTTGCTTAAGCATGCATATGTTTGATACTATTAACTACCTTGCTTGAGAGTTATTGTCATAAGTTCAAATTTTAGTGTCATACAATCCCCACTCTTTTAAAAATTCTCATCATATCTATTCTGATGGTCATGGTAGAAGAACACTCTTTTGAGTCCTCTCCATCATCAACGTCACTTGTTGCCTTTGTTCCCAAGCTCGTTGTAGGATGTGGGCGGCACAACCTTCAAATAAGAGCTATACTTCAAATGGTAATATGCCTTCAATGAACCGCCTCTTCATCAAACCATTGGTAGGAGGGTTCTTCAATTTGCCAAACAATTTCTTCATACATCAATTGTACATTCTGATAGAGTAAAACTTTACTTAATTATATTAGAGAGTTTTTCTTTTACTTCATTGTCATCTCTTAAAACCTGTTTCTCAAAGCTTTCTTTAATTTCTTACAGCTATCGAAAATGTCATTGTCATGCTTCATTTACCAATCAATAGAAACACCTATCAATGTCATCGATAAGGCCTTTGTCCAATATTACAATGTTTGACCAGGTCTTGGTCGTCCAATATTACAATGTTTGACCAGGTCTTGGTTGTCATCACCCATAAACTCCAACAACTTTAGCCAAGCATCGGGTAGTGGTCATATTATCATGATATTAGTAGGTTGTCTTTCAGAAATCCCCCCTCACTATGCCCCCCACCTGTCCAATAGTCCCTTCCTAGCTTTCCTTCAATGGTAGAATAGGGTAGGTTGTACCTATGTTGGAATCCTCTGTTCAGCATTATCAGTCCAAATACTCTCCTCTTGATCCATCAGAACTACAGAATATTTGCAGCTTGCATTTCCAAGTTACCACTGGGCACCAAAGTTCCACTAACTTCTGGATTGACAATTGTTCCTTCAACATCATTGGTCTTCTCATAATCAAATTTTGGTGGGTCCTACACCAATATCCTTGTGTAGATAGGGGTCAAGTCTACCTGAAAATATTCTTATCCTTATAAGTCTTCCACTAAGAAATCTCCTTGGTCTAATTACCACTCCAAAACCTAGCTCTTCCTCTTTCATAGCTCTTCCTCTTTAATCTGCAAACTAAAAGTTGTGCTCTCCCTACAAAAATCCCGCCAAGGATAGGAATTTGCGGCAGGAAAAATGGCAACACGGATAGGAATTCGCGACAGGAAAAATCACGGCAGGGTTGGTGCCTGCATTCCGTTGTTCTACATTCTCTTGTCGTTCTACTTCATGCTTGTATTTGATGGCCTGCATTCTATTGAAGGCACCTAGCTTGTGTTCTGTGGACGACTTTTGTGTAATAAGTTAAAGCGATAAGGTTTCTTTGTCAATTTTATTTTGAATGGGCAGTTCGAGGAGGTGATTATCAACAGTCATAGGCAAGGAGACTCCATTGCAGCAAAAATGGGTTACAGGTAAATCTCAACAATAAATTCGAGACTAGAAAATCATGATAGGAATTTGCGACAAGAAAAATCGCGACGAGGAGACAAAAAACATACATGGAAAATTTAATGACGGGTAAAATTGTGATTTTAGTCATGTAAGGGGAACATACACACTAGGGTACATGAAATCTCCTGGATCGTTCTCCTTGAAACTCATCATGTGACAGTCTGCCCTACTCATTTGTTCTCCTGTCTGTTCGTGAATCATGGTCTACAATGGCGATGAGGGATGATTTACATCCTCCCTTAACTCAAACTTATCAACGCAAATCTATAGACAACAAGAATTACTCCATCCAGTATCTAATCAATAGGATATAGCGGGTTGAAAATATTAATCAAGCTCTCAAGATTGAAATTTTCGACCTCACAACCAGGGTAGCAACAGTTGAATCAGAGAATAATTCATTGAAAGAAATGATCAAGGCCAGCAAGGAACAAGTCCTTCCTCCTAGTGATAGTTTACTCACAAAAATCCTCGATCTCAAAAATAAGCAAGAGGAGATCAGATCCCAACAAGCCTCCTTTAAACAGGGAACTAAAACACACATTCATTCATGGGCACAGGTAGTTAGTGGCACAAATAGAGCTCCCCCCCCTTTGGGGGCAATCAAGGATATTGTCCAAGCTAAGCTCACTGAAGAGCATACCAGGCGTGCTAGAGAATTGAACCTCAAGGTGATGGGGCTTCCCCTACCTCTTTCCTCATTAGGCCCCATGATTGTGGGGACTGCATTCCTCAGAGACAAACTAAATATTCCTAATATAACTCTTGATAGAGCTTGGGTGGGGTGTGACTCCGTACTTTTTATCAAGTTCAGCTCTGTTGTTGACCAACTTAAAGCCCTTAAAGCTAAATGACTGTTGTTTTCTTTTCCTAGCAAGATCTTCCTTGACAAAGATCTCACCAAATCACAAGTCACAAAGCTCAAACGCTCTAGACAACTAGTTATGACAGCACGTCGGGCACAGAAATGGGTAGCCATCAGGAACCTCAAAGTAGTGATCAGGGACTCCTTTCCCCCAAGATGGGAACCCAAATTTGGGAAAGCTAAATGACGAGCCCGATGGGAGAGGTGGCAAGGTACAAATATATTTATCAACTACTAGAATGGTAATAGCCCTTTTTGGTCATCACCAAGCCTATTATATTATGCTCTTGGGTCATCAAGCCTCCTCTTCATTACCAAGACCCACGAGAGCCCTATAGAGCCTCTCCCTGGTGTCACAGGTTATCACTAGCTGTCAGCTTGCAAACAAGCGACTAGGTGCTCTAGTGGTGTCAGAGGTTTAGGTGGAGTGGCTTGTTTGACTAGAGACACTCTCTGATACAGGGTCCCGGTAGTTGCCTCTGACAAATTTGCCAAATTCATGTGGGTCTGGATTAGGGGGGTTGTTCCCCTTCCTAGGGACATCTACATTGCAGTTTGCTACTTCCCTTTGGCTTTGTCCCCATATGCTATCCACAATGGTCATGAGGGGGACCCTTTTATAGATTTGTATACTAGTATCACTCATTATTCTGCAGTTGGCTTCTTAGACCCCCCTTCACGACCATTCTACAGATGCATTCTGCACCCAGGAGATTGATCCAGAGTCAATTGGGATTCACAAGATGTCAAATGATGTTTTAGGACCTTTCACGGCCTATGGTAGGCACCTACAGCTAGGAGAGTCTGATGATTTGTTAATCCTGAACAAGGTTGCATGATTTCCAGATTCTTGCTTTTTCACATGTAGGCCTCATGGTGGGGGTGGGAGTATGGTGGATTATGTCATATCTAGCCAAAACCTACTACCTTCCATTAGTCACTTTTTTGTTTACACCATCCTACTTGCGGACCACACTCTTCTTTCCTTCTCTATCTAGATTGGTACCCCCCACACTCCCTCTCCTAATACGGTCCCCCAATCTAGCCTACCTCATACCACCTTTTGCTTCGATGATGGGGACTCTGACATTTTCTCTTCCCACATCTGCCAGCTTCTCCCACCTGAGTCCCAATTCTTCTCGCTTGAGTGTGTTACCACCAAATATACATGTCTTTCTTCCATCATTCAAGAAGCTGCCCTTAAGTCCTTTCCTAGCTCCACCAGGCCCACATCCCCTTCACATCAGTGTAATAATTCCAGCTCGCATAATACTTGTCTCATGAACAAGTGGTACGATGACAACTGCAAAACTCTCCACCGCCAACTTTGTCATGCTTTCATCCATGACCACCACGCCTACCCCACACTGAAATCCTCATATCGTTGTCTCCTTCGCCGCAAGAAATGTCTCGTTATTTCTCAAAGGAGACGGACCTTACGAGCTTCCTTCATCCACACTCCCAGACAGTTCTGGTGCACCATCCTTCCCCGCCACTCTCCCCTCTGTCTTGAGCTTAACCCTGAACTGATGATCTCCCACAAATCCGCTCTCTATGATATTCCAGGGCAATCTCTGATTCATGTTTCCTCCCCACCCTCTTCTTGCCACTTATTCACATGTGGGAACATCAGAGAAGTTGTCAAAATGATGAACAGTACTAGGGCAGCTAATGAGGAGGGTTTTCAAGCAGAATTCTTCAAACATGGATTTGAGGTCTTGGGTAGATACTTGGTTGATCTCTTCGACCATGTGGTCCATTCAGGTTTTACACCATCTTGGTCACATCACATCATTCATCCGATACACAAATCGGGCCCTAGCTAAGATATGAACAACTACAGGACAATCATGGTGGGCCACACATTCTCAAAACTATATGCTACAGTTATTCACATGCAGCTTTCGAGAGAGTTGGAGCAAAGACACCTCAGAGCTAGGGGGCAGGCGAGATTTTGTCCAGCTCATCAGACCATAGATCACATATTTACTCTCTGAGCCATCATCGAGGAAGCACGTCATCACTCATCGAAAGTCTATTGTTGCTTTGTATACTTTCAGAAAGCTTTTGACTCTATTCTGCAAGAAGCTCTATTCCAGAGGCTCAGAGACATTGGTATTTCTGAGACCCTTCTGACAACCATTATGCACCTTTACGAGATGGTTCTCGATTGTCTCTGTACTACCCATGGGTTATCAGACTTTATCAAGAGTACCATCGGGGTCAAACAGGGCTGCCCCCTATCCCCCACTTTCTTTGGAATATACATTGATGAGTTAGGCACCTTCCTTCATGAGCATATCCAGGACGGTGATGGTTGCCTTCTCCACCAGGTTTTGTTATATATCCTATTGTTTGTGGACTATGTGGTCCTCATGGATTCCTCCCCTGAGGGGTTGCAATGACAGTTGGATGCCCTAGCTCTTTTTTGTGATCTTCGACACTTGACAGTCAACTTGGGCAAAACCAAGGTTATGGTCTTCAAGGGGTTGAAGACCTCACACCTCCATTTCTTCTTCAAAGGGGAGGAGATTGAGATTGCCAACACCTATATTTACTTGGAGGTGCATTTCTCTAGACCTCGCTTTAGACTGAGACAAGCCCTCCAGCCTCAAATCAACAAGGGGTATGGTTCTTTAGCCCTCCTTGAGAGACAGTGTTTTCGACACCATTTTCAGGACATCTCTTCCAAGATGTCCCTCATGGACACCCTTATCAGGCCCACTGTTCTCTATGAGTCCGTGGTTTGGGGACCGTCTTTGCTTGAGTCTGTTTGGGCTTCGACTAAGAGAGTCCAAACACTTCTCCGCCGCATTATCAGATGCAAACAAACTGTTCCCCAACACATCATCCTTGTAGAGTTTGGGGCCCATTCCTTCAAACTGGAGACTATATTTGATCTGAATTGTTTCTCGCACTGCATACGGAGCTTCGCCAACTCAGTAAAGGGGCATGATAGATACCCGTACTTAGCTTATCGTTCTTCAGAGGCTATTGCTCGTTCTAGCCTTCCTAGTCGGGCTCGTTGTTGGTACACTGGGGTCTCAAATCTCTTAGGTTCTATGAGGATTAGGATGGACCATCTCCCTCCATTTTAGTATTCTTTGGACGTTCCGAACCACCTTCTACCTACCAAATAGGAGATGAACAGGATTATCAGGGAGGATACTTATAGACAGTGTATTCATACCACTTGGGTTAACCCCTTTGGGGAGTTGCACCCAAAGATGGCTTTTTATGCGAAGCACTTCCTAGAACTGAGGGACAAGCTTATTGTCCATCCTCGGTACACTTTCCGCCATTGGATGCATGCTCCCCGTATTCCCCTTGGACAATTCAAAGTGGGTTCCCATAGGCTTCAGATTGAGACAGATCACCAAATGGATCGAGTAAACAGGATCTATCAGTTATGCAGCCTTTAGGAGGTCGAGATGGAAGAACACTTCATCTTTTGTTGCCCCATCTGTTATGAGATCAGAAGGAGGTTCCACTGCCTTTTCAAGGAGACCCAAACTCCATCTTCTTCAGATATCAAGACTAAAGATGCATGGCTCTATATATACAAGAGGTCCTCAAACTTCATGACCTCACCATTCAAAGCCCTACTAGAACACAATCTATCCTGCGGATTAGTTCCTTCTTTACGATGCTACCTTCGGGGAGAGGCACTAAGCACCAAACCAACATCAGCACAACTTCACACTCCATTTTAGTGCGGATCCGAGCGATCATTCACAACTCCCTAGGATCCCATTGGCATGACCATTCTAGTCCCAACCCCAGGAATCAGACTAGATCCACCAAATCATTGCAACGAGCTACTCCCTCCAAACAACAGCACATGAGACAGACCAGACACTCCACCTCCTCCACCGGTTATCCATCTAGCTTAAGCTTCTTTTCGACAACCTCAAATGTTAAGAGAGTTGGGTCCACTCCTTGATGGACCTTTCTCATTGCTTCTCCTGGTTCTCTCATATTGTACTTTCCCACCTTTATGTTTGGTTGGGGTCATTGGCTGTGGGTTGTTCTTCACCTCTTTCCTTTTTGATTGCTCCTGCTCTTTGTTGTATTATTTCTCATTCTGCTTTGTGTTCTCTGTGGGAAACCATTTGGTTTTCCCGTTTTGCTCTGACACCTTTTGTACTATGCAGTCCCTTTGACCTACTTTTGTGGTCATTTGTCGGACATGAATATATTTATCTTATCTTATCTAACTTTAGTTTCAATCATCTTCTCTTTCCAATCTGTTGTCCCTATTTTTTCTTTGCTTTTTAGACAATCTTTCTAATCTTCTAATTTGTAGAGTCACTAACTTCTCAAGACTCTTCCTCATGACCGAGAATCCCTTCCCTCTATTCCTTCTCTCTCATTTTGAAACGAAACTTTTTTTATGTACGTTGTTCAAGGTCATTTTGTATATAAATAAATCAACATGCAAGAAATCTTGGTAGAAGAGTTATCAACTAATCTATATGGTCATACCATACCAAGTTATTACACAGTTGGGGGGTAACATGTGTCTTCAGCTTCCTGTTGAATGAATTTGATCATCGCAATATTCTAGAGGTAACTGAGACCCTTTGTAAACTCATCCCCATGACTCTAGTTTGTTTCTTGATGATTGGCTTCACATATTCATGAACTCACTCAACAAAGCATGATAATATGCATGTCTAATTCACATCTGATGAGAAATAGACTTTTTGGATGGAGAAGTTTGATTGTGACCATATAACTAGTCAATGTAAAAGAGGCAATAGTAGGTAAGATGGTTGATCACAATGGTCAAATTGTACTTAACCTTACCAAACCACAATAACCAAAAATTAAATTGAGGCACTAAAAGCATAATGAATAGGCACATAAGATTTCTTTTAGTAATGAATTCCTTTACTCAAGATCATAGAAAATAATAACAATATTTGTGATGACAAAATTTCACTCCACATTTGCCTTGCATGCTGTTGATAGCCTTGCTCAAGGGAATCCTGCCGCCATATACTATCATTGAGAAAATAACTCCAAAATTTCATTAAAACTACATGGACTGTTACACAAAAACGGAGACAAATATGAAAGCACGTGAAGTTTCAAATGGAGAGTATGCAACACAAAATTTTCCAAATGACTCATCCTCCCCCACATCATTAGTGTTGGGCTACTGGATTGTGGTCTTCTTTAGAAAAATTATATTTTGTAAAGACTATTTTTTTCTCCAAGCTTTGTATGTTTGTTGTTTTTAATTTCTTGCTTTTGGTATAAGCTCTTTGGGGCTCATCATATCATCTATATATATTCAATTTCTGTTGAATAGTATTGCCGTCGTAGCTGTTACTTGCAACTATGCTCAATCTCTACATGGGCATGGATTGGCATGTGCTTTTTTCTGCATCTCAGTTCACTATAAGATAATAAAAATTATTTTTTCCTCGGAAAAAAAAGAGTAGTTTCCCATGAAGGCCACAACAAAAAAAAGGAATGCACATAGGGTATTTGAGGTCAACAAGGAGAGCACAAAAAGTCACAGTTCAATTTAGCAACTATTCTTAAATCTTACTTTTCTCCCAGTTATGTTTTGCTAAGTTGTGTTCTTTCTCCACGGAGCTTCTCTTGCAATAGCTTCCAAAATCCTTTCTTTGGATGGTCAATAGAAGAAATCATATCAACGTCCTTGAATGACCAAAATCAGTCAATAAGACTGTAAAGTATAACTAGTTAGATAACACCAGCAAGGGGTTGTCAAAAAAACATCCCCTTAAAAAATAAAATATAGCTGAACATACAGAATAAACAATGTGTTTAACCGAATAAGGTACACCCAAGGTTACAAAAAGATGTTCATACTTTTCCCAGCGAGGCAGAGACCCAGGTGCCTTCTTTCAGGGACAGATTTTCCTTGTAACTAGTTTTTTCAATTGATGTACACTTCTTTTTCAATTTCATTATGTAAGATGCATTTTCCTAAATTAAAAATTAAAAAAATAAAGTAGACCGAAAAGTCCTAGAAACCAAGAACCTAGAAATTACATGAGGATGATATCCAAAGGTGAACTAGGGAAGATACAAAGGAGATAGATGACGAAGGTGCAGTACAAGATGAGAAAAGATAAGGACTTAAGATTAGCATTATTTGTGAGAAAAAATCAGACAAAAAAAATACTGAACTAAACATTTTTATGTTTCCTGTAACAATTATTGCTTATATCACTGTGATCAAGCTTTTGATTCTTTGAAACCCTCCAAAAAAGTGCAACCTTGTAGAACTCTCATATTGAGAAGCATACCTCTGTACAAGGGTTCGGTAAGTTTTCCTCGCCACTGATCAAAGGTGAAGTCAGAAACTGCAAATTTACAAAAGAGAATCAAATCGTGAATCTTATACTATTTAAGACCCAGTGCACTGTTTTAAGGAAAATAGTTTTAGACTATTGCTAACATTTTAAGTTTTATAAGGAAACTGAACTCACTTTCCATGGAGCAAGGATATATCCCATTTCATCGAGCACTTCATCTGGAACAGCCCTCTTCCTTCTCAGAAAAGCCCTATCTTGTTGATACATGGGAGATGTAGAAAAATTTGGGGTATGGAACCCGTTTGCTTGCATAATAGCCACCAAATCTATAGAATCTTCAAGCAGAACAGCATGACCACTGCAAAATATGGCAGTGATGTCATTTTGAATTAATTAACTTTACAGGTTAATTATTTGCTGCAAAGCAATTGAGATGAATAAATTTATATGATTTGGGGTAGTGAGGAGACATGTATTAACAAACCTCGCAAAGCTAAATAGGTATTTTAGAAGAGATGAGTTGCATGCAAACTTTACATTAAGAGACAAAGTGTATAGCATATCATAATGCTATCAATGTAGCATCCTTCGTGGTACCTAAGAAGCATATTTACATTGATTTTTAAAAGAGTACAAAATAAAAGATATGGATCTCTAATACTAAAAATATTGTAATTTAGAGAACCGACTACAGTTCCAATTTAGAACATGGAGATTAAGAGTTCATGCTATGCTTTTAAACAAAAAACCCTAGAGAAAAAGGAAAAAGTTACAAAATCTACAAATGACCAAAGTAGGTTAATGGGAGTCAGCATACATTCAATCGTTACTAAGCTTGGAGGAAGTGCAAACAAAACAAGAGGAGGTGAAACTAAAGTGATTAAACCCTGAGTTGATCCAAATTATTTCTTGAGAAACTATCATAATTCAGTTGATTGAGATAATCAGCTTTACTTCCGTGTGACTAGTGAAGTGCTTTGAGACATGTTTCACCCACACCATGAAGAAGAATTAGAAAAGGCAAGGATGCAGAAACATAGCAAAGGCAGGAAACAACTGCAAAAACCTCATTATGAGTAACAATGTATTGCGCTGTTACCATCAAACTCAATAAATCAGAAAATTCGGTCACAATTGACAAGTTCGGATGGCTGCGAACCCCCATGACAGGTTCGGATGGGTACGCACACAAAACAGGGTGATGCAATGAAGGATACGGGGTTAAACTAATGACAAGCTTGTCCTTATAGTCCAAAAACATAGTCAATGTAGATGATGCCAAAACATACAAATAAAGGCTGTTTTTACTCCTTCAAAAGCATACAAATGAGCTTACAATGAAGTAAAATACATTCACCAAGCTCAAATATGATCCCTCGATGCTCTCCAAACATGCTAATATCCAAACAACCTACAAGCAATTCTTTTCAGACCTCACACAAGCACAGACAGCAAGGAAACAAGAATTTGGTATTTTGTCAAACACTTAGCCTCAAATTGAACAATTAAACTCCAATACTACAAAAATTGCTGTTTTATTTTTCAAGGTGGATTCTTCAATAAAACAAAAAAAACCTATGCCAAATATGTCTTCGAGTCTTCAAACGCGTCACCAAACTTTGTAGCTTTTAGAATGCAAAGTATGCTCTATTTTCCTAAAAACGGCTTGCACACAAAGGAGGATTGAACCTCGAATTTGGCGATGGATTCACCCTCTCCATCCCAAGACATTTCTTTCGGTACCTTGGGCACCCTATCAAACTTTCCCAAACCCTCCAACCTTCATGACACGCCCAATCCTAGATGGAAAACGTCTATATCCTCTTCTTTTTGCTGATCCCCACATCAAGGATTTGAATTTCTATTTGTTATTAGGTCCTTTGACCACATTTTCCCTTCATCTCCCCCTCACGTCTTTCCCCTTCTTCCTCTTGCCAAAAATGCCCCAAAACAAGAAGAAAATGTCTTCTTTCAAAAAAAAACATCTATTTTTTCATCCCTGGCAATGGGTGCTAGGACTTCTACTATGAATTTCTACAGAGCAACCCATTATCCATCCTCTTGCCCTTAACTTTGATTATCCTTTTCTTTCTCCATCCTCCTATGGGTTTTTGCCCACCTATACCCATCCATCTCCTCCAAATGTCTTCTTTTTCATCCACTTGTTCATCTAGTGGGCTTGAGCTTATATTGCAAGTCATCAATTATGACATTGTTTTGTACGTATTTTGCAGACAGTTAGTTGATGATGTAGCAAGACCCTTAGTGATGTTTGTGGTGACAGTTGGGTTAATCGACAACTGTTGGGTCTTGTCCTTCAAATAGCATATTGTAGGTCGAGGTAAAGGTGCTTGTATCAGGTCCTCCCTGTACTATGAAAATTGCATTGAGACTTATTTTTTATGAATACACGTTATTGTTCGGATTACTATTCTATGTACACTACTATCGATGGTCTATTATATCAGTAGACATTATCTATACTATATTTTAGCGCCATTGCCTTCAAGAACGTCGGATAAAGTTTAATTCGGTTCACAAATCTATGTGCCAAACATAACCGTGAAACACATATATTTCGACAATACAAAGAGTTCATGAATAAGAAGACTGATGCATACAAGCAATAGTTCATGCTATTGACTCCAAACAAAGGGTTTATGAAGAAGACCGACACAAATGAGCAATAACTCATGCTATTGACTGCAAATAAAGGCAGGATAGCAACATATAGTTAGGGAGGGGACCAAGAAGTTAATACAAAAAACACATCAAGGGAAGTATGAAGCGTGAGGATGAAGCGTGAAGCCGAAGCATTCACCCAGAACTAGTGCACCCTATGCCACTACTAGTAAGGAGAGGGTAGAGATTGCCATAGCCCCTTTCGGAAGTCTGGACCTTTCCAACTAGTTTGGGTCCACGGGTGCTGAAATGGAATCACGTGAAAGTCTACGGCAAACTGAATAAGAAGTTGGAGTGCATGAAAAGGGACTTGACAGAGGGTAAGATAGTTTACAAACCCCTATCGAATGGATGTGTCTAATAATGCTACGAGAGCATAGGAATGTTCGATGCCGACCTTCTTAAGAGGGAGACTTGTATTCGAAAAACCTTGCTAGATCCATGGTTACCCCATTAACTCCATCTCTAGAAAAGAAGAAGTTGCCAAAATTTATTCGTGATGGATCTCATGATCCTGTACAACAATGTCATACGTGCATCACTATCTGGACTGCCAATTGGCAAATAAATGCTCAGATATGGTTAAGATGCTTCCCAACTACCCTTCGAGGAATGACCATCAATTGGTACACTGACACATCAAGTACTAACAAAGCAACATGGGCAGCACTCAGGTAAGCATTTGATAAAGAATTCAACCTCTTGAGGGACAACAACAAGATTGTCATGGAGATCTACACCAAACAAGGAAAGTACGAGACAGTTCGGGCTTGCAATAGGAGACTCAAGGAGTTGTTTGGAAAACTTGAGAAGGAACCAACAGATGGGCTGAAAAAGGGGTGATTTATTGAAGGGTTGGTTCCTTCACTAAGAAAACAAATGAAGGTAGTCCCACCTTCATCATATGAAAATGCCAATAACTGAGCAATGGAAATCGAAAGTGAGAATTAAACATCATCCTTGCACACAAGAGGACGAATTGAAGATGAGGACATTGATTCTAGTGACAACAAACCAAGATTTGTGCGAGCCTTGAGAAAAGACATGCTTCGGAGGATGAAGGAACTAAAGGGAAACAGTAAGAAAGATTGCAAGGGTCTTTTGTTTATGATTGTCAGTTACATGACATTCAGTCAAGGACTACCCATACAATTTGCGGAATAATAGCAGCCAAGTGTTGTTCACACAAGGAGAGCCATCGACACCACCCAACACGTCGCCAAGGAAATATCGAAGACAGAATAATAGTGGTGGCCGGAGTCAAACTCGGTATGACTCTGAAGGTTGGCCAATTATATAATGTTGGGAGTACAATGAGTGGGGACATTTCGCAAGAGATTGCCCCAACCAAAATGACACTGGACTTCTTTGTAGATGGTGTGAGCCCGAGAACCATAACAATGGCAATTGTCCAAAGCAAGCTAATGTCAATGTGATTGACTTAGCTGAGGAAAGGAAGTTATGCCAATTACCAAAGCACAAGTGAAGAAATCCAATCACCCTTGCCCACATACAGAGAAGGAAAGGATGGCCGAAGCAACAGTCAATAACCCCTATATAGCCACAACAATATTTGGCCACCATACGCCCCATTTGAATCTCCCATGTATGTCTAGCACCATACTTCTACATATACCGTGCTTTTCTAGTGTAGAGATTAACCTTGGCATACAACCATGTTCAACATCAAACCAGTCTATACAACTGTCGTACATTGGTAAATGGACAGATTCGTTTCCACTAACCATACAGCCTAGCTACCTTTGATGTTCATCCAGCTCCAATAGTTCACATTGTAGGCTATGATTTGCCCCTCCACCTTGAACCTGATTGCTCTAGCTTGCACTAGAACAAGCATAACATTTTTTCAAATAAATTTGGTGGTCGTCATGACTTTTCAAGGTTTGTCTAAGTCTCAAAATTGTGCTTGGCTTTAGGGGTGCTGCCCCTCAACCCTATTGGGGACTACCAGCCCTAGAGCCCCACTTTGCTTTTCTCAGAATGAAAAAAAGGTTTAGAATTGTGTCGCGTGAAACATGTTTTTTCTTGCCTCCAACAATGTTGCAATATTTGTTCATCAATAGAAGCTCCATAGGAATGTCTTCTATTTTCCCTCTTCACTCAGATTTTTACATGCGTTCTATGACTTGTATCAGAAGGGACTCCGACTTGTTTAAAGAAGGGATAATGTAGACTATCAATTATGACATTGTTATGTAAGTCTTTTTTGCCGACAGTTTGTTAATGATGTAGCAGGACCCTTAGTGATGTCAGTTGTGATAGTTGGGTTAACCAACAACCATTGGGTATTGTCCTTTAAATAGCATATTGTATGTCGGTTAAGGGCACTTGTATGAGGTCTTCCCTATACTATGCAAATTGTATTAAGACTTATCTTTTATGAATACAAGTTGCTATTGTTCGAATTACTATTCTATGTAGGTTGTTGTGGGTGGTCTAGTATCTCGGTAGACGTTATCTATTCTACACATATGCTATCCACTTCCACCAATTTCCCTTTCGAAAATCCATCTCTCTCTGCTGCCACCTCCATATTTTGGATGTCAAGGATTTCAACTTACTTCTGAGCTTAAATTTGATTATCCTTTGCCTTCTTTGTTGTCCCTACAATAATCCGTGTCTTTCACCTTTGCTGAACTCATGGAAATGTCAAATAAATTCTCTGACTTTGTTATATGGTGTACCCTAGATCAATTTCAGTCGTCGTGATTGCTTCAAACAACTCATCTAAATCACTTTGGAATGCCTCTTCTCTTAATTTGTCAAACAAAAAATTGCCTTGGGCTGAATTGCAAAACTACCCCTTTTTCCTTCCTTATTTCTGCTTGCTCTTTATGTATGATCAGCATTGGAAGTTTGCCACATGCTTGGTCCCCAAAGGTTTCATCTCTCAAATGGTGTACTTCAAATGGGTCTGTTGATTTTTCTTCTTCTCTCTCTATTATTGCTGAAATTTCTTGTTGCTCCTCCCTTTTCATAACTGAATCAAACAGTCCCTCAATCATCCTCATCTTTTCTTCAAGTAAGAAATGTTTTTCTACTCCTTTGTCAAATATGGGCCTCATAGACCACTATCTCGACTTGCAAAGCTTCTTCTGTCACAATCTCCTCATCTTCATCTTCACTTTGATTCATAGGCCCCAAGCCTGTTACATCTCCTTTCCATAGCTATAATTGGTGGTCCGCTACCACTTCTTTGGCTTCATAATTTACTTGGTCCGTCATCTCCATTCTTCTAGGGACATTATATTTCCCTTTATTGTCATCTTCAGCAGCGTTCTCTTATATACCTGCAAACATAACAACATCCAATGATTTAGGGGAATTGTAAATCCCTAAGCACTTCGGGCAATGATACTTCTCCCATCACTCAACTTGAGTTCTCTTGCACATGTTATAAATTCAACCTCTATCTCCTCTTCAAACATACCTTCCACTATATGCTCCATATCCTCTTCATCCTCTTCTGCTAGCTCCTTTGCAGCAGCAATATCCCTTTCTAGGATGTCTAAATTGGCTTGCACAACTTCTAATGCTTTCCAACTCTTTAACTTCTATCATGCACAGTATAGAACCACCCTTCTCCTCCTTGCCTCAACTTCCACTTGGGCTTGCATTATCCTTAATAAATCTTCCAACTCAGATATTTGGGTTGTATGCTTCTCACTCATCTCTTGCACTTTTCTTCTCATATTGTCACCATAGGGCTGTTCAAATTTCAGCCTTCTCCTTGAACCCATACTGCAATTTCTATGCAATCTTCTCTCTGCACAACTTCTGATGTTTTCTTCAGCTCTTTAACTTCTATCCTGGGCAGTATAGAACCAGCCTTCTCCTCCTTGCCTCAGCTTCCACGTGGGCTTGCATTATCTTTAGTGCATCTTTCAACTCAGACACTTGGGCTGTATGCTTCCCACTCATCTCTTGCACTTCTCTTCTCATATTGGCACCATATGACTGTTCAAATGTCAGCCTTCTCCTTGAACCCATACTGCAATTTCTATGCAATCTTCTCGTGCAAACTTTGAAAAACCAAAATCTCACAGCATCCACCCAACAACCGATACTAGAGTTGTTGTTCGCCCTATAACATCTACCCAATATTATTCTCTCTGTTGGAGTTGTCTACACCTCTCTTTCAATTCTTTGTTCTCTACCCACCTATGCAAGATGAAGAACACTCTATGCACCCTCCATTCACTTTTCACTCAATGGACAATGTTTCTATTCTTCTCTCCCAGAATACCTCACATTCGGCCTTTTTTTCTACATGCTCTTCCCAGCAATCTTCATTACCAACAACTCCCTTTCTCCATCGCTTCATCCTCCCCAAGTTGTAACCAGATCTGATACCAAATGATGTACTCAAGGATCACGGGTCAAGTTAACGACAACCTTGTATTTACAGCCCAAAACCATATTCATTGCAAATGATGCCAAAACATACAAATTAAGGCGGTTTTTACTCCTTCAAAAGCATATATGTGAGCTTACAATGAAGCAAAATATATTTACTAATCTCAAAGATGATCCCACAATGTTCTCCAGACATACCAATATCCAAACAACCTACAAGCAATTATTTTCAGCCCTCACACAAGAATAGACAACAAGGAAACAAGAATTAGCATTTTGTCAAACATAATTGAAAAGTTAAAATTCACTACTACAAAAATTGTTGTTTTATTTTTTAAGATGGATTCTTCAATAAAACAAAAAACCCATGTCAAATATGTCCACAGATTCTTCAGACGCCTCACTGTAACCTTCACAAAGCAAAGTACGCTCAATTTTCCTAAAAATGGCTTGCACATAAAGGAGGGTGACTAAACCTCACATTTGGCCATGAATTCACCTTCTCCATACCAAGACCTTTCTTTTGGTACCTTGGGAGCTCTCTCAAACTTTTCCAAACCCTTCAACATTCATGTCACACCCGATCCCCAAAGGAAAACGTCTTTTTCTTCTTTTTTATATTTTTGTTTGCTGATCCGCACAAAAAGGATTCAAAATACTATTTCTTATGAGGTCCCCTAAGCATGTTTTGCCTTCATCTCCCCCGTGGTTCTCTCTCCTCCACGTTTTTCCCCTTCTTCATCTTGCCCAAAACACCCCAAAACATGAAGAAAATGTCTTCTTTCCACAAAAAAGCCTTCTTTTTCATGCATAGCAATGGGCACTAGGATTTCTACCATTTTTCCATGTTATAGACAATTAAAGCATCCTTCACCTTGCCCTTATGATGATTAAAACATTTGTTCCACTTACCCATGTGCATTTCTTCCCAAAAAAAGCTCATAACAAAAGAAAATGGATTTTTCTTCTTTCTAACCAATGTGATTATGAAGTTTTGATTTGAACAAGTTTTTATCATCAACGCATGCTTAAAAACTCGGCTCAAATGCTGCCAAGAAATCCTCTTCTTCCATTTCCTTCAACTACCCATGTGTTCGCTCCATGGAAATAAAACACCAAAAGCCCGAAGAAACAATTTTAATTCATAGTTTGAGGATGCACACACCTTCAAGAGCACAAACTAACATCAAAAGTGTCCTTAGTTTGTCCCAAGCTTTCCCAATAGTTAACAACCTTCACTGTGCCTTCAAATGCCTTATTCCAAGAATGGGAACCTTTTCGGAATTCGAGGACAGATCCAACCGCCACATCAAGATCTTTGCTTATTGAAATTACTAACATGTTTTTGGTGATGCAAGATTGCCAACCTTAGCTGGACACTCCTGCATAAGAGGGACATATAGACGTGTTCTGCTACAGCCAAATCCGTTCCATATAGGCCAAAAAGATAGACTCAAGCATTCCAAGAGAATTTCAAACGTTCTTTCTGTTTTTTCGGTTTCTTTGGTGTTTGGGATCTTTGTTTGAGTTATTTGCTCATTCTTATGCATAAATATACCCATTAAGGTCGTGTATGGGATCTTTCGATGCATTCTAGAGTTGAAGTCAGGTTTTGGACATAGAAGACAACTGTACAACTGAGTGCAGCAGTCAAGCATGTTGATTAAGCAAGTATTCCACAGCAAGGCAAGATGGTAGAACATTGTATAACTGATAGAGAACACCCACAATGTCCCAAGAACATTGTAGTAGTGCTAGAGAAGGCCCACAATGCATTTGAAGGCTTAGATTGAGCAATTGACTTATATATCTTGCAAAATGAAAGTGGAGATGAGGATCCACAGCCACACTATTCTGTAGTTTTCCACATTGGGTTTCTTTAGGGCAAATTCTTGTGTTAATTTTTCTTTTCATGTGTGTTCACGTCATTTACTTTCTTACTTTCATTCTATGTAATTACTTCACTTATTCAAACACTTAAGCAAGCATATAAATGAAATATTCAGGTGATTAAAAGCATAGGCCTTGTTCATAAAAGCAAATGGAAGTAAATTTGTCTCGTATATGTTAAAGAATCAATGTAGTCTGTGTAATTAGAGGGATCACATGTCAATAGTAGCATAGAGGGTTCTGTAATCTGATTTATAGCATTGTAAGCATGTATGCAAGCACATACACAATTGCAAGATGAATGAAAGATGACGATGGGAACCCATAGCTGTAGCAATCATCAATTTTCAGCCTTATGTGTGTTTCAGAAGCATAAAGCATTGGATCAGTCCAAAAATTAATTTTAAACCCATGTTGATGATCCGTACTTTGGAACATCTAAGTTGATTATGGATCATGGGCCATAAAACATAGTACAAGTATAAATAGCCTTGGGAGGGAAGGATCCTCAACGAAGCATGGAATTGATAAAGAACGAGGTGGGAAACCATGAAAAGATATCAGCATTGTTATATGTTTGTAGCAAAGTTTGAGCAGAGAAGAATCCACGACATCAATATCTATCATTGTTAAAGAGCCAATGTAGGATTTGAGAACGCCCATAGATAAATGTCCAGAGCTGAGGGGACCGGGCTAGACACTCCTAAGAGGAAGCCAAGTACTCCCTTAGAATTAAAAATATACACCCTATGTTTTGACGTGGAGAACTTTTTGTTACTCAAGGCATGTTTTAAGAAAAATATATATTACTTACATTCCAACAAGAGTCAACAAAAGAAAAAAAACATTTAAAGAAGCCGTTCACTATTTAAAAATAAAAACTAGGGTGAGGAAAACTCCCTAGAAGGAATTAGGGATAACAACAGTTATAGGCCTCTTTTAGAAAAAACAATTGCAAAAAAAACGGACTAAGGGTTTCACCTTAGGGAATTTATGCTCCTCAACCAATAGGGAGAGTAACTGCACCAATAGGTTGAGTGCACCATTCTTAAGTGAATGAAAAAATAGTCAACAAAATATAAATTGAAATAAATGATGAAATGTAAAATATTGGGGGCACCTACACCCGAGATGGATTTACATGTACATATCCAGCTGAAAACAAATAACAGGTCACAAATGACAACTCTATATTAGATTGATACTAAATAGCATAAGGGCATTGTTTAAGGCTTTCCCTCAATCTATACTCAAGTAGGAAGAAAATTACATTGACATAATCCCTCTTTCATCTAAACATAACATTGATATAATCATTCTCTAAACATAACATAACATAATATTAACCTCAGTAAACTAATTTAAAGACCATAGGGCTAACGACAAAATACAATAACATACTCATAATACTATGCTGCACCTAGGCACACAACAGTGAGGTACTTTAGGCACTCGACCATTAGGAAGAGCAGTGAGCTCTAGTGAACTGTTCAACTCATATGGGAAGGAGTATAACCGATAGGTTGAGGGCTTTCTCCTGGCATCCAAGGACAATGGATCTTTGGTGGCAAAGAAAACACCAGTAATGTAGGTCTGTCTCTATGGCCCAAGTTGCAAAGAAGGGGAAACCCTTGACACTCAAATGAAGCAGATCCACTCTGCCTAGAATGAAACTGAGAGGGTTAAGATGCCTTAGTACTAATATACAAATACGAACTGTCTCACTGATTTTTTATCCTCTTTGGGTGAATTGATTGTATCCAACGGATGCTTAACGCCTCCAATGCTTATTGGTAATTGAAAGAATAATATAATAAGCCTAACAATTCTGAGGGTCTCAAGTAAGGAACTACATCTAATAATGACAACATTTCAAATTAAACGGGCCAAGAACCTCTGATCAAGGTATTAAAAGGTGGATAAAGCGTCGGTCAAGTCTTTGTACAGGCAGTGGTATCTCCCCAAATCTCATAGTAAAAAGGACAACTGAAAATAAAGTGCTCCTCTAACTTAACCTCCTAGAGGAGGAAGAGATTGTAGATCCTGTCTACTTATGGGATATAGTGCTCAGCCTCACCATGTAACGGCTGGGAGCACATCCTCGAATAGCCAAAGAGAAACTTCAGGCCATGTGACCAATGATGTTGGAGATAATCAAGATTAATGATAATGCCATCACGAATCCTTAAGAAGTGCTCAGCACAGAAAGCCAATTTGGGGCTGAGTGGTTGTAGAGAAGTCTATGTGACCTGAATGTACTCAGTAAATATCCTCTCTGAAAACTCTATTGATGACCCCCTAAGAAGACGAGGGGCATCTAAGGAATATAGCTCTATACCATTTCGAACATATCAAGAAACCAAGTTATTTGGTGGGAAATTGTGCTTCTCTATAACCTAATATATTTGCGATTTCCTTCTTTCTTAATAGGTGCATTCAAGAATAAAACATGCAATGTATCCAAATTGATTTGCTGACCTAAAGCTTTTTAAAGATAATAAGAATGTTTTTTTAAATTTCTTACCTCCCACAACTCCACGGTGGAGATAATAGTAATGCATCTTCTACATATTGGAGATTTGTGTATCTTCCTCCACACAGAATGGTTGCTAGACTATGAACTTGATTGTCAGGATTAAATCCTTCCACCATGATAAAGTGGTACAGTTATAATGGATCACCTTACTGCAACCCTTGCCTAGTGTTGAATAGGATCCCTAGAACCATGTTTATCATGACAAAGAAAGTTGTGAGTGGGCGGAACCCAAATTGACTCAATGTGTCTCTAGAATTAATGCCCAATTGTGTTGATCAATTGCTTTAGACATGTCCAGCTTAATTAGTAGCCTAAATCTATTTTGAGTGTTTAGTATAAGTATAATCCCATGTGCCGATATGATATTGTCAAAATTTTGCATGTTCTTTGCAAACCCTGAGCAAGTTGGGAATATGATTTTTGATAGTAGCAGTCAAAGCCTATTCACCATAAGTTTTGAAATGATTTTGCATACTGTGTTGCATCGCAATATTGGTTTGAAAGCCTCTAGTGTGTTAGCTTGCTTTTTTTAGGAAAACACTAGATTATTAGTGAAGCAACTCCACCTTTTTTTATTCTTCCAAAGCTTTGAGATCTTTTCCAAGACCTCCCAAAATTCTTGAATGAACTGTATAGGGAATTCAACTAATCCAAGGTCTTTGTCATTCTCTAGAGAAAATGTTGTATTCAACTGAGATAATTGAAATATCGGATATACCATTTATTTGTCCCTATTTTTGGCTATAGTTTAGTTCAATTGGCAGGTCTTTGTTAGAGTGAAAGACAAGCTAGAGGATCTCTTCTTGATCTTCATCTTTGTTTCTATAAGTTTTTTTAAGCCAATTGATGTTGTTGATGTGTAAGGAAGCCAAAATATTGTGCCAACTAATTTCTCTTCTTTCATTCATGTGTGTAATCCAACTCCCTACCCATCAATGAATCTTTAGCATACCCATCAGAATCCATCTTACGATGACTTCATGCTATAACCTTAGATGCTAGACGGTTGTCTTATGATTATGCCTAATTTCTATGAATCCACCTTTGTTCAGCAATGGTACCAAAAAGGTAGTATAGAGAAATAAAAAAGAAACCATTCTAGACATGCAACTAAACAACTCTATACAAAACACAATAATTACCATTCACATCAATACGATAAATCCATAGATACAAAATTTAAAGCATTACTCTCATCAAGTATAACGTACAAGTTCTTCAAGATACATGGGCAATAGGGACAAATATGAGGTGTGGCCACGATGGATAATGTAGGTTGTCGACAACTAATTGGAAAACCCATACACAACCACCCAATATAATAAACAAATATAAGCCGTCACATGTACATCGCTTAGAAACTAGTTTAAGAATTGAACACAAAGCATATGTTATATTCACAAGTATTTATTAATGCATACTACTAAAATGTCTCATCTTATTTAAGGTAGATGTAAAACAATAACTTCAATTTGTGTTATTCTATAGTTCATCATAGATCCTGATGAATATCCTCTCAAGACAAGACCTACATCAAGAAGTCTCTTGTGAATTAAAAAAGAGAGAGAGACATGAAAAACAAACCTTTTTGGAAGAGTAACTCGTTTTGCATTTTCTAGCAAGTTCTGCAAGCGTGCACCTTCAGCCAATGAAGAAAGGACATGGTCTTCTGCTGAGGCGATCTGAAAAATGGAAAAAATGTGTATCATTGGACATCATCCTATACCATTATGTCAAGACTAATATCCGGTAATAAAAACAAATATTGCACCCCGAAAGCCATTTGTTCCTATTGGGAAAGATGGAATGTGCGAGACTAAGAAATAATGCATGATAATTTCCAAAAGTTTAGTATTAAGGTACTTTAGATTGATATATTCCAAATTTGTAATGTTACAGCTGAGTATCTGAATATTAAAAGAGTAAGTAGAAAAATAAAAAATAATAACATTTGGCCAAGGTCAAGAATGATGCAAAAGTATTTCATTACTTAAAAGCCAAAATAAAATAAGGAAAAGATGCTGCAAACGTAAATCGAATGCTGAAAAAAAATAGGAAATAACAAGTGCACATGCAAATTCTAGTGTTCGGCACAAGAGGTCTTGACAGAATAACATTAATTCATTAGAATGATAGAATGCAAAATGATGCACAAATAGAATTTTCCCTTAATTTATACCCAAGAAGGGAGAGAAACCCCAATTACATGGTGACACAACCACCGAACAAATCCATAGTTACTCAAAAATAATGTAAAATTCTGAAACTAATATTTAGACCATGGTCTTAGGGACAAAATAGCCCATAAACAAAATGCAAATAACATGTTGTTTCCAAGGTACACAACATTGGAATTGGTATTGCCAAAGCACCAGCATAATCATTCTTTAGAAGAACTCAACTATTAAAGGAGCTCCATAGTCATCTAACTTTAGCAACCAAGTACAAAATGTCTTCATTGTTAAGTGAAGAGGCTTAATCTTTTTACAAAGGACAGACGCAAATGGATTGGCTAGACGAACTAACAACTTAAAAAGTAACAAATGAAGGATACACCAAACTGCCCTAACCCACATAACACTTTATATACTATATTGTCATTTTGTAGGAATGTTGATGTAGTGTTGTTATCATTCTCCACCATGCAGGTGTATATGTTATTGATATCCGTTTATTGTCAAATTATAATTTGATGTGTCATGGGTAAATGTCTTCTACCTGATATTGTAAATCTAGTGTCTAGTAACTCAACATAGAGAATTTCCCGCACAAGATTAAGTGTATTAAAGGATTATCATCCAAAAAGAGTCTTATCCCATTGAGATATGTGTTGCCACTAGATTGGCCTTAGAATTTCATCTCGTGGTACCAAACACTCCAATTTATTAATAAGCACCCAGCACTGTGTTTGCTCAAAAACCATTCCAACCACACACTAGTTGACAAACCACATATATTTATTGATTTTTCTAAACATGGATACATAATATGTAATGCCCGCTTCTAGGGAAAAGTATGCAAAACTGGAATGAACAGCAAACCCTAACCCAAAAAAAACTGGTTTTTTACCCTCAAACCCTAACACCAAAATTGCAAATTTCTGAATTAAATATTCAAACCCTAACCAGTAATTTTCTGAATGCTGCAAATGAATATTTAGGGCTCCAATGCCAATAAAACACTGCCAAATAGGCACCAATTTATTCTGAAAAGTACAGCTACATAAATACCTTGTTTTTGTTGATTTTCCAGATCAAATGGCTGGAAAAATTATATTAAAAATAACAATAAAATATCAGAATATTTATGCAATATTCCAAAGTGTATTCCAGGCTGGAATAGCCCGACAAACCCTCAAAACAAGGCCCAAAGGGGAGTCGCCCTAGCTGGGAATAATTATTTTCTGAATGTGACTCCACACAACCCTAGAAAAGGGGTCTTCAATACCTGTAAATCCTGATTGCTGCCTTGTTTGGATCTCAAACCCTAGTTGCCAACCTCTCAAGCCAATCACCAAACCTAGGGTGGAGTCGCCACCTTTCAAAATGATGAAAATCTTGTAATGGTGTCTAAAACACCACAAATTGTCCAATGATATCTGATGCAACCTCTGAATGAAGCTGCCCTAGCTAAATGTTGAAGGGTTTCATCCTCAACTTCAGTCCCAATGATGGTTTTCATCTCCAAAGGGTGTAAGCCAAGTGTTTTCATGCTGAAACTCATAATTCAATTCATAAACATAACGTGCTTTCCAAATGATCTCCCATCCTCTTTAAATACCCTTTCCCCAAAGTGGGGCGCTCCACTTGGAGGGAAAATTAAAATATGCATAAAGGAATCTTTCTTTTATAATCAATTAAGGGCTATTTAGCCCCATGAACCCAAAAGGGCCCATCCCCAACTCAAAATTAGAATACTTAACCAAAGTACCTTTTCCTCCATTTGAAGACGGAAATTAGTGCTTCCTTTTGAACCTCTTTTTCCTTAGCCTATAAGAAACACTGAAAACAAGGATAAGGATCTTCTTTCGCTCTATGTCCAAAAGAAGAACATGACAATCCTCCCTTCCCAAAATTGCTTGTCCTCAAGCAGTTGTAATGCCAAGGTGGTTACCATGTCACTTTGTTTCAGTTGTTCCTTGCTTCTAGCCGCTTCCCTTGAAGAAAAGACTTTATACTAAAACCATTTACCGTTGTACCTAAAGGATGATTGTTGTTCAAGTGTGTTGGAAGTGTCATAACAGCAGTATATTTCTTTCCCCTTAATCCAAATTAAGGGCTTGCACCACATAGGCCCCAAGAAGGTATTGGAAAAGGACAATTCCCTGAAATTGCCGCACTATGAGGGTTGAAGATATTTGCCACAGCAAGGTGATTCTTAGAAATTTGGAGTATGGCTATCACCATTGCAATTCCTGCACAAGAAGCGAACATGTTAATCAAAATCAAGGCTCTCCACCTTCCCGTTTTACTCCCTTCTTCATGCCATGTACATGTGTGGTTCAATTCCCCTTCCTTGCTTGCACCCTTAATCAAGCTCTCATCCCCTTTGGTGGCTGGAAACACATTTGTGTTTGCTCTGAAAGGCATAAAGGGGCTGCCTATGCTGTAAATTGTAGCTCCAAGCATAGAATGGCTGCCATCATTCTCAAATCTTGCTTCCAAACTCAGAATTGTACACAATTCATAGGCTGAAAGTACTCGTAAAATGACTGAAATCAACTCCCCATTTCCAATAAACAAAGAAATATTCAAGCATGCAAATGAAATGGCATGTATAGCTACGTACCCGGTGTTTAGTTGGCTGGAAATATGCATAACAGCAGTTCTACAACCCGGAATGGTGACATATTCTTTCAAGAGTTCATGCTCTTTCAGTCTCCCTTTAGGCCAAGCAACTGAAATTTTCTTTTTAGTTGTCATACAGGTGTACAAGTGGTTGATACTATCGTTGGCATTATTATAAAAAATGGTACAGTCGCTTCCCTTCAAGGTATTCTTTGCCAAACTTAGCCACAAGTGTGAACTAAGTGTGTGCCACAACCCTCCTTCGACTGAATCTTCAATCATTTTCTGCCTAATACTTGATCTCCACTCAGTTTTTGGGGAATGACAGCCAATGTCCCACAAAGATTTTAAGTAGTGTTTCTCCACTATTGTGTTGGGACCTCCATCATGCTCCTCAGGGATCCTCATGGACCCCCCTCCAAGCCAATTGCATGTGTTACAAAATTTTCTGAACAATGCAACTTTGAACATTATTGAAACCTTACCTTCCTTGTATTTCCATTGACTGCTCACCTTCCAAAGTCCCATGTGAATACCATCAAAACCCAAGATGAGGGAATCCCTGCCTCTTTTGTCACTCCAAGTGATCTTCCTTGTATCCTCACCTTCAAGTCTGCTCATAATGAAGGCAGCCTTGCCATGGTGTATTAAAAAACACCAATCTTGCCAATGGTTCATTTTTTTGCATATACTGCCCCTTTGTAACCATTCATCTTAAATGACATGTGAGTACACAACAAATTTGAAACACTCCCATACCTTGAGCTTCCCTTAACTCACCCCTCATTCCTTACATGATGAGGAAGGTTTGTGACCTCTTCAATATCTTCTACCATACTTGTAGGTAGTTGAGTTCCCACATATTGAAGTGGCTGTACAAACCAAGAATTTGTGGTTTTTACAAGATCTTCAGCTGTCCACGCAACCTGCCCTCTTTGAAAGGCTCTTTCCATCCTCTTGGAGGTTACTACCATGGGTCCTCCATTGCTCAACCCACGTAGAACCACTTCCTTTTCAGCTGCCTTGAATTTGAGTTCCATAGTTTAGTAATCTTTAGTGAATTCCCCAGTCGAGTGCAACGATTTCACTCCAAGTACCAGATCAATCTCTTCTATGCCAACTACAAAAAAACATCTTCAATTTTATGCTTACCCAAAGAGATAATCAAGTTGGAAATCTTTTTGGTGCAAGGGATAGGGAAGCCATCCCCCATAGTTGCGATGAAGCCTCATAATGCAGCAGTTTGCAGCCCACATTTAGCTGCCAATTTTTCATCGATAAAGTTGTGAGTGGCCCCACTATCAATGAGCATGGTGACCTTTTTTCATTGCAAGACCCCTCTGTAATGTCCCCATTTTTTATCAAGATCTTGGAGGGACCCTTAGCCCATTCTTGTTTCCGATGGCTAAGGGTAGAAAAAGGTTATAGGACATGATGGACCACTTGTGAAGAATTAATAATGAAAAATGTACTTTATATTTTTAATTTTGACTTATGTTTTGAGAAAAAGTACTTTATGTATATTTCACTTAAGTGAGAGAGTTTTGGATTTTGGCTTATAAGACTTAAGTTGATTTTTAAATTAACCCTCTCTTTCTATTTTGAAACGCTACACTTGGAGGAGGCTATTTAAGAAGGATGATTCATTTGAAGATTATGTGAATTTGAATATTTGGATTTGATAATCAAGTATGTCAAGCTTGGTTGTTGAAGGTAGATGTTTCAAGAATGTTACCCTTCAAGTTCTACTAGTTGCTCTATAACGGTGTTTTGCAACACCACCTTTCGAAAATTATGTGAACACCTTGGAAAGCTTCTTTATGCATATTTGCAAGTTCAAAAGGTGGACGAACCACTTGGAGAGATTGGCGACTAGTCTTATGGATTGGCAAAGTGATTTAGATGCTTGTTGATTTGTTTGTGGAGTGATAGTTGCGGTTTCTCCCTTGGGCGACTTGCTTGGGGGCTTGGGAACCTTCTTCAGGGAATCCATGATGGATAAAACCCTCTCCTAGGGTTTGGTAATTTTTTATGTATTTTTCCTAGAGGGGCGAATTGCTTTTCGAGGTAAGATTGCATGTTCTTGGGCTGATTTATGCTTCAGAAGCATTTGAAATTATTTTTATATTTTTCCCAAGAAGGGTGAATTGGTTTGAAGGCTTGGGAGGCATTGTTGAGGGTAAATTTCAAGGGATTGATCTTCAAAAAATTATTTGCATAATTTTGGGTGAAAAACTAAGGTTTTCAAAACTTTGAAATATCATTTGGGGGACCTTCCATGGGTGGAAAATTCTAAAACTAATTTTATTTTATAATTGTTATTTTTGTGATCGTTTTGAATCCTCATTCATATTAAAATTCCAAGTATTTTAGAAGTTATGAATTTTCTAAGTTTCAGTTGTGTGAGGTAAAATAATAGATTATTAAGGGCAAATTTAAAAAGAGTAAAGGTTGGTAATTGATTGTTCAGAATTGCAAAATTTTTGAAGGGTTTAAAATGTTGAATTTTTCAATGTTTATTCAGATTTGTTTGAGTTTGTAGAAAAACTTATATTTTGGCCTTTGTTCCAATTTGGGGACACTACAATGGTATCAGAGCCATATCTTAGCTAAACTGTGGGGTGAAAATAAGAACAAGGAATAAGGCATGGAAGCCATGGAGAGAAAAAGGGTTCACAATGCAAGTAGAAAGCTAGAGAACTTATGCCAACCGGAGGAAAATGTGATCAACACCTTGAAAGAAATAAAAAATATGTTATTCAAAGTGAGTCAATCAAAATATGAATCCATGAGATGGCCAGTACAGCCCTCAATGACTTACTTGGTTCAACATAAACTCTTGAGAAACACAAATGAAGAGGTAAGACTTTTGGTTACTAGTTGTGTCAATGAAATTTTGAGACTAACTCCTCTCAAGGTTCCTTATAGTGATAAAATCATGAGGGAGATATTTCAACTAAGTGTGAAGAGTTTCTGAGGTCTAGAGGATAACAAAGGACACACTTTGGCTAAAAGGGTCACATTGCTAGAGACTATGGCAAAAATCAAGTTATAAGCTTTAATGTTAGATTTGGGATGTGATGAACTTGTTGTTGAAATGTTTCAACATTTCCTTACAGTAGCTTGTATGAATCCTACCCAAAATGTTGTAAACCATATGCAAGAAATCATGAGTGTGACACTCAATGAAAGTGATGATATTTCTGAGCCATTATTATCTATCTTGTTGATAGGTTTGAGGCAAGAAAAGAATGACTTTCCAATTGCACATGAGCTATTTGAAAATGTTATGAAAATTTGTGAAGAAAAATTGAGGCCTTATTTGATAGTGGAGCATGTAGAAGAAGAAAAATCAGAGGTTTGTGGGAAGCCAATGATTGCAATTTTTGAACCACAAGAACCAGAAATCCAAGGGCAGCCAAATGAAGATTCCCAACAAGCTATGGAGCAACCAATGGAGTTGCAAATGGTAGACACCATAATGGAAAGGTATGTCTTAGAAAAAAAAAAATTCATTGTTCCTCATCATAGATCTCTTTCTTTTCATAATTTTAGATTTCATGAAGAAGCTTGGGAAAGACAATTGTTGTTGGCACTTGGAGAGGAAGCACAAGCCCTAACAAAGATGGGCAAGGCAAGGGGATCCTATGAAGGAGTCAATAAAACAGAAAAATAAGATTTAAGGGAAAAAGAAAAATCAAATTTGTGCATGAGTAAGCAAGTGAGTGGTAATATTGGTAAGTGTTCATTGTTTTCTCTTCATGATTGGTTAGTTCATTATCTTGGTGATGTACTTTGTACTACCATTGAGGTGGAAGTGAAGAGTACTTAATGGAAAAAAAAAGCCTTCCAAGTAAATTCAAGGGAAGGACATGACAAGTATCCATCATGGATATGGGATCCAAGTGAGCTCTACAAGCATAGTGTTGCTAGCATGTTTTGGGCCAACCTAAGGAAAGAGGTAAGCACAAATTATCATGATCCATGGATCAAGGTAACTGCTGTTTTTAATATTTTTAGATTGCATTCTTTGAAGTTTTTTATCACCATAGAGAGCATGGGCCCTAAGAAGGTGTATTTCTCACACCCCAACACCATAGGGATGGTTCAAGTTTGTAGTAGTGGATTTCTCACCACAAGGAGAAATTGGAAGGGAAAAAGGGCACACTACGGCCATGACAAGAAAAAGATAAGATGTGAAAAAGAGATCCATATCATGCTCATGAGGCATGGTAACATCATTATATAAGTGTTACTAAACACTAAAGTTTGTTTTAACATGTTTGCCCCATGTGTGGGGTCAATAAGGAACCAATTGCAATGTACATAAAACGTGCAAGGGAATTTATGATTTTCAAATATGAGCAACCATTTGGGCATGTTACCATGGGAAACAATGAAATTATATTGCATGGTTTGAGTGATAGGCAGACACTTTCATCTTCATCAAATCATATTATGGAAGGGTGTTTCATGCGCATGGGATGGAATGAAAGGGAAAACAAAGATAGCGCTGTTTTGGGATACTATGGGCAGCCATCTACTTGCAAAGAAGGTATGATGACACAATGGGTGAGTATAGGTGATTTTGATTTTTATCTTTCACCTAATGGTTGGGTGAATAAGTTTCATTGTTTACAAAAGCAGCCCTAAAATTGTTATGAACAGCACTTCATCTCTAAATGCAAGGGTAGGAAAGAGGCCTATGACAAGGGTAGGGGACCTCTAAGGATGGAACAAAGAACTCAAGGTATGCATGGCTGTTTGCAAAGCTTAATTTTCGAGGGAAGTGAGTTCTCATTCTTAGAAAAGATGCTTAACATTGAATTGGCACATTCATGGTCACTCTTGAGCATAAGGAACAATTTATTTTACTTATGGCCGTCAAGAATAAGTGACTGGAAAGAAGATATGAGGTCTGATTTTTATTTGAAGAATTCTGATTTGAAAGAAGAGGGACAGTGGTATGATGAAGATAAAAATTCTGATTGTTGTTGCATAAAAAATTCTAGGATCCTATGGAAAGTACAACCACATACCCAAGGTAAAAATTCTGATTTTTCTGTAAAAAATTCTGAATTTTATTGGAAGGTACAACCATATAACAAAAATGGAGATTCTGATTTTTGTTGCATGGAAAATTATGAATTTACATGGGAGGTACAGCAGTGTATTGAAGGTATAAATTCTGATCTTTTTGACATTTTCCAGCCTATGTTACATTCTTAACATATTTACCATAAGGGGCACTCTTGGCGTAACAAAGTAGGGAAGATACAGTTCAGTTTTGAAAAGTGGTTGAAGTTTCTTGTTGATCTATTGGATTTTCTCCCAATGCATCAAAACATTAATGAAGAGAGATTACAAGAAAAAATATATCACATGATTTCGAATGCACTCATGGGATGTTGTCTCTATGTGTGTTGAATGAACAAGGTATGGTCCCCTATGGAATTTTCATTCTTTCTTTCAAAATGGTGAAGGCATCTTATAAGGACATATAGAATTATGTGAAAAGTAACATCAAAGGTTAGTCTTGGGGTATATACTATGAAAGTACACTCTTTCTAAAACTCATTAAAAGGGAGAATGTGATCATGAACAGCCTTATGCACGATGTGAAATGGATTTTGTTTGGCAGCCCTAACCTCCTTTTTGCTAAATTCGAGTCTTGGATGGCTTGTGGGGGAAACATGAAACTTAAAGACTTACTATGGGACAACCAGGTTTTGAGAAGGTTGGAAATGTGGAGTAGAAGCATGGCTGTATTTTATTATTACAGCCCACAGATTTGCATACTCAGAATTATGAGTGAGTTTTCAGCCTTTGGAAATGCTAATTTGGTGAGTTTTGAAAATGACAATCTTCATTTTGAATTGTGTGACACAATGAATTCTTTTGAGCAGCATACTAGATACATGTACAGCAATATGAAGAGGCCAATTGAGAGTTATTTTCCTTGGGATGAAATCACAAATGAACATTGCATCATAAGGTATGTTGGGACACCTCTATGTATAGTGCAATAGCTTGAGGATAAGCAATTTTGGGCAAGGAGGACTGTAATGTCCCCTTTTTTATTGAGATCTTGGTGGGACCCTTAGCCCATTCTTGTTTCCAATGGCTAAGCATAAAAGAAGGTTATGGGACATGGTGGACCACTTGTGAAGAATTATTAATGAAAAAGGTACTTTATATTTCTAATTTTGAGTTATGTTTTGAGAAAAAGTACTTTATATATATTTCACTTAAGTGGGGGAGTTTTGGGTCTTGGCTTATAAGACTTAATTGATTTTTAAATTAACCCTCTTTCTATTTTGAAATGCTACACTTGGAGGAGCTTATTTAAAGAGAAAGAAGATTCATTTGAAGATTATGTGAATTTGAATATTTGGATTTGATAATCAAGCTTGATTGTTGAAGGTAGATGCTTGAAGAATGTCACCCTTCAAGTTCTACTAGTTGCTCTATAACGTTGTTTTGCAACACCACCTTTCAGAAATTGTGTGAACACCTTGGAAAGCTTCTTTATGCATACTTGCAGTTCTAGAAGCTGGACGAACCACTTGGAGAGATTGGCGACTTGTCTTGTGGATTGGCGAAGTGATTTAGATGCTTGGCGATTTGCTTGTGTAGCGATAGCTACTGGTTTCTCCCTTGGGCAACTTCCTTGGAGGCTTTGGGAACCTTCTTCGAGGGGTCTATGGTGGATAAAACCCTCTCCTATGATTTGGTAATTTTTTATGTATTTTTCCTAAAGGGGCGAATTGTTTTTTGAGTTAAGATTGCATATTCTTAGGTTGATTTATGCTTTAGAAGCATTTAAAATTATTTTTATATTTTTTCCAAGAAGGGCGAATTGGTTTAAAGGCTTGGGAAGCATTGTTGAGAGTTTATTTCAAGGGTTTGATATTCAGAAAATTATTTGCATAATTTTGGGTGAAAAACTAGGGTTTTCAGAACTTTGGGATATCATTTGGGGGACCTCCCGTGGGTGGAAAATTCTGAAACTAATTTTATTTGATCGTTGCTATTTTTGTGATCGTTTTGAATCCTTATTCACATTAAAATTCGAAGTTTTTCAAAAGTTATGAATTGTCTAAGTTTAATTGTTTGAGGTAAAATAATAAATTATTAAGGGAAGATTTGAAAAGAGTAAAGTTTGGTAATTGATTGTTCAGAATTGCAAAAATTTTGAATGGTTTAAAAGGCTGAATTTTTCAGTGTTTACTTCAGATTTGTTTGAGTTTGTGGAAAAACTTCTATTTTGGCCTTTGTTCCAATTTGGGGACACTAGACCCTCTCACTCAAAAGGCATGATATCCAAGAGCTCCCAATAGTGTGGCAAGGGTGCCATCCAAATCATCCTCTTTCTCCTTTGCATCTTGTTCTTCCTCATAGGTGGCTCCCCCACCTCCTCTTCTTTGTCCTCACCATCCAAAACAACCCCTATGTAGTGGACTTGCCCTCTTTCAAGGAAACAATGCCCCGGTGTCCATGGGTCCTTGCACGAAAAGCACATATTTTTCCTTAGTTTGTTCTTGGACTCACCCCAATCCTTGTTTACTTTTTGCAGGTCCTTTGGCTGCCCTGAGCCTTGTTGGAAAGGCTTCCTTTGCTGTCCAATAGGGGCTGTTTTGGGCTGATTTGAAGTGGCAGTCCTAGGCTGCCCAAAAGTGTTGGTCCTTTGTTGTTCAAAGGGCCCAAAAGTGTTGTTTTTCTGCTGCCCAACAGGCAGAATTCTACCCCTAGGTGCTGATGACTCTAGATCAAGAGCCTTTTGAATGGCCTCTTGAAAAGTAGGTCTGAAAGCCTTGGCCAAACCCCTTTGAGGATCAACGAACCCTTCCATGAACAATGACACAAGCCTTCTATCTGAAATATCCACTACCATGACTAAAATTCTTTGAAAATCAGTCACATATTCCTCCACAGAAGTCTTTTGCTTCAATTGAGCCAATTTTCGGAAGTGAAGCTCCAAATCAGCCCTTTCAAATCTCTCAATCAACCTTCTATTGAATTCCTCATAAGTGTTTATAAGGTTGGGCCCTTGGGTTATCAATCCATGGTACCACCATTCGTGGGCGGTTCCCTACAAATGCAATGTAGCAAATTTGATGGCATCATCCTCCATCATAGGTCGAAGTGTGAGGTATGTATCAACCTTTTGTATCCATGCCCTAGCTGAACTTTTTGGTTAACCATCAAAAGTGGAAAGTGTGAGCTTTCCCAAGGCATGTTGTAGATCTCCTGTAGCGTTTCTTGATCTATGGACAGCCCCATGACCAGCTTTACCCTTCTTTCTTTTCATGAAATCAGTAAGGATCATTTCCCCCTTGATGTCGGTGGAGAGAGTCCTATACTTTGTGTAGTGGGCAGCAATATCCTCCAATACGGAATACTTTTATTTTCTCTCGGGAACGGCTTCCTCTCTCCATGAGTAAGTAGGTTGAAAAGGCTTTTGTAAGGATCCAACCATTACCATTGGGGGAGGGTTATTGTTTGTATCTGAATTACTTCACCATTTTGTGACCGGTTTCCATTCATGTACTTCATAGTTTGTATGAAGTCAACCATCATATTTGTCAAATGCTCTTGACTTTGAGCGTGCCTTTGGAACCCATCATTGTCCCTATCCTCCACGTCTCTATGTTGCTCCTCCATTTGCTCTTCGTCTTGCTGCTCTGGCCCTTTTTTCTTTTCTATTTCGTGGTACCTAACATCTCTATCACTATTAGGCACGAAGATCACTCAAACCCCATAGCTGGCCAAGATTTTGGCTCTAATACCATTGTAATATCCTTCTAGGGAAAATTATGCAAAACTGAAATGAACAGCAAACCCTGATCAAAAATTGTCTTTTCTGATTTTTCACCCTCAAACCCTAACACCAAAACTGCAAATTTCTGAATTAAATATTCAAACCCTAACCAATAATTTTTTGAATGTTGCAAATAAATATTTAAGGCTTCTATGCCAAAAAAGTACCAATTTATTCTGAAAATTACAGCTGCATAAATACCTTGTTTTTGTTGATTTTTCTGGATCAAATGGCTGGAAAAATTATATTAAAAACAGCAATAAAATATCAGAATATTTATGCAATACTCTAAAGTGTATTTCAGGCTAGAATAGCCCTACAAACCCTCAAAATAAGCCCCAAAAGGGGGTCGCCCTAGCTGGGAATAATTATTTTCTAAATGTAACTCCATGTGCCCCTAAAAAAGGAGTCCTCAATACCTATAAATCATGATTTCTGCCTTGTTTGGGTCTCAAACCCTAGTCGCCAACTTTTCAAGCCAATCAGCAACCCTAGGGTGAAGTCGCCACCTTTCAAAATGATGAAAATCCTGCAATGGTGTCCAAAACACCACAAACTATCCAATGATATCCGGTGCAACCTCTGAATGAAATTGTCTTAGCTGAATGTTGAAGGGTTTCGTCCTCAACTTCAGTCCCAATGAAGGTTTTCGTCTCGAAAGGGTGTAAGCCAAGCGTTTTCGTACTCAAACTCATAAATTCAATCCATAAAAATAACATGTTGTCCAAATGATCCCCCATCCTCTTTAAATACCCTTTCCCCAAATTGCGGCGCTCCACTTGGAGGGAAAATTAGAATATGCATAAGAGAATCTTTCTTTTAAAATCACTGATGGGCTATTTTGCCCCATGAACCCGAAAGAGCCCCTCCCCAACTCAAAATTAGAATACTTAACCAAAGTACCTTTTTCTCCATTTAAAGAGGGAAATTAGTGCTTTTTTTTTAACTTTTCCCTTAGCCTATAGAAAACACTGAAAACAAAGCTAAGGATCTTCTTTCACTTTATGTCCAAAAGGGGGTCATGACATAATACTTGAATTGGAAGCAATACAAGGCTTGCAATTAAGAAAGTATGTTAGTACAAAAAGTATGAACAAGTATATAAAAACAATAACGACAACATATGCTAACATGATAAACAAATGATCATCAAGCATTATATGACAAGCTTTACAAGGCTTAAGTGGAGGATTGAAATAAAATTCCCAAATAACTAATGACAGAACAGAGATAGATTGATAAAATAGAACACACATAATATAGGGAATAATTACGAAATACATAGCCGATGACAGAGATCCTATACATTTTAAGGAAACTCTAATAGAAGTACAAAAGGCTAGGGACTAACTAATCAACAAACTAAGAATAATGGTGCCAATGGCGAGTCACTCTAATGTGTGCAAAAATAGCACACTACACTGCTCAACTGACTATCTACACAACATTATACACAGCTGCACAATGCCCATTGTGAAATGTGCACTGCTCATGATAAGTAGTTAAGCTACCCCCTTTACTTTTGATACAGAGCCTCCTATGACGTAAGAGTCACACATGGAATAAAATGGTTGAATGCTTGAAGTAACTTACAAAGGCCATGGCTCACAAGCACATGAATGAAAACACAAGCAACTTGAAGTGAACCAAACAATCACTTCCATAGAGAGGAGAAAATGCCTTTCACAGTGGTAGATAAATGTCATTTGCATGGGAGAGATCAATAAAAAAATCTCATAAAATGTACTCTATTTCATATTGACATAGTAATTGTCGTAGTGGCATGGTCGAAGATAACATAATTTCCTCTCCCATTTTACTAAAGGCTATGCCGATCCATTGTAACCATTCAATTATGATCCTAATTATAATGACTAATCTAGTTATGGTCACTATTTTACCACTACTAGGTGTGTAATCCATGCAATAATATTTAACTTTGGCAGAAAATTCAAGATGAGGAACCTTTTAACTTATAATTTTTTCAACTTTATATAGCTCTATCGCCTTCCAATAACATTGATAGGGCTCAATTGAAAGCCAAACACCATCAAGACCTAATCTTGATTAGTTAACATATGGCAATGCATGCCTCACCATTGTGTTTAAGATAAAACTTACAAGAACAAGCATTCCTAGTTTTCCAATAGCTCTAAATTATGATCGCATTCAGAAAGTCAAACTAGATATGAGAATGGATAAGAAGCTAAACCCAAATAAAAAACGGTATGATTTGGATAATTTCTTATTAAGCTTAATTAAACTAGTTTGAATAACAATGCTTAAGTTGTTCTATAGCTATTTAAGAAAACAATTATAATCTGAAGTCAACTCTAAGTATAAAGAAACCCTTTTCTAAAAGTGATCTTAAAGGTTGTGTGTGCACCTCTGTAACATAAGAAAGTTAGAAGATACTTTGTTTCCATTTTCGCTTCTCCCCATGTATTTTTCTCATTGTAAGAAATTGATATATGTTCATTCAAACCACAATACAACTGTATTCCAACCCACATTATCAGAACTTAAGTGATCTATTCCAGGTTCCTTCTTTTTCATGTGAGCTCAATGTCATAAAAACAGATAATTTGAATCACAGAAACAACTGATTTATTAGTAAAATAATTTATTACACGAACCACAAGTGTAGGTATGGATATTGATCGAATAACATCTTCTGAGAGACCAGCATCATCATTTAGTAATGAGAATCTCCATGCTGCACAATTAGCAGTTAAAAAATCAATGGGAAAGAGAATATCTTCAATGCCTCTCCTGGAAACAAGATCGTACTTCACCATCAGGGCTAGTGCAACACCCTGCAAAACTCTACCCCTGTAAGGTTAAAATATTGGACACTACCCTAGAAAGCAATATAATCATATGCCTGAATTAGAAAAAAATGTATGGCATTAGAGGTTTTCATCCTGCCAGTATTAAGTCCTAATTATGAGCATGCAAAGAAGATTTATGTGGCCCAAAGGATTATAGTGCACAATAGCAAGCGTAAGAATTCTTTGACAAAAAGCTCGGATGATTTTTTAAATGCAATGAGCAAACTAAGGAAGGAAACATACCTTACTAAATGTATATATAGTATCAGGAAGAGCTGCCAACAAGCCTATTTGGGCAAAGATACTTGCAATTGGGTTGCTAAATTTTAAATTTGTGGCTGGATTAATCTGCATGATCATTAAAATGCTTTTGTAAAAAGCAAGCCCTTCAAGGTCAATTATAATAAGTATTCTCTCTTGATATCCCTTATATTTTTATGACAGATAATATTTTATTTATAACATGAAACGATAACTTATCAGTACAGTCTTCCCAAGAAAGTGTACTTTCAGTTAAAAATAAACAATATCATTTACACAAAACACAAAAGCAATAAATAAACTACTGATTATAAATATCTAAATCTATTCCATACCATTATCATCCTGGAGATAAGTTTGGGAGCTGCACAAGCTATCCGTAGAGCAAGTACACCACCAAATGATTCTCCCATCAATGTGATATGACGATTTTGTCCTTTATATTGGCATTCTCGTTCCAGTAAATGAATCAGTGTCTCTACCATCTGGTTCCAAGATGACCTGTCTGCAGTCGGAATGTAAATACATCGAACATCATACCTATAAAGAACAATGATAGTAAGTTGTTTCCTCTACGCTTAGACAGAAATACAGTGATTTCATATATTGTGAAAAGGATTTTAAAGCTCATAACTACTTATGATGCTAGTAAGTTTTTGAAGAAATTAAGTATACTATTACAAAATGAAAATGCAGTTAATAAAGTAGCATAGACACAAGTAGGACACACAAAATATGGTGGATGCCAATGGTTGCAAATACTCAAATAATCCACAATAGTGTAATGCTACAACACATGAATCCAAAATAGCCACAAAAAGAAGGAGAGCTCCCATCATATAGACTTGCAAATAGAAGATGCACAAGTACAAGTGGCAGATTTAATAAGCACGCAAGTTACAAGAGGAAGATTCCAAAAAGCATGCAAGTTACAAGTAGAAGATTCCACAAAAAATGCAAAGCACAGGGGCAAGCATACAAAGACATATGGAAGATTCCTCATATAAGGAAAAAGAAAAAAAATATATCAACACAAATTAGGTACACATAGTAAACCTTATATTCACTACTCATGCAATGCCTAAGTAAATATTATCACTAACATCCCCCAATAATGTTTATTTTGGGGAAAGAAAAGATCAAGAGACATTGCAAAGAGGTGGCATTACACAACCTCCCCCAACTCCTATGAGTTTGAGCAAGTCTCAAAACTTGACGAATTTGGCTTATGTCTAGGATTTTGTAGAGATGTCGGCAACTTGGTCTTTTGTCCTACAATATTTAAGGTGAACTATTTGACCATGAATCAACTGCCAAGTATAGTGATGGTGGACCTCAATATTCTTGGTCATTGCATGAAACACGTGATAGCACTTTGATTGTCACATCTAAGAATATTGGGTTGTTGTTGATGCAACCCCAATTCTTCAAGCATCTGGCAAATCCAAACTACTACTTGTGCAGCAATGACAACACCTATATACTATGCTTCAACAGTAGAGAGGGCAATGGTTGATTGCTTCTTCTACCAAGCAACTACCCCAAACCCAAGATAATAGACAAATCTTGAAGTGGATTTTCTATCAACAATATCACTTGTCCAATCCGAGTAGGTGTACCCAAACAAAGGACCACCTTTTTCTACTCTATACTCAATTCCAAAATAGTATGTGTAATGTCCCCATTTCCACATCATGAATAAATAGGTCTTGAAGACCTTTAGTCTATTTTTCCATAGACTAGAGGAGTCCTTTTTGGAGAATGTTATTTTATTAGTTATTTATTAATTGTCGAAATAGTGATTTTTATCATAAAGCAATTATTAATTAATTAATAGAATATTTTAAAAGTGGGTTTTACCACTTAGATGCTTAAATGAATTAAATATTAAATTATTTGCCTTTAGGTAATTTTAATTACGATTTTAATTAAGGCCAATAATTAATATATTATTAAAAAATGAGATGTCAGCATGGGAGCTAAAGCAAAGATAAGGAAAGGTTTCTTATCTTCCCAAAGTGGTTCACCCTCTTTGGAAAGTTATAAATGCATGGCGAAGGCTTCAATGGAAGACATGCTGAATTTGATATTTTTGTTCTTCATGCTTGAAGAAGACTATTGGGATGCATGCACAATAGAGGTTCGTTACTGTTGGTGATTGATCAATCTGAAAGGTGTCTTTTGACACCACTTTTGTGAAAGGAGATTTTGTTTATGCCCTAAGAAGTAGGGCGAATTGCTTTGGAGGGTTTGGGTGCATGTTTTTTAAGGTTTCATGGTATTTTCCTTGCATCTTGAATTTGTTAATTTATTGTGCTAATTTTGCAAGTGGAGCGAACCACTTGGGCAGTTTGGAGCTAGGGTCTGAAGGCTTCAATTGGTTAAAAATTCACAAATTAATTAATTTGTTTTTATTTTATATTTTTCTGATTATCCTTGTGAAGTTTTGGATGATTTGTAAAGAGTTTTGAAGAAGAAAAATTAAATAATAATTTGCAGAATTATTATATAATTTCTAACAGGGTTTTGAAGAATTTATCACTTGCGGAAGGCAAGAATATTTCCTATATTTTTTTTACTATTTTTCCAAGCACTTTGGAAGTGGGGCGATTGACCTAGGAGGGCTAATTTGGCAATTTTCATGCCAAAACAAGTCGTTGGAATTTTTTTAATATTTTTCGGAGGATCGCAGCTATGTTTGGCAAGGGTTTGAAGAGGATTTTTACTCCGAACAGCAGCGTAATTTTTTATATCAAATCAGATTTTTCTGTCATTTTTTTGTGGCATTAGAGGTTCAAAAAAAGAGGAAAAAAGGTATTAATTTGTGCGAATTTAATTCTGAAATTTTCCTGCATATTTTTAGATTAATTCAGAGCAATTTATTGGTTGAATTTTACACATAAAACCTTCTCTTTTTGGCACCTAAAGTTTCTTGAATTAAATAAGGGTTTTGCGAATTAATTTATCAATTTAGGGCTTGCTGATTTCATTTCAGATTTAAGGATTTTGGGGAAAACCTTTTTTGTCCTAATTCTTCCCATTTGAGGACATTACAGTATGTACCCTTAAGTTCTTAACATACCTTAGAATACACTTTGCAGCCATCCAATGAAGTTTCCTGCATGAATCTGGAGACTAAACTGACAACATCAATGTTGGGGGCAAGTATGAGTCAGGGAAAGTAGGCTGCCAACCAACAGTCGATACAGAATTGCATAAACTTTTTCTTAATTGTAGTGGGCAGTCAACTTGACCCCTGTTTGAAAAGGAGTAGAGGCTGGCTTCCAATCCTCCATATGAAAACTTCTCACTAAGTCCAAGCCATACTTTGTTTGAGAAATGAAAATTCTAGCTTTCAACTGTCATACCTGTATTCCAAGAAAGTAATGCAGAAGCCCCAAGTCTGTCATGTCAAAAATAATCTTTAGAATCTGCTTAGCAGCATGTAAAAAACCAATGCAGTTGTCATTGATGATTAAGTCGTCAACATATAGGACCACAATCAAAATGTGACCATCAATATGTTGAATATAAATATTGGGATTAGAACTGCTACGAACAACAACTTAATTCTGAAAAAATCAGTTAATTTTCTCATACCAAGCTCCATAGGCTTGTTTGAAACCATATAAAGACTTCTTCAATCTACAAACAAGATGCTCTTATCCAGGCTTAGAAAAACCAAGGGGTTGTTGCATATGTATTTCTTCATTTAAATCACTATGAAGAAAAGCACTCTTAACATCCATCTAATGCAATTCCCATCTAAATGTCATAGCAATAGAAATAACAATCTAAATGGTATCAAGCTTAGAAACTGGAGCAAAGGTTGCATTGTAATCAATATCTTCTTCCTGAGAGAATCCTTTTGCAGCAAGGCGAGCCTTGTGTTTTTTGATCTCACAATCAGATCTATACTTTGTCTTGTAGATCCATTTGCAACCTAGAAAAAAATTTCCATGGAGGAAGAGTAACCAACTTCCAAGTCTCATTATTCAATAAGGAGTTACATTCATCCTACACAATATTCTCCCACCCTTGCTTACCTCAACCTTGCCTATAGGTTTGGGATCACATCTGTGTATAAGGACCATAACCCTCGCCATGAGTGCAGAATTAATGAAGTTTTGTCCTCAAGTCTTCCTAGCATTAGACACATCACCAACATCAGAACCATCTTGAAGGGTTCAATGTGCCCATAATGAAAGATGAGATTCATTTGCAACAGAAGGACTGCAGGGTGTAGATGCAACATGTGTAATAGGAGTAATTTGTCTCTTCAACTGAGTTTGATACAACACATCAAGTACCACACAAGGAACATAAGAAGACAATTCAATTGGCATGGAGTGAGAAGGCTCCTTAGAAGGTGATTGGTTCTCTTGACTTTCACATCGCTCCAAAAAATTATTTGTTGTGACTTTAGATCATAAACCCGATATGCCTTTAACTCAGCATTGTATCCCTAAAAAATGCATTTGTGAATTTCGACCACTAGCTTCTTTCGCTTCTCATCTAGAATATGAACAATGCATCAGAACCCAAAATCCTAGAGAGAAAAACTATAGGCTTTCACCTACACCAAGATTCTTCAAGACTAACATCTCAAACAACCCGAGTGGGTATCCGATTCAAAAATATAGACTTCACAGCTATATGCCTCAACCCAGAATTTGTAGTTCAAATTTTTGGTGTGGAGCATATATCTAGCCATCTCTTCAATGGTTCGATTATTTTGCTTAACTACCCTATTTTTTTGAGTTGTATATGGAACAATGTGCTCACATTTGATGCCCAACTTGCCTACATAATTGCTTAAAGTTATTGTTTACATATTTTGTCCCATTATTGGTTTGGAGAATTTTAATGAACTTGGCACTTTGTTTTTCAACAAATGCTTTAATAATTTTACACTTATCAAGCATTTGGTCTTCATATTTCAAGAAATAAACCCAAATGCATTTGGAAAAATCCTCAATAAAAGTGAACATATACTTCAAACTTGAAAGAGACGTCTTTTCCATTGGCCCCACAAGGTCACTATGCACAAGCTCCAAATGTTCCCGTGCCCTCCAAGCTTTTCTGTTGGCGAACTTCTCCCTGTGGTGCTTTGCAAGTGCACAACCTTCACAAACACCATGCTTAGGAGATATAGTCAGAAACACATGGACAATACCCAACTTGAATATCAATTGGAGACTTTTATAACTAAGATGACCACACCTTTCATACAAGCCACTTGCTAGACCCATTAGCATCATAGGAATCAAATGAGGAAGAAGCAGAGTTAAACTTATCAAAAACTACAATTTAGTGCCTTGATCAACATAACTAGAGGCTACAACTGCAAAGTTGTTAACATCTTTGATCAAACATTTATCTAGCCAAAACTTTACTTTCTTCCCTGTTTGAGTTATATGGTACAGTGAAAGCAAATTTACATCAAGACTAAGTACATGATATACATCCAAAAATTCTCAGTTTTCTACCTCAACATCCCCAATCCCCATAACATCTAATGCATCATTTTTGCCTGCATAGTTTCTTTGCACAATTTTTGCTACCATCAAGATTTTTAAAAATAAAAACATTATTTGTCATGTGGTGCAATATGCCAAAATCCAAAATTCATTCATTCTTCTTAACATCTTGAGCATCTAAAGCAACAAAGGTATCAGAGAAAGCATGCCACCAATTACCCTTAACAACATTCCTCTTTTTCTTATTAAGGTCGCATCTCTTCTTGAAACAATGCTTCTCATCATGACCAAGCTTGCCAAAATAGTTGCAACTCCTCTTATTTGACTGCTTTTAATAATTAGGCTAGACATTCCCTTTCAGTTATTCCAAGATTTTTTTCCTTTGGCTACATGTGCATGAGAGCTTCAACCAAGCTTATTCATATTAATTGATTTTTCTTGTTCTAGAATAAGCATATTCCCAAAACATCCTAGTGTCTACTTATCATTTTCAATAAAAAGAGTATTGCACATGAAAAAGTAACTAGAAACAAAAACGTCATACTCAGGGGGCAAAGCTTATAGAATGAGATTAATGTACTCTTTGTTAGGCTTGACATACTTTGAATCCGGTTCACTTAGTTGTATCTTCAATTCATTGAATGTGCCAAGATAGCCTTCAATGTGGTCAAAATTTGTAGGTCGCATTTAGCTCATTTCAAAAATAATCTAGACAATGGGAGCATCACTGGATTTAGCAAAGACTATGTTGATATGTTCCGAAGCCTCAAAAAAAACTTCCCTGTCACATTTATGATAAATAAGATCATCTTCAATTGTCATTCCAATAATACCTCAAGCTCCATTGCTCTATAGATGAAGTTTTGTTTTGTCTTCCCCTTTGGAGAAAAATCAGAATTCTCCAAGGAAGGAAAAGAGCAAGATTTACATGAGGGGTGTCAAGCATCCAAGATTGAAATTGCCCCAGCCCTAGAAGTAATGAACCCTCATGCAAACTTTGCAAAGTTTGAGCTATCACATGTTGAAAGTAGTGTTATGGGCTCTTCCTTAGTGGTGAAGGAAGACGAGAAAAGCTTGGAGCATGAGCTAAAGGAAGAAGAATCCATTTGGCATGATGATGAAGAGTATTTGATGATCAAAGTCTAATTTCCAGGTACTATTGTTCGTTTTGAGTTTGCTGGAATTTCCATATCAACAACTAAGGGTAAGCAATTTGATGACCTTCACATCAAGGGGTTGTTGCATCAACACCCTACTTTGTCCCTACAATATTTTGATCACCATGAAGATCATGCTAACAATGAAGACAAGATGAAGGGCACTCAATGGAGGAAGGAATTTCTCCAAGAGAATCTAAGGATGGGGAGTTGCAAATTCCCAATACGGATGTGGGATCTAGGTGAGACTTACAAATTTAGTATTGTTGTCATACAAATTCTAAGTTCTTTGGCACCCATGCAGGGAGGTTGGCAAGGCCTTGGGATCATGAAAAGGAACAATAAGGTGAAGAGCATGCAAACCACTCCAAATCTTGGTAAGCATCAAAACTAAATTAACAAGCATTGATAAATACTACATACATTCCACAGGTAGAGAACCATAAACTATTTTTTAATTGCAACTTAAATAAACACACATTGATAGATCTTGCATACATTCTGCATGTAAAGAATCAAAAACTAGTTACCAATTAAAGAGTAGATGTTTTGACAAATCCTACATACATTCCACAAGTAAAAAACCATAAACTAATTTTCAATTAAAAACATAAATACATTTTGATAAATCCTACATATATTCTGCAGTTAGAGAACCAAAAATTAGTTACCAATTAAAAACTAAGTAAACGCATTGTAATAATAGATCCTACATACATTCTGTAGGTAAAGAACCAAAAACTAGTTGCCAATTACAATCCAGATAAACGCATTTTAATAGATCCTACATACATTCCGTGAGAAAAGATATACATTCATCACGTAAAGAACCGTAAGAAAAAAAAAGTTGAAAATCCTGTATATTAGCAATTAAAAACTAAATAAACACACTTTGATAGATGGAGTCTAGGGGTGCCACCCGCTGGATAGTCTCTCCTCTTGGACGCCCGGAATCAGACCACTTTAGCCTAGACGACGAAGAAATTAACTCACCCGGCAGAACAAAGCGAGGGTAATTGTTTCCAAATTCCCCTTCCTGTGCAGTCCATGCCGGAGGCGTACACGAACAAAGGGCCGCCATCATTGTCTTCTTCTTTGCAGGGTTTCAGAAGAGTAATTTGCTTTGAATTTGTGTCAAAATTAGCATCTGTTAAGCGCAACGCATTTGTTTTTTGTAACAGAGGCCTGCATAATTTTTTAGAGGTTTTGAGCTGAGGAGGATGTATAATCGCTGGATGATAAATATGAGAAGGAAAATTGTACAGTGACGCCATTGATGTTTTGAATTAAAAATGGGATTGTTTATTTGTGGCTTTTCTTTTAAGGCGGGAATTGGTGGCAGCGAGAAAATGTGAACCTGAAGGCATCCACGTTCCCATGATAGAAATCATTTATTCCAATCCATCCTTTAAAGGTTTTTAATTTTTTACATGTCTATTATTTTTACTATTGAGAACCTCTGAATATATAGATATTGGCATTTTGTATCTGAGGAGATTACAATATGTCAAGTATATATTTTATTTTATTTTGGTAATTTGAGAGAATCGAAGTTAATTGATCCAATGTTCAAAGTTGGTTGCTTTAATATTTGGTGAGATCTTCTTATAAATTTCGAGGTGACGCTTCATCGCAATTTAATCAACAAAACTACGATTAAGGTTGTATCTCTACATACTGCCGAGGCCAAGTGAGCTATACTTTGGACCCTGAGTAAGTGTATATTTACTTGTGTCTTTTTTTGGCTAGGTTGTCACAATTAGGGGAATCCAACCATCAAAGTTATCCAAGTACCAAACTTAGCCTCATCTAATTGACTTTTTGTGCTAAGTATATTGAGGGATTTGTATCGTAATAGAAAGTGTAACAGACCATCATTCTCACTAGTCATGCTACAACTCTTTTGATTTCTATGTATTGTGAATAAATGTAAGTCAAATAGATTGACAAATATCCATAAACATTCACCCAGACCTAAACACATGTAAAACAATAAATTAGGTTGAATTAATATTTTAAAATCAGGAAAATAAATGATGAAAGGAAGATTTAGAGAATTATATTTAATATTGGGAGATTGGAGATAGTCATTGAAATATGATAGTAGGAATCAAGATTTTGTGGCAAGACAACAAGAACCCATAAAACTCATGGCATACAAGGGACATTGTCTAAACTGTCAAGTTTTATTTTTGGGTACCAAAACTATAATGTGTACAATTCTCAAAAGTGTCAAGTATGCACATAATTTTTTAACAATTGTGTTCGTCAAAGCAGAAGCTCCAAAAATAACTCACATTAAAACACTTAGGCTAAACATTAGTATATGTTTTATTTTTAAATTAAATGACTTTAGGATACTAGACACCGCGTTAGAATAGGACATAAGCATTGACATAGGTGTCTGTCCTAGATGCTACTATCTAGGAAGCAGGAAGTAGGTACAAACTCATAACTTACAGAGATAGAATATAAACATGTTTTAAGCATTATGATCAAGATAGAATTTCTAGATCATCAACATAAGATTGATCGTACTAAGACATAGGCCAAGGGGTACAAGAAAAAGTAAATGCGAGACTTTAGAAAGCAAGAAAGGATCAAAACTGAGAGGAACAACCAAAGTGAAAGTTTATCAAGTTTATAACACTGAGTTACTATATAATTTTAAAATAGTGTCTATATTTCTCCCCCCCCCCCCACCTTTAATCTAGTAATGAAATTACTAGTTTAAAGGAAAGAAATGCGTACCTAAGTGTATATAACACACCTTGTCTTTATGTGAGCCCAACTCGAGTGTTTTGTTGGTAACTGACCTGCAACCAAGAGCATATTATAGTTTATAATTAGTGCATATTATTGACCATTTTTGGTCCAACAGGCCAAAATCGGTCTCCTTCTTCCTTGTTCTGAGCCAGTTCAATTTTGATTTTGTGCACAAGTCTTTTGGCAAAAAGAGGAACCAATTCACTAGTTCGACGTCGGTGTCCAATGGCTTGAGCTTTCAAAGAGATTTGAACTTGAACTTTGAACCATTATTGGTTCAATGAGTTGGTTCAATTCAATTGGTTCAATGAGTTGGTTCAGTTCAATTGGTTCAATGAGTTGGCTCAGTTCAATTGGTTCAATGAATTGGTTCACTTGGTTTGGTTCAAGCAGTCGGTTCAAGCATTTGGTTCAATCCCTTGGTTCAATGTCTTGGTTCAACAGTCGGTTCAATGAGTTGGTTCAACATTTGGTTCAAAGGAACGGTTCAATGGGAAGGTTCAAGAGAGTCTCCCGAAGGACAAATGCCCTTACGGAGGGCATGGAACACTTGAAAAAAGACCAAAAAGTGAACAAGGCTGAAAAAGTAAGTTTTATTCGGAGTTTTGTTTAAGGCAAAGGATGAGAATTTCTTCAGACAAAATGTCTGAAGAAATCCTTCGAAAGAAAATCCCGCCGAATGAAAAGACAAGGCAAAGGAAAGAATGATTTCTTTCAGACTTTTGTTCGAAGGAATTCCTTCGAACAAAAAGTCTGAAGAAATTCTAGAAAAGCCACAGGAAAAACCTGAGGAAAAACTTCGAAGGAAAAGAAGCGAGTAAGACAATTCTTGCGGACATTTTGTTTGCGGGAAAAAAATGGCCGAGACAAAATCCTGACCGAAGAGAAAAGACCCGAGGAAATAAGCGAAAAGCAAAGGAAGAAATCCTTCAGACATTTTGTTCGAAGGATGTGACTATCAAAAGGAGCCCGAAGGAGCCCGAAGGGTAGGTACCCTTGTAGGGGACTCTCGGCCAAAATGAAGGGACACTTCTCTAAAGCCGAAGGGACACTTCCCCTTTGGGAATGATCAAGATAAAAGAGCTGAATGAATTGCCAAGGACTGTGACGCCCTCGAAGCCATCAAATTGAGGGAAATAAACTAGCCGTTGGCTTTCAAACGGTGAAGGGCTCGCGAAAGTCAATTTTACAGCAAGGAAATAGTCGTTTGATCTTTAAATACTTGAGCGCCAACCAGAAGGGAGCCCAAAGAGCTAGATACAAAATCCAGCAAAAGACAAAACTAGGAAAAGACGACACTAGGAAAAGGCAAAAGTTAAGGATGAACCCAGTGACCTACTGATGGAAGAGCCCAAAGAGCCAAAGAAGTAGCAGAAGATAGCCCTCGGGGGCCAAAGGAGACAGAAAGGATAAAGCCAAGAAGAGACAAAAGAGCCAAGTGCAAAAATGGACAAAATAGTCCAGGTGGCAAAGGAAGGTGTCGACTCGAGGAGTTACTCCAACAATTGGAACAATACTTGCCAAGTGGTCATCAAGGGGCGCAAACAGTGAACGGTGCGACCCATTTTTATCCATTTTGTATTTATGAGTAGACAAATCGCGTGAATGCCTTCAAAGAGCGGTCTTGTTTGTAGACAAATGGTGTGGCCTATGTTTTAAAACACCTGAAGTCAAAGCAGGAGCTGACACAACATTATCTATCAAGCGACTTCCTCTTCCCAAGGCTCGAAATGCACATGGGCTACTTGTAAAAGGGTGCCAAAAGTCTTTTCCAAAAGGGGCACCTTTTGTTTCTCTCTTGTCTATATATATTGTAACTTCTCATTTGAGAAGGACATCTTTCATATTGTAAGGTGAAGCCTTGCCATTTTTTTAACCTGGAATCAATAGATACACATTTTTACCTCTATTCTAGTTGGATATATCTGAATGCGTCTGAGTGTTAGTCTTGTGTCCAGTCATTGCTTCCTAATGCTTTCAAAGGGTTGACACCAACATACCTGGTATATACAAAGTGCCATTCCAACAGGTGATAAGAAGAGTTATTCCTGGAACGCAAAGGTAGAAGAAGGTTACTAGACAGTGTGCTCTTCTTATAGCGCCTATGGTAAGTCTTTTTTCTATGTGTTTCCATTAAAGCCTCCCTGTCAAGCTCCCTGCAGTTTGGTCCTCTTACCAGTTAGAGTGTATGTATGTGCTTTTATGGTTCAAAGTGTGAGTGTGAGTAGATCAAACTTGTTTGGTACATCACCCTATTAGGTTAGGTTATGTTGTTTTCAGCATTTTTCTCCCTTTTCAACCCCCCCAATATATATATATATATATATATACATACACATGTATTAACAACTTACTGGAATAACTCAGATGCATCAAAGGGAGCTAGCCCTTATCTAGAGACTTTCCCCCCAGTTTTGTTAGGCCCACAGGCAAGAGGGGAGTTTCCATTGTGATGTGTGGAAGGTAGGAGCTCAGTCTCCTGTCAAGGGTGCAATCCACTGCGTCAATAATTTTTGGCATGCCCGATGAGTCTCAGTTTTTACACCTCATAAAGTTCTAGGATTGATGTTGGTCCTGTTACAGTGAAATCAACCATTTTCAGCATCTAGTGACTCCACTGGTAAGAGCTTCAATTTTTTATCAAAGACTAGTCTGACCTCCTATGCCTAAAATCACCACACGGTCTGCTACTAAGGGTGTCCCTTTCGAATTCATTGAATTGCCTTTGAACTCAGTGAAGCGACTGAGGTTTGAGAGGACTCATCCTTACTCAGCAAACCACTTTCTCAAACCTGCTATAAAATACACCTACGCAATAAGGCCTCGGTTATATCCTATCATAGCTATGGCATTACCCTTTATGACTTTTCATGGTCAGAGTCCTTTGAATCTCCCGCATTATGATCCAATTCGAGGAGCAGTCCCTAAAAGTGTGCCTCCCTTTAATGGAGAGGGGCCCATTACAACTAGTGAACACATCATAAATATTGCTAACCTCTGCAATATTCACAATGTCACTGAGGAGAATATTGCAATCAGATTGCTGGCATTGTCTTTCAAGAGCAAAGTTCTAGACTAGTATGGGACTTTACCCATGAATTCAGTCGATTCTTAGAATGAATTGGGCACCCTCTTGACGAATCGATTTGGGGAAAAGAGCGACCACCTCTCACTTGCCGAACAGTTGACTACAATGAAAAGAGCTCCACATGAATATATGCAAGATTTCAACACTCAGTTTCAAAAGATATGGGATATAATCCCCAGTATGGTAAGGCTGACTCCTAGCTATGCTTTCCTTTATTACTTAAGAGCGTTGAACAACGATATCGCTGTTATGATACAGTCCATGGGAGGACATGTGCTGCCTACCACCTATGACATAGCTATAGCGGTTGAGAATTGTCTGGTGAAGGCTAGAAAAATAACTCCTAGGCCTCATATGCCACTCTTTCCTAAAATGTTGCCTCCAATTCAGACTGTTGCTCCCACCTTAGCTCTTCTACCTAGCATAGAAAAGCCAATTGCTACTTCATCCAATGACCTTCATGAAGTCAAAAGCCTATTACAAAGCATAACAAATGAAATAGTGGTTATTAAAAGGCAACAAGCTCAAAACAATCGACCAAATCAAGGATATCAATAATATGGTCAAGCAAATAAACCCCCTTTCCAAAATACAATCAAGGGCTGGGTCAATTTACACAGGCCAGACCTTTTCAAGGCTACAATCCAAGCACCCCTTCATCATCTAAGGCTATGGTGCCTGCTCAAAACAATCTAGTGTAAGAATAGCCAAGTTGCTCAACCATGGGATATGGTCAAGAGCAGGTTGTTTATACAAATGAAATGTTGGGTCACTACACAAATGTACAAGACAATCAGGCAGCCACCCAATTCCCAGGTTTTGAGGTTTCAATGCAATCCGACATGAGCAACAATCAAACTCAACCCAACTCTACTCTCATGAATCACCTAGAAGGTGAGTGCTATGCAGTCAATTACATGGGTACTGCAAACAATCAGGGAGACTATGTCATAGCCAACATAAGGGCCAAAAGGAGAGCAATGGAAGAAGCTCAAGCTATTGCCCAAATGTCAGCAATACCTTCTTCATCACATGTAAACCAAAGGGTCCCAAACTTCAGACCACTGGTTGTACCTTTAGCTCCTCGCTATGTGCCTGAAGTTATAAATAATCCCAAAGAAAATTTGAAGGAAGGCAACCCTCGAGTCAATATGGTAGACCAAATGAAGAAGCTGCACATGAACATCTCTTTGTGGGATTTATTTTCAATACCAGGGCAAAAGGACATGCTGCAAAAGGAATTGCATGAGAGGAATGAACAAGTTGTCCCAACAAAAGCCGATAATGTTTTGATGATGAATGGACAGCCTTCCACCTCAGGCCAAGTTAGGAAGAAGAAAAGGTTCCCCCTTTTTATTTGTCCTTGGTCATAGGAGATTTATTGGTGCATAATTGCATCATTGACAGTGGAGCAAGCACCTCGGTAATGCCCAAATGCATAGCCAACAAGCTGGGGTTGAAATACGAAGAAATGACTAAGGGAGTCCTGCAGTTGGATGGAACACCAACAAAGACAGTTGGGGTGGTGAAAGGTTTGAGCTTGATGCTACACGCTTGCCCAACCTTCTCAGTTCCTCATGACATGGTAGTGGCGGATGTCCCTCCTTACTTTGCTATCTGCTTATCTAGGGATTTCACATCCAAGATAGGCAGCTACCTAGCAACAAACTGGTCTTATCTAGTTTTTAGAACCACGTATGGGACTAAAGTTAAGATGGAATCTGAGCCACTCCATAGAGATCATCTGGAACCATACTCGCTCAAAGCGATAAATATCAGCTATGCCATTATTGACCAAGAAGAGTTCCAAGTGGATTAATCTCCATCCTCTGCCCTTGAAGGAGTTGCTGACTTGCTCTTAGACGAATGGGGAAGTGACAACTTTGATCATGATCTTTACAAGTTCATAAAGGAGGCAGGCCTTGGAATTCATTACATACACGAAGAGGGTACTTTTGTACCAAATCTGATGAAGGCAAGCCAAGAAAGCTCAGGTCTATGGCAGCTGTTCTTTGATGGCTCAAGAAGTAAGTTGGGACCTGGTGGTGGAGTAGTGTTAGTTTCTCCTTCAAAGGAGAGATATTTTTCGGCTTTCTAGTTTTACTTTTTTTTAATGAGCAACATTGCAGAGTATGAATCCCTCATCCATGGTTTGGAGTGGGTGAGGAAAAGAGGAATCAAAGAGTTGTAGTCTTTTGGTGATAGTGAGCTGATTGTCAATCAAGTAAGAGGCCAAAATTTATCAAAGAATTCTTTGCTGAAGTCCGACAAACATAGGGTATGGGACTTAGTGGAAAATTTCTTTGCTTTTAATGTTACCTTCATTCCTAAAAAGCAGAACAAGCAAGCAGATAGGATGGCAGCAGTTGGTGCCCAGTTTAATATCCCTAGGGAAATAGGTCGAGACCATAGTTCACGCCACTTGAAGGTAGTAATCTGGCCCTCTGTGCTTGACAACATCACTAACTGGCAGGTCTTTGACAGTGACCAACAAATAACACTCTTCTTGCAAGAAGAAGCTGAGTTCACTGCTACAACAACAATATGGCAATCAAATTGTTTAGCTGAAGAACAATAAACTCCCCAAAGGTTTTGTCACTCTAAAGAGTATCTTCAATGAAGATGACCAGTTGAAAAGCGACAAGGCAAGCATCACAACAAATGAGGAGAACTATGAGAAGGTTGAAATATTCAAAGATAAGTTGCTTGCACTTGGGAAAGTGTGCACAGACCATGAAAGGCAGGCCTTCATCTTGTTGTGCCAATAGTTTGTTGATGTCTTCAATTGGGAATATAACGGTTTGAAGGGTTTCGACCTAGGTTTGGCCCAACATACCATTGAGCTAGAGAAAGCCGCCAAGCTAATCAAGCAGAAGTAAAGGCCTGTCAACCCAATGATTGAGAATCTCATGCAAAAGGAACTCACCAAGTTGATTGAGTCCAGGATGATATTTCCAATCAAACACTCTTCTTGGCTGGCCAATCTTGTTTATGTCTGGAAAAAGAATGGGGAGATTAGATTATGCATTGATTTTAGAGACCTTAATAGAGTCTCTTTGAAAGACCATTATCCTCTCCCAAACATGAAGCAGATCCTTCAAATGGTGACAGGCAGCGAGTGTTTCTCCCTCCTAGATGGGTATTCAGGGTATAATCAGATTTTGGTGCAAGACTGTGACCAGTACAAGACAGCCTTCACTACCAAATGGGGGATGTTTGCTTACAGGAAAATGCTATTCAGGCTATCAAATGCTGGTGCCACCTTCCAACGAGCCATGGACATGGCCATTCGGGGCCTGATAAATAACACTGTGTTGGTGTACCTTGACGATGTGATAGTTTTCTCCAAGGAGGTGAGCCAACACATGAAACATCTCAAACAAATCTTTGAAAGGTGTAGAGAGTTTGGTATCTCTCTCAACCCGAGGAAATGCATGTTTGCTATCCACGAGGGGAAACTCCTTGGCCATGTTGTTTCCAAGGAAGGCTTAACTATTAATCCAAAGAGAGTTCACTCCATCCTGGAGTTGTCCTTGCTTAAGCACAAGAAAGGCCTGCAGAGCTCCTTCGGCAAAATAAATTTCATTTGGAGATTTATTATGAATTTCACAGAGATAATCAAGCCATTGACCTCTATCCTGAAGAAGGATGAGAAGTTCGTGTGGACGACGCAAAGAAAGGACAGTTTTGAAGAGATCAAGCAGGCCATAGCCCAAGATCCTACTTTGATCAGTCCTAACTTCACCAAAGATTTCAACCTCTACACCTTCAGAAATGAGGAGGTAATCTCCGCCATGCTTACCCAAGCGAATGGTGATAACCTTGAGCAACCACTTGCATTTTTTAGCCAAGGTCTAGAGAGTTTTGAAGTCAGGTACACATATGTGGAGAAGCAAGTCATTGCAGTCATATGGAGTCTGAAGAAATTTAGACATATGTTGTCCAATAGCAAAATTCACCTCATGGTTCCACATCTTGGCATCAAGGATTTCTTGACCAACTGTGACCTGAATGAAAGGAGAGCGGGGTGGATCACTAAGGTGATGGAATACGATGTGGATATCAAGATCACCAAGCTGGTAAGAGGGAGAGGCTTGTGTGAACACTTTGCTACAGACTTTAAACATCAAAAAGAGGACAGTCTGCTAATTCATGATGCAGCTACAGCAGAAGAGCCAGCTGTCATGAAGGATTAGACATCAAACTTGAGGCATTTCCTTCTCAATGGTGAGTGCCCACAGGGCCTTAATAGGACCAAGAGGAGATATTTCAGACTCTATTTTCTCCCTTATGTCCTGATTGGAGTGTTGTTCGGAAGGGATCTCTCAGGAGTCCTTTTAAGGTGCATAGACCCAAGTCAGGCCGACAGGGTGCTGTCCGAGTTCGATGATGGGCCAGCTGGTGGTCACTTTGCTCCTAGGCCTACAACTGCAAGAATAATGAGAGCTAGTTACTTTTGACCTACTTTATTTAGGGACACCCATGCCTAGGTAGGAAAGTGCCATAAGTGTGCACTCTTTGATGGAAAGCAACGACTGGCTGCCATGTCTTTATAGTGTATTCAGGTGGAGCAGCCATTCATGCAATGGGGCCTTGACTTTATAGGGATGATTAACCCTCCCTCTAGTGCTGGACACAAGTGGGTCCTAACTGCCATAGATTACTTCACAAGGTGGGTAGAGGCTATCGCTTTGAAGGAAGCCAATGAAAGTGTAGTCCTAGATTTTTATTAAGACTTGGTGGCAAAGTTTGGGGTTCCAGCTACCATAATCTTAGATAACGCTTTAGCTTTTCTAGGAACTAAAACAAGTGAATGGGCACTGAGATATGGTATCTATCGTAGCACTTCATCCAACTACTACCCATAGGGGAATGTGCTGGCTAAGTCCACCAATAAGAATATGATCAGGATCATCAGAGAACAATGGAAGAGAATCAAAGGACTTGGCATGCCAAGTTGAAAATAGCCTTATGGGCAGATAGGGTCACTCCAAAGAGGGCAATTGGTAACTCATCGTACACATTCATATATGGAAGGGAAGCTACGCTTCCTCTTTCACTAGAACTGCCACCCTTGGACCTCACCCACTAGCTACAATTAGAAGAAAGCAACATCATGGAGGTTAGGCTATGTGAGCTGATGGAGCTCCAAGAGATGAGGGACCAGGCTATGGCTTTTATGACTAGCCACCAATAGCAGACAAAGAAGCACTTTGACAAGAAATTTTCATCAAAAGGTTTTTCTGAAGGAGACATCGTCTTGAAATGGGATGCGGATTGAGCTAAGCCTGGAAAGCACTCAAAGTTTGATGCCTTGTGGAGTGGTCCATATGTCATCAGTCAATGTAAGCAGCACAATGCGTTCCAACTCTCCAAGTTGGATGGCAAAGAATTATATATCCCAGTTAATGGGATACATCTTAAACATTATCACTGAGCCCTTCTCTCATCATGTATATATTTTCCTTGCTTTTTTCTTGTTTTCCCTAAGTGCTTTTGCACATGTTAGTAGCTTTCTTAGTCTTTTGTGTGTTGTCATTTCCTTCTTGGGGGTAAAACCTATGTGATTGATTCTTGGATATCTCAAGGCAGTTGCTAACTCTTTTAAAGCTACATCTCAACTCCGTGCCCAATAGACTTGAAGGCAAATGGTTTCTAAGCATAGCAGGCATGCTTCCCTTGGGAGTTGCCAATTTGTTGACCATTTTTGGTCCAGTAGGCCAAAATTGGTCTCCTTCTTCCTTGCTCTTCTGAGCCAGTTCAATTTTGATTTTGTGCACAATTCTTTCGGCAAAAGGAGGAACCAATTCACTGGTTCAATGTCGGTGTCCAATGGCTTGAGCTTTCAAAGAGCTTTGAACCATTATTGGTTAAATGAGTTGGTTCAGTTCAATTGGTTAAATGAGTTGGTTTAGTTCAATTGGTTCAATGAATTGGCTCAGTTCAATTGGTTCAATGAGTTGGTTCAGTTGGTTTGGTTCAAGCAGTCGATTTGAGCATTCGGTTCAATGCCTTGGTTTAACGACTTGGTTCAATAGTCAGTTCAATGAGCTAGTTCAATGTTTGGTTCAAAGGAATGGTTCAATGGGAAGGTTCAAGAGAGTCTCCCAAAGGACAAATGCCCTTGTGGAGGGTAGGGAACACTTGAAAAAAGACCAAAAAGTGAACAAGGCCAAAAAAGTAAGTTTTTTTCGGAGTTTTTTTAAGGCAAAGGAGGAGAATTTCTTTGGACAAAATGTCCAAAGAAATTCCTTCGGACATTTTGTCCAAAGAAATCCTTCAGAAGAAAATCTTGCCAAATGAAAAGACAAGGCAAAGGCAAGAATGATTTCTTTCAGACTTTTGTCTGAAGGAATTCCTTTGGACAAAAAGTTTGAAGAAATTAGGAAAAAGTCGCAGGAAAAAACCCAAGAAAAAACTATGAAGGAAAGGAAACAAGTGAGACAATTCTTGCGAACATTTTATCCGCGAGAAAAAAATGATTGAGACAAAAGCCCAACCGAAGAGAAAAGACCTGAGGAAATAAGTGAAAAGGAAAGGAAGAAATCCTTTGGATAAAATGTCTGAAGGAATTCATTTAGACATTTTGTCTGAAGGATGTGACTATCAGAAGGAGCTTGAAGGACCCCGAAGGGTAGGTACCCTTACGGGGGACTCTTGGCCAAAATGAAGGGACACTTCTCCAAAGCTGAAGGGACACTTCCCCTTTGGGAATGATCAAGAGAAAAGAGCTGAAGGAATTGCCAAGGATAGTGACGTCCCTGAAGCTGTCAAATTAAGGGAAATAAACTAGTTGTTGGCTTTCAAACAATGATGGGCCTGCGAACATCAATTTTACAGCAAGGAAATAGCCGTTTGATCTTTAAATACTTGAGCGCCAACCAGAAGGGAGCCCAAATTGCTAAGAGACAAAGAGACAAAAGCCAGCAAAAGATAAAATCGATAAAAGATGATGTTGGGAAAAGACAAAAGTTAAGAATGAACCCAACGACTTGCTGATGGAAGAGCCCAAAGAGCCAAAGAAGTAGCAGAAGATAACCCTCGAGGACCCAAGGAGACAGAAAGGACAAAGCTAAGAAGAGACAAAAGAGCCAAGTGCAGAAATGGACAAAATAGTCTAGGTGGCAAAGGAAGGCATCGACTCGAGGAGTTACTCCAACAGTTGAAACAGTGATTGCCAAGTGGTCATCAAGGGGCGCAAACAGTGAACGACGCGACCCATTTTTCTCCATTTTGCATTTATGAGCAGACAAACCGTGTGAATGCCTTCAAGGAGCGGTCTTGTTTGTAGACAAACAATGCGGCCTATGTTTTAAAATGCCTGAAGTCAAAGTAGGAGCTGACAGAACATTATCTATCAAGTGGCTTCCTCTTCCCAAGGCTCGAAACGCACATGGGCCACTTGTAAAAGGGTGCCAAAAGTCTTTTCCAAAAGGGGCACCTATTTTTTCTCTCTTCTATATATATATTGTAACTTTTCATTTGAGAAGGACATCTCTCATATTGTAAGGTGAATCCCTACCATTTTTTTTACTTGGAATCAATAGATATGCATTTTTACCTCTATTCTGATTGGATATATCTGAATGTGTCTGAGTGTTAGTCTTGTGTATAGTCATTGCTTCACAATGCTTTCACAGGGTTGACACCAATGTACCTAGTATATACAAAGCGCCATTCCAGCAGGTGATAAGAAGAGTTGTTCTTGGAACGCAAAGGCAGAAGAAGGTTACAAGACAGTGTGCTCTTCCTACAGTGCCTATGGTAAGTCTTTTTTCTATGTGTTTCCATTAAAGCCTCCCTGTCAAGCTCCCTGCAGTTTGGTCCTCTTACCAGTTAGAGTGTGTGTATGTGCTTTTATGGTTCAGAGTGTGAGTGTGAGTAAATCAAACTTGTTTGGTGCATCACCCTATTAGGTTAGTTTATGTTGTTTTCAGCATCCTTCTCCCTTTTCAACCCCCCCCGCAATATATATATATATATATATATATATATATATATATATATATATATATATATATATATATATATTAGCAACTTACTGGAATAACTCAGATGCATCAAAGGGAGCTAGCCCTTATCTAGAGACTCTCCCCCCAGTTTTGTTAGGCCCATAGGTAAGAGGGGAGTTTCCATTGTGACATGTGGAAGGCAGGAGCTCAACCTCCTGTCAAGGGTGCAATCCACTGCGTCAACACATAATCTGGCATTGAAAGTATTTCAAAGTACCCATATGTCAATATAACCACCTTGCCTATTGGCAAGTTGATTTGAAAAGATGTATCATTGTAAGGATCTGAAATTGAGATTAGGACAAATATGTGTGTGTGTGTGTGGAAAGTGCATATATATAAGGAGAGAGAGAGAGAGAGAGAGAGAGAGAGAGAGAGAGAGAGAGAGAGAGAGATACCTTCAACTTTGGAGAAAAGGTGAGTTGCCACTTGACAGGTGAGATTAGCTCAATCATGCAACCCAATGATACTTATAACCTAGTGAGGTTGGATGATATAATCAAGTCTAACTTGAAAACTTGGTAAGACTGAGTGATTTAATTACCTCAACCATATGAAAAAGCAAACTAACTACTATAGTAGATTGACTCAATACAATCTGTAATAGTTTGTTCTAGGTATTAGTGCATAAAAGTCTGTGATATGGCAACAGGTCATAGAAGAGTTTTAAAATCTTAAACTAATTTAGATTTTGCAATATTGGGTACACATTGTATAACATATGTCCCGTGCTGAAACTATGTATAATAATGGTACCAATGTATAGAATTATGCCACAATTATGAATTTGAATTATATAACTATGTGCTTTGGCTAATTTAGAAACTGCATAAGCATGGATAACATGCTTCCAAAACATGCCCCCACTACTCATGAAGAAATATGAAAAATAAAATAAGTACCAATGTAGAGGACATATTTTTAAAACATGCCCCCACTGTAATCTGAAGATATTGAATACTGAATAAATATGGAAAACATGCTTCAAAATCATGCCCCCACTCAATCTAAAATTTTAAGTGTGTGGAAGCCATGCCTATGTGACATGCCCCCACTGAATCTAACAATTGATATAAGTACCATATATTGAATAAGTGTGGAGAATGTGCTTCCAAAAAATGTCCCCATCAAATATGAAACTTTGTCAAATTTAGAGAACATGCCTCTATAACATGCCCCCATTTTGAGGTGAGGGAAGAATATAAACCAATAATTACCTTATCTCAAAAGGGTAAGACAACTGTATAATCTGAAAATGAAACCATCTAGCATATAAAAGAATATGTCCAAGTAACTTAAGCAATAAAGCGCATAGAACAATGTGATCACATGAAGACATAAGATACATAATAAAGATCATGGCAACATCTAGATAGTAACAATACAATATCAATAAGTAAATAAATACACATATGAGATCACTCAAAAGTAATTCAAAGGGCAATGGTCTAAGGAGATTACAAACAAAGGGCATGCTCAAATGTCGCACAATCGATGGGGCATGACTTAGTCAAATGTCCACAAAAGCAAGGATGACATATTAAAATATCCATACAATAATCAATGACATGTTCAAATGTCAAGGAAAACACACATAGGCATAGGGGTCGCAAATAAAGGAGTATATTCAAATGCTCGAACAAGCAAAGAATAGCAATGCAACACACTCAAAAAAGTGCATAAAATAAATCATCAACAACCAACATAATCATATCATAGTAACCCATGGATCAAATGTGTTAGTAAAAAAATGTTAAGTGCATAGTATATCAAGTACCCCATGGAAGATATAATCATGGATAAAGGCATGTGTAAGTACATATATGAGCTTAAAACATGATAATGTAGAGTGACCATAGAATGATATAATTTGGAAGTATTGTGATCATAGAGGTGGATGCCCCCAATATCCATATGACATGGGTAAAAGGAAGGCCCAACATCTAAAATAAGAATAGATTGTGTATATGTATATGCATATATCACCCTCAAGTAGAAGCGAGACACATATGTGTATGTAGGAGTAACTGGTATGCTATCCATTAAGAGGGAACTAACATATACATGTTAAGGAGCCAATATAATATATAGGTGCTAAAAATGTTTTTGTATTTTTGAATGTTTTTATTTTTTTTGGTATTTTTGGAATGTGAAATGGAAAGGCTATCCTATGATCCCATCCAAAGGGTGATCATAGATATCTCCCCACTTTGAATCCAATGTAATAATATAGTGACACTATTGAGGAGCATGTATAGGTGTAATATTTTGTCATTATAGTGTTTATGATGCTTTGCATATGTAAAATAGGACTATATGGTTTTAGAGAAATAGTAGTAGTAGGAGTAGGGGTTCATGGAACCCATTGTTGAGTGCTATATGGTTTTTTTGGAATGATTGTCTAGGAATATGTGTAGGTGCTCTAGATATCTGAATATGGTGTGTAATAGATGAGAGTTTTGTAGAATCCATTATGTAATCTAATGTAATGGTCTCTCAAGTACTAGTCACCTAGTAAAAGGAATTACTTATTGCTTATCCTTTTGTGGTGAATTAGCCTTAATAAGTTTGATAGTTAGTTACATAGGTATAAGTTTTTCTTGTCCAAGAGGATGCTCATATGAAATTTTAGAAAGTTTAATTATCCGATTGGCATGGATGTATTTAACACACCCATGTAATGTAGAAGGTATTACTCGAAGTGTATGGATCCAAGGTCTTCTCAATAACAAATAAAAGATTCCCTATGGAAGGTATAACTAAAAAGGTAGTAACCATATGTGCAGGACCAACCTATGAAAATAGGTCAATCTCGCAAAGAAACTTCTGGGAGTGCCCATCGAATGCTCTAACTCAACTAGTAAAAGGATGCAAATCATGATGAGTATAACTCAAGTGCGTAAATAATGTCATGGTATAAATGTTCTTGCTTGCACCATTATCAATCAGAACACTATGTATAGGGTGTTTATCAAGGTATGCTCAATTGAATAAAGAATGAAGATCAGAGTCATCATCTTTAATCTTACAGTCATCAAAAGTAATAGGAGGTCTATGACCCATAGGAGATGTATGTCGTGTATAAGTCTCAATAATCCCATCTAATGGATGATCATAAGGTGATGGAGGAGGATATGCATTATATATCATTTGCACTTCTGGTTCCTACTTAGAATGGTTTTGTAAAGGATTATTAAATATTTTTTGTTTTTGATGATCATTGGGTTGTGAACTTGATTCCTTCAGAGGATCATCAAATGTAATTTTTTAGTTTTCAATAAGATATTGGATTTTATGCTTCAGATAAAACACATGTTCATAGAATGTCATGGTCCCTAGTGATTATCACAATAAATATTTGCATCATATCTTTTGGGTAGAGGTCTATCCATATCAACCTCTATAGGATGAGGGAGAGATATAAGTTGACACTATTAAATGTGGGAGTAATGAAGTGGGAGACTCAAGTAAATGTGATAACTATATTCTTGGTGAATTGGATAAGACAAGCCAATTAAGTTGTTGTGAAACTGTATTAATTATGGTGTTTGACACTATTAAATGTGGGAGTAATGAAGTGGGAGACTCAAGTAAATGTGATAACTATATTCTTGGTGAATTGGATAAGACAAGCCAATTAAGTTGTTGTGAAACTGTATTAATTATGGTGTTTGTTTCCTTTTTAGGCTTGGGATGTTTTACCTCATAACTTAGTTTGATTGTAAATTTGGTACTGGATATAGATGCAACTAGTGTGTTTGCTACATACTTGAGCTTATTCAATGAAATAAGCTTCATTTCACGGTCCAATACAACTTGACACAAATCATCAAAAATTTTGAACTTCTTGAAAATAATGGACTCATGTAAAGGAGCAATCAAACTTTGTATGAATATGTACTGCAACTCCTTATCTACCATAAGATTGGTCATTTTAGCCAACAATATCTTATATCTCAAGACATATTCATTGATAGGTTCATTTGTTCCTCATTTGATTTTGGCAATTTGAGCATAGGAAATATTTTCAAAAATATTAATGTAAAAGTGTGATAAAAACTAATATGCAAGAGCTTTGAATGCTTTCAAAGATTGGAGAGGTAAATCATAGAACCACCTCAAAGCATAGTCCTTGAGGCTTCTTAGGAATAATATTATCAAAAGTTTATCATTAGAAGCATAATCAAGGCATGCCACATAAAAGGATCGAAGATGTTATTCGATATCACCTTTGCCATCATAAAATATAAACATAGGTGCAATAAAATCAATTGGCAAAGGGTACAAATATATCTCAAGTGCAAGAGGGTTATGCAACACATCTTATAAATCAATAGCATGAGGATATTTCTTAGCATTTTGTTCAATGTTTGTAACCTTGTCCTTCGAGGTCTTTATAACTTGAAGGAGTGTTTGAACTATGGAACCATTGTAATTTAGATTAGCAAGTTGAGTAGTCACCAAAGGGGATGTAAACATGGTTTGAGTAGTAATGGGCATTGAAATCAGCATTTGAGTTGAAACCATTGGTAATTCCATGATAGATATAACAATAGTGTTTTCAGAAAACAAAGGTTGGAAGACATAACCTATGTGTCCACTAGATGTAGATATATTTATTGGTATAAAACTAGTTGTGGTTCTTTCTAAAGACTCACCATAACTAAGTGAAGTAGCCTTAGTTTTATCATGTTTACTTATTTCATCTTTTGTAACATACAAAAATGCATCTATTAAGCTCTTGTTATTATTGAGATGAGTAATCAATACCTCTTTATCTTCCTTTAAAAAATGATTTTATGTATTAACATTTTCCATTACTTTACGAATTAAAAATTTAGAATTTGTAACAAAGTACAACAATTAGGAAAAAAAAAAACCTTAATTAACTTAGGGTTTGGATTTCAAAGATCGGGTTCACCAAATGTTTAATCTTAAAATAGTTTTAGATTAGGGTTATCTAGACATTAAAGGAGGATATACAAATTATGAATAAGGTTTGTAATAGAGGGGAGGTTAGTCTTAGATTAGTCTCGTAAAATAAATGAAATAAACACATTGAAATCCTAACACCTCTAGTTGAGACACTGGGAGAGCTTAGTTAGCAAACTTAAATGAAAGCATGACAAAAACATAAAATAAACAAGTCTTTAACCTTCCTTGGAGTACCAATGACTTGTTGAATGGCTAGCTCGGCTTGTGTATCAAAAGGTCTTTGACAGTCAAGCTTGTTTGGCTCCTTCTCTCCTTGCCTTAAGATTTAGGCATGGTAACACTACTAGCATGAGTCTTATGGAGTAAATCTTGCATAATAACTCTACAATATTTAAGTTTAGAAATCAAGGGGTGTGACCTTATATTTATAACCTTCAGAATTAACTATCATCCAAGGTGAGTTAAGGTTGAGCTCAAGCTTGGAATGGGTTCAAACTAACCTTAAGTGAGTTAAAAGTAACTCCAAATGAGTTAATAGTTCTCAATTAATTATGATTTGTGATTACTATGCATGGCTCTCAAATTATATATTTTAGGATATTTTCAAAGAGCTTGACAACTCATAAAGGCAATGATGAAATGCTTAGATATTTTGATTTTATTTATAGATATTCATTAATTATAAATGGATAATTCAACTAGGCATTTAATCTTGTTTAGCTTGTTAATTGATTTTGATTATCCTCTTAGCTCTTTCAAGATTTGATATTTGTTCAAATGCTTCACTTAATAGGTCCATAGACCAAATTGACATTTGTGATGTTGCAAGGTGATTAGGGACGAATCAATGAGAGGTTATTATTGAATATGATAGAATAACCCAATTAGGGATGTCTCAACATAACTTTGAGCTTTGATGAATGATGCACAAATAAATTTGAGATATTTAGTGATTCTTAGGCTTAATTTGCAATGGTTGGTAGGAATTAGTCTGAGGTCCGATCGAAAGCCAGTTGTGCTCAGAATTGGGTGTCTATAATTTGCCCTTATTTGAGAAGATGTTGCAAGCTATAGGCACAATAATGTCTTCTTAAATAATGAAATAGGTTGTTAAGAATGAAAGAGTATAATGATTAAAGAAGAAACTCCAAACAACGTTTAGAAAGCCTATAATGATGCCCCCTCGAGGGAGTGGTCGACACATGTGATTGATGGATGGACCCTAAAAAAAGTAAGAAAAAGAATGAAATTAACCTATGGGTGAGATTAATGTAATTAAGATAATGCCTACATGCATTGATTTAAAAAGTATCGATTTGCCTAAAGGTAGTTATAATCGATAACAAAGGTTGAGACACCAATTTGCCCAAAGGCAGTTATAATCAGTGGCACAAACACATGCCCTAGTAGGGAAAATGAGTTAAAATAATTATTTGCTCATAGGTGGTTATAATCATGAAGATGAGCTATATTGAATAATGATTTGTAGTTGTACGCCAATAGGACATATTAGCAAGCACAACTCAAGGATATGATATGTTTCATAGATTAAAGATGAGCGAGCGCAAACGTAGATGTGATGGTATAATGAATGAAGAAGCCCTAAAAAACAAGGCATACAAGTATGCATAAAGTGGTGAAAGATATGATTGGAAGAATAAAGGTGGTCGAGCTGACCCAAGATATGTCATATATCCAAACATTGCTTACATAATCAAAATTGACCTCGAGCCAATGTAATTCACCTAGAAGTGGGAGAAAATGTAATGAAGAATCAAATAGATGAATAAGAATTAATGAATGTTAATAATTTAATTGTACTTGATAATGTAGAGATATTCATTCTTATTAGCATTGATACAACTATAATGGTTAATGGGTTGATTTGATCAAAGAGGTTGGGAGGATTTACCAAGGTTACCAAGGAGAAGTTTTTGTAGCACCATTGCTTGTAATATTTCTTGAGCTAATTTTTGTTGTGACACGTAATAGTATGCACCATAATATAAAACACCATGGTAGCACATGATAGTATGCACCATGATACAAAACACCATGATGACCTAGTCATAGTGTGCATAAGGATTGACTCTTGAACAAATAAATAATTGAAAATAAATAATACACCAATGATAAAAACCATGATGACAATGTTGATGTATGAATATGGATAGACTCAGGAATAATGAGCAATAAATCACCCAATGAATGCATAAATACCGAGTCAAGGCACAATAATGAAAGCAAATAAATAGGCAAACAAACAAACAAACAACTAAGCAAATAAACACACATAAAAGTCAAAAGTAAAAGCAACAGAAAGCATCCTGTCATCAACCAAGTTAATATCTACACGTAAAGGCTCAATGTAATTATAAATAGGTGGTGCTCATAAGCAAGGATACATGCAAAGGGAAGGTCACACCCCCAATGGCAGTGGAATGGATTGGAACTAACAATGGATTTTCCCTAGTAGGACAGATCGAGAATGATTGACTAGGTTTAAATAGGACAAATATTTTTGGATTTGAAGGCTATATATCTCTCTAGGAGATGGTAAGCCAAATTTATATCTTTTAGTATTTTGAAATGTTTTCAAATATTTATAGAATTTTGTAAGTATCTCAACTTGATTTAGAGTTATGAGATTTAGAACAGTCTAACTCACAAAATGGCAAGAGTGTGGCTTAGATTGATCGTAAAATGGTGAGAGCATTGGAAAAAGAGGTGGAAAAGATTGACCTCAATGGGAATTGAGTTTTGTCTACATAGTCCCATTTAGAGCCTCAAGTCACTGTAGTTCTGCCTTACAACAGAGGAACTCAAATAGGTAACAACAAGTTCTTAAGCAAAATAGGCAAAGTAGGCAAATGGCTTAGTATGGCATATGAATGACAAGGTGGTACTTTAAGGCATGATAAATGTGTTGTTCCTATTTTTTTTAGAGGTGGTTATAATTAGGAAACAATGATATAGGTCAATGATATTGATTTGCCCATAGGGGGTTATAATTAGTAGCATGATGGTAAGATGTTATTTTTTCCAAATGCAATTATAATCAATAGTATTTGAAATGAAAAAAAAAAAGAAATGAAGGTTGCAACCACTAAACCACTGTCATACTAGTCCAAAAAATGGCCTCTATTTAATATATTAAATCAACTACAAAAACTTGATCTGAATCTTCTCTTTGAAAGTGCCTAAAGAACCAATGGAATGAAACCAAAATTTAAGGGGTTTGGTAAGGAAGGTAAAAATAACTTTGGTCGAAAGGAATGGTATGGTTGAATGATGGAATGGTATGTTGTAAAGAGGATGAGAAGAGGATAATTGGATATAATGGTAATAGGGTTGCCCCCAAGTGATAAGATAAGATGAATAGCAGGGTATGAAAGAACGACAAGATGGATCACAGATGAAAATGACAAGGTAAATGGCAAATGGAAAAGGTAAGGTAAATGGTTCTATCAAGGTAATTTTTTTGTTGTTCTTGCTGATGTGGAGATGCACATCCTAATCAGTATATGATACAACTAGAATAGTCAACCATGTAAATTGTTAGCCAACACCTCTTTCAAATAATTGCTCTATCACTAACCTGCTGTAGATTTGGACTCCAATAATGTTTTTGTAATCTTAATTGGTTGTTGAGTTCATTTCCTCCAAACTTCGAGGCAAGATGTGTTTGCAATCTCTACAAAGAAAAGTGTGGTCAAGGATGGTAAATAAGGATAAATAGAAGGTTTGATCTGGAAATGGAGAGATGGAATGTATAATGGTTAGGCAATAAATTAAGATCAAGATTTTCAGACACACACAATGTTATTAATTTCAGATTTGACATAATTTTGGTTGTGGTGGGGCCAATTCTAATGAATATGCTCATAATAGGACCACAACATTTTTCAAATTTTTGGGCCTAAAAGTAGCTACCATATGATTATGTTGTAGATTGGAAGTTGTATTGATGTTATATTTAATAATGTCTTCATCAAGTAGTGAAGAATTGTTGTGCTAAACTATTATCATCTCAAATAGGTTTTCACCAATAAAGTTCTCTTGATTGTCCCATAGCAGATTCAAGAAGGTTTCAATGAGGAACATTGACTTTTGACTTTGATTGTCTTCTAGCACTTCAAACAAGGTTTCATTATAAGATGTTGAGTTTGGACTTTGATTTCCTCTTGGTACCTCCAAAAAAGTTTCACTAGGAGATTTTTCTTCTTCAACACTAAAGTGGTCTTGGTCTCCCTGATATTCTTCAACTAATATGTCACCATGGATGCAGTTCAATAAGTTGTGATTATGTCGGTCCCAATAGACACTTGTGGGAAGTGGAATGTCAATATAATGGCTAGGTTGAGCGGTGATAATGGCATGTGGAATGGTAATGGAATGGAAAGAGGCAACACAATCCTCATAAAATATATTAAGATAACTTGTGTTGATGCTAAAGTAACATTCTCAAAAACCATGGAAGGATCACAAATGTATTCAAATTGATCTATAAGTCATGTGTAACCAATGTTATAACATCCATAAATGTATTCTAATATTGAAGCTAAGTCTGACTCAATGGACTCTGAGTCCGATGTTGAGACTAATGTTGATTCTACTTTGGATGTTAAATATGATGTTGATTCACAAATAAAGCCTAACTTCAATGTTGATTCTTCATCTGGTGTGGATGCTACTATAATGATGTCTTGTTGAATGTTTGGTATTGGACGAGTAATGGCCTGTGATGGCATAATGGGCTCCATAGAGATTGTTTTGTCAAAGTGGGACTCCTCAATGAGGGGAAAAGGGTCAAGAGATAACTCTATAGAGATTGGCTTGCCAAAGGGAGGCTCTTTAAAAATAAGATAATGGTCGAGATAATGATTTGCCCAAAGGTAATTATAATCATTAAGAAGTGAGTTAGTAAAAATTGGCTTGTCAGAGTGAGACTCCTCGACAACAAGGATAGTATCCAAAGGTGATTAATCATAGGTTGACTCATCACCAATAGGTGTTTCAACAAAAACATCATGGATTGGTTGGTTCTCTTAGCCTTGGTTTACAAGTAGTTGTAAAATACCAGTTTTGAATACATCTTGGTCTTTGAATGATTAGCTCTATTGGAGATGTACTGATTGGATTTATTATGGATTGAAGACTAGCATCATTTTTCTAAAGTGGGGGAAGGTTGGAAATGGATGATGGATGGTCAACGCATGGACAATGATCTCTTTGTGAATAATCTCATCTAAGATGGGCTCAACAAAGACTGATTGGCAGTCTAGGATGGTAACTATGATCCATCTAGTCATAATTGCATAACCTTGTTGGCATAATGAGATACCATACTTGAAAGGGCCTAGAATGGTAATGGCAGGGCATTACAAAGCTTGGTTTCTTGCACAAGCTAAAGAATGAGGTTTTGGAATGGTAATGGTAGGGCGTTGTGAAGCTTGGTTGCTATTGTGAGTCAAGTGATGAGGGCCTAGAATGGGAATGGTAGGGCATTGAAAAGCTTAGTTACTCACATAAACCAAAGAACAAGGGCTTGGAATGGTAATCCTTGGATGTGGTGGAGCTTGGTTGCTCACATAGGCCGAAGGAGGGTTAATGGTATAGGTAGGGGATCAGGTACTATTAGCATTGAAAGGGTGAACTTGGTATGTTAATCAGCTTAAATAAGGTATCACTAAATACTGTGCTTGAGGATCTTATCTTTGTTCTCCAGATTGAGTATTATAAGGAGGATAATGATTTGTCTTGTAAACCACATCATCACCATAAGGGTCTTGAACAAAGTCATCATGTGTGACCACACTATCATAACCTAGTTTGTACATGGATCCACTATGAGTGTAACGAGACATATCCAAACTAATGATGAACATTTATCAAAAATGCCTAAATTTATACAAGCTCTAAAAAACAAGGTCCAAAGGACAAATGGTCCAAACATAGTCTAACTTGGTCTAAAGAATGGAATTGTATCTTCAAAAAGGTTTATGTTAAAACTTGGTAAAAATAGTCTAATGTCAAATGTAGTACACAAAAGGTCAAGTGGATGAAATAAAAATTGAAATGCCAAATTTAGGTACAAAATGTTTCAAACAAGTCTAAACTAGGTTTAAAGAAACAAAGGTTACTAGGTCTTTTGGAAAATAAGGCACAAAAGCTAGGCTTAAAACAAGTATTTCTAGATCTTTTGGAAAAGACACAAAAACTAAACTTTTAAACAAAACAAGGTAAGAGATTTAATCTAACAAATTTGAAACACTTTTGAAGAAACTAGGCATTCAAATTTTAAACATGAAATTGGTCAATTGGTAAAAGACATGAAACATTAGGCACATGAAAGATAGATTACTTCCCCAAATCTAGGAACAAAAAATAGTTTTCAAATTGACTAAGAAATTAGGCTAAGTTACACACCCCAAAAGAGAAAGATTGATGTTCTAGGCCAAAATTACACAAGACATAGGTATAAATCATTCAATGTTTGGATTTGAATTTGTCAAGACTAATTTCAAACTAAAATTAGAAAATTAGTCTTCTTTAAACAAATAATAAGCTCGACAAGAATAGGCGACATAATGACACTAGGTATAGATCCAAAAAGGCACAAGTGGTTTGCTTTCAAAAATCAAAAGTTGGACAAGAGACAATAAGTCTTTGAAATGATTCAAGCAGTGTACTGATGTTATCATGCTCTAAAGGTATGACAAATGTTTTTGTTTCAAGAATCAAAGGTACAAGAACATGTAATAAATTGGGTAGCATAATGACACCTTTTCCAATCAAGTGATGCACACAAACAAGTTTGTCTAAAGACTAAAGCAAAGGTATGGTGTCTAAAGGACAACATAACACCTCCTCAAACAAATGAATTATGTATAAACAAGACTCATTTTGACTTGGTATACAAAACAAAAATAGATAGTTTGACTTAAGACCATGTAAGAAAGGATAAAACTACACAAACACCTAAGTGCAACATCCTAAATCTTAAAACCGTTAAGGTTGCATAATACTATCAAATTCCATCAATATACTTTCTCTTGAGAGGATTTTAAGTTGTTAATATAAAACATAAAATCACATGAAAAGTAGGGTTTTTAGGTCCCCTCTTCTCTCAAAAGTTTATACTACGACATGAAACTTCAGGCTACTCGCCCTACATCTATAGTATGTCTGCAACAAATGGGGTTGTTCTAAACAATCAATGTTTGCTTGTTTCTAGATGGTCCCAAGTGTGGTAAACACTAGAGATGTAATCATATCATTTGGATCCATGTCAGTTAGCTTGATGTGAAAAGGTATTGTCCTTTTCACAACTACTACATCCATCGCTTGCTTAGTGTAGTATGATGCTTGAGTTACCCCTACATTAGGAAGCCAAGTACCACTAACGCAGCTTGTTTTAACCACTCAAAACAAACATCCCAATGGGTCACCCTTAATTTATATACCCCCTATGGAGTGGAGTTGAAATGATGTCAGGAGATGAATTCTTGGGTCAACGTTTCCCTAGAGAACCCATGAGGTTGATCTTCAATGTAGGGTAGAGAATCAATGAAGCGAAGAACATCAAAGAGGCTTTGGACATGAATGACAAGGATTTTGATGAGCTGACGGATCAAGAAGAAGGATGTATCATTAGGTATGTGATGGACTTAAGCCTAATTGATGAGCAACATACATGAGCAATGACTATCCTTCAATAGTAAAGGCCCCACCTCCAAGTCAGGAATCTTTCAGTTATGGCTTCCCATGAGGAGCCTATTTTATCAAGGCACACGCTAATTTGTTGGTGTGATTGCCTCTAGGTCAATAAGATTGTGAAAGATATTTGTATTATAGTTGTAACAAAGATGGTTATCTTTTGTACCCCTGTAGGTGTGAAAACTGACCCGTATACTACCTAGCTTCCTATAAAAGGGACTTGTATTACCAATTGTAAAGGGAGAGATTTCAAACTATTTTTTGTACCACAATTTTAAGAAATTAATACAAAGGGATCAATGAATTCAGTATGAATTATCTAATTTAATGTGTTTCAATTGCTAAAGTTTCTCAATTGACTCTTATTCACAAGCCAAAATGCATGAAAATAAAGACAAGTGGAAAGAATTTAGGGTCATTTTGGGGTCACCCAAACCCTATGAATTTAGGAAGGGCTTTAGTGACTTTCTTTTCACACTTTTGGCGCACCACTCATTTTGCTTAAAAAAACAACTTTCAACAAACAAGCATAAAATGAAAAACTCTTATAAGTTATCTAACTAATGTGAAAGTTCATTTTATTACACCAAAATGAATTGTGTTGTAAAGTTTGGGCCCCTTGGCGTTTGTTGTTGAAAACTTTGAGAAAATGAAAATGACTTAAACAAAACAAGTTTTAAAACATCAAATTGAAATGTGAAATTTGCAAGATTAGAGTGTTTTAAATGTCTCCTTTTGCCCTTTGGGTCCTGCAAAACATGTTAGGGATTCCTTGTGCTTAGAAGCACATCATGAATAAATAAATGACTTCTCAAATCTTGCTTTCGGGTTTCTATTTTTTTACATATAGTGCAAAACCACAAAAACACAGAGTAATATTGTATCTTGATTTGTCAAACCATGACTATTAGTATAATACTACAACTTACATGAAAACAGATCCTTTAAAGCAATATCGTTAGTCTAAATACAAAACCACAGAAATAAAGGCAATATCACTACTCTAAGAGTCACGATGTTATAACTTAATAAAAAATAGTTAGCCTGACTACTAGTGGTTTAAAGGCAATATCACAACAATCTTGAAAAAATTGCAAAATTATCAACAATATCACAACTTTCAAAGTAGCAATATTATAATATTACTACTTTTAAGGCAATATCATGACTATCAAAGTCATGATATTGCAAATTCCCTTGCAATCATGAAATAGTTAGTAAAAATCTTGGTAGTTAGACATAAAAACACATGAAATAAAACAAAAAAGTGACTGTGTAAATAGCGATATTGTGGTAATATCATGATTCCAGAAAGTAAAATTGTGACTACACATTGTAACTTCGTGACTTCCAAAAAATGTCACTTAACCTTCAGTTTTCACTTGTTTTAATCAACAAGCTTAAAATTTTACATGAAAATGATTAGGAAAGTGCTCTAAAAGGCCTTAGGAGCAACTTCGTTGGGGTAAGCGTTCTACCGAGCATGCCAACATGTGAACAAGGATTTCAATAGAGGGGACGTTAGTCTTGTGTTAGTCTCATAAAATAAAAAAAATGAACACTCTAAAATCCTAACACCTCTAGCCTAGACACTAGGGAGAGATTATTTAATAAAACTAAATGAAAGCATAATAAAAACATTAAAGAAACAAGTCTTTTACCTTCCTTGGAGCTCCAAATGGCTTGTAGAATAGATTGCTCGGCTTGTGCATCAAGAAGTCTTTGACAATGAAGTCTGCTTGGTTCCTTCTCTCCTTGGCACCTTGGTTTTGATGTTGCTTGGCTTAAGATTTGGACATGGTAACACTACTTGCATGAGTCTTATGGAACAAATATTGCATAATAACTCTACAATAGCCAAACTTATAAATGAAGGGGTATGGCCTTATATTTATAATCTTATGAATTAACTCTCACCCAATGTGAGTTAAGGTTGAGTTTAGGCTTGGAATGGGTTCAAACTAACCCTAGGTGAGCTAAAGCTAACTTTAATTGAGTTTATAGTTGTCAATTAATTATGATTTTCAATTACTAGTCATGGCTTTCAAAATAAATATTTTAGGATACTTTCAAAGAGCTTAACAACTCATAAAGGCAATGATGAAAGGCTTGGATATTTTAAATTTTTGAATTTCTTTTTTTATATGTTCATTAATGTAGATGAATAATCTTTCCTCTCTTTACATAGTTGTTTATTCATTTTTTTTGCCTTGATAGTTGTAATTATCTTAAAAGAGGAAGTCAAATTCACTTGCACATATATCGAGGTAACTAGAAAGACTATTTTTTGCTTTGGTTGACTTTTTCAAATCCATGATAAAATTTTAGTTCCAACAAGTGGTTGGATGACTATGTTTGTTATTGATTTGGTCTCAAATTTTAGTTTGTAGTATTTTTTAATTATTTTGACCCATTCGAGAAATCGAAATGCTTATAAATTTTGAATCATAATTCGGATTTGATTTCCTTTTTTTTAGAAGTGAATATTTTTTGATTATCTATCCATTGGTGTCATAAAATTATAAAAATACGCTACTTTTATAAAGTGCCAAATTGCCGGGGGGGGGGGGGGGGGGGGGTCCTGTAATACATCTTTTGAGGGGGTTGTCTTGGTGTCAATATTTTAGTACCCTTTGCATTCTTTCTATTCTTGGTGATTAGTTAGCATGGATTATACATCTTGTATTGATCATTGTGAGCCTTTGAATACACAAAATTACCACACTTAGAGACTTAGAATAGAGACAATCATTAAGCACAAAGGATTATGGTCCCTAATGAACGAAACACAACCACAATTCACAGATGAATTTGAAAAATTTTAGCACTAATTTAAGTTTGAAGAGTGTATGAGATTTATTTAGAGTTATGTGAGTGACAATATTTTGTTTTATTTTGATGGGTGCGATTCTCCATTTAAAATGTGGACTAAAATATATGGTTTATTCAGAAAAGTAGACCACTTGCAAGTCATGCAACTTGAAGTGGAACTTAATTCGCTTAATCTAGATGACTTTGCTTCCATTGTAGACTACCTCACTAAGTTTAAGCATTTATTGACACAGTTGAAGGGGAGTGGTCAAGATAAAAAGGATGAAAAGTGTGTATACTTAATCTTGTCTAAGTTGAGTGGCTCATTCCAAATCTTTGATTCCACCTTTTTATTTAAAATAGATGCATTAGGTACTGCAATTAAAATGCTAAATTTAGAGTTGTTTTGTGAGAGACTCACTAGGAAGGAATCTAAATTGCCTCACCTTGAGTCTTCCACCTCTCAAAGAGCATTAGTGGCCTCAAATCCTAAGTCTAAGAGAAAATCTAAGGGTAAAAAGAATACTTCTCCTCCACCTCAAAATGTACCTAAGCCCACCAACACTTCTACATCTAAACCCAAACCATCTTTCAAATCCAAGAATAAGTCTAACCTATCTTGCTCCTATCATGGGGAGATTGGCCATGAAGAGTCTAGGTGTTTGAAAAGAATACAAGCCTTAGAGGATGCCATTAGGAAACACAAGATCTCTATTTCCACTCCTTCACCAACTCATGAGCATGGAAAAGCACTTAATGTTATTAGGAAATCATAGTTACCTATTTCAGATAGTTGGGTATTAGATTTTGGTACTTTACACCATATGACTTCTACCAAGGAGTTCTTTGTGTCACCTGGTCTGAGTTTTACTTTCAAAATTGAGGTTGGATATTCTTCATTCATTTTTGTTAAGGGGAAGGGTGACATACATCTAGATGGTGGTTGCATCAATGATACATTATATGTTTTAGACATCACCACCAATCTACTTTTAGTGTATCAAATTTGCCATTCTGTTCAGGGTAAGATAATGACTTTCACACCATAGAGTGTTGAAGTTCAAGCTTTGTTATAGCCACATACACTCATTACATAGGGTGTTGTTAATCATAATTCTCAACTTTACTATTTTGATGGTTTTAATGATACTTTTCCTTTAGGGACATGTTTAGTTTCTCATGTAGATTATGAGAGTTGGCTTTGGCATGAGAGATTTGGACACCTGAACTACAAATATTTGAAGGAGTTGAGCACTCATAATATGGAAGAGGATCTTCCTATAGTTTCATGTCTTGATAGAGTCTACCCTGATTATGCATTGGGGAATAATATCAATATCTATTTCTTAAGGGCATGTCCACAAGATCTTCTTCACCACTTGATCTTGTACATAATGATTTGATGGTCTTTCTTACTCCTTTCAATAGAGCTAAGTATGTACTTACCTTAATTGACAATTTCTTGAGGCGTACTTGGGTTTATTTCCTCAAGTACAAGAGTGATGGCTTTGCTCACTTCAAAGTATTTAAAGCTTTGGTCGAGAAATATTCATTAAGTTGCATCAAAAAGCTTCATACAGATAATGGGGGGGAGTACTTCAGTTGAGAGTTCATTAATTTTTTAGCGACTCATGGTATTGTTCACCAGCATTCTATTGCATATACTCCACATTAGAATGGCTTAGTAGAGAGGAAGAATTGAACTCTAAAGGATATGGCTAAATGCATGATACATTCATGGGATTTACCTCCTATCTATTGGGCAAAGATAGTTAATTGTGTGAACTATATTCAAAACCACACACCACATCGAACACTTGAGCATATGACTCTGAAGGAGGCTTAGTCTGGATCCAAGCCTGATGTCTCATTTTTTCTAGTTTTTGGGATACTTGCTTGGGTGTTTATACCAAAGAAGAAAAGGAAAGCATTGGACAAGAAGAATAAGCCTTTGGTCTTTGTAGGCTATTGAGAGGACATGAGAGTTTATCATAGTTTAGACCTTGATACTCATGATGTTTATTTTTGAACACATGTACATTTTGATGAGTGTTTCACATTTCATGAATCTTCATCTTCTTCCATGCCTTCTTCTTCTTTCAATGAATTACCTCCTCTCGAGGATTTATTCTTTGAGGTTCCAGTTCAAGAGATTCCTAAGGAAGTTATAGAGGATGAAGATCTTGTTCATATTGATGTTACCACTATGCCTAGATGGGCTCATACTATAGTTAGTAAGGTGACACCATTCATACAAGATCTTCCACCTAACTTCCATCATTGTGCATATTCTACGAGTACTATAATTTTGTGTCAAGCATTCTCTAGGAATCCATAGTCCTTTTTACAGGCTCATGGGATATAGGAGTGGGATGATGCGATGACATATGAGTATTCTTCATTGATGAAGAATCAAACTCAGGATTTGGTCACTCTTCTTAAGGGAAGAAAATTGGTTAGGTGCAAATGGATCTAACACACCAAGTATGTAGTGGATGGGTCTATTATCAAGTATAAGGCATGTCTTATTGCAAAGGGATTCTTGCAAGTTGAAGGTATTGACTACTATGAGACTTTTGAGTCCATTACCGAGATCGATTTTGTTTGCCTTGTATTTTTTCTTACTACATCACAGGGTTGGCCAGTATATCAAGTGGATGTTAAGAGTTCTTTCCTGCATGGAGACTTGCATGAGTAAATCTATATGGAGCAGCCTACTGGTTTTGTTCACAATTCTTCTCTTGTTTATTGACTTAGGAGGTCTTTTTATAGTCTCAAACAGTCCCCTCAAGCTTGGTATGAGATGGATTAATTTCTTCTCTCTACTAGCTTTGTTCCTTGCCACTCTAATCCCATAGTATATATTCAATGTATTAGGGATGACATTTTTATTTTGGTTATATATGTTGATGATCTACTTCTCACAGGCAACTCTTAATCTCATATTCAAACTATTCATCAGGCACTTTCAATAACAGTTTGACATGATAGTTATTGGCCTTATGCATTTTTTCCTTGGTCTACGGATTTCATAGTCAGATATAGGGATCTGTTTTAGTTAGAAAAAGTACACACTTGATCTACTTCAGCATTTTATCATAGATGATTGGAAGTCAATTCCTTCTCCTTTTCAATTTGGAATGACTCTCACTGCCTCTTGTAATACTCCACTTTGTGATCCTATTGTTGATGCTTGGATTACACCCTTGAAGAAATGCTCAACTCTCTCCATCCAAGTGACAAAATGAAATCATCTCTTTTGCTACGGGTGATAATTTTGTTGAAATAAATCTCTAGATTTAGGGCTAAATCCCCTTAATGCACCTTGAAACTCCTTCTAAACTAACAACTATGAATGAAAAAGGGAGAAGGAAAACAACTGAAAAACAAGCGGTTATGCACCAATATTGATATCCTCTAACTTGACTGAAAACACTACTTAAAGACTAACCAAGTTTCTTCACACAAATTCACAACTCTTTGTGCATTATCACGTCAATGTTTCACATGTTAGATTTAAGAAGGTATTTGACATTCAAGAGAGTAATAGATAATTCTAGGAAAGAATATTGTCTTAAACCACTTCAAAAATGTCTTTACACTTATGAAAGAATACTTACAAGGACCTGTAACAATAATCTTTCTAGACATTGGTAGGCGATTGAGGATAACAGGTTAGGAAATATTAATTTCAATAAATAATAACTACATAATTTGTACCAATACACAATAATGTAACATGTGAGTGGCAAAATCACATGTATATTCTTCAAGAGTTAATAGTACAAATCTGGCCAGTGTTTCACCATAACCAATAGAGGCTCCCTAATGAGTATAAAGAATACATATAGATAGGTTTTTGGAAGAGGTTGAGCAAACAAAAGTCTAAAAATGATTTAGACATGTGTCAACTTGAGATTAGAACAGTTATGCTACATTCTGTAAGATATTCTCTTTACGGTTATGCCAGTAGAATTAAGATATTCCAACCTGCATTTTTGCCATAAATGGATCCGTTGGTTGGAGTTTCATTTGGATGTTAACTACTCTTTGTTGTCTCATTGAGCTATGAAATGGCATGTAACAACTTGAACTATCAACTGCCTATTTTCGCTTGCTATGCATAGCTGTTCAAGATCTCGTTATCTATCACCTCTATCTTTACCTTCTGGTTCTAACACTTTATTTTAAACCCCAATGGCTATTCTTTGTAGTTTGAATTTGATGCTTTGCAGGCTGCCACTCCTTTTTTTGAATCCCAATGGCTAATTTTTACAGTCTAAACTTGACGTTTTGTGAGTTGTCACTCCTCAGGTATTTTTTTGAACTTTTTATATTCAGTATTTTTTTTAATTTTTTGTCCATGACCACTTTTATCAAAAGAATTCATTCAGGCCTTTTGTTTCCTTCTTTTATTTTAACTTTGTGCTTAGTCTTTCATGCCCTTTGGAATTCCCATATAAGTTTCATTCGTACTTTTTGTCTGCAACTTATTTTGCTCGGTCTTTTCTTTGTTTCAAGTTTTCTGTAGACTCCTTATCTTCAACATTTTTTGGCATTTTTTTTGAAAGAATGCTTTCAGGCTCTTCTTCCTTTCTTCTTGAATAATTTCTTTAGAGAAAATATCCAAAGGAATTTGGTCTTTTGGACCTTTTGACAAGCTTTTTCTTTTGTAAACTTCCTTTCAGACCATTTCTTTAGACAAAATATCCAAAAGAATTTGGTCTTTCAGGGTCTTCATAAACGTCCTTCAGACAATTTTTTTTGAAGGAATTCTTTCCTTTGCAAATTGCCCTTTGGGTTTTTTGAAATGGTCCGCCTCTTTGAAAAATGCCTAATTTTGCCTTTGAAAGAATTTATCGAAGGGAACAACCCCTTCAGACTTCTTGTTAGTGACCTTTCAACATTATTTGTAAAGTCCACCTACCCTTTGGAAAGAATGAAGTGCCTTTAGGAATTTTGGAATGATCCACTTGTCCCTCGGCTTCAATTCCTCTGAGTTTTTTGTAAGGGACAATTTCTATGGACTTTTTACAAAGTGCCCTTCACAAGAATGAAAATATCCTTCGACTTGTTGAAAAATGTCCCTTCGAACTTTCTGAAATGCCCTTCAGACTTTTAGAAATGGTCTACTTAGCCTCAAAGATACCCTTCAAAAAGATGATCATACCCTTCAAATTTTTGAAAAGGTCCTTGTCAGATTGAAAGAGTCTTTCAAAAAAGTTGTCACCTACCCTTCAAAAAAATTACTTTAGACAAAAAGTTTGAAATAATTCACCTAAGTAAAAGGTTTGAGACAAAAAGTCTAAAAAAATGTAATAAGGACTTACAACAAAGACCAAAAAGAAATATACTTAGTAAAGGACTAAAACAAACCTTCTGAAAGAATTCATTGGCGAGGACTTAGCCAAAAGACTAAAGAACAAAGCTATCAAAAGGAAAACACATAGGTTTTTTACATGTAAAAAACTTTAGCTTTGTAGAAGAACACTTCTTGCATACTAGATATGAACAAAGGTATAGACTTAGACACATTTTTGCAAATAGGGTTGCCCAATTTTGGCCTGAAAGGCCAAAAATTGGTCAACAAATTAGTGAGTCATAGGGGTAGTGTGCCTGCTATATTGATCAGAACAGTAGCCTTATCCAACTAAGGGCTAATAGAGTCAATGGATTTCTTGAAGATGACTAACAAGGACTTTGCCAAAACAAAACACAAGGAAACATACCACAAAAAAACAACAAGACCAAGTAAAGACAACACAAAACTAGACAAGGACAAACTCACTCATGTCCATAAGCACTTAGGGAACATAAAAAAATAAGAAATTATGTACAATAAAAAAGAGAGCCATCAATAACAATGTTTCAGATATATCCCATTGACTGGGATATGTAGCTCCTCTCCATCCAACTTTAAAAGTTGAAAAACATTGTGTTGTTTGCACTGTGTGATTACATATGGGCCACTCCATAAAGCATCAAACTTTATGTGTTTTCTAGGCTTGGCCCTATCTTCATCCCATTTTAGGACAATGTCTCCTTCCTTGAAGCTCCTTGGCATGGACTTCCTATCAAAATACTTCTTTGTTTGTTGTTGGTGAGTAGTCATGGTGTTCATAGCTTGATCTCTTGTTTCCTCAAGCTCCATCAACTCACATAATTTTGCCTCCATACTATCATTTTCCATCAATTATAGCTGATAGGTAAGATCTAATGCTAGTAACTCAAGTGAAATAGGAAGTATGGCTTTCCTTCCATACAAAAGTGTGTATGGTGAGTTCCCAATTGCTCTCTTTGGGGTGATCCTAACAACCCAAAGGGCTGTCTTCAACTTGGTGTGCCAAGTCCTTTGATTCTCCTCCATTATTCTCTTTATGATCCTATTTGTGGACTCAGATAATCTATTCCCTTGGGGGTAATAGTTAGAGGAGGTGCTAAGGTAGATGCCATGTTTCAAGGCCCATTCACTTGTTCTTGCTCCTAGAAAGGCCAATGCATTATCTGAAATGATTGTTGAAGGAGCTCCACATCTAGTTACTATACCTTCATAAAAGTCTAGGATTGAGTTTTCATTTGCCTCCTTAAGAGCTACATATTCCACCCATCTTGTAAAATAATCAGTGGCAATCAACACCCACTTGTGACCAACACTAGAAGGAGGATTGATTAGACCTATGAAATCCAAACGCCATTGTATAAAGGGTTGCTCAACCTAAATTAGATGAAGGGGCAAGGAAAATATATTTTATTTGCCATCAAAAAGAGCACACTTTTGGAATTTGTTTGCCAAGTCCTTCTCCTTTTCAGTTTGAAATGAATCTCATTACCTCTTGTACTACTCCACTTTATGATCCTACTATTGATGCTTGGATTGCACCCTTAAAGAAATGACCAACTCTCTTCATCCAAGCGAAAAAATGGAATCATCTCTTTTGATATGGGTGACAATTCTATTGAGATGAATCTCTAGATTTAGGGCTAGCTCCCCTTGATGCACCTTGAAACTCCTTCTAAACTAACAACTATGAATAAAAAAGGGAGAAGGAAAACAACTAAAAACAAGTGGTGATGCACCAATATTGATATCCTCTCACTTGACTGAAAAACACTACTTAAATACTAACCAAGTTTCTTCACATAAATTCACAACTCTCTGTGCATTGTCACATCAATGTTTCACATGTTAGATTCAAGAAGGTATTTGACATTCAAGAGAGTAATAGACAATTCCAAGAAAGAATATAGTCTAAACCACTTCAAAAATGTCTTTACACTTATGAAATAATACTAACAAGGACTTGTAACAATACTCTTTCTACACATTGGTAGGCAATTGAGGATAACATGTTAGGAAAGATGACTTTCACTAAAGAAGAACAACACAATTTGTATCAATACACAATAATGCAACATGTGAGTGGTAAAATTACTTGTATATTCTTCAAGAGTTAATAGTACAAATCTAGCCTATGTTTCACCATAAGCAATAGAGGCTACCTAATGAGTATAAATAATACATATATATAGGTTTTTGGAAGAGGTCAATTAAAGAAAAGTCTAAAAATGATCCAGATATGTGTCAACATGAGACTATAATAGTTACGTTGCATTTTGTAAGATATTCTCTTTACAGTTACGCCAGTAGAATTAAGATATTCCAACTTGCATTTTTTCCATAAATGGATCCATTGGTTGGAGTTTCATTTGGATGTTACTTCTCCTTGTTGGTTCATTGAGTTGTGAAATGATGTGTAATAACTTGAATTGTCAACTACCTATTTTCTCTTGCTATGTACAGTTGTTCAGGATCTCACTATCTGTCACCTCTATCTTTGCCTTCTGGTTCCAACACTTTGTTTTAAACTCCAACGACTATTCCTTTTAGCTTGAATTTGACATTCTATAGACCGTCACTCTTTTGTTTGAATCGCAACAAATAATTTCCACAATTTGACCTTGACATTTTATAGACCATCACTCCTTAGGCATTTTTTTGGACTTTTTGTCTTCAACACTTTTTTGGATTTTTTGTTTGTGACCATTTTTCATGAAAGAATTCATTTAGGGCTTTTGTTTCCTTCTTTTCTTTTGGCTTTATGCTTAGTCTTTCATGCCCTTTGGAATTATCATGGAAATTTCATTCAGACTTTTTATCTGTAACTTATTTTGCTTGGTCTTTTCTTTATTTTAGGTTTTCGACGGACTCCTTATCTTCGACATTATTTCATATTTTTTGTCTGAAAGAATTCTTTTGAGATCTTCTTCCTTTCCTATCGGATAATTTCTTCGGACAAAATGTCCAAAGGAATTTGGTCTTTTGGACCTTTTGACAAGTCTTTTCTTTTGTAAACTTCCTTTCAAACCATTTCTTCAGACAAAATGTTTGAAGGAATTTGGTCTTTTTGGCTCTTCGTAAACTTCCTTCAAATAAAAAGTCTGAAGAAATTCTTTCCTTTGTAAGTTGCCCTTTATGTTTTTTGAAATGGTCCTCTTTGAAAAATGCCTCATTTTGCCTTTGAAAGAACTTCCCGAAGGGAACAACCCCTTCGGACTTCTTGCTAGTGACCCTTTGACATTATTTGTAAAGTCCACCTACCCTTCGGAAAGAATGAAGTGCCTTTCAAAATTTTAGAATGATCCACTTGTCCCTCAATTTAGATTCCTTCAAGTTTTTTGTAAGGGCCAATTTCTATAGAATTTTTGCATAGTGCCCTTTGAAAGAATGAAAATATCCTTCAGCTTGTTGAACAACATCCCTTTGGACTTTCTAAAGTGCCCTTCAGAGTTTTGGAAATGGTCTACTTAGCCTCAAAGATACCCTTTAGAAAGATGAAACATACCCTTTAGAATTTTGAAAAGGTCCTTTTTGGCTTGAAAGAGTCTTTCAAAATAGTTGTCACCTACCCTTCGAGAAAATTACTTCGGACAAAAAGTTTGAAAGAATTCACCTAAGTAAAAGGCTTCAGACAAAAAGTCCAAAAAAATTCGATAAGGACTTATAACAAAAACTTGAAAGAAATATACTTAGTAAAGGACCAAAACAAACCTTCCAAAAAAATTCATTGGTGAGGACTTAGCCAAAAGACTAATGAACAAAGCTATTAAAAAAAAAAAAACTTGGGTTTTTTACATGTAAAAGACTTCAATTTTGTATAAGAACACTTTTTGTATATTGGACATGAAATCTGCATATTGGATATGAACAAAGGTACAGACTTAGACACTTTTTTGCAAATAGGGGTGCCCAATTTTGGTCGAAAACAACACCTACATTGTAAAAGTAGATGGTTAGGGGTCCGATGTATTTGAATCATGCTCATCTAGATATTTCATTTGTAGTTGGGATTGTATCTAGGTTTGCACATGATCCTCATGATAATCATTAGCAAGCTGCCAAGAGGATTTTGGGATATTTGTGAGGCACTACTCATTTTGGATTACACTACACTAGGGGTTCTACTCAGTTGATTGGATAGAATGATTTAGATTGGAGAATTTATCTTGATGACATGCGTTTCACTTCTAGCTACATCTTTTGTCATGGTTCTTCACCTATTGCTTGGTTGTGCAAGAAGTAACATGCTATTACACTATCATATATCTATAAAGGCTAAGTACATGGCAGTAGTTAAAGTGAATCAATAGGTTCTTTGGCTTCATTAGTTATTGATAGAGTTTAGCTTCATGTAGGATTCACCCACTATAATTTGGTGTGACAACCAAAGTGCAATTCACATATATTGCAACCCATTTGAGCACCAACGGACCAAACACATTGAGGTACATATGTACTTCATTCATCAACACATTCAGGATGGATTCCTTAGCTTGGATTACATTATGACTCAGCAACAGGTTGCAGACCTCTTCATGAAACCTTTTTTATCACCTCATTTCCTTGAGTTTTATGGTATGCTTGGGGTTTTAGAACTTGTTATTGGGGGGTGTTCACAAAGACATCTTTTTTCATTTCATGGATATATATTGTAGATGAGTACCTTATCAGGCCTAGTTATCGAGACTCATTCTATAGATATGACACTATTTATTTGTTGGCTTTTGTTAGCCCCTAGCTTCACTTGAGGGGGTGGGTGTTAGAGTATGTATTTCATGTTTTTTCTCACATTTGCTAGTGTATTAGCTAGTTATTTTGTCTTGTAGTGGGTTTTGATTTATCCCACATTTTTTAGTTTAGCTATTTTAGTATTTTGCCTTGCCTATATAAACATGTGCTTACCTATTGAACAAACATCTCATTATCTCATATTTTGAATAATCATTTGGTTTACTTTGTGTTGCATTCTATTTGTCTGTAGCTACATTTGTGATGTTTTTATTATGAACCCTTCAGATCTTGGCTTCATGGAATGATTTTACCATTCCTAACAGAAGTAATATACTAAGCTTGTTTTGATGCTAATGTAGTTTTGGATCTAGAACAAACAAAAAGTAAAGTGGAGAGGATTTTGGAATAGTCACCAGATTCTAGATTTAATGCTTTTAGAGTTACAAACATTAACATTAGCTTGAGATGGTTGTGTCAATGCTACTATCTAAACCTGATGTAAGTGTCCTATATAGAATACATGATGGAAAAGGGTGTGACAACCTAGATGATTCTAGGTTTGACTTTGTCTTTGATTTGGTTCATTCAGATCTGGGCCATAGATTATTATTCCCCATGAATTTATAAAACCCTAGTTCTTCATATTCATAGTGACCTTGGGGAAAAATAAGTCAGTGGGTACACGACATCGATTTGAGCCCAAAGGCCCCTCTATCAATGAGTATTGCTTATATATCCAATACTTTGAAGAGGGCCTCAAACTAATGTAGTTCTCCCTTATGTGTTGGTTTGTGTGTGAATCATGCAATATGTGATAAATAAGTAAAATAATGAAGTAGCTTATAACTTGGCAAATATATATCTTGAGTTTTTCCTTAAGTAATTCAAACCTGTAGATGTGTTTTCCCCATGACTAGTATGGAAATAGGATAAAATAGGGAACCTTTGCTCACTCGAGTGCTTGATTGAATATTTTTTGTAAGTTGCCTGGTGAGTAGGTAAGAAGCTTATAGGTTATTCTAGGTGAGAAACGAATGAGTGTTGATCTTATATTTATATAAATCCTTTTGGAGAAGTAAATCACATTAAAGTACTTATGCATACCATTAGGATACGTTTCATTTGAAAATTAGATGACTTTAGGGCACTGGACACTTACGTCATAACAAGATACTAGTGTCAATGCAGGGGCCTATCCCAAATTCTAATGTCCATAAAGTAATAAAGTAGGTACATATTTAGAATTTGTAGAGGTGGAAGATAATCAGGTTTTATGCATTCTAGGCAAGATAAAAGGTTTGGGTCATAAACATAAGACTGGTTAGACTAAGAGATAGGCTAAGGGGCACAAGATAGAGCAAATGCAAGACTTCAAAAAATGAGAAAGATCTAGAACTAAGAGGAACATCCAAGGTCTGAGTTTGCTAAATGTACAAGATTGAGGTGCTATATAATTCATAAATAGTGCCTACACTATGATTCTTGCAAATACTCAAGGGATCATTGTGACATTAAATGTTAGATACTTTGTTAGATGATCTCTAAATATCCAAATGCAATGATATGCATGTGTATTAATAAATGACTTGTATTCAAATTAGGACCTTATTGGTGCATAAACTAACATCAAATTATTTAAAAATAAACAAGATGGGACCATAAAACATGAGAGCACCCTAACTGACATAAAACACACACAAACCCAAAAAAGTACTCACTGAGTTTCTAGGCCCCCAAAACATAATGTGTATGTTTCTGGCAGACCCACCATAGTGCTACAATTATAAGAGAGGGAAGAGGAGGGTACATGATGAAAAATGGAAAAACACATTGATAAAACCTAATTTAGACCAATAATTGAAAAATATGTTGATACCCTATAATTGTGCAATTCTATAACTCATATATGCCTAGGGGCCATTTTATGGTGTATACATAATGCCCCTATTCAATGTGTGTGTGTGTGTGTGTGTGTGTGTGTGTGTGTGTGTGTGTGTGTGTGTGAATACGTATCAAAGTAAAACAAATGTGGTATGAATGCAAATTTTTGTGCCTTTAAATCTCCTACAACAAACTGTGATGTACATGTGAGTCTTGCAAAAACATTTTTTTCGATGCACATGGGCGAGTGCCAATACTATTAATTTGATAAAATATATAAACTAAAAATGAACATCCAATTTAACTGGAGACATAAATATACACCTAATATGTGATAAATTCAACATTAATTTCTAAGTACAACCTTTAGTGACCAAAAATTAACCTAAAACAATATCTTGAGTACTACAAAAAATAGGCTAAGCAATTTACCTTTAATAAAACCAACAATGGGAATAGGTGGCACATACTAGGTGTGTCTAGGATTAAATATAATCTAAATGCCCCTTTATATAGGAGTGAAATTTGTGTTGAATACTTGGAGTCTAGATGAATATAATGAATGGAATGTATGTTGGTGGGGGGGGGGGCTATTTTGAGATGTGGGATGAAATTGTGAAGCACATATCTCAAAAAATGGAATTACTTACATCATTTTTAGAAAAAGATATAATGCTAATGATGTCTAACATATAAATATCTCATATTCAAAGGATGTATGCTATAAATAAGTTTCCCCATGTCAACATAATATATAAGCATTGTAATGCCAATAATGTAAGATATAACAATGTAAAGCACAAGTATGAGTTCTTGCCCCAAACAAATGTATGATATAAATCATGGCAACATAGGCAAATAATAGAATCATTATAAATGATATAAATCATGACACTATATAATAAAGTAAACACCCCATGACATTAACTAGGATAATCAATATGACATGTGTGACCAAGCACATAACAAATACTTCATACATTGAAAGCACACCAAATACGTGGAAAACACATGAGATAATGAAGTCACATCAAGCACACGGTAATCATAGGATATAATGAGGGTACATCAAACACATAGTAGACATGCCAAACATGATGAAGATGCATCAAACACTAAGTATGCAAAAAAATTAGTGAAGTCAAAAACATGACCAAACATGAAGTAATCATTTGATACACGAACATAACAAGCATAATAGGCATAACAAACACGTGAATACATATGAAATCACAAAGCATACAATGACACATCCAATAGGGAAGGAAAATTAAAGAATATAAAATCAAATAAGAGCCCAATATAATAATTAATGATCATTAAATACAAAAATTGATATGGTACCAATAGATGCCCCAAAATTTACCCTCAAGTGAACATGGGATGTGCCCCAGCCTACTGTGAATTCTCAATCATGAACATATGTACATGTTGCATATAAATATTAGATCTATCTTGACCTTCTCATTAATGACATGCATATAAATAATAGTTGTAAAGTATAACCTCTTTTGATGGGTGGAAAATCATGAAATATAATGTATACTCTAACATGGTCATAATATATCAAGATTTTACAAATTGTCATTTGACAAGACATGGGTAAAGAAATTTTAAAAGGCATGCAAGAATCAATCCCATAACAATTATGGGAGACATAAAAGCAATAAATGAAATCAATTAGTCATGTATATATAAAATCAAAGCTAGAGCCAAGGGTAAAAGATAAAGGGGATTTATATAGATCCATTACTTCCATTAGAATTCATTATGTTATAACTATGTTTTCAAAATAAATTTTCCATCATCATGTGGAAGCTAGTATAGGATTTTGGGTTGGCAGAAAACAAGTAAAAATCAAAGGAAAAAAAATAATAGAAATGGCATAAGAAGATGCAACCTAAGAACAAAATAAGAATAAATGTGAAAATAAAAAATGAAACCATAGGAGAACAACAAGAAAATTCAAAATTTAATGAAATCAAGACAATCCAAAGAGAAGAAATAATGCAACACAAGTTAGAGAGAAGTTAATGAAGCATAATGAAATCATGAAATCAAGTGAGAAGAAGTAACTCTAAAATCATAGAGAAAGTTGAAACAAAATTAAGATCGAGACAATACCAAAATCATAAGTAAACCAAGTAAAAACTAGAATTAAATACCAAAAGAGTAAAGAAAGACCCGAGTGGGTGACCTAACATAGAATAAAGCTAAGGATGAAGCACTGATTCCCAAAAATCACATGCCAAACGTAGGAAGATGGAAACAAATAAAGAGAAAATAGAAATAAGCATGCCAATAAAAAAAAAAGTCAAATATCAAATATTTAAAAATATAGGGGGTTCATTTTCAAACATAAGTGGTTAGTTAAGAAAAGCTAGACAATAATATGACCATGGTCAAGTGAATCGTAATATTCATTAGACAATATATAATTTGAATCACATATATCATTAGGAGTCAAATTGATATGTTGAGGTACAAACGAATCTAATAAAGATAGAATACGATCATAATTTTCATCGACTTCATTATTTTCTATGCCATCTTCCCTTACAATATGTTCCTTTTCATTGATGTTAACTTAAATAATTGAACCAGTTTTAAGTTCTTTTCTCAGTGTAATAGCAATACATTTTTATATTTTTCCCTTATAGATGTAATCTTATATCCTTGACCTTGTGTTCTCTTACCTATGGTGTGATATTTAGTTGTTCCTTTAGCATTTACTTATGTAAGACCTCTTCTAGATGTAATCTTATATTCTTGACCTTGTGCTATCTTACATGTGGTGTGATCTTTAGTTGTTGTTTTAGCATTTACTTATGCAAGACCTCTTCTAAACATTTCTATTCTAATTACAATGACTTGGTATCCATGTAAATATTTAAAACATTGACACAAACTAGAAGGGATTACTTTCATTTGATGTATCCATGGTCTACAAAGTAAAACATCATAATATCCATTATTGGGCACCATATGAAATAGAGTCAAGATTGTCTTAGGACCCCCCTCAATGGGAAAAATAACACTACCAAGGGGCTATATACTAATACCATCATATCTTAGAATAATTGTTGAAATATTTGCTAAATCTATTAGATAGATTTCAAGACCATTGATGAATTTTATAGTACATGTATTGATAATTAAATCATTATCAACCATAATTCCAGCCTTTTCTTATCTCAGATCATTTACAAAAACTTTAAATAATAATGGTCCATCAGAGGAGCTATTATTTCAGATCTCACTATCATCAAACATAATCAGAGGGGCCCTCCTCCTTGTAACTATACTAACCACACCATAAAAATCCATCAAGTGAATGAGAATTATAAGATTGTGGTGTTTCCTTTTGATATGTTTATCTCTCACACAAGCATTTCATCGATTCTTTGGTTGAGTGTTATGATTTGTAAGAGGGTTGGTAAAATGTTTCATGCATTGATTTGGTGGAGGCATTAATTAATTAAAAATATTTTTTGTTCCCTTCACTTGAAGTTGGTTGTTATCAATAAGACGTATTATAATCGAGTAACATTTTCAACACATCTTGTTGACTTTCACTTAAACTTGTAAATTGTGTACATTCCCTTTATTGAGACAATATGAGCCTATTATGTGATTGTTATATAATATTGATCACATTCTTAGCATCGATCTTAGGATAAAAATAATTCATACTACTTCCAACCTTAAAACTTGTCTTATTTGGAAACTTGACACCACTAAAATTTTGAGCCTTTAACACATACTTTTGCACACTTGTGTCTAAAATTTTGACTCCAAAATCAACAATTGCATGACAAAGTTCAATGAAAGAATAGTATGAGTTGGATCTCACTTTGTCCTTAGTTATTAGAAGCAAGTTATGAACAAATATACTTTTAAGTTCTATGCATGGTAGTTGATGAGTCATCTTGGTAATCATAGTTTTGAATCTAAACACATACTCGCTATTAGGTTCATTGTATCCTTGTTAATTTGAGATATTTGTGTAAATGCAACTTTTATACCAATTTTGATTGAAAACGAGCTAAGAAGTCATCAATTAATGTTTTAAAATAATGTAATGATATACAAAGTAATACATAGAAATAATCAAGTGCACAATCATTTATGTTCCATGGAAATAACTTAGTTAGTCGTTTATCATTATGGGCTGAATCTTAGTAAGAGGCACACATTATAATATTTTGAGGTTTTCACATCTCTAATTGCATCATAATCGGGGTGTTTTTTGGCCTATATTTTTTTTTCATGCCTAATGCAATTTTTTTGGTGGCCTGGTTTGCATCATAAATTCATAAGCAAAAAACATGTTCTGTTGCATCATAGATTTAGCAAAAAATCTATTAGAACGTCCAAATGACATAAATTTACATCAAATTTTTTGCATAAAAGTTTTTGACTTTTACAATTTTTTAATTTGTTAATATTAAATTTTTAGAAGAAAAATTCATAGAAAATGAAGAATTGACTTCTTTACATCAACTATTTTATGTCAATTTTTTTACATCACAAATTTTGCATTAGACATTTTGTATCAAACTATTTTTTAAAATTTGAACTTAAAACTTGAATTAAGATTTATTCAATTTTTGTACTAGTTATGGTGGGAAAAACATTAATTTTTTTTATATTATTTGGGTTAGAAGAAAATTATTTTAATAAAGAAATAAAATATTATAAAATAAAATTAATCAATTACATTATTTTTGTAGGCTAATAATTGACATTTGACTATATTATCAAAATCAACAAAGTGTTATAAAATCTAGTAGTAATGATAAAATGTACTCAGAATAAAATGAATTTTTATTTACTCACCAAATGAAAGTTATATAATTATTGTCACATAAATTTAATAAACATCATCATCATTAATAAAGTTTTAATGTTGGCCATACTTATTATCACATACTATAAATTAAGAATTCATCAAAGTAATTTGTAATTTTTAAATTTTTATCATTAACTTGTCACCATCATCCTCCTTATCATCAACACTATTATCATCACCCTTGAAATGATCATCTTTCTTATTTTTCTAGTCACAATTCATTGCCTAAAAAAATGCATATCATCATAAATCACTTTTTGAACTAGAAACAAAATAAATTGAAATATAGTAATAAAAATTATATTATAATTTAAGAAATGATATTATTTAATATAATTTAACCTTAACCTAAATCTCACATATAAATTAAAGACACTCACCACAACATTTAGACCATTTAAATTCACTTAGGCTTTTTCTTGTTGAAATTATAACACTCGAGTTGGAATTAAAGTCGCATGTGGTAGGTGTCTCTAGAGGGTGACGTTGGGGTGTTTTATAACATGTGACTTTAGCGCACGACGTTAGGGTGATTTTAGAGGTGAATTTAAGGTGAATTTAAAGGCAATGCTAGGGTGTCTTTACCAAGAAAACATTGGGTGTCTTTAAAGACGATGTTAGGGTATGTTTATAGGCAACATTGGGGATCTTTCATAGGTGATGTTGGGGTGAATTAATTTGTAAATTTGGTTTGAATTTATTTGTGGCTTTATGTCTGTCTTTAGAGGTTGGCATTAGGTTGACTTAATTGGCTACTTTGGGTTGACTTTATTTGTCACTTTATCTGTATTAAGGGGATGGTGTTGGGGTGACTTAATTGACAACTTTAGATTGAATTTATGTCCATATTTAGGGGGTGACGTTGGGGTGCCCCTAAAGATAACTTTTTTTCCATCCTTAACCTAACTTGAATATTTAACTTAAGGTCATATTTACCAAATTCACATATGAAATTAGAGGCAATACTATATTATTTTAATTTGGTATAAAAAGTGCCATTGGGAAAATAAGTGCATCATTTTGTTAAGAATTTGGAAGAAGGCATGAATATTATGTTGAATTAAGAAAGAGAACATGCATATTGTGTTGAATTTATAAATAAGGCATGAAGATTGTGTTTAATTGAGAAAGAGAGCATGCATATTGTGTTGAATTTAGAAAACTAGGGCATGAATATTGTGTAGAATTTAGAAAGTGGGCATGCATATTGTGTTGAATTTAGAAAACTAGGACATGAATATTGTGTTGAATTAAGGACATGTGTATTATGTTCAATTGTGTAAGAGGGCATACATATTACGTCAAATTGAGAAAGAGGGCATACATATTGTGTTCAATTTAGAAAACTAGAGCATAAATATTTTGTTCAATTGAAAAAACTAAGGCATACATATTTTGTAGGTACAATATTTCCAATAAAGTGAGGTTGAATTGAAGGTGAATATGAGTTTTGTTGTAATAAATTGAGGGTGAATGATGGAGAGAATAGAAAAGTGACTACTCCAGAATGTTTGGTTAGGTCACATGAGGACTTATCAGTTATAAAATCAATTGATTCTTTAGTTGTTTTTTATCAACCAAGATATCCTTTACATTATCGACAAGCAGATACATTTGAGGAGGATGGAAGCATCGAAGGAGGCATAGGGAAAAAACTGTTGACAGAGAGTTCTCATTCAGGTAGAGGTTAGATCTCTAAATATTATCAAGTGCAATCCAAAGCTATAATGGAAATTCTACACGAAAAATAAAAAACTCTTTTAAGGACCCTTAGAGTGGGGCAAGCCCCTGAGAGGTGTAACCCATGATAATTTTATTACTTAACATTAGAGGGTTGGGAAACCCAACAAAAAAGACTTCCCTTAAGAGAATGGTATATCTCCATAAGTTGGATATGGTTTTGATTCAAGAGATAAAGAGGCAAGGAATAAATATTATCAGGGATTTATCCAAACTTTTGAAATATCAAGACATTTTTGTTGAGGATTCTATTGGAAGCTCTAGGGGAATGGTCTTGGGATGGAGGAAAACTACAATGAGACTAGACATATCTGAGTTTTTTATTTTTGGCATTGGATTAGAACTACACTCCTTAGATTTGGGGAAATTTTTCACAGTGGCAAATATGTATGGGCCTTATGAGGAGAGAGTGGGTGATTGGGAGGCTATATCAACTCAATTTTTTTTTGGAGTTGTTAATAACATTATTGATGGATATTTAAATTTAACCACTAAAAGAGCTAAAGTGTGGGGGGGTGTTGCTAGAATAAACCCTTTGACTGAATACATTTTACATAAATTTGAAGAAGCTAGGCTAGTAGATATGGAACCAATTAAGCTAGTTCCCACTTGGAGGAATATGAGAATTGGTACTGATAGAGTGGCCAAATGTTTAGGTAGGTTTTTAATCAATGATTCTTTGTTGAATGGATTTGAGAGGATTAGATCTTGGGTTTCAATAGGTGGAGATTCTGATCAACTTCCCATTTCACTTCAGATTGAAAAGGAGGACTTTAGTCATCCAAGAAATTTTAAATTCAACTAATCATGGTTGAGGGAGGATGACTTCATTAATATGGTTAATGATGAGTGGGTAGCCTTTAACACCTTTTCCATGGAGTCAGCTAGTCTCTAATTTGTAGCAAATATGAAAAGAGTAAACAAAGTAGTGGTGAAATGGGCTATCTTATAACATAAGGAAGTTGAATAGGAGTTAACTAAATATGTGGAACAATTGATTGTTGATTTATATGGTCATGATTTTGAAATGGTTTGTTATGATAATACTAAAAAAGGATAAATGAATTGGAGCTTAAGAAGAGGAAAATTTTGGTGGATAAAAAAACTTAGTGAAGATTGAAAAGTAGAGCTTTGTGGTAGGAAAATTGTGATGCAAACACCAAAAAAAATCATAATTTTGATAATCACTACAAAAATAAAAACACTGATTTGGGACATGAGAAAGGAGGATGGTTCCACAATGTGGTCATTCTATGAGATTACTAGATTGGAAGTATCACACTTTGAAAATTTGTATAAAGAACTTGATAGAGGTAACTTACAATAGATTTTTAAAATTATTACTTTCATCCTAAATTTTGTTACTGAGGGAGATAATTGGAGGCTTGTTGAGGAAGTCTCTAAGGACGAGTTACGGTACATCTTGACTACCTTCTAAAAGGACAAAATTCCTAAACATGATGGTTGGAATATGTAATTATTTAGTGGGTTTTTTAATTTGGTTTGTAGGGACTTATTAATTGGCCTCACTCCCAATCAGGAAATTATAATTTCTTTTAATGATTTTAGGCCTATCTCTTTATGGAATTGCATCTATAATATTATTTTTAAAAAATAGTTTGACTTACATCCATAAGGGTTAAGAGGATTTTTTCTGAGACCATTTTAAATGAATAATTTGACTTTCTACATGGAAGGCAAATTCATGATGCCATATGGGTGGCCTAGGAAGGTCTTCACTCCATTAAAACTAGGAAGTTACTGGTGGTTTTTTTGAAGTTAGATTTATTTAAGGCCTCTAATAAAGCAAACTAGATTTATTTGAGATTAATACTGATTCATTTTGGGTTCTGTTTGTAGATGATGAATTGGATAATGGGTTATTTGACCTCTATTTCATCTACCTTAATAATTAATGGCTTTGCATCAATGTTTTTTAGACCCATCATGATCTGAGGTAGTGCTATCCTTTTTCACCATTGCTCTTATTATTGGTTGTTGAAGTGCTTAGTCAACTGATCTTGGAAGCTAGGAGGTCTAGTTTAATTATGGGTGTTAAGGTTGGTAGGATTATTTTTCTTACTCACTTTTTGTGGATGATGTGCTTATATTTTGTGATGGCTCTTGGAGGGACATCATTTCTTTACATAAATCACTGAATGTATTTAGTGTGGCTATGAGGATGGAATTAAATTTACAAAATTCTGGCATCTCATTCAATTATTTAGAGGTGCAACTAGTCAAATGGGTTCTAGAGATTTTTCATTTTCAATGAATTGACATTCAAGTTGGTTTCGAGTATCCATGTTTTTATTTGAAGCCAAATTATAATGGAAAAATGATTAGAAATTGATAATTGAAATGGGTGGGAAAGAGAATAAATTATTGGTGTAATAAATGACTTTCTCTTGGGGGTAGACTTACTCTTATGAAGTGGATCGTAGAGGCTATTATTGTTTATTGTATATCATTGACACACATTCCAAAAGGTGTCCTAGAGAAAATATGTAAAAAAAAATTTCATATTTATGAAGACTGGTAGGAAGGAAAATGAATGTATTTCTTTGTTCAAATGACAATCCCTCATTAATCCTAAGGAGGATGGACGATGGGGCCTCAAAAATATCCATCTTTGGTGAGGCTTTGGCTACAAAAAGCCTTTAGAGGCTTATCTCAAAGGTTGGGTTATGGAGCCAAATCATCACTAAAAAATATATTGAACCTCTTTGTATTGAAGAGTGGATCCCACAATGCATCCATTATATGGAAAACCATTGTTCAATCCTTTCCACTTATTGTCAATTCGTTGATTTGGAAGGTGAAGAATGGCATAAAAATCAGAGTGAGGACTGACCCTTGGGTCAGATGTGGTGGATATTATAATCTGCCTAAGGGTTTGATTAAAACTCTAATGGGCTTAGGTATTTCAAACATGGCATAGGCATTGGATCAAGATTCCATAAACTTTTGGTGTCAAGGGTGGAAAATTACAAATATGATTGGTTTGACTAGATAGGATAAAACTAGGTGGGATAATTTTGTGAATAGATCACATTAAATCCATGCCATTTGAAGTGATGTGTTAGACAAGTTGGTTTGGTCCAAGAACATATCTTTAGGTGAATATATTGTGAGGTTAGGATATAAGACTAAATTCACAAATGTGGTCATTATAGAGAAATATAGGTGATGGTGAAAACTGTGGAAGATTGAAGTTCTTTTAAATACTAAGTTATTTATGTGGTTAGCAATAAGGAAAAAAATACTCACCTGAGAGGTATTACAAAAAGGATTTGGCATGGACCAAGTCCCTATAATTTATGTTTTTCAGGATTCAAAGATAATGAACCATATTCTCTTCACATGTCCTTATAGAGTTAAGGTTCAAGTTGATCTGGAGGTATTGACAGGACTGAGAAGCATATGGTAGGGTGTTACTATGTAAGATTGCTTTGAGAGGTGGTCTAAGAAGCCAAAACTAATTTTTTTTAAGGCATTACCTTTGGTTATGTCTTGGGGCATTTAGATTGCTAAGGAATGTTAGCATATTTCAAGGTAAAACTATCCCTACTTTTCAATGTCTTCCCCAAATCAGATTGATCTTTTAGCATTTCAAATGTATCCCTAAGTTTAAGAGGCACGTTTAATGCTACATCATCAAATTGACCAATATAAAGTGTAGGGGTAATTTTATGGCACATGTCAAGGTGACCTTGTTGTATGTGGCTTTGGTGGAATTCTCTTTATGAATTACAATTACTACATTCACTTTAGGGTGGGTCTGGGAATGGGTACACACAACTTTGCAAAGCTTATGGATTTGAAGCTTATTATTATTTTTGAAAGGAACATAAGGGTAAAAAATTACAAGTGTTATGTGACTCTGAGATTGTCATCAACTAGATAAAGGGGTTATATAGAATTGAAAATATGGGCTTGCAACCTCTTTTCAACCAGATAAATAAAAAATTTTACTCTTTTGATGACATGTCTTTTTTACATGTTTTAAGTGAGTTAAATAGAATGACAATTTTTATTTCAAAGGAGGGGTTTCTTTTGGGGTAGACATTTGGAACATAAATGATTAAAAAGATGGGGAATGTGTGTTAGAAATAAAAATTTTAGTGATAAGGGATTGAGTGGTCCAATATTATGGGATATTTGAGGTTGTAGTTCATCATATAAATTGGTCCTAGATGAATTGAATGAATTTTAAATATTCTCTATCTTGATTATAATTCTTGAAGCTTTTCTTTCACTCTAGTGAGTGATTGGGATGTATATTAGTATTTTTGGTCAAGTGGATGGCATAGGATTAAGGCCCTAGCTTTTCTTGATGGTTCACCTTGGTTTTCTGAGAGGGCTTTGGTTATTACCAAATATTTGGATCATTTTTTTTTTCTTTTTTCCTATATGGTTTTTTTTTTGCTTGTATTTTCCATTGGAATTCTCTTGGTAGTGTCTGCAAAATACAATTTCTTATTTTCATAATATGAAGCTACACATTTTTTTTGGGGGAAAAAACTAAGGGTGAATTGGATTCTTCTTATATTAAGTGGAAGGCATACATATTTTTCAAGTACATATTTCCATCTCCCAATTTCATTACATATTTTGTAATTTCTCATTGTTGAATTGGATTTAAAAAATATGCATTTCATTTTAGGCTTGTTCATTCTCAAAGGAGTAGATGAATTTTTTAATGCTTGATATTGTAAACAAGAAATCTAAGAGGGGATATTAGTAGTGTTAGTCAAGAAAATCAAATCAAAACAAAAATACTAAAAACTAACACCTCTAGCCTAGACACTAGGGTGAGCATAAATAACAAGAACACAATTGAAACACAACTAAAATAACAAAAAAGAAATTCCGTTTGAACTTCATTGTAGCTCCAAATCTACTTGTTTAATGAAGTTGGCTTGCTCAACTATGTGCTCAAGAAATCTTTGTCAATGAAGCTCCATTGCTCCACCTCTCCTTGGAACCTTGGCTTGGCTTGATTTGGATTGGAAAATGGGCATGATAACACTACAATGAAGTTTTTGGAGGTATTTTGGCATAATAACATTGCACATAAAAAGCTTAAAGATCAATGGGTGAGGCATTCCATTTATAGCCTCTAAAGTTAACTCTCACCCAAGTGTAATTAGGTTAGAACTAACTGTAATTAAGTTTGAACTAAACCTAGGTGAGTTAAGGAGGGGACATGTAATTAGTATTTTTAATTAATAGACATGGATCACAAATCTAGATTTTTGTTAGATGTTTTATGAGTGCTTGACAACTGACAAAAGCAATGATGAAGAAACCTGATATTTTGCATTTTTGTATTTCCATTTTTAGATATTTATTTATTACAAATGGATTATTTACCTAAGCATTTAATTTTGTTTAATTAATTGATTCATTTTGCTTAGCATTTCATCATTTTAGAAATTGTTCAAGTGCCCCACTTAATGGGTCCATAGGCCAAACTACTAATTGTTAAATCACAATGTGACTAGAGATGAATCCGTGAGAGGTTATTATTGTGTATAGGATAATACCCCAAATAAGGATATCTTAACATGATTTTGAGCACTAATGTCTGATGTATAAAAAAATGAGGATGTTTAGTGATTCTTAGGCTTAATTTTCAATGTTTGGTAGAAATCAATCTAAAGCCCAGTTGGAAGCCAGTTGTGGCCAAAATGGGTATCTATAGATATTATTCAATATTTTATTGATAGGTAATTGCTTTTTATTAAAGCTAAAAACTAGTTTGGGACACAATGGGGGCCCAGATCTCTAAGAGATTAACCACCACCTTAAATACCATATTTAGAACCATCAAGCTTCAAGAATACCACCAACAACCACAACCAACCTTGAGAATACTACCAATAGCCATAACTGGCCTCAAGAGTAGTACCAATGATCACGACTGACCTCACATGCCCAGTGATATTTAAACATGGGTGGGGCTTGAAACAACTAATCCACTTTACCAAATCACTCACATCTCATCGACAACATTATTCAACATTTTTATATGTATTTCCTTTGATTCTTACTAAGCCATTTTTTAAATTTTTTTTCAAATATGCTTGAGAGCTTGCTTTTGGGATGGTAAAACCACCATTGGTACTTGATATTATCAAATGTTTGGTTTTTCATGCACCCTCTAGCTAAGAGTTATGAGGTAAAACCCTGGTTTTAGGACCTCAGTAATTGTTAAGTTGTAGGGTAGACATGAAATGAAGCTAAAATTTAATAGGGGATGTTGACCAATGTTTGTAAAGGCCTTGACGTTTGCCTTGGAAGGATTAAACACTCAAGCTATGATAAGTGCTCGGTGAACTCCTCATCCTAGTTCAACCCCTTAGGTATTATAGGAATCTTAAATAAATGCATTCATATTGATACAAAAATGTATGATTATCCACATTGATAAATATTAATAACATTTTTGAAATATATTGGGTCATTGATTTGAATAACAATGTGTATTTTATGAGTCTTTTACAAAATTATGACTCAAACTTTCTTCTAAATCCGCACTCAAGTCCTTCTCTAGATAGCACTCCTGCAACTCCTGATAATGGTGGTTCTCTATCCCATCATGTGTGTGCATTTATTTTCAAAACAAGTGTCAACATTTAGGGCAATGAGGGTGAGTAATTTCATCTACCATTATGAAGGATAGGTAGAGGTTGAAGAGGAAGAATGGGAAGGTCCTATAGTTTTGGTGAGAGCAGTTTAATTTTGAGGTAAGTCCCATTAGGGCTATTACTTTGACTCTTCATTTGTACCCTCTATCTTAAGTTCTAGTTCATTAGTACCAAATCAATCAGCATGTCCTTCTAATTACAGTACCTTTGATGAAGAAGAGGAAGTGAAATTACTCGACCAAATATTCAAATTTTAATTATGGTTAATAAAATGACCAAAAATAAAGTGTAGGTACCATACAAACCTTATGAGGTAGAGTCTTTAGATTATTTTGGAGCTTTAAAACAAATATATGGGATTGTATGATGTAGAGTTCAAAATTTTTGGAGCATTTGGTGCATGACCAATGAAGGACAATCTTCCTTTACTATATTAATTGGCCAACAATATTCAAAGATTCATATGAGTGGGTAATGAAATGTGAAGCATGTCAATAGTTCGTTGGATGACCAAAACTTGTAGCATTTCTACTCAAGCCAAAGGTGATAGAAGATCCTTCTCAATAACAGGTGTTGGATTTTATAGGAAATATGAATAGCATTTCAAGTGAAGGATATACACATGTTCTCACTACTACGGACTACTACATCAAATGGGTATAATCCATTCCATTCCATTTAAACAAACCACTTCAAAAGTTATTTGTAATTTCATCAAAGGAAACATCCTAGTGAGATATGGTGTTTCACAAAAGATAGTAACAGATAAAGTTTCAAATTTGTCTTCTTTAGAGTTGATTGGATTTTTCTATGGCTATGACATCTCATTATCCCACTCTTCATACTATTATTCACAAGGAAATGGTCAAGCTGAATCCTGTTATAAGCATTTTGTCACCATCATTCATAAATTGGTCGATGAGAATAATAGGAATTGGCACAATAAGTTATATGATGCATTGTGGACAAATCGTATAACACTAAATAAATCTATAGACATGTCTCCATTGAAGTTAATATATGAAATTGATGTGGAAACTCCAATAACACTTGATTTTCTTACACTTCATCTGGCTAGGGCCATTAAAAATCAAAACTTTAAAAGTTCCTTGATAAAATTATTCTTTACTTGACTAAGCTTGAAGAAGATAGATCTGGAGTTATTGACAAAATTTCCAAGCATCAAGGTCAGATAAAGTTATTTTTGACAAAAAATCAAAGAGAAGGGATTTTCAAGTAGGATATCCTATTCTTTTGTGGGATAAGCGTAGGGAACCAAAAAGAAGTCATGGAAAATTTGACTCCTTATAGATGGGCCCCTCACTTCTATGGAGACAACACTTTCTACTTGGCCTATCATGATGGCACACATTTAACATTGCCCTACAATGGTAAATATCACAAGCATTACTTCAAATGAAATTAGGTAGTACCCTACATGTAAATATGTATATAATAATTTTGGTAGTGTTGTCCCTTTTGTTGTTCATTTTGGCTTGTTTTGTGTTGCATCATTTTATTTTGTGTCTTTTTCCTTATTGTTCAATTCTCTTGCCTTTGAAATCCCCTGCTTTGTCCTAAGTTAGTCTTTATGTTAAAAGTCAGATGACACTATAACCCAATAGAAACACACTTGTTTGTAAAACTAGATCCTGGAGTTCTTCTCTCATCCCTTGTAGTTCAAGGTCCCTAGTTAGAGCCATATGTTATCCCAGTTTTTAAATAGAGGTCAAAAATCTATGAATGTTAAGTTATTTCACTACAAATGATCAATTTAAGTGAAATATGGTCAAAGTTATCATCCCCAAGTCAAAATGTAATGTCTAAAGAATTCATTGTCAAAATTAATAATTGATCAAAATTTTGAAAACAAAATAGAAGAAATTCAAAATTGGCTGAGTCCTTAGCCTTGTCAGATTTTGAACACTTGCTAAACATACCTTGAATTTTTGATTATTTTCTAGCATGTTATCAGAATCTGACATGTTCCAAACTCACCCTAGACTCCAACATATGCTTGGGCATACCTTGAAAGTTGATACTTATTGAGCATATAATCAGACCCCCATCATTTCTCTAACATGCATTGGACTTTGATCCTTGACCAAACACACCATGAAGCCTAATGCTATTAAAAACACCATTCAAGAGTTCACCTTTTGCATATGCACTCCTCAGATCTTGACATGGTGTTAAACACTCTCACAGATCTAAATGCTAGCTCATGTATCCTGAGTTTTATACCAATAATTTGTATGCTTTCTTCACACATGCGATGGTTTTAAAACCTAGTCTTAAATCCATTTGTTTTCATCATTTCCAAACCATTATGCTATACCCTCACAATCTTACCTTCGTGCGATCTATAAAATATTATAACTCTTCATTCTGGATTATCAACATCAACAAAAGCTAGGGTTTATAGTTATTTTATTATATATTGATATTTTTAGGATTTCCTCAATACTTGATCAAATTCCTAGAATCTTTTTTTATAACTATCCCCGAAGAACTTTGCAGGATTTGGTTTTCCACTATGCAGCCTATCAGGTTTGTCGCTTGTCCAAACATCATCCAAATTCAGACCTTTTATTCTACATGCCATTGTATTCTAAAGGTTTCCCAAACATTCATTGGACCCCAAGGGGTTGATTGAACCATCATCAAAATCTGACCACCTATTGAGCATACCAATAGATTCTGAAGCCTATCTAAACACCTATTGGTATCCAATACCTTGTCAAACACCTCATCAAACTCTGACACTTATTTGTGCACATCTCAGAACCTGATCACTTGTTAGGTATACTATCAAACTCTTAACCTCTATCAAACACACTCTTGGATTATGCTTTTTGTAAATTCATACCTTAGAATTTGTTCTTTGCTTAAACAAGGCCAAATTTTAATCTTTCTTCACAAGGACAATGTAGGGTCTAGTTTTTCTCACAGGTAGGTAATTTTCAATTGATGTCAACATTCATGACCCCATTTAAGGAGACTCATAGGAAAATCACTCTGAAAATACCCCTCCCAAAAAGTGTCTTCAATTGGAAGAAGACATAGATATGAAGTATCAATTTCAAAGGTTTATTCCACCTTCACACCTAGATCCAAATGTTAAAGAAATAACATTTACTAATCTAGGCCATATCAACATGGAAGAATTTTGGAATAGAATTAGTGAGGTCCATAAGATGGATTATGGACAAAACATCCACATTAGTGGATTGGCTCAAGCAACTACATTTCCTATTTTAGTAAAATGTCTAGAACTAGTATTAACAATGTCTAAGCAATATGATCTAGAAAAAAGAGAAGTCAAGAATCCAAATGGTGAGTATATTTTATGCTTAGGTCTAGAGCATATTGATTATCTACTATAGTTACTTGACATACAAACATTTATTAATTTGCATCCTATATTTTCTCAACAATTTTGGGATTTCAACACTAGTTCCTGTTCTAAATGGGTCAACAAATAATGGTTGACAAAGCCAAGGTATAAATTAACAAGGCTTCTTAAAAAACTTTCCAGATTCAAATTCATGAATGAAATCAATGATATGAAGACACAATTGCATATAGTAGTGGGGAGTCTAGTTGTGAGAAATTTCCAAACATGGATGTACAAATACATATAGATCATTCAATAAAACAAACAATACATCAATTTGGGACAAATAGTCAATGATTCAATTCACAAACAACTCATATAGGCCAATACTACTTCCAAATTCTATATGACCTCTTATATTTATTATACTATTGTTAGAAGAAGATTCTACAATGGTTTGTATATAGTAGGTGATATGAAAACTATAAAAATATACAATTTCTATCCTCAACTCTCATTGAAAGAAAGTGCACATCATTTGTGAAGAGTAAATGATGCATTTTTACAATATGTGATTCAAATGTTTGAACAAAATCATACAATCTTAGGATATCAATTCAAGCTTCTACAAAAAATTCTATATGGGGATCTTGGCTCATAAAATTCTCAAATTTCACCTACTTGAGAGTTTGTGGTTGTGAAATTGTTCCATATGTTCTCTTGAGGTATGTAGATGACAAGTGGGACTTAATGAAACTAGTAAGGCAATTGACTGAACACACAAGCTTTTGTCTTATAAACACAAATCTAGAATAAAATTTCCTATTTCTATTGGTTGGTATATTTGTGCTTCTTTGGCTAACACAAACTCGATTGATGAAAAAATGACTCAAGTTATTATTCAGTTATTTGAAAGTAGACTTCATTTATACTAGAGGCCTAATTCAGAATACTCTTGGTTCTTCAGCATATGCACCACTTTGAATACTATTGGATGGAATGTGATGATGAAAAGGATGTGAGAATCCATGGCTACCCATGTTTCACTTTGGAATAGGTAATTGTGCTTGGCATAGTGGATTTTAAGAAAAATATATTTGATGATGAAGATGCATTGGACGCCATATATGAAGAAAAAGGAATTAAATCAAAACCTCTTCCAAAACTAGATTGGCACAAGAAAGAATCTACTTTGCTCATTGATAGAACCCAAGGTGTACTAAGTAGAATTCTCAAATGGATGAAAAGTAAAGGCATCAATGTTGATAAAACATGATTTCCTCCTCCCATGAGGGAGACTGAATTAGGAACTACTCATTTACAACATCAAATTAAAATAGGGACATCTTTAGTAGCAAGAACCACTCAAGACTCAAAAGAAATTGATTCAGAAACATAAATTGAAGCTATCATAGAAATTATTCTCGTAAACATACCACTCAAATTAAAAATAAGAAAACTAAGAGAAAATCTCCCAAGTACTCCAAGCATTTCTATTTTAGAAGAAGTTCCTCTTCATAGTCTTTCTCAATGACACAATAATTTCTAGCCTTTGATACACCCCTGTTATTCGATTATTCTATTCCTTCTCAGCCTGATACTTCAAAACCATCACTTCTTATTCAAAATATTGAATTGCCTACTAAATAGTCTCCTAAAATCTTAATTGATGTATTTGGAAAAGATGAAGTTTAAATAGTATTGGAAAAGTGTCAAGTTTTGCAAACTCCTCTCCCTTCTTCTAAGACTCAAAAGGAATCCAATATTGCTCTTATGCAACAATCTCCCAGTACAAAAGTCTCTGATTGGTTGAATGAGATAGTAAAGAAAATAAAGAATATTGTACAACCACAAGAAATTGATTTCAACATCCTAAAGAGTGTTCATCCTCATGTGGCCAAGAAGCCCAAAATAGTTTATAGAATAATCTTAGATTAGAAAGGAGACAAATATGTATAAATTATAGTTCCTCCTATTGAAAAACATAAAGACACTATTAAAGCCTTTGATTAACAAATCATGAAGGTCCATTTGAGAAAATATACAAGAGAAGGTATGAAGGAAAATGTCCAATATATAATTGGAATTTTGTTCAAGAAATTGGACCAAGATGAAGTGACTAAAGAACAACTCAAAAAAAACTCGACTAATTGACATTAGTAGTTTAAAAACCAGTAAGGCCAATTCAATCCTCCCATTCAGTTGTTCATCAAATTTATGATACAGAGACACTAAATGTTGTAGAAGAAATTGGTCATATGGGCAAAACAACAAAATAATGGTCTAAGAAAATTTTGTAGCAAGCTATCACTACCATTCAAATAATGATGACCATTTATTTTGAGCTTCAATTAGAATATGATTGATTTTGGTCATTGTTTACCATTATCCTTAGTTATAGGTATTCATATTTGAACTAGCTTCATGTACTGGAAATGCCATGTCATTATGAGTTCTTAATACTTATAATACTTAATTTCTTTTGGATTGGCAAGCACTTTGTGCTCTAGACTTAAGTCTTAACGTCAACATAGTTCTGATGAACAAGTCTCAAGATCATTATGCATAAACTGGGCTCAATTGGTTTAACACCTGACTCTATGCTTAGATGTGCATCTCTTCGCATACATCATTTATCTAATCAATCTTTGGTCAATTTTCATCATCCCTCATTCTATTTTCTCCAAATTTTGGGTGAACTACATTATCTTGAGGTCCATTTGGACTATGTAGGTAATGCTTGGATACATGATGTATCTTGGGTCAGCTCGGCCATATTCATTCTTCTTTTCATCTCTTTCATCACTTTATGTTTCTCATATACATGGTTTTTTATGGCTTTTTCTAAGCCATTATACCATCGCATCTATGTTTGTACCCTCTCATCTTTAATCTATATTTTAGGTTATATCCTTGAGCTAATTGCTTTCTAATTTGCCCATAATGGGGCACAATATTTTAACCAACTCATAAATATAAATCAACCATATGGGGGCAAGACCATTATCTATTCTTTATCAATGATCAAAATTAGCCATGCTGGGATAAAACCATTTTATCATGTTCAAATTTGCTCAACTAGGGAACTTCTTATTATCATCTTTTAGAGACCATGTTCTCCTTTTCCTCTAGTTCCAAGCTCTCCACACTATTGCCCATGATGGTACATTTTTAGTGTGCAACTTGTCTTGAGATTGATCAATGCTGTAGGCATGCAACTTGCACTCTCAAATTGGGTGCTTTCCAAGTGTGTCACTTATATGTTTAGATTGAATCCTTTGCATTCCCTCCATTTTGGGGACGATTATACCTCTAATTATATTTTGATCATTTATGGTAGCCACATGTGCAAGCATTATCTCATCTGGATGTGATCTATTCTATGGGTTAAGCTCTCATTTTCCCTCTCTTTTTGAGAGTCCATTCTTCTCTTTCATCTTAGTATGTCCTTTTGAGGGGGCATCATGGGTGATTTCTATTTTCTTCTTGAAAACTCTTTTCTTTGAAAAGATGTTACTTCACTTGAATGTGTTGCTACGGCTTATCAAATAGGGACAAAATTTAGACATCCAATTCCTAACACTATTTGTGTTGAAATTATCAATCTTACTCGATTTGCACTCAAATACCCAATTTAGGTCAAAATCACTAAAAATGCACTAAATGGTTCAAACTTGTTGTATACAAGTGCCAATTTAAGCTAATGTATCCCTAAATGGGGCAATGTATTTTATGTGATTCCTAACTTTGATCAATTCATTTTGAGTCAAAATGATAATTTCACCTTTTTGTGATCTAGATCACTCTTTTCTTCTAATTTGTTAATACACATCACACACTTTTGCTATTTTGTGTTGGCAACATCCTAAATTGGAATACGGTCCCAATGCATTTAACATTGCCTTCCAATTCTTCTCGAGTCAAATTACAACCTAGTAATATGACTTTTTGATCATTTTAATTAATTGAGCACCAATTTTCAAAGAATTACTCTAAAATTGATTAATCTTGTTTAAGGCTAATTAAGTCAAATCAAGAGCTTAAGTGGATTTTTCATGAAAGTTATTGATTAATTCATTATAAGAAATTGATTCTCAATATTTGTATCACCTAGTGACATCATCTATGGGGTGGCATCCATAAGCCATAAATGTAACAAATATCTGAATTATGGGCACCTATGCCTAATTAATGTCTCTTCCAAATTATTATGAGGTTATTTATGGATTTAATTTCAAATATTAAGTTAATCCATGACTACACATCTCAATCTTGAGATGGACAGTCATAGTTGTTCCTAGCCCATTTGGAAAATCTATAAATATAATGGAATAAAACATCATTTTTAAGCTATTTTTATTGCAAACTTATAAAATTGTCTCCACAACTTTTTGTGTTGATCATTGTGTTTTATTTGCAAGCTTCATTTGATAGGCTAGATTATAGATTTCTTCTATTGAGCCTAGGTTATGCATAGTGTTCTTGAGGTAACGGAGGAGTAAAGTATCAATTGATGACAAAGACAAGAGCATTAGATCAAAGGAAGAACACGCTTGGAGTCACTCTTGGGTGGTGGAATCGATTTGGGGAGGTAATTGGTATTACTTTCTTTCAATTTATTCTTCATTATCATTAGCAACCCTTGTTGGAATAGGTTGGCTTTGTTTGTTGAGTTCTTTATGCATTTTCATGGATTTATTGACTAATGCTTGACTAACAACCTTTGTAATCCATCTTACAATATTAGTACCATGAATGAAGCCAATATGCTCAAATGAAATAATGCGAAGAAGAAAATGAAAACATGAAACTTTGAGAAGTGTAATGGGACTCTAAATAGTGATGAGCTCAAGGTCCCAAACTTTGGGGATAAAGTTAATGTCATCCTCATTAATGAATTTCATCAAAGAATTGTTAGCAGATCTTCAAGACACACATTGTGAAGACCAAGGCTAACAATGTCCCACAATGTTTGACATAACTCACAAGGAAATCCATCATGATTGGAGAGTTATCCAGAGTCATTTGGCTAACAATATAATGAATCTCATTGATGGACAAAGTCCTATAACAAGCACCCATTGCACTTTAGTAGCAAGTTTGCATGACACAACACCAAGGCATTGCCCAACATCAATCTCCTTCTCAATTGTGGAAGTCTAAGCTTGAAAAACTTGTCCATATTAAGGGAAAAAGCTTGAAGAATACATGAGAAAGGGTGAGACACTTCTTAGCATCCTTCATAGCTTTGATAGAAAAAACTAAATGTCGAGCTTTAAGATGTTGAAAAAATTCCTTAAACATTATGTCACTGACTTTAAGGTAGTGCATACGAGCTCAAAATTTGAGCTCCATGGGCTTGATAAACTTCAACCAATTTAATTTTATGCTGAAAATAACAACTTTAACTTGACATGTTGTATTGAGAAGAGAAAGCTCTAATTATTGGGAGACATAGTTGGATTCCTTGAGGGTGGCTTCATAATAGGATCCTTTTTAGTAATCATGCAGGAGTAATAATTACTTCTAAGAAATAGATATAGTAATTTACCTTATTCAACACTCAATATTTATACATTGTTAACATATAACATGTTTGGACCAAGCAATTCAATACATTATTTGATTATTATTTAAAAGTTAAAACTACTACTGTGAATTGGATATGAAAGTTGACCCAATTCAACACTTAAGCTTAAGAGAATAAATTTATAAAAAAATGGCACATACACTCTACATACTTTCTTATTGCATCAACTCAAGTGTTGTACAATATAGAATAATGTACTTCAAAGTTTTACTGTATCCTGATGTATTGTATTTGTAAGCATGTCAATAGAAAAGAATCCAAGCAATTTTACAATACAATGGGTACAAATCAAGGACATAGAAACCATCCACACTATATTAGGGGTAAAAAAATAATTCCTCATAAATTATGGATCGAAACCATTGATACAAAACTGAAACCATATATAAAGACCCCAAAGTCCTGGTAATATATAGAGTCTGTAAGAAATATAAAACGTACAAAATATACAATACATTTTTAACAAAAACTAAAATCCATTCAACTATTAATCCCTAATTTTTATTAAAAATTTAAATTAAAAATACTTAACATACACACTTGGGTAGAATGTAACATGTAGCAAATCTCAATCTCTTAAATACTTGTAAATATTGGGTTGAGGAGGGAGTAGAGCTTGTTCAATAGGTCTCTCAAGAGGGAGTAGAGATCGTCTAATAGATCTTTCAAGAGGGAGTAAAACTTGTTTAATAGATCTCTTAAAATCTATATGATATAATTATGACATACCGATGGACTTAAAGATACCGATGCAATTCATAATTTTTATAATGTAATGAATGTGAAAAGGATTTCTTAAAATCTATGTGAAATAATTATTGCATACTGATTCATCTCATAAATATGAAAAGTATGGTAGTTTTTTATAAAACATCATACATTATGAACTTAAAAATACCAATTCATCTTATAAATTTGATAAACTAATAAATGTTAAAAGTATAGTATTTTTTTATAAAACATCATACATTTTATAAAATAATGAATGTTAAAAATATGATAATTTTTTATAAGCTTATTTTTGGTGGAATGGTAAGTTGAACACTTGTTAGAATAAGTTTTTACCTAATTTGACAGATAGTTTTACAAATTTCTTCAAATTATATATAATACATGATGTTATAATTCTATAAGTACTCTTAAAAATTGAAAATATTTTTTATATTAATAATAATATAAATTAAACACTATTTTTAAAAAAAAAATCAACATAACATCACACTCTTTAATATCAAATCATTAAAAACAAGAAAAGAAAACTTTAACTTAATATCAAATCATTAAAAACAAGAAAAGAAAACTTTAACTTAATATCAAATCATATAAAACAAGAAAAGAAAGCAACCTAATTTAATTTAAAAAAGTTAAAAGTTTTTTTGGTACTTTCTCCGAAGATAATGAAAACAATTCCAATTAAAGACCTGCCGACTAAATAACACATACAAATATAGTCCTACAAACAATTTTCACTCTTTAATGTCCTCCATTCACTACTCGACAGAGTATTTATGTCAAAAGTAGACATAGACTGTTGGGCAGACATCGATAAATGGCATTCACGGTGTGGTGTTTGCTGTATGAATAATAAAAATTGACATATTTTTTTTATAATTTAAATATATTTTTTATTATAATATCTATATTATAGTAAAATATCAGGTTGTTTAACATTTCTGGTGTAAATGAGTATTAACACTTTTACTGCAAATGGGTGTTAACCCCATCAAACTATTTAACTTTTTTGCATACAAATGAGTGATAATTCTGATCATCCAACATCAGTTAAAGTAGATGCTGTGTTTACTTTGAGTTCTAGTTTGAGAGTTTAGTCCTTCCAAATTATATCATGGGATTTCCAGTAATCAGTGGGCCAAAGACTATCCTCACTAGTAGTAGTTTCCACACAGAACTGGCTACTGTTATAGCATTGATCATTTTCATGAATCACATATTCTTTCATTTTATTGTGGTCTTCAATCTCTCCCTTCACAGTGGTTTCTGAAGCTGAATCAGGCTTCTTGTTGTCGACACTAGTGCCGGCTTCAATACTGCAGCTCAGGCTATGGACCTGGATCATAATACAACATAGAAAGTTTTAGGAAACTTTATTGCATTTATAAAGCAGTTTGGAAGCTGCTGTCTGTCTTGTAAAATAGCACTAAAGACAATTTTCAGATTTTTGATAGCCCATCTCATAACTGAATACAAATTATATTAATGTCCAGTCCACAATTAGACTCTAAGTATTTAGCCCTTGAATATAAATTATATTAATGTCCAGTTCACAATTGGACTGTAAGTATTTAGTACCTGAACATAAATTATATTAATGTCTAATGGAACTGTAAAATTACAGCTAATTTAGAAGAGACAAAAGCAGTGCTCAAAACATTTTTAAAGAGCTTTAAAAATAGATGAGAAGTGACAAAACATTCACACCAACATTTAGAAAAATGACTCATTTCTGATCATTTTATAAATTCGTCTTGCCAAGAATGGTATTCAATAAGAAATGATTACCCAAAAAATACAGTCACAACATAAAACAAACAATAAGTAAAGTTTTACTCAACCCACGTAGGACGTTTGGATATTACTCTTACTAATGCATACAACTTCTTTTCTTATTCTTCTGAAGGTTAATACTTGATTATCTCACATTTACAGCTTGCTATGTTTGAGCAAGTCCTAATAAGTTTGGAAATAATTGTAATTGAATTACTATATTATTATTCCACATTTACAGCCCCTGTCATGGTTGAACAAGTCTTGATAAGAAAGAAAAAGTACAGCGCCTGGCATACTTGAGAAAGTCTTGATAAACATGGAAAAGAATTCTGGGCACTGCGAGCAATTTATACAAATCCACTGAGCTAGCCTTGAAAATAAGTTGGTGACCCATTACCAGGATAAACTGATGAAATAATGTATACATGTAACTTTTCCTATAGCAACTTACAAATATATTATGTCCAAAATCTGAAAAAAATATCATCCGATTCTCACTCATACCCGGGCCAGGGCAACTCAGAATTTTTTTATAATGTTTTGATATGTAAGAAATCCTAATCTTAGTAAAAGTTTATTCTAGGAGGAATAATAACAATAAAAATAATTTCCTATTTGTTCCTTTAATAATTTTCTATGTTAATATATCGCTCATCAACACACAAAAGTGTTAAAAGAACATACCAAAGTGTTAAAAGAACATGCTGACTGTTTAAGCTTTACCCACTAATGGGTGTAACATCCAAGTTCGTTCTTAAGACATCAATGATGGGTGAGAGTGTTTACCAATTTCCCAAACAATGACTGTTTTAGCTTTACCCACTAATGGGTGCAACATGCAAGTTCATTCTTAAGACATCAATGATGGGTGAGAGTGTTTACCAATTTCCCAAACAAAAATATGGTAATGGCCAACATTTGAGATGGCAAATTACATCATATAAGTTACTGAGTTTCTGGGTGCAAATTGAGTACAAGGTTCCAGTATACTAATCATAAAGTGCATTCCAAATGCTTATATAACATGATGGGTGGAAATGTTTACCAATATACTCAACAAAAAGAAAAGAATGTTGATGACTGAAGCTTATAATAGCAAACTGCATTTCTATGTAGTTCTTCCATTATTCAGAATTTTCTTTTTCATATTATAGGTTAATCTCTACATATACATATAAATCAATGTTTTATTTTTTATATTAATCAAACTTTTATTTCGAAGTGCACAGATTTTTGGAGATATTTTTATTTATATAAAAATTTATTTTTAGTAAATTTTTGGTGAGCCAAACAATCTAAATTTATTAATTATTTTTAAACATTTTTATATTTCTCATTATTAAATGCAATTGTTTCATCCAACAAAAATATTATCTATATTCCTCATAATTTTAAATGCTGTGTTCAGTTGTTTCCACATTTGATTACATATACATAAACAAAAACAATGAACATTTACAACTGTCACGGTTAAGCAAGTCTTGACAAGCAAGCAAAAGTACAAAGCAAAAAAATCTAACAGCACCTGCCATATTTGAGAAAGTCTTGATGAGAATAGAAAAGTACCAAGAACTCTGGGCACCACGAGAAATTTATACAAATCTACTGAGCTAGCCTTGCAAATAAGTTGGTGACCCATTACCAGAATAAACTGATGAAGGAATGTACATAAATGTAACTCCTTATATAGCAACTTACAAATATATAATGTCACAAAAATCTAAGAATTAAAAAAAAACTTTCTTCTATTTGTATATACATAAATCCAAGTAAAAGTTGACATACATAAATATTTAATTAAAAAAAAAAAAACTTTCTTCTATTTTTTCCAATTCATAGTATTAATAATTTTCTAAGTTAATGAAAGTTAACCTACATTAATAAGTTTAAAAGTAAAATAATAGTTTAACACTCACCAACAAGCAAAAATGTTGAAAAGAACATACAGACTGTTTAAACTTTACCCATTAATGGGTAAGTCCATTCCTAAGACATTAGTGATGCGTGAGAGTGTTTTCACCATTTTTCCAAACAAAAATATGGCAATGGCCAACATTTGGGATGGAAAATTACATCTTGTAAGTTTCTTTCACTCTTAGTTCAGACTCGGTGCAAATTGAGTACAAGATTCCAGTATACTAATCATAGAGTGCATTCCAAATGGTTATATAACATGATGGGTGGAAGTGTTTACCAATATACTCAACAAAAAGAAAACAATGTTGACTGAATCTTAAAATAGATAACTGCATTTCTATGTAGTTCTTCCATCAATCAGAATTTTCTTTTCATATTATTGAGAATCTTTAGATATACATACAAATCAGTGATTTAGTTTTTACATTAATCAAACTTTTATCTTGTTATGGAGTCTTATAGCATTCTTTTGGTATGGGGTGCACAATTTTTAAGGTATTTTTATTCCAAAATAAGAATTTATTTTTAAAAGATTTTTTGGTGAGCCAAACAATTTTATTAATAAACCAATAATCTTTAAACATTTTATTACTTCTAACTGTTAGGTGCAATTGTTTCATCCAACAAAAATACTATCTATATTCCCCATATTTTTAGATTCTGTGTTCAGTTGTTTCTACATTTGATAACTTTAAAATATAGAATATATATAATTAAAAACAATGATAATAACTTACATTTGAACCAGAAAACTACAATTCATGTACCAAACTTTATAGGCCTATTTGTGCTTTTAATATGTTTCACCGTTGGGTGCAGTATTTTTATATAACAAAAACATTGTTCACTTATTAAAAAAACATTTTTCATTATTAGAATATGGAAGACATTTTATTCCTACAAAGCAATGCAAATCATGATTATTGATCCAGCTTAAATTTACCTCAGATTTGAGCTTCTTGGTCTCCTGGATAAGATTATCATAGTCTGTTTTGAGAATCTCATAGTCTTGCTTGAGGACATCAAAATTTTTCTCTAGCTGCTTGTTCTTAGACCTCACTCTTCTGTTTTGAAACCACACAGCAACTTGCCTCGGCTCTAGACCCAATTCTCTTGCCAAGTGCATTTTCTTCTCGTTTTCAAGCTTTCCTTCCTCTTCATCAAAGTTCATCTCAAGTGTTCTCACCTGATCTGGATTTAACCTCCTCTTATTTTCTCCCATACTCAGTGTGCATTTGTGGGAGGTTTTTTGCCATGCCATGGCTTTTCTGCAAAACTACTCATCTCTCAAATCAGCTCCATGAAGATTTATGGTAATAACAGTCTCATTACATACAAAAGTAAAACAAGCTTGTACAACTTCTTGCCTTCTTATATACATGACCACCTTTCGTTTTTGAAAGAGACTCACACACTGCTTTATTTTTGTTTTGCCTTTATTCTTTGTAGATTGTCTCTAAACAGTCTCTAGTCTACTGGGTGAACAGTAATAAAAAGTCACCTAATCTTCTTCACATTCATTTGGGCAAGCAACTTTGAGTATAAAATGTCACCAGCGTACTTTGCACGTTAGAAAATTTAATAGATGGTCCCTAAATTGAGAGATTCTCGCGGCATATTGGTAAATTTGATTTCCCCTTTTCCTCTCCTTGCACGTCAAGTCATTGTCAAGTCATACATCACATAAAAAAAACATCTGCATCCACATTAAATACTGTACATGTTTTTCAAAGCTTGCTTGATATTATAGAGCAAGGATCCACAAATTCAATGCAATTGAATTGTGGGTTAATGCATGTTTCCCATGTTACATGTCTTTGATGTGGAGTCCCCACTTTTTGAAATCACTAATAGATGCCACCCCATATAGAATCTATTGTCATTCACACCATATGGTAAATAATGCTACCTACCAAAATAATTTAAACTCTGATGCTGCTTTATATACCACTTTTAAAAGTAGTCACAATCTGATTTATGGTATAGATGGGATGCATGAAAACTACATTGATCAGATTGATTTTGAGTGTCTTCTGGAATCAACTCTGTACAAACAATTCGCTATCTGATGTTGATTTTTCATTGACTCTGCTAAAAGGGAAAGACATGAGCTGGATAGACACTTTTTCCATATCCCAAAAATGGTTTCCATTAACCTTTAGTATTTTAATAATTGAGATAAAATAACTATTGGAGATTAAAAGGATATCTAATTTCTAATCAATTTCAATGTTAAATATGGGTTTCTAATCCTTTTCATGTTGGATATTTATTTTTCACTTATAATAAAATTAGTAAGATATATAAATTAGGGGTTTAATCCTTTTTAATGATGTATATGTGTCTTTTCAAATCCTTTTCAATGTTGGATACATGTTTTTCATTTTTTTTTTAATAATAAATTTTTTATTAATATTAAAAAAAATTAAGAAGATAACTTATTAAAAAAATTAAGAAGATAACTTATTAAAAAAATAAGAATTTAGTTTTTATAAAAAAAGTTAAGTTGTTAAATTCCACCTTAAGAATCTAGCCTACTCAAACTTTCTTAAAAAAAAAAAAACTCTTTTAGCAAGTTCAAGGAATTTGCATGCAAGTTTATCTTTTAGGGAAGCTTTCTAATAAGGACTTGGATGCATGATACATGCAATCCCCACTATTTTCCTTACTATTTTTGTTCTTAGTAATTTTAGAGGAATAATTTTCTAGCATCTTGCTTTTGGTAGGTTTCCTTTCCCCACTTCGCCCTTTTTCCTTGGTTGGTGTCTTCCCTTGCATTTTCTTTCCTAAACAATGCATTCCTTTTTGATGATTTTCATAAATTCCTCCATCTCCATGTTTTTTGAGATCTTAGTCATATTTCTTATTCTATCTTTTTAGTCAGATTGAATTCTGAAGTTCGCTAACCACTCTGCAACTCGATTTCCTTCTCTTAACGTATGGTTCCACAACTTTCGCCCTTCTTGTATGATCCTTTTCAGTCTCCAATTAATATTTTTACTATCCTTCATGTAGCTTTAATAATTAGGAGCGAGTCTCCTTCTATTTTAACTTTCTTAATATTTTCTTTCAGTGCCAACTTCATTCCTAGTATTAATCCCTTGACTTCCGCTATATTGTTGGAATTGATTCCAGTATAAACTATGTTGTAGACTATCACATGCCCCTTATGATCTCTTAAAATGACCCTCGTGCTGGACTTCCCCAAGTTTTGTTTTGATGCACTGTGAAATTTGACCTTGTACCATCCCTTTTTTGGGGGAGCCCATTTTATGCCTTTTTTGATTATCTCCTTTTTCTACTTATCGCTAGGTTCCAAAGTATAAAATACTTTCTAACATTTCCCCAATTTTAGAGAATTTTGATTTCCTTTGGATCAACTTCTTTGTTCTTTAGTTGTTTCAAAGATAAGATTGTCTCATTAATACTAGCTTCTATTTACATCCATATGTTCTCACAGGGTTTATGTTGTTTATTATTTTTGAATATTCTTGCGTTCTGTTCTAGCCATACTTTCTAGGTAATCAGACCTAACCCATTTCCCATATGTCCTTAAGAATATATAATTTATTATTATACTTCCACCCTTTGAGATGATCTGGAATGTTCTTATTTCTAGTTCAACTCATGTTAAACTTGCTAATAAAATGATTCCATAATCTTGAGGTAAATCTGCAATGAAGGAGGAGGTGCCCTATGCTTTCCTCATTATGATAACACAAGATGCATCTAGATGGTCCCTAAAAATCTATCTTTTTAAAATTTTCCTATATTAGAATCTTCCCGTGCATAACCAACCACAAGAATGCTTTCACCTTTGGCCACATTTTAGAGCTCCATATACTATCCCATAATGAGCCTTTGGGCCCTTTGAGAGGACTTTCTATCTGAGCTATGTATCCTTATTTAATTGTATACACCCTTGTGCCTTTCCTATTTAGTTCCATGTGTCTTCATCTATGTTCCAAGGAATCCAAAAACATAGGAGGTTGTTCAAAATTTTCTAAGATTCATTATGTGTGCCATCTAGATTTTGGAAGGTTTCTTAGGAAAGGGTCTTATGGCCTAGCTCTACCACTTTGTCCTAGTAATCTTATTATTTCACAAAGCTTGGTTCCATAAATATTTCACTTGAGTTTTGATGGTTGGGATGTAATACTTTCGATAGTTGTGGCACCACTCTCCCTATACCGGGTTGGGGGTACGATCACTTCCCCACTCTCCCCGTTCCAGATATGGCATTTTTAGAGTGCAACCCATATGACCACTTGTGTATTCATTCACTTTCATGGTCATAAAATGTATGAAGTCTCAAGTCCCATTCTACTTCTCCATCATCCACAACAGAGTTGATATCCCAAAGTCATCAATATGCAACACATACATAAGTTTATTCTATCTATGCTCTTTCTTTATTTATATACTTTCTATTACTTTTCATTTTCAGATTATATACATTGATTACACTATGACATGTTTTTGGTTTCATATAAAAATCAAATAATAGGTTCAAGTAAAACTCAAAAAAAGACAAGGTGTGTTGTATACACTAAGGTATGCATTTTATTTCTTTTAAGCTATTAATTTTATTTTCATGTATTACTAGGTTAAAGGGGGGGAAGGGGGAGGCGACGGGTGTAGTGTAGGGTGGCGGGGTGAGTGGGTGAGGATGTAGATACCCATATTTGATACAAAACGAAATTTCATAGAATGTTATTTATAACTTTACATGTATAGTCCTTTTGATAGAGAGTTAGGAATATAAGTTGTTACATCCTGATTTCTTATTAAACAAACTTACTTGATTATTTGTGGATATTTATAATTGATAATTTTATGTAGTTATTATTAATTAAGCTATGAGTTATACACTGTTATGGGACAATTGAATATTTCTTAGATTGCATGATTGTATTGCTATGAATTAGCTGTAGTGTATATTCTTTACATTATGATCATGTTAACTTATTATTTCAGTAGTATTTTATGATATACATGTCATCATGTTATGGACTAACTATGTGCTTGTCATGAATTAGATGCATGAGAGATTCATCTCTTAAAGCATGATATAGGCAGAGTATCATCGAAGAGGGTGACATAGATGGAGATGTTGGGGGACAACAAAGGAATGACTAGAACCCTGCACACACCACATTAGTCAATACATGTTATATGATAGCTAAATGGATAATGTTAGTATATTTTAATGATTGTTTGCATTTAGATAATTATTTATACATAGTTAGTTGTATGTTAGCTTAATTTATTGATTATGTGAATTAACCTTGTGTGATTGTGTTGTAGATATTAAACGTGGATCTAGTGTAAAATGCTACTGTGTGGTTATGTCATTGTATTTTGATACAACATTGTTTGATTTATCATTTTGAATTAAGAGAATGTTAATGACTTACATTAGTAGCATTATTTTTAAGTCATTATGATTAGTTATTTGTACTAAATAATTATTTATTATTAAGTTATTTGAAAAATGTAAAAATAAAAAATAAAGATAAATAAAATAAACAAATAATAATAATAAAATAAGAATATGGTGTTTTAAATATAATAAAACAAGGTAAATGCTTTAAGTGAATAAAATAGAATAATATATTTTTAGTCTTGCTTTGAGGCAAATTGAAAAAAAAGAAAGCGCAAAGCTCATAAGAAAAAAAATAAAAAATCATAAAAGGAGAGAGAGAGAGAGAGAGAGAGAGAGAGCTTTATAAAAATTATAATATATTCCTAAGAGGAGAAGGTAAGGGGCGCAACGTAGAAAGGAGAAGAGACACAAAAGAAAAAATAAAGATTGGAGAAGAGGAAAGTGGAGAATATAGGAGATAAAAGAGAAGAGTGAAGGGGGAGCAAAGGGAAAATGGAGAAGGTAGTGCTAAGGAGGAAGGAGAGATCGAGCCAGACATAATATTATTTCCCCATATCGTGTTATTTCAGTTGGGCACCATAACAAGGTAGGTGATGTCATTAAAATTTGTGTCAATCTTTGTGTCTTGATCCATACAAAGCTTGGTGATCTTGTTATATATATGAATCTATTTGAAATCAAAATATAAATCTAAGTGTAAACTGGAGATTGATACACTATTCAAACCCTATGAACCAATCTATGGAATATAGCAAACTATTTTAAACAATGAACCCATTTAATCCTATATAAGACAACAAACTGTAAACATAGATGATTATAATTATCAAAATATCTAACTAAAGTGTTGTATATATATAATGTTTTTGCCTTCCAAAAACCAATGACTTATTATCCATGTGTGTTGTTTATGGTGCCATGATATATAAGCTTCAAGGTATTCTAGGTATATATCAGAGCATGTGTTAATTAAGGCTTCAAGGTATATGATAATCGACAGGAAACTTTAATAATCAGAGCATAATAGTATTATATACCAGTGGGGATCACACTATAACCCACATACACCTTTTTCATAGTATATATTATAGCATATTTAATCCTAAATAATGGTGTAATATTGTGGTAGATCATAGGAGAATATAATTAGACTTGAATATATTTAGATCTACCTACATAGAGAACCATAGACTATGCACAATGATTTAATTTGAATAGTGGCCCTGAATAAAATGTAAGGCGACTTATATATATATATAAATAAACAAAAAAAAAACAAGCAGACCTTACACCAGGCATGCTACTTGATCTAAACCGAGTATTGCATATTATATATTGTGTTCTTGTTATTGCGTAAATTAAGCTATGATTTACTACATAGTAGTATATATATGTTGTGTTATGACGTTATAACTAATTATGATCTATCTATTATATGTGTATGATTAAAGAATATGAAGTTATATACATTTTGAATATATCAAGATGAAAATCTAATTAGTTAGGGATAGAAAATATGAAGTATTACTTTGATGAATCCCTTATCTTACAAAATATTGTCAATGTAATTTATGAATAGAAAAGTTATAATGATGGATTATAATCATAAGAAGTTCATGACTAAAAAATATAAATGACTATGATATAATGTTTATATCTTGTCTAAGTACATAAATACAGTACATGTTATGAATAAAGTTACGATATACATGTGCTCGTATATATGAAAAATATCCATGTAAAGACTTAGGTAATTTATGTATAGCACATAGAGGAGCACTTATATCTATAGTAATATTAACTGATACAAACAAGACATAGAATTCCAAGGGTTAAGAATCTATAATTTCATAAATATAATGTACTTAAATATGACAATTTTTTTTTAAAAAAGATTATGTTTTTGTGAGAATTGTGGATTTATTTGATAAGATTGACTGTTGAAATAGAGTAGTGTATTCATAGAAATTTATGAACTGTGATATTTTGCTTGTCATAGAATATACTATGTATTTAAATTTAATTATAGAAATTAGATTATACAGTCTAAATATAAGTTATACCTGGTTGGTATAAATTTTAATTGTTATGATTATTATTTATGTGACAAATAATATTGTGAAGATTCATTCATATGTTTGATGGATTAAATATATATATATTTTACTTATTTTTCTGTTTAACATATTCTATGACTGTTAGTAGGAAGTAATATGTATGAATATGTTGGTTATATTTATAATATCGCATTACTGATACTGAGTAATTAGTGAGACAGACTTCACTAACTTACTAACATCACCAATCATAAATGAAGGTAATCCAATTAAGTGGTGTGTTTGAAATTGACAGATCCTAGAGATCAATGACTATTAAAAACTTTGGCTAAATTAATGTTAGTTAGATATTGTCATTTTATATGTATGATTTACATGTTTTTGAGATATCATGTTAGAATATTTTTTTTATGAAACACTACATGTTCTTAGAAATCATATAACATACGGATACTAGCTTGTCTCTCTAGATTCATATACTGTCACTATCTACTCATCTATGAAGAGAGGGCCATTCCCTAATGAGAAATTGTGTGGGGGATTGATGGTCCATGTTTGGTGTAGAAAAGTACTCAGATGATTCTCTCCCTCCCTATAACAATAATTATTTGGAGATGACACTTGAGATTGTCATGGATTCTAGAGTTCGAGGAACTCATGCTCCGTGGAGCCATCTATTTTGTACATTATATAATATTTGTTATGATTGAAATATTAACCTTAATGAGATGTAATTAGTCTTTATCGTACATTGACATCAGTGGTTGTATATTCATACCAGTCGTGGATGGATATCTATAATTACTTTTTATATTCAGATATGATGTATTTCATATAGTAGTAGTGATCAGTGATGGATACATGTCACATGCTTATTTTTTAATTGGCATACTTAGAATGTTTCATCTGGATCACCAATTAGATTATCGTGGTGTAATCTAACAAAAAAATATGTTGTTTAATATTTTTTAAAAAAATCACATATTTCTAAGTAGATCCCAATGGGGATGTTACATGTGGTATCAGAGCTACAACTCAAATTTTAGAACTAAATGAGCCCACTAATATTTTCATATCTTTTTATTTATAAAAAAAGAGATGAAAAAGCTAGATTATCCGGAGAGGGTCCATCAAATGTTAATGATAGTAACTCTCCATTTGATCCTAACCAATTTACTACTGATCAAGCAACAAAGTTGGATCAAATTTTTGCAACCATGAATGAGACCAGGGACCAGATTACAACCCTAGAGTAGGAAGTTCATAGCCATGAAGAGGAAGAACACCAGGAATAATCTAAAGAGTATCCTGCTAAGTAGGAAAATCTTTAAGATGTGAGAGCATAGGTAACTATAGATTTGGATAGAGATATGAAAAAAGTGAATCCACCTAAACTTGATGGAACTATTTTGGGTGACAGAGCTAAAGAATGGCTGATTGAGATAGAGAAGTATTTTGAAAATCAAAATTACTTCAAGATTACTAAAGCAGTTTGAGGAGCATATCAATTGGATGGTGAAGCAACTACATGATGGGATAACAAGAAGTTAGAAATAAATCTTAACTCGACCACCACTACTTGGGAGCATTTTGTGACTTTGTTTAGATCATGGTAGACTTCATAGTTATATTTTGACCAGAAGCTTATGAATTTTCAAAATTTAAAATGAAGAGATTTATCTATGAATGAGTACTAGAAATAGTTCACCAAACTTCTAAATTATGTACTTCAGTATCAAACATATAAAAGATTTAAAATCAAGAAGTTCATCATGGGATTGAAACCTCAGATCAATGAAGAGGTGGACTTTCATGGACTTTCTACCATGAACTAGGTTTTTGAGAATACAGATAAATATGAGCAAAATTTGAAATCTCTTGCATAGGCCAAGGACAAGTTTAGGATTTTTTTAGAAGTTCTAAACCAAATTTAAAAAATAAGTACTAGAAACAAAGGAGTGGAGACTCAAGGGGACAGTTCAAAAATTAGAATGCTAAATTCAACAACATTTTAGGAAACAAGAGATCAGGCAATGGTTTCAAAAGCAATTTCAAGGGAAACCAACAGGCTGATAGGAAAGGACCACCTAAAAGTTATTTTATTTATGGAGATGACCATTATGCTCATGAGTGTACTCAAGACAAGTCAAAGAACAAAGGTCACACTTCTCAATAGGGGACTTTTTAGTAGTGTATTCATGTGGTAAATAATCAACAAGCCAAATTTCAAGCTTCACCCATATAACTATTAGGCATTTTATTTGAACATCCGATTTCCATTTTGATAGATACAAGGGATACAAATGTTTTATAGCTCCTAAAATGCTTAGTAAGTTATCTGTAAGAGCTAGAATAATGAAAAATGCATGGCCAGTATAATATGGGAATGATTCAAAAGTTATGGCTGACAAGTGTTTAGTTGAAATAGATATTAGGTTGTCTGAATTCACAATAGTAGTGGATCTGTATGTAGCACCACTAGGATCATATGATGTATTTTAGGAGTCAGTTGGCTTATAAAATAGAAGGCCAATATTGATTGTTATCTGAAGAATGTTTAGTGTATAGATGATTTTAGAAATCATATATAAATTGAAGGCGAGAAAAGAGAGTTGAGGCTTAGGTAGATTTTTGCAATGCAACTCAAGCTCAAGGAAAAGGGTGTCAAGCATTTATCATCACGATAAATAAAATGGAGGAACTTAAGGACTATCTCTCAAAGATTATTCATTCTTTAAGAATTTTTATGATGTGTTTCTTAAAGAATTGTAGGATTGCTTCCTAGACATGAGTTTTATTTCTCTATCGATATTATACTTGGATCAAAATCATAGTCTAAGGCACTTTATAGGATAGCAACCACTGAGTTGGTTGAATTAAATGATCAACTCCAAGAATTATTGTCAAAGGGGTTGATTAGGTCAAGTGTGTCACCATGGAGTGCACCAATTGTCTTTGTTAAGAATAAGGATGGTATTATTCGACTTTACATAGATTATAAAATGTTGAACAAGACAACTATAAAAAACAAGTATTTATTACCTCGTATAGATGATATTTTTGATCAATGTGTGGAGAAATGGTCTTTTCTAAGATTGTTCTTAGAGCAAGATACCATTAGCTGAGGATAAGGGATGAGGATATTCCTTAGACACTGTTTATAACTTGTTATGGTCACTATGAGTTCACAATATTATCATTTATATTGATAAATACTCTGACAACTTTCATGAATCTCATGAATAGTGTGTTCACAAATTATCTAGATCACTTTGTTTTGGTCTTTCTTAATGACCTTATTATATACTCTAAGAATAAAGAAGAACATCTTCAACATCTAGAATTGGTTTTGCAATGACCTTATGGAAGCATAAGTGTATGGAAAATTAAATAAATGTACATTTTTCCAAGAGAGAGTGCAATATCTCAAACATATTATTTATGCAGATGGTATTTCTAATTTTTCTAGGATAGCTAATCCGATTACATCTCTACAATGGAAGAACCAAAGTTTTATTTGGTCAGATAAGTATGAAATAGATTTTTATAAATTGAAAAGAAGGCTTACTTTAGCACCAGTGTTAAGAGTTCCTGACCCCAATAGTCAATTTTTAGTGATCACAGACGTGTTTGGGGATAGACTTGGAGGAGTCTTTATGAAGGATGGTGCAGTGGTAGTTTATGAATCAAGGAAGTTAAATCCTTATGAAGTGAACTATGCCACTCATGACTTGAAACTTGTAGAAAGTATGCATACTTTTCAAGTTTGGAGACATTACTTGTTGGAAAAACTATTTGAGCTCAAGATGGATAACTTGAGACTTGAGTACATCTTCACCCAACTGAATTTGAATACTCATCGAGACGTTGGATAGAGTTATTATCTTACTATGATTTTGATATCAACTATATTAAAGGTAAAAAAATAGATTAGCTGATGTCTTATGTCATAAAAGGTACATAACAATTATGGATACTATCAAGAGTACTTTTAGGGATCGAGTGATCAAATTATTATCAGGAGATGAATTCTATGATCAAATCAAGAAGACATTATCTGAGAATACACAGAGTCTTAAGTATAAAGTATTTAGTTTAGAGAGTGATGATATTTTATGTTACAATAGAAGGATTATCTACCATATCAAGAGAATATGCAGAGCACGATACTAAAAGAATTGCATAATGTCGCATATTCAAGAAATCCAAGCTCATGGTTGAGCTTAAACCACTATATTTTTAGAAGAAAATCTAAAAATATGTAGTGGTTTTTGTGTCACATTATCTGGAATGTCAACAAGTGAAAGTTAAATATGTGCATCCGACGAGGTTGTTATATCTACATGATATGCTAGAGTAGAAGTGTCAGTTGATCAGTATGGACTTTGTCCAAGGTTTACTGATGTCACAGAACAAGCATGACATGATCTTGGTTGTACTTGATAAACTAATCAAGGTAGTTCATTTTATATTAGATAATTTGACAGATGATACACTTACTCTTGTGAAGAGGCTTGTAAAAGAAGTGTATAGGTTTCATGGATTTATAGAAAAAATTATTTTAGATCATGATCCAAAGATGAATTCTAGATTTTGAGTAACTCTAAATTTAAATTTAGGTACGTAATTAAAATTTAACACTACATATCACCCAAAGACTGATGGTCAAATTGAGTGAGTTAATCAAGTGTTAGAAGATCTTATTCGTATGTATTGTATGGATCAATAATACAAGTGAGAAGATTATCTTCCATTGGTTGAGTTTACATATAATAGCTCATACTAGTCAACTTTGAAGGTGGTACCTTTTGAATCACTATATGGAAAAAGGTGTAAGACACCAATCAATTGAGACATGTTAGAAGACAAGGTAGTCTTTGGACTTGAGATGCTTTAAAAAATAGAAGATCAAATTAGATTAATCAGGTAGATATTGGTTGAGGCCAATGATACACAAAAGAGTTATGTTGATTTGAAGAGGATAGATAGATAGTTTTTAGTAGATGATAAAGTGTTCTTACAGATTAAGCTGTAGAAGAGCTCAAGTAAATTCAAAAAGTGAGTGAAACTTTTAATGAGATATGTGGGACCCTTCAAGCTGTTATAAGTGGTTAATCCTATAGTGTATAGGCTTAAATTTTCACTAGTCTTATCTCTACTACATAATATCTTTCATATTTTTTATCTTAAAAATTATGTCGCTGATTTTACGCATGTGTTGGATTAGAATGCTTTGAAGGTTATGGATCCTAGAGTGATCATGATAAAACCAATCAAAGTGATTGACACTCACAAACTTTGTTTGCATAATAAAGAGATATCTCAGTTGAAAATATTATGGGACCAATACTCTGAAAATAGTGTTATTTGGGAGGACTATGATGATTTCTACATGGAATTTTCATATTTATTTGTTTAATTTGATACTTCATATTAAGTTAATTTTTTACTAAACAATGTTTTTAATTCAAAACTTATGTTTGAATAAGTGTCATCAAGTGATGACTAGCTTTACGGGAGAAAGATGTTATAGCCTGATTTCTCGCTAAGCAAACTTACTTGATTATCTATCGATATTTATAATTGACAATTTAATTTGGTTATTATTAACTAAGCTATGAGATATATGTTGTTATGATATAGTTGAATATTACTTAGATTGCATGATTGCATTGCTATGAGTTAGCTATAGTGTATATTCTATTCATTGTGAACATGTTGACTTGTTATTTTAATAGTATTTTTTGATATGCATGTCATGATGTTATAAACTAATGACCTGCTTGTCATGACTTAAACACAAGAGATATTTATCTCTTAGAGCATGATGGAGTGAGAGCATCATCAGAGAGGGTGACATATATGGATATGTCAAGGGACAATAAAAAAATGGCTAAAATGCTACACATATCACATTAATCAGTATATGTTATATGCATACCTGAATGGTTAGCATTAATATGCTTTAATGATTGTCTGCATTTAGACAATTATTTATGCATGGTTAGTTGTGTGTTAGCTTAATTTATTACTTATGTGAAATTAACCTTGTGTGATTGCATTGTGGATATTAAACGTAAATCTAGTGTAGAATGTTGTCGTGTGGTTATGTCGTTGTATTATGATACAACATTGTTTAATTTACCATTTTGAATTAAGAAAATATTAATGACTTACATTAATAACATTATTTTTAAGTCATTATGATTAATTATTTGTACTAAATAAGTGTTTATTATTAAATTATTTAAAAAATGTAAAAATAGGAAATAAAAACAAATAAAACAAATAAAATAATAATAATAAAATAAGGGTATGGTGTCTTAAATAGAATAAAAAAAGGCAAGTGTTTTAAATGAATTAAATAGAATAATATAATTTTAGTCTTGCTTTAAGACAAATTGAAAAAAAAGAAAGCGCAAAGCTCATAAGAAGAAAAAGAAAAATCATAAAAGAAAAAAAATGAGAGAGAGCTTTAGAAAAAATAGAATAATTCCTGAGAGTAGAAGGTAAGGGGCACGGCTTAGAAAGGAGAAGGGACACAAAAGAAAAATAGAAAAAATGTAGAAGAGGAAAGTGGAGAATATAAGATATATAATAGAATAGTGAAGGGGGAAGCGAATGGAAAAAGGAGAAAAAGTGCTAAGGAGGAAGGAGAGATCAAGCTAGGCATATATTCTTTCCTCGGATCGTGCTATTTCAATTAGATGCCATAACAAGGTAGGTAATGTCATTAAATTTTTTGCCAATCTCTGTGTCTTGATCCATACAAAGTTTGGTGATATTTTTATATATATGAATCTATTTGCAATTAAAATAAAAATCTGAGTGTAATCTGTAGACCAATACACTATTTGAACCTTTATGAACCAATCTATGGAATATAGCGATTTGTTTTAAACAATGAACCCATTTAAGCCTATATAAGACAACGAACTGTAAATAGAGATGATTGTGTTTATGGCACAATGGTATATAGCCTTTGAGGTATTTTAGGTATATATCAGAGCATATGTTAATTAAAGCTTTGAAGTATATGATAATCGGTAGGGAACTTTAATAATCAGAGCATAACAATATTATATATCAGTGGGGATCGCACTATAACCCGCATACACCTTTTTCCTAGTATATATTATGGCATATTTATTTTTGAATAATGGTGTAATCTTGTGGTAGATCCTAATATAATATAATTGGACTTGAATATATTCAGATCTACCTACATAACGAATAATAGACTATGCATAATGATTCAATTTGAATAACATACCTGATTAAAATGTAAGGTGACTTATATGTATAAATAAATAAATAAAACAAGTAGACCTTACATTAGGCGTGCTACTTGATCTAAATTGAGTATTGTGTATTATTTACTACATTCTTGCTATTGCATAAATTAAACTATGATTTACTACATAACAGTAAATACATGTTATATATGTTGTGTTCTATATAGCAGTATATATATGTTGTGAATATTTGCTTACTATATAGTAGTATATATACTAATCACCATTATGTTGTTATTGAATTGTGCCCTTAATATCACCCACCTCTATATAGAGGTTTGACCGAAAATAAAGGGTCAACTTTACTAGTTTAGAGAGATAACGTCATACTATGTTGATAGATGTATTAGATAATAATTTTACAATGATATATATATATATATATATATATATATATATATATATATATATATAAAGGCAACGTTTCATATAGTGGTTATATAAAGTGTTGAGAAGTGTTATCATTGATGTCAAGGTGCATCTAGTGAAGATGCATGGTGAGTGGTATTTGAGGTATGAGCTTGTCTGCTTGATGTGAGAAGGTAAGTTTATTGAGATTTGTCTTCTATGTTGGTTGATGTTAAGGTACAGGTCATGGAAGATGTTTGAAGACAACTATTATCTGCATAGGAATCCATGTGATAAGATGCATTTGAAGGCAAGAGAGAATTTTAAGACAAGAGATAATTTGAAAGCAACTAATGTATTATGATTTCATGAAGGCATAGGTCAAGGTGTCAAGATATTTAGGTATATGGAAGAAAGATGTCTAGTCATATGAAGCTTGGTCATGTGGTTTTAGGTGTGAATGAGGTTGTGAAAGATTGTTTTCATCAGAAAGAGAATGGTGCAATGATATGAGTGAGATGTAATGTCTTATATCTTCTTGGTTGATGTTTTTTTGAGGTCATGATATGGAAGGAACATGTTAAGGAATCAGGTGCTTAAGTAGCCTAAGCCTAGTCATGGCATGAAGAGACCTTGTGAGAAGGTTTGAGCATGGTAGCTTACTGAGATGAGTGCACACAAACATGAGTGATTATATAATACTGTTTAAGCATGTCTGTGAAGCAGTGAAATACTCATGAGAGTTTCAAGGAGAGCCTACAGGGGTAGGACCTTAAGTCTAAGTCTGCATCTAGATATCTCTTAGACCTTGCTTGGCTTAATGAAGTATCATGATCTATTGTTAAGGAAAGTGAATAATGTATGACATTGTTTAATCATGAGATAAGTTTCTTTAGTATGTGAGTGAGGTGAAGAGTGCATGGAAAGAGGCATGGAGGTCAATTTTAAATCCTAATGTGGTTTGCAGGTCAAGGTCCAGAGAGCCAAGAGAGAGAATGTGACCTAATGAGGGGTCATGATCAGATTTCAAGGTGTTTGAGATCATGTAAGAATTTTTAGAGGTGATTTATGTTGTTTTAAGTTTGTTCATATAGTTTGAGGTCATAGTGTGAATGAAAATGCATGAAAAGTTGGTTGGAGGTCTCTCGAGTACTTAGAATGAAGGTTTCTCAAACTGAGAAAGATTTTCTTGTGATCATTAACTCATGAAACCTTTGCATGGGAACCTAAATAGTTCATGGTAGATGGGAAAAGTTCCTAGATCAAAATTATAGGTATTATTTTTTGGATTGAGGGGCTATAATTTATGAATTATCGTTAAGAGTGGAAATAGGTTTAAACCCTCGGAGAACCCTAATAAAGACCTGATGTTGAAGATGTTACTCAAAAGTGCTCAGTATGAATTGATTTTATTAGATAAGATATTGTATATTGTATTGGACTCTACTAAGTACCTTTTAGTGGTATTAGTTAGAGAGAGGAGAGATAAAATGTTGAGTTACAGGCTTGTTTCTGAAGAAGTTACTATCGCTGTCAAAAGTTTTATTAGACATAATAAGCAAATGGATGGAGGAATAAGGTAGAGACTTATGTTTCATGTCAATTAAGGTTTGTTTAAAGATAATTTTTAGTCTTTAATTGTTATAAATTGGTCATCTAAGTTAGTCAGTCGTTAATAGGCCTAATGGTGCAAACTGTGAAAAACTTAGGCAATAGTAAGAAGACGAATAAGAATATATTATCATGATAAAATGATGAAATCGAGTGAATATAAATGGTGTTAAATACTTTTAAGACATGTTCATGTTTGGTAGAAGTTTTGGAGGTCAGTAAATATGATGAAAAAGTCGCTCACAAGTTGACTTGTCTAGTTCAGATGAGATAGTGAGATCTAAGGTCATGAGATTGGTTTGCAAGACCAATATTTACCTTTTGACCATATGATATTTATATATGAGAATGGTATAATGATATCATAGGATCATATAAATTTATAATAATTCATTTAAATTTTATATATAGGTGTTGGAGGTCTGAGTCACCATGATTGGTCTTTGAGGAAAACTCGCAGTTTTGAGTGAATGAGTTACAGGTGTTTTTGAGGCTCTATGCCCTAATTTGAAGTGTTTAATGCACATGGTGATATTTTTTAGGTCATTGATGTTATATATAAATGATTTATTGACATGGTTTTATAGCTAAATTATGTGTTATCTTCAGTTATTCAAGACATACTTTTTTGTGTTAAAAGGCCTAATATGAACAATACTAATGGAGTGTTTCAAACGATGGTTGGACCTAAAAAGTGTTATGAAAGCTCAGATAATGTTGTATAAGTTATATTTTATTTGTGTGTAAAATAATATTTATGTCTATGGAGGTGAAAGGTGTTCCAAGGGATCAAATGGTAATGTGTTACTAGACAGACCTAATGCAATTAGGTCTCCATGAGACCTAAATGTAAAATAAGGTCTAATTGAGTCATGACAGACCTAAAGGGACCCAAAAGTCATTTTAATATTGTTTATGATATTTATTAAGACCTATTATATGGATGAACTAAGAGGTTAAATGTGTTTGGTTGACGAAGTGATATTTGAACAAGGAATGGTATATATACAAGGTAGTTTTTAGATGTGTAAGTAAAGTGTATGCGAATGATATAACACATTGTTGAGTTGGAAGTCTTATAAACCATTAGAGGAGTATAGAGGACATTATAATAGTGTGTCTTCATATGAAGATAAAGGTCATTTGACCTAATCAGTCTTGAAGAGACCTAGTTGAGTGAAGAAATCTAGAAGGCAGTTTGAGAGGGATAAGAGTGTGAAGAGATGAAGAGGTGATCATCAACTGTTGGTTGGTAAACATAGTGTTTTGAAGGTCATCAAATCAATTAGATTATTAGAGGATATTTTCAAATGTTCTTTGGTTTTATTTAAATGTGGTCAATTATGTGGAGATCATCAAGATCCTTTCAACCACTGTTGGAATGCGAAAAAAGGACATCATAAGCTCCAGTTAAAGTTGGTCAAAATTTGGTAGGATGGGTCAACATTGGTCAACACTTGTCAAACTCAGTGAACAAGCATTAAAGGTGGATCAATGTAGTATAAATACATGACACACATTGTTATGGACACGTGGCATAACTACAAGCCTCCACATGGCACATCTGCATGGCAAGGTGAGACCACTTTACATGGGATAAAATTTATTATTTAAAAAATATATATTTATCTCACATCCCAATAATGTGAGATAAAAAGGACTTTGACCAAAAATATTAATATATATATATATAAACAAAAGATAGCCTTTTAATAAGGCGTGGAGATATGACAATCTTTATTCCCATAAATATGGGATTTCATTATAATGCCCACACTAAAGACCAATGTGGAAGGATTTAATTAAAATCCTATGATAATCTTTATTCCCACAAAAGTGGGATATTATATGGCATGAATTATTTGATGCTTTTTATGATGTAATGTTTAATTAAAACATGTAAAGGCCATATAAATCATGTTTGGGCTAAATAAAGCCTTATATTGTAATCCAACAATAGAATGAGATAATTGTTAGTCCCATTAAAATAGGTCTTGGGATAATTATGAATATAATTTAAAATTGGAAAAGGATAATTATCCAAGCCCACCTTTTGTGGACCTATAAGCTTATATAAAGGGTCTAGAGGGGTCATTTGAAATCACAATCAAAGTGTGAAGAACAACACACAAGACTTGAGAATAATCAAGCAGAGTTAAGAGCCAGGATTCATTTTGGTATCAGATCATTTGAATTCAGTGGCTTGCTTTCAATTTGCATTTGATATCAGTTTGGTTTTGATTCAGTATTTGTAGATATTTAGGATTGTTAATCTTCCCTTTGCAGTGTCCGTTATTTGGAAGTACAAGTTGTTTGTAGATAGCTATGGGTAAAGCCTTGAAAAGAGAAAGGCTGGAAGAGCTTGAAAATATCAACAAACAAATTCAAGTTGATAAAGATTTCTCGAGATCCCATTTCTACTCCTTTGAAGAACAAATTGCATGCTTGAAATCAGAGCTAGAAACTAAGGATGAACTCTTGATGAGATTGTAATGTGATGAATAAAAGAAGGATTTGCCTTTCATGTCAGATGTAGAAACTATGACAAAAAATGCAATGTAATTTCATCACCATGATGTTCTTCTTCCCATTTAGATCCAGTTAATGCTTTTGGTGATTTTGAAAAACATACTTAAGGCATTGGATCTCAATTATTGATTAAAATGGGATTTGATGGAAGAGGCCTTGCTAAAAATGGCTAAGTTATTTATAACCCAATATAAGTAGTGGATCGTCCTCATTTTGTAGATTTGAGTTTTTCTAGTATGGGAATGAAAATTGGAGAGTGATCTAATAATGCTAAAGAGAGACAAGCTTCTGATAGCCAAGTGATTACCCACTAGTCATGTAGAAAGATTCTTTATAAGAAATTATCAATTCATCGTCATAGGATGAAAGATGTAAGAAATTTTAGAGAAGAGCTAATGAGATTCCACCTCCTCATTCTTACACAAATTATAATCATAAATATAAGGGAATTTTTAAAACTTCTGATGAAGAACTCTTTCAATATAAACAATATGGTTTTAATATACAAAAAATGATGTATGTTTTTCCATGTACTTTCTGGAGGTTAAGTAATCATTATGTTGTCTATTATTGGAAGAGAAAGTCATTATTGTAGAAGTGGTTTTCTGATGAGCTTAGTGCTAAAGACTAATCTCATCATTCAAAGGTGAAAATGGAAAATAGGGTTCCTCGTCCAAGAAGAGGAATTTTTGCACTCATTGTCATATGAGTGGACATTGGGTGGAATAGTGTTGGAAACTTCAACCATCACGCTATTTTAAAAATAATAAGAAAAAGATGGAAAATAGGCCTGTTACAAAGGTAAATGAAGTTGTTAATTCACCAATTTTTTTAAGTCAACCCTAGATCATGTATTGACTGAAAAATAAAATCCATTAAAATGCGTTGGTAAATAATTCTTTAATTATATGTTGTATAGATGATGATTATTAAATGATATGCAAATAATTTAGAGCATTTGGTTATATGGGATTCATGGTGTATGTTGAAAGGAAATATTTTTTTTCATATTGTTTAGCTTTGAATAGTTTTGAAACAAATAAATGAGAATCTTGCAACAGGTTTATTATGCTTGGTTTTTCTCACATTTTAATTAACTTCATTATGAAGTTGACAATAGTATACATAGGTTGTTTGGGACATATTCAGTGTACCTAGTTGATACTTGAAATTGAAGTATTTGTTGTTATGAAATTATATCTGATGATAGAATGTGTAGGATATAGTTCAAGACCTATACATGGATAGCATTTTGTCTATAGTTCTACCCGGTGATATTTTGTAGTTACAGGGAGTTCATCATTTTAGGAATGTAATCAGTGACACAGATAATTTTTTCTATCCCTACGCTATACACGATAGCTTACTCACTGGAAGATCACCGAATTAGTCAGACACTTATCTCTTTGACATTGCGATGTCTTATTCAAACTAATCATTTTGTGTGATGTGCTTACAGTGAATTGATGATTTTTCATAAGAAAGGAATGGTGTAGCCTGCGCATATCAAAATAGCAGTTTTAAAGGCCATAGAATCCACTGTAGAGATCTCAATGAGGCATTATAAATAACTAAATCTAGTACCAATAAAATGAATGTTTCAACTTTTGGTGAAACAAAAGCCTTCTCAGTAGGCAGGCGTGATTTGAAGGATATATTTAGATGTTCCTTGGTTTTATTTAAACATGGTCCATTATGTAGAGATCATTAAGAGCTTTCTGACAACTATTGGAATGCAAAAAAGGGACATCGTATGCTATAGTTATTATTGGTCAAAGTTTAGTCAATAGGTGATTAAAACTAGTCAAACTAGAAAAATTGATGGTCTTGAAACATTTATAAACTAGTTCTATAGCATAGAACTCATCACAAGATTTTTGACGTATTTTGAACAGACAAATTTTAAGTCCATATACGAAAGTTATGGCCAGTCAAAGTTGTGGTCAAATCCGGTAAAAGTGATGACGTGGGAACATAGACCAATTAAATGTTGGCACGTGGACAAATTAGCATGGAAAATGTGGATAAATTTATAGGGGACACATAACATAAACGAGTAAAAATATGTAACATTTAAATAAATAAATTATTATTTCCCTCCATCCCACATATGAGCCTTATTTAAAGGCATAAATAATGGTAAATCCCATATATATAAGATAAGTGGGGGGATAATGTTAAATCCCATAAATATTATAAAGGGGTTACTATCCAAACCTCAAAAATGGACCCTCCACAAGTATATAAAGGGGGTGGAGGTTTATTTGAGGAGGGAAAACTTTTGGACTTCTAGAAATTCACACTCAAACCACTCAAGCCTAATTCATGCAAAGACATTTGAGTTTAATTCAAATTTGCAAGCCTTAAGCAAGATTGTGAAGGCCTTCCAACTGTATTAAAAGACATTTGGATTTTTATTACTATTATTATTGCTTTATAAAGGCTTGTAAAGCTTAATTTTGGTGTTTATTACTTGAAGCTTAGGAAAAAAGCAGATATTTTTTTTAGAGCACTGGAGGAGCATTATACGAGACTATGAAAACTTTGGTTCTCTATTATTAGCATGGTGTTATTAAGCTGAGTATTGTAATAATAGCTCTATTGGAGGAGTTAAAAGTACTTGGAGGCCATTGAGGAGGATTGTTTTATAGAGTCGATGGTTGATGCCTATTCTGACTTAGCTCTGTGTAGAGGCTCTTGGAGATCATGCAGCAGAGGAGAAGTAAATAGGAAGATGTGAAGTAGGGAGGTCATGCCAAAACATTGTGAAATCCTTTCAAGACTAGTATAGGTCTCTACATGACCAATTGGCACTTGAGTTTATGATGAATTCATCATAGTTTTATAATTTTTAAATTTGTACTTGTGATTTAACAATTTTAAAAATATTGGTGTATTATTCCTATTTTAGTTAAAGTGTCTGAGTAGTTAAATCAGTCAATCATTATGCATAATTAACTTAATGATTTGTTAATTCTTATTGTTGTTTAGACTTTCTAAAAATATCAAGTGAATAGAGAGAAATATAACTTAGCTTAAAACTATGCCGATTTGATTGAGATAGAGGCTAATATTGACTATGTGGGATTGGAATATTATTGCAAACTAAGATATGGACTTTATTTTTTGATTAAATAGGAGCATCAAAACTAGAAAAGAGTGGCACTAACATTGTAGTCAACCTATACCACTGTTGTCCTGAGGATCTAATCTTTTTGGGTTTTGTTCGATAGGTCTATGTGACCCTGTCTATGAAATTTTGATAGCAAAAAGTCTATAGATCTTCCTGTAGAGCAAATTATTTCTTCAAACCCCTATCTTCCATTGTGTTTTGACCAATTTTGAGCAAAAGAGGGGGGTTAGTGTGTGTAAGATTCACTAGACGTGCTTCACACCCTATGTGTGGGCACACTGCCTATATACCAATACTCTGAAGATGGATCATGCCATATGTAATTTTTTCAATTGATGTGCTTTGTGAAATTGAGAGTATGAAGATACAGAATGCTAGACTAGATGTACTTGAGATGGCTAGGGACTGGTGTAAGAATTTGAATAAGCTTGTAAGTGTGTTGAATGGTTATATGCAAAGAATAGAGAAGATTATTGGAGTGGTCTTGCTTGTATTCTTGTTTACTTAGTGATATTTGTCAACCCCTTTCCAAATGATCTTTAAATGGGTTTTTATAGGTATCTATTGGTCATAGGTTGAATTTTATCACATTATAATGATAAAGATATGGAAAACTGGAAGGAATTGACCATTGGGGCTAAAAATGGACTTGGACAACAACACTGAAAATAAATAGGAGTGGCATTGGTGCTATAGTCCTAGTGTGGTGCTATTGTCTTGAATGGACGGGACTTTGAGGAATGGATTAGTCAAACAAATAGGAGTTTGGCTCAGATGAGATTGAGTTTGGAAGGTTACGGATGACTGAGAATCAGTGAAAACAAGCCTATGAGGGTCATGAGAGCAAGCAAGATAAACCTATGGGTTGGGTGTCATTAACCATGCTCAAGTTACTAATTTTTATATTTTATATGACTACATTTTCCCTCCTTTTATTATATTGATGCAATAAAATAAAATACTAGTATAAAAGAAAAATAAAAAGCGTACCTAAACTTACCTGCAAGGATGAAGCCCATAAAGCTTGTGTGATGTTAAGTGTGCATAGAGAGAGCACACTATAAAGTGTAAATCTGCAAGAGAAAACAAAGAGTAAATTAGTTCTTACTAGAGACACTATATCTAAAATAAGAATGTACAAAGTTGGGTAAGAGAGAGAGGAAGACAAATGAATGAATACACCTCACTGGATACGTGAACCAATATAAAACATATTGTGTTGTTGAGTGATGCTAGAAGGTGTTGTACCAAGAGTAATATCATGAATAATGCTGAGTGCTCAAGAATGCAAAAGTTGACCCTTTATCTCTATCTTCACATACTAAGTGAAGTTAGATGATCTTGCGTATGTTGACTGATGTTTAAACTATGTGTCTAATCCCTCTAAATAGGTGACTCAAGAATACTAAGTCTATTTAGTCTTTTGGCTCCATCATTGTCCCGTGAAGTGAAACTATAAAATAATACCAGTATGAAATGTGTGTTGTATGAGATGGATCTTGAAGCCCATGAATATACTATGATCTGATAATGTTGGTATGGATAACTAAATGTATGCTAGAAACTAGGTCACTCTTGACCACTCCAAAATATTAAGATTAGGCTTGTATAAAAACAACTTTGAAACTAGTACACTAGGCATGTATGAAAGCAACTTAAGAACTCAATAAATCGAGAAGTTAGGCTTGTATGAAAGCCATTCCAAAATTATTCCAACTACCTACAGATGGAATAAGGCACATAACTGCTGAGAATGTTTGGGTACTACTAAACTCATAAAGAAAGAAAATAAATGTGTCGTGCACATTGCCCTAATTACTGGTGTCTAAAACATGAATTATGATCTGAAAGTTATACTAACTTCCCTATCTGAAACTAGAAGTGAGAGCCATCATGCTGCACATCATGCCTCTTATATCTACATTTTTTAATTAAAAATGTACTAAAATTGTTGAATCTAGTCTGAACTGCAACTGACAAAACTATAACTAAACTTACCTTTCTATCTATTTTTGGAAAATCTAGTTTTTTTGTTGTTTAGACAAGAGCACCAAAATTGGACACTAGTGGCACCTGCATTGTTGTCCAAGTTGGGCAATGTTGTCTAGAGCCAAATCTTGCAACTGTTCTAGATTCTTGATTGTCTGCCCAATTTGTTTTGATTGGTTTGATGTCTGGTTGTTGTTTTGGGTATTCTGAATGCTACTTTTTTTACTATTGAGAGCTCTAATTTCTATGACAAAACCCCTGTTTGTTACCCCCTCTTCTCAGAGTAAGAATGAAGAACTTGCAATTAATGCTCTTTGAAGAAAGATCCCTACAAGTGTGTTATGCTGCAAAGATATATGATATAATAATGATAATTGACAAGATATCTCAAGATATAACATGGTTTGTAGTGAGAGATTGTTAGATTAACAGGGGTATGCCTAGATATATATAACAATGTAAGAACATATGCAATGTATTTAACTTGAAAATAGAAGTTTGTTTAGTTATTAGATAGAGGGATAGAGCATGATGTCCATCATGAAATCTAAGAAAGCAAGATAAATGCATGATATAGATCATGGCCTTGCAAACAATGAAAAAGAAAAAAGTAACAAGCACACAAGGCACGAAGCAAGAAGTATACAAAGGTGGCCAAGGGGCCAAACAACCAAGGGATATGGACATGTCACTCAAATTAGAAAGTAAGCCTATAAGGCATGTTCAAATTCTACATACACGTATAATCGAAACAAACAAAATTGGCATGGAAGTCACAATCACATAGAAGAGTACATGCAAAGGATATTGAAAAATATCCTAAGACACACACATGAATAGAAGCAAAGGACATTGGAAAATATCATAAGGCACATTTAGAAAATAAACAGGAACTGAAAAATGTAAATAATCAAGCTATTTAAAATAAGAAAGGTAATCATGTAATAATTGGAAATACAATCGTATCTAACTAATCAAAACAAGAAGTGAATGTATGCAAGGCATGTTAATACAAGACTAGGTATATGCTAATAAATATATAAGTGTATATACTAGTGAGTGTCGATAGAGTAATATGTGTAAACTAGTGAATAGTGTATATCAACATGATAACTAGAGTGTGTGGTGTAAGAATGACATAACTTGGATGGTGTAGTCATGTAGAAGATGCCCTCAATGAGTATGTATATCGATGTGTGTCTCGAATGTAGAAGTAGGATGCCCTCTTAATAAGTAGAATGAAGCAATGAAAGAGTTGGATGTCACTACACACACTCAAAGAAGACCAAGTGAAGCATGGTGATGTACATAAATTGACAAACAATAAGCATATAACAAAAAATGTAAGTCTAACATAGTAGTAGAAATTTAAAACATAGATGATGCATACAATCGAATTGTTTTTTATGTTTTTGACATATTTGAATTTTTTTGTATTTTAAATATATTTGAGCTATGTACAATCAGACATAATAAATTATGTACAAGTAAGCGGGGAAAGGATGATACTAACCGATGAGTCTCATGGGAGACTCCCTATCATGGTGTCATGTATCAAGGAAATAAATCATGCATGATCGTGAAACATGATGAAAATGCTGAGACTTTGGATTTAAAAGTTGTATATATTGTAAATGCTCTGAAATCTTTGAAGTAGAAACTGAGTGTGAGGTTCTCTTATGAAATTGAGAAGTGGATGAAAATGTAAGGCTCCTAGGGACCCATCTGGTAGTAGGATAAGCTCTTTGAATATGTGTTCTATGAGTAGATGCATGAGATCTCAATGATATTGCCCTAGGTGTGAATACTATAGCTAGAAGCTGTCTAAAATTTTGAAACTATGGAGGTGTATGATCTCTCTATGCTGGTGATGGATGCTTCAACTATGTCTGAATCAGAACTTGAGGAGGAACTATAACTGGTAGAGAAACTGGAACTAGATGTTGAACTAAAACTGGGGATTATACTGCAAAAGATGGATCTAAAGTGGGGAGTGGTAACTCATATGGAACTCCACCAACTATAACAACCTAATTAGTGTGAATGAATTTCATGTATTTGTGAACTGTAGAAGGTACTACTCAAAGTTTTTGAATCCATGGTCGACCAAGTAACATATTAAAAACTCTTGCACTAGAAACAATAGTGAATGTTGTGGCCACATGTGTTAGACCAACCTATAGAGAAAGTATAATCTCACCCAATGAACTCTATATGTGCCCATTGAATCCACTGATAATTATGTTTATCAGTGTAATATCCTACTCTAAATATCTCAAAAGTTGTAATAATGTCATAGTACACATGTTCACAATGGATTCATTGTTTATGAGAACACTATGAATATGATGATTATGAATGTGAGATCTAATAAAGAGTGCATGATAATCTGTATCACATCCTCAATGATCTCCTACTCTGAGAAGGAGATGGAAGGTCTAGCTGAAACTCTAGAATTGTATACACTAATCATGTTGCTCAAAGGATCTAACTCAGTTAAAAGTGCCTTGTATGTATCTGGATGGGGATGTGCATGATATGCATGGTGAACCCCTGATTGATCCCATGTATCCTATTTAGAATGTTTTGAAAAAGGATCTAAAAAGATTTTTAATGCTTTATTTTGTGTTGGCTTCACCTGAGGAGGCTCAATTGAAGTGCCAAGATTAATATGATTGCCATCTATTAAATCATGTATCTTGTGTCTCAAAGTGATGTATTTGGTTGTTGTATGGCCCGGTGCCCTATGAAACTTGCAAAATATATGTTGATCATATCCCCATGGAAGAGGCTTTGTTGGGTCAACTTCCCTAATAGGAGGGAGAGATATGATGTTACAATCAAATAACTATTGTAAAACTTTGGCTGAAGAAACTGGTAGATTAGTGAAGGTTCATCAAGGAGGTGTTGATAAAACCACTCACTAAGGGGGCTCTGAAACTGTATTAGCTTTAGGTTGATTCTGACTATTATTGTCATTGACCTTTACTTTGTATGGGACTTTGTTGTTACTCTTGTTTATTGTGTCTAAAATATTTGTGTACTCGAGTTTGCCTATTGAAATTAACTTGACTTATCTTTCCTTTAGTATGTGACACAATTCAATGAAGAGAGTACTTTAAACATAATTGATTCACGCAAAGCTGTTATAAGACTCTGTTTGAAGAGATCCTATAACTCTTGATCATCCATAGGGATAGTCATCTTAACCAAGATAGTCTTATATCAAAGAATATAATTTGTAAGATTCTCATTTGACCTTTGTTTCTGTTGTGCCACTTGAGCATATGAAACCTTATCACCAATGTTGATGCTAAAGTGAGCTAGGAACATGCTAGCTAAATGATTGAATGCTTTAACCGATTAATTTGATAGACTATATAACCATTGTAAAGCATAATATTTTAGGCTTCGTAGAAATAACTTTGTATGTAGCCAATCATTAGGTACATAATCTAAGCATGCTACATGAAAAGCTCTCAAATGTGTCTCTAGATCACCCTTGCCATCATATAGAATAAGCTTGGGTTGAATAAAACCTTATGGGAAGGGTGTAGAAGTAATGTGATGTGTCAATGGTGTATGCATAATAGCAAAGGAATCGAAAGCCTACATAGGTTTAGAAGCTCCTTGCTCAAGATGTAGTAACTTGGATTGAAGAGATCTTATCTCTTGCACAAGGGTTGCCACATCTGGAGACATGGATGTACTAGTTGTAACTATTGGCATAGAGGTAGGTTAGGTTGTTATAGGAGGTTGTTGAGATATACTTACCCACATAGTGTCATTTATAATCAGTTGCTCTATGGAAATGGAAGACTCTACTTATTTAGCCTTTTTGATTTCCATGATAGATTGTAAAATAAGAGTAAGATCTCAGGGTTGATCCCGGAGTCTTTTTCGAAAACTTTTTAAGAACAAATCTTTGTTGAGGATAACTTCATTATTAATAATTGGTGGAATTTGATCAAGTGTCTGATATGGTGGATCATGAATACCAGTGTTTGTATCACCATTATTATTCTCATACTAATCATTGTAGAAATTGTCCTCATTGAAATTAGTGTAATCTAAATGTGTAGAATCTATAACAAGAACTTGATCTGGTTGTTTATCCATGGTGTTTAGTTGAGTTGAAGGACTCTGGGTGAATTCAGGAGGATTGCCACTAAGTCTTACACTTTGTCTCAAAGGAAGAGATGCAACAAACTTAGATGGCATAAGGAAAACAACTTTGATAATAGTAGAAAAGATTAAATGGATGTAATCTAAACAAGGAATTGAAATATGCATAAAAAAGATACAAAGTTCGCAAACATCTAAGGTGATACCTCAAGAAGCAATGGGACCTAGTATGGGCAACTAGGATTTTAACAAATAATTATTAGATCAATTACTATGAAATTTTGAATTTGAAAGTGAATTTCTAAGTTATATATGTAAATAAAAAATTAGTAATTTAATAGGACCTAGTAGATGCAACTAGGGTTTTGAAAAATAAATGTTTTTGAAAATTACTATTGAATTTTGAAATTTGAATAATTTTTTTATTTAAATATGCTAGTAAAAATTCAAAAAATGATTGAAAAATTACTAAAAAAATACTAGGACTTAGTATGGGCAACTAGGGTTTGAAATAAAATTATTTTAAAATTATTATGAAAATTTAAAATTTAATGCTAATTTTTTATTTTATTATGCAGGTAACAAATCAAAAAAATATATGAAAATTTTGTAGGAAAATTACCCTAGGATTTTTATGTGCAAATAAAGTAAGTCGGGTTCATCAAATGTTTTAATAATTTTGATAATATTGGTGTATTATTATTAATTTAGTTAAAGCGTCTGAGTAGTAAAATCAATCAATAATTATACCATAATTAACTTACTAATTTGTTAATTCTGATTGTTGTTTAGATTTTTTAAAAATAGCAAGTGAATAGAGAGAAATATAACTTAGCTTAGAACTGAGCTGATCTGATTGAGACAGAGGTTGATATTGACTGTGCAAGACTGGGATACTATCATAAATTGAGATCTGGACTTCATTTTCTGATTGGACAAGAGCACCAAAACTGGATAGGAGTGGCACCGACATTGTAGTCCACCTCTATCACTGTTGTCTTGAGGATCTGAGCTTTCTAAGTTTTATTTGACAAGTTTGTGTGATCCTGTCTATGAAGTTTTGACAATTAGAAGTTATAGAGCTCCCTGTAGAACTCATTATTTATTCAAAACCCTGTCTTTTATTGTGATTTAACTAATTTTCAGTAAGAAGGGGGTTAGTGTGTGTAAGATGCACTAGACATGCTTCACACCCCATGTTTGGGCACACTGCCTACATACAAATACTTCAAAGAGGGATCAAGCCATATGTAGTTATTCTATTTGGTGTGCTTTTTGCAATTGAATGTATGAAGATGCATAATGCTAGACTGAATCTACTTGAGATGGTTAAGGATCAGTGTAGAAATTTGAATAAGTTTGTAACTGTGTTAGCTAGTTATATGCAGAGAATAGGAAAGATTGCTTGAGTGGTCTTGCTTATATTCTTGTTTGCTTAGTGATATTTTTCAACCCCTTTCCAAATGATCCTTGAATGAGTTTTTATAGGGATCTATTGGTTATGGATTGAATTTTTTTTCACATTACACTGAAAAGGATAATGATGAAAAATCAAAAGGAATTGACTATTAGGGCCATAAATGGACTTAGACAACAACACTGAAAGTAGATAGGAGTGGCATTGATGCTATAGTCCTAGTGTGGCACTATTGTCCTGAGCAGACGAGACCTAGGGAGATGGATTATTCATGGAAAGAGGAGTCTATCTCAGCTAGGATCGAGTCTAGAAGGCTACAGATGACTGGAACTCAGTGAAAACAAGCCTATGAGAGTCATAAGAGCAAGCAAAAGGAACCTATGGGTTGGGTGTCATTAACCATGCTCAAATTACCAATTTTTGTATTTTATATGATTATGTTTTTTTTTAAAGTGGATGATCTTTGATGTTATTTTGTTTGAGATTTTTTAATTCAGATTTACTTCATAGATTTGAAGACTTCAATTGGGTAGAAGCAAGCTGAGTCTGTTTATAGGTGCCCAGAACTTGCATACTATTGGGCTCCCCAAAGTGTAGAAGCAGAGCCAATTTGGGGGGAGCATTATCATTATTACATTGGGGTACCACAAGATTGGGGTTATGGTAAGTATGAAGGTGGGCATTATTGATATCGTCATGGCCCTGTTGAAGATGGATCTTATTACTTTGAGCCTAAGTACAGGAATTGGGATCTTAGACTTTATGAGCAAGATGGTAGAGATTTTGGTAGCAATTTTGGCAAGAATTTTAGGCCTATGTATGTTTATCCTCTAGCTCCTGCTACTGTTAGTGGGCCTTGTGTTATTAGGCCTTTTAATCGTGGTGACCAGTTTCAATACCATGATGAGTATCCAAAGAGGTTTGTGTTTGTGACCTATGGATCATCAAGTTCACAATAAATAGAACATGTGAAAATGCATTATTGCAGGAGTCCAAATCATGTATGTCATCTCAGGATAAGGCCTAAGAAGGGAATTGAATGGAAAGGGCTAAGGGATGGCAACTCTGAGGAGGATGCAAAGGCAAAGCCATCAAATATATAGTAATTCGCTGGGCCTATCATGTGGTATAATCCTTTCGAATGGTGGAATAGAGCTGCTGAAAGTAAAGATCAAAATGAGAAGAAAGAATAAGGGGAAAAAGAATATCCTGCGTATTGGATTCCTATGATTTGAAACAGAAATTATGGGGATAAAGAGAAAAGTGGACAATTTCTAGGCTATTGGATTCCATTGTTCTCTAACCAGAGACCTCAAGGTGGGGAAGAAGAGAAGAATAAGTTTCCTATAATTTGGGTTCCGATGGACTTGAACAGAAAATCTCAAGGTGGGGAAGAAGAGAATAAAAAGCTTCCTACGTTTTGGATTCCACAAGACTCAAGTCCAAGCATTAGGCCTCAGGGTCAGGAAGGAGATGAGAACAAGTTTCCTAGATATTGGATTCCAATGGGCCCAAGAACTACACCCCAAGGTCAGGAAGGGGATAAGAATAATTCTTCATTTGAGGGACAATCACAACCTTTTCCATTTTTATGGATACCTGAAGGTAATTAGACTGCTTTCAACCCTCAAGAAGGGGCCAAGATTGAAAGTCTGGAAAAAGAGCACAAGAAAACTAATGAAGCAGATGGTAGGCCTGTAACTGAGTAGGATTTGGGAAAGAGGATGAGAAATAGAAGCTTATGGAGGGTAAAAAGGAGACCAAAATAAGAGAGATTCTTGTGAAGCAACTTGAGGAAGAGAAATGTACGCAGGCACAAAAAATAGAAGAAAAAGTGGCAGGTAATCATAAGGTTTCTTCATGCAGAGCTTCCAAGATTCCTCCTATATGTCTTAAGGTTGATCCTCTGCCTGGCAAGAAGAAATATAAAGGCAAGTGCTCTTCAAGATCTCCCAGTCTGCCTTGAAAGGAGGAGACTGCTAAGGATAATATAAAGCCTAATGCTTCTAAGGTCTCTATGGGAACAAAGGAGGCTGAGATAAATGCCAATTCAAATGCTTCAAAGGTTGTTGGTGAAGCACAAAGAGATGATGAGAATAAGATTTTGAAGTCTTCAAAGCTTACTAATGAGTTTAAACATACTAAAGATTTGAAGACTTCAAAAGTTGATGGTGAAGCAATGAAGGTTGAACTCGAAGAGGATTTGAATCTGCATAATCAAGAAGCCAAGGACAAGAAAATAGAGATTGGTAGGGATCAAGCTACCTTAAAAATCTAGGCTTTGTACCAGGGATATCAAATGCAAAACTTTTAGCCTTTGAGAAAGCTTTGTGAGATCGCCAAGATCAGGTAACGTATGGAGGAGCTTAAAAAACAAATCTTAAGTGCTAAATTTGTGGGAGATTTTAGCAGAGATAAAAAAATGAAATCAAGAATGAGTGAGCTTTGTAAATGGATTTTTATAATGAACGAGTTCGTTATTTAGAGAACTCAAAGACGTAGGCATCGGTCAAACTCCATTATCAACTTATGTGCAATGTTCATTATTATTTTCATTACATTATTTTTAGTTGATTATATTTATGGAGTTGAATTTTGGAATTAAAACTAATCCGGCTATAATGATCCAATAAGTAAAAATTTTAGAGTATAAAATCTACCTTTCTATGGATCACTAGTCAAGTGGGTGCTTGGCTAGTTGGGGTTGGTGCTCCATGTGGAGTTGGTGCTTTACTAAATTTAGTTTTTATCTTATAGGAATGTAGTCCATTTACATATATGAGTGGGTTTTATTTCCTTTCAGGGTTTCCCACATATGTGATGTGTTCTTGTGTTTCATGCTTATGTGAATAGTTGCTTATGCTTGCTAGATCTACATGTTTGTTTGAATGGTTCATAAATGCTTAAGTGAAATTGATTGAAAAAATTTAAAAATTGATTCACCCCCCTTCTCAGTCATTTTGATTCCAATATTTGGTATTAGAGTTAGTTCTTTGAAGCAGGTCTAACAACTTAAAGGAGATCTTAGAAACAAAGATGGCTAAATTGGAGACCCATAAAAGGTAGTTTGAAAGTCTAAATATGAAGGAAGATGAGAGCATTGCATCCTACTAGTTAAGGGTTGATGGATTTAGCAATGTCATTAGAGGTCTCGAAGAAGAAGTGAAAGAGTCTACAATTGTACAAAAGGTATTGATATTCTTAACTTCTAAATTTGATTCAAAGGTGTCTATAGTAGAAGAAACACAAGATCTAGACACACTTTGGATATATGGGCTTCATGGTTTCTTGACTGTCTTTGACATGAGAATAAATGATGAAAGACATTCCAAGAAAGAAGCAACATTCAAAGTTGAGAAGAAGTCAAAATCCAAGAAGGTCAAAGATGAGGTATGTTCAAATATTGATGATGATGAATTGATAACCATGTTTATTAAGAAGTTGAGGTTTAGATCTGATAAGTACAAGGGTAAGTTGCCTTTCAAATGTTTCAGTTGTAGTAAGATTAGTCAGTTTGCATCTAAGTATCATAATAAGGATAAGACTGAGCATGATGAAGAACATGATGAATACCATGGTGATGATAAGAAGATCTATAAGCCTGAAAAAAGTAAGAAATATTTCAAGAAGTATGAAGGCAAGAAAGGGTCATTCAAGATCATGAAAAGTTTCTATACTAAAGAAGATAATAGCTCATCTGATCTAGGTGACATAAGTACATTTGATAGTGATGATGACAGTAATGAGCATGATAATAATAAAACCTTATTCATGGCTTTAGAAACAAACAATGAGGGTTACGTAAAAGGGAAAGACCTTATGGATGATGAAGAATCAGATGAAGAAGAGGCTGAAGTAAACTTTTGGGCAAAATTGGTGAGTGCTCTAGAGGAGTTGAAGTTTGAAAGAAGGAAGAATAAAAAACTAAGATCATTAGTTAATGACTATGAAAACATATTGGTTTATTTGAAGAGAGACTGAGTAACACATCCAAAGAGTATGATGAGATCATCAATTATGTTGAAACTAAGAGGGAGATAGTTACTACTAGCCTAAAGGCTAAGGAAGAAGAATTCACCAAGTATGAATTAGAAATATAGTCCTTAAAGTCAAAATTAGATCAAACAATTAGAAAGATGAAGACTTATGAGAAGTTTGTATAAGAGCATTGAGGCTCTAGATGACATTTTGAGTAGTCAGAAGTCTGCCAATAATAAATCAGGTCTTGCTTTCAAAGTAGATTAAAAAAAGAACAAAGAGAATGTTAATGTGAACAAGAATGTCAACTTCAAAACTAATATGAATACAAATTCTATTAGACATCCTAATGCTATAAGGTATGCAGATTCATTCAATGCTTACTATTTCTCATGTAATCAGTTTGGTCAAAGAGAAAGAGAGTGTAGAAGACCCTCCAAGAATGAGAACTCATAGAACTATGGAAGGAGTCACAATTCACATCAGTCAAGATATATGAATGATGTTGTTTGCTATAATTATCTTAACATTGGTCATATTGCAATATTTTGTCATCATGAATCATCAAGATAGAATAAGAAGATTCAAGCTCCTAGAGTTTAAGGAAGAAGACAAACCAAGGTGTGAAAGCCAAAGATAGTCGAGCTTAGTCTTGATCAGTCTAATTAGTCTACAAGCCAAAGTGGATTGTTTGTTATGGTAGAACATATAAAAAATGTTGAAGAGTATCAAGAGTGTTCATTATAAGCTCAGACTGTTGACCACACAAATGATGAAGAGGCCAAGTCAAAGAGGTTAATCAATACTAAAAGGATCCTAAAGGATCATTAGTCTCGTGAGAGCATGGATATCTGGGAATATTTTGAGTTTGTGGTGTTCTAGTGCCATATGGTAAGGGGTGACTCCTTTAGGATCCATGGAGACACTCATTAGTTAGTGGAAGCTTGGTAACTATCATGAAGACATGTTGAAGAATGTTGATTAAGCTTGATCTGTGCTGAAAAGTAGTATTAATATCAATATGCTTAAAGGAGGTTGAGGATGGTATGAGAGTCTTAATGACTCATGTGGCGAGCTCAAGCTATGAAGACAAAGTGAGTGTCCCTAATTCTTCAATTGATGTCAGTAATATGGTGACCTAGTGTGTGACCAAAGGTTTGAATTTTATCAGTCATGTTGAGGACAAGCTGAGTGGTCTTGTGACCTGAGTTTATTTGAAGGAGGTATGCATGGAGTAAGGGGTAACATGTTCTTGTAATGTTTCATATTATGTGTATTGAGATTTTGTTTCAAGATGGTGTGATTCTAGATAGAAATCTGTGGAAGACCTTTTATCATTAATGTCAAAGGAGGAGAAAGACCAGAATGGAGGAGATATGAATGATCAAGTTGTAGTATGGTTTTCATCAATGACAAAGGGAGAATTTATTGAGAAGTGTTGTCATTGATGTCATAAATGTCAAGGTACATCTAGTAAAGATGCATAGTGACTGGTATTTTAGGTATGAGCTTGTGTGCTTGATGTTATAAGGTAAGTTTGTTGAGCTTTGTCTTCTTTATTGGTTGATTTCAAGGTTGATATCAAGGTACAAGTCATGGAAGATGTTTGAAGAAAACTATTGTCTGCATAGGAAGCCATGTGACAAGAAGAATTTGAAGGCAAGAGAGAATTTTAAGGCAACTAATGTCTTATGGTTTCATGAAGGCACATGTCAAGGTGTCAAAGGTATTCAGGTACATGGAAGAAAGATGTCTAGTCATATGAAGCTTGGTCATATGGTTTTAGGTTTGTATGAGGTTGTGGAAGATTGTTTTCATCAAAAATATAATGGTGCAGTGATATGAGTGAGAAGTAATGTCTTATATCTTCTTGGTTGATGTTTTTTTAAGTTCATGATATGGAAAGAATAGGTCAAGGCATCAAGTGCTTAAGCAGCCTAAGCCTAGTCATGACATGAAAAGAACTTGTGAGAAGGTTTGAGCATGGTAGCTTGGCAAGATGAGTACACATAAGGATGAGTGATTATATAAGGTTATTTAAGCATGTATGTGAGGAATTTAAACACTAATGAGAGTTTTAGGGTGAGCCTACAGGGCTAGGACCTTTAGTCTAGGTCTAAATCTAGATCTCTCTTAGACCCTAACTAGCCTAATAAGGTATCATGATCTATTGTCAAGGCATGTGAAGTATGTATGGAAGTGTTTAATCATGATATAGGCTGCTTGAGTATGTGAGTGAGTGGAATAGTGCATGGAAAGAGGCATGAAGGTCAGTTTTAAGGCCTAATGTAGTTTGTAGGTCAAGGTCTAGAGGGTAAAGAGAGAAAGTGACCTAACGAGGGGTCATGATCAGATTTCAATGTGTTTGAGATATTATAAGCATTGTTAGAGGTGAGGTATGTTATTTCAAGTTTTTTCATATAGTTTGAGGTCATAATGTGAAGGACAAATCATAAAAAGTAGTTTGGAGGTTTCTCGAGTACTAATAATGTAGGGTTCTCAACCTGAGAAGGATTTTCTTATGCTCATTAACTCATCAAAACATTGCATGAGAACCTAAGTAGTTCATTGTAAATTTTGAAGGGTCTTATCTCAAAATTTTAGGCATTAGTTTTTGGATTGAGGGGTTATGCTCTATGAATGATTGTTAAGAGTGGAAACAAGTTTAAACCCTCTTAGAACCCTAATAAAGATCCAATGTTGAAAATGTTGATCAAAAGTGATCAAGATGGATTTATTTGCTCAATTAATTTAATATATATTATATTGGACTCTCCCAAGTACCTCTATGTGGTATTGGTTAGAGAGAAGAGAGAGAAAATGTTGAGTTATAGGTTTGTTTTTGAAGAAGTTGTAGTTGTCAAAAATTGTATTTTACATAGTAAGCAAATGGATGAAGGAAGAAGGTAGAGACTCATGTTTCATGTTAATAAAGGTTTTTGGATGGGCTATAGTCTTCAAATGTGTTAAACTAGTCATCTAATTTAGTCAGTCGTTAACAGGTCTAATGGTGCAAATAGTGAAAAAACCAGGCAATAGTGAGAAGATGAATTGAAATATGATATCATGATAGAATGATGAAACCAAGTGAATATCAATGTTTTTCAAGACTTTTAATACATGTTAATGTTTGGTAAAAAAATTTTGAGGTGAGTAAATATGGTGAAAAAGCTGCTCACAAGTTGACCTATTTGGTTCAGATGAGACAATGAAATGTAAGGTCATGAGATTGGTATGCAAGACCAATATTTAACATTTGACCATATGATCTTTATATCTAAGAATGGTATAATTATCTCATAATATCATATATGTGTATAATAATTTATTTAAATTGTCTATACAGGTGCTGGAGGTCTGAATCACCATGACTGGTCTTTGAGAAAAACTGACAGTTCTAAGTGAATGAGTTGCAGAGGTGTTTTTGAGTTTATATGCCCTAAGTTGAAGTTTCTAATGAATATGGTGATATTTTTGAGGTCATGGAGGTTATGTAAAAATTATTTATTGACATGGTTGTGTGGCTAATTGATGTGTTATCTTTAGTTATTCAAGATATACTTTTTTGTGTGTTCAAAGGCCAAATATGAACAAGACTAATGGAGTGTGTCAAGTGATGGTTGGACCTAAAAAGTGTTATGAATCTCAGATGATGTTGGATAGGTATATTTGAGTTGTTTATGAAAGAATCTTGATGTATATGGAGGTGAAATATGTTTCAAGGGATCAAATGGTAACATGTTACTAGATAGACCTAATGCAATTAGGTCTCCGTGAGACCTACATGTAAAATGAGGTCTAATTGAGTCATGACAAACCTAAAGGGACTCAAAGGTCATTTGAATATTTTTTATGAGATTTTATATGACCTATTATAAGGTTTATCTAAGAGGTTAAAGGTGTTTGTCCAACTAAGTGGTATTTGAACAAGGAATTGTATATATACAAGGCAATTTTTAGGCCTATTTGTGTAAGTAAAGTGTGTGTGAATGATATAGCACATTGTTGAGTATAAAGAGGTAATGTAGATCATAAAATGAGTATAGAGGATCTGAAATGAAGATTTGACACTGTGTCTGCATATAAATATCAAGGTCATTTGACATAATCAGTCTTGAAGAGAGCTAGTTGAGCGAAGAAGCTTAGAAGGCAGTTTGAGAGGGATAAGAGTGTGAAGAGCTGAAGAGGTGATCATTATCTATTGGTTAGGAAGTATATTATTCTAAAGGTGATCAAAGAAATTATATGGTTGAGTTGGTGTTGATTTATCTAGGAGGTTAGTGCCTCCTTGCAAGTAGGTGCTTGCTAAAGTCTAGTCAAGTGGGTGCTTGGCTAGTTGAGATTGGTTCTCTATGTAGAGTTGGTGCTTCACTAAATTTGGTTTTTGTCTTATAGGATTATAGTCTATTTTCAAATATCATTGGATTTTCTACTCCTTGAGGGTTTTCCACATATGTGATGTGTTCTTTTGTTTCATGCTTATGTGGATAGTTGCTTATGCTTGCTAGATCTACATGTTTGTTTGAATGGTTCATAAATGCTTAAGTGAAATTGATTGAATTTTTTTTAAGACTAATTCACACCCCCTCTCGATAATTTTAATTTCAACATAAATTTAGGACTAATAGAATGTTATATTCTCCACAATCAACACTAAGAAATCTCAAACTTATAATAATGATGCATTTCATTATAAAGCATAACTATATTACTAGTTCAACTATGGTGATACTAAAACAATATAATGTTATAGTGATGATAATATAGTAGTGATTAGAATAATATACCAATTAAAGTGTATCAAATAATGTATTTAAGTATCATTATTCAATACACTATTACTTTAGTGTATTAAAACGATCGTCATGATGTGGTATTAAAGTAAACTAATGATATGACATTATAACTAAATATGACCTATCCGTTATATGTGTATGATTAATGAATATGGAGTTATATATGTTTTGAATATATCAGGATAAAAATATAATTAGTTAGGGATAAAAACTAAGAAGTATTACTTTGATGAATCCCTTATTTAATAAAAGATCATCAATGTGATTTATGAATAGGAAAGTTATAATGATAATTGGAATCATAAGAAGTTCATGACCGTGATCTAATGTTTATATATTGTCTGAGTAAAAAAATATGATACATGTTATGAATAAATTTAGGATATACATGTGCTCGTATATATGAAAAATATCCATGTAAAGACTTAGGTAGTTTATGTATATCCTATAAAGTTGTACTTATATCTGTAATAATATTAACTGCTACAAACAATCCATAGAATTTTGAGGGTTAAGAATATATAATTTCATGAACATAGCCTACTTAAATATGACAATTTGTTTAAACAAAATATTATGTTTTCGTGAGAATTGTGGCTTTCTTTATTAAGACTGGTCGTTGAAATGGAGTAGTGTATTCATGGGAATTGATGGACTGTGGCATTTTGCTTGTCATATAATGTACTATGTATTTAAATATTATTATAAAAATTAGGTTTCTAAATATAGGTTATACTTGGTTGGTACAAACTGTAATTATCATGCTTATTATTTATGTGATAAATAATATTGTGAAGATTTATTCATTCGTTTGATTGACTAAATGTATGTATTTTGGTGATTTTTATGTTTAACATATTTTATGACTGATAGTAAGAAGTAATTTGTATGAATATGTTAGTTATATTTATGTTAACCAAATATCGCATTGTTAGTATTGAGTAAGTAGTGAGATGGATTTAACTAACTTATTAGCGTCACCAATTTTAGATGAAGGTAATCTGATCAAGTGGTGTGTTTGAAATTGACTGATCCTTGATATCAATGACTTTTGAAAACTTTGGCCAAAGTAATATTAGTTAGATATTGTCATTTCATATGTATGATTTAAATGTTTGTGTGATATCATGTTAGAATATATTTATTTATAGTACATTGCATATTCTTAGAAATCATACAACACATGATACTGACTTGTCTCTCTAGATTCTTGCACTATCACTATCTACTCATCTGTGAAGGGAGGGCCATTCCCTAATGGAAAATTGTGTATGGAATCGATGGTCTGTGGTTGGTGTGAAAAAGTGCTCAGATGATACTCTCCTTCTACACAATAATATTTATTTGAAAATGACCCTTGATATTGCCATAGATACTAGAGTTTAAGGAGTTCATGCTCTGTGGAGTCATGTATCTTTAATCTTGTACATTATATTATATTTTTTATTATTGAAACATTTATCCTAATGATATGTAATAATTTACTTATCATACATTGATAGCGGTGGATATATGTTTGTACCAGTCCTGACTGGATATCTGTAATTACTTTTTATATTCGGATATGATGTGTTTCATATGGTAATAGTGATCAGTGATAGATAGATGTCACATGCTTATTTTATAGTTGGCATACTTAGAATCTTTCATGTGGATCACTAATTAGATTCTCATGGTGTAATCTAACGAAAGAATACATTGTTTAATTTTTTTTTTAAATCACGTATTTCTAAGTAGATCTTAGTGGGGATGTTACAATGGTGATGGAGTGAAAATGACAATCACCACTAGAGGAATTATAGGTGGTGATGATGATTTTTCAGGAGACTCGAGCATTACCAATGGTGGTGACAAAGAAGGACAAGTAATAGAAACATGAGACAAAAATGTATGGATATCTACTTGCTATGCTATAGTTAGTGAAGGGAAAGGCAACATAGAAAATATACTATCTACTCTACTTAGACTTGCCAATCTCTCTTCTTAAACCATGTGATTTGGAGAAGCAACAATGATGGTATGTGCAAGGGAAGTTGGAGGACTCTCCACTCTTTGTCCATCATGAGCTTCCCCAAATGGGCTAACTTGTGTCTACATGTCTTCTTCTATTTGAAGAGGTCTATGGACAAGTTGTGAAACCCATTCATGCTTCTCAATCCTCTCAACGTCCTCTCTAGTGATGGTATGTACATATTGGATCCTTTATGCCACAAGCATATATGTGTTGGCCATTCACATCTTTATGGATACTTCAAAATCATCTTCAACATTCATGAATATGTTGTCATGGTCATAAGCCTGGTGCCCATAGTTGATCTTGATTTTCCTTTCATATTTTTTGAGGTGCCCCCTGTTAGGTTGTGGAGCTAAAAGCTTCACTGATGCAAACGGAGGAGGTTGCTGAGTTGCAGAGAAATCGACGTCAGTCAGGCCAACCAACGTCAGTCATATTCAGTGTGCAGAGCAACCGACATCGGTTAGGGGTCGACCGACATCGGTCAGACAGGAACCGAGATCGACAACCTGTGTGTGAGTGCGTTTGCATGCGCTTCCAAAACTGGTCTAATTTTAGACGGATAGACAGTTTGCATGTAAAATACTAATTTTAGTCTTGAGTTTGTGTTTCTAATTATTGTAATTGGAAAGTCTAATTATTGTTTGTATGGGATCTATTTAAGAGACCCATGGGGCTGTATTTTAATTTGTAGAATCATAAGGACTTGCAAAGGCAAGGACAAGGGTTGTTCCAAGGTATGTAAGATCTAGGTCTGCAGGTGTGCAAGACCATGTTGATCTACAGGTTGTGCAAGATCAGGTAGAAGATCTACATGGTAAGTAAGGTCAGTTGATCTGCAGGTGTGTGTGTGCAAGGTCAAAGGAGATCTGCGGGGTAGCAAGGTCAAAGGAGATCTGCAACACAACAAGGAGCAAGATCAGGGAGATCTACTTGGAGTACGTGGTGTACTCGGTTGGTACTGGAAGTAGGCAACAACGGTTGAGTTGATTGTCACTTACTGGTTGGTGTACTGGCAATATTGTTACTGACTGGTTGAAACAACAACTCTGTGTTTGAGTTGATTTTGGTTTGTAATTGAGAGAGAGAACTCTTGCGGGAGAATTACTGGTACGCCCAAGAGGTGTGGGAAGAGTGTGATTTCTTCATTGTATTTCCTTTTGGAAGAGTGTTAATACAAGATTGTATTGTCTCTCATATTCTGTGTTGTTTCTAAATTTTAGTTACATATTACTTTTGGTTTAATTTCGTGTTTAGTTGCTTATACAAGGTAATCAAGTGTACTCTTAAGGAGTAGGGATCCTGACACCCCCAAATTTTTTTCTTAGATCCTAGTGTTTGTAGGGTGCCTGTTTGAATCCATAGTGCATCCTGATCCTTCCCATAGGTTGAAGATGATTCCATCTAGTGTATTGCATTCTATCAATGCTGAGAGGGGTCAGTCAGAGGGCTGATTGCTTTGCCTTTCTCAACTCAACATCTACACCATCAATTAATTGATCAGCAATTTCCTACTCAACAACCTTATTTGGCACAATCTTTGGTAGGTATAAAAGATGTGCTCTTATGCCTTAAATTCTAATTATTATGTATTTTGGGTACAACCAGTAGTCGCCCATCCTCTGAATCATATTTTTAATGGTGTCCAACAACCTAGGCATATTCTTCCCATATATAGATTGATATACTATGAGATAAAAGGTCTAAGTTATCATTTTCATACTCTTCCTAAACCTATGAACATGAATAATATTGAATTCATCGTATACCCTGTTCTTAGGGTATTCAATGGATGGTTGCTAGGGTTCGTCAAATGATGAATTGATCGTTAAAGTCACCACATCCACCATGTACGACATCATATAGAATTTACCATTAGGTGAACTTATAGGATTTGTAATTTTAAAAATTAAATTAGAGATGATGATTTCTCCCAAGGATATAATCTTGTCAAAGGTCAAAATCATATCCAACGATGGGACCCATATCTCATTAACATAAGCAATAGTTAGAAAATTGTATATCTTATTTAAATGGCCATAAAAATTCTTACACTTAGCTTGAAGACTGTAATGGGAAAAACAGAGGTAGGGCCTTGGACTATGAATTTGCTCGGGTTACCAACCCATTTCTACAACTTGTTAATGATGTTGTTGTTGAGAATCCATGCATTCACCATGTCTTGCATGTATGACATGTCTGGCACAAGAATCCTATAATACATATCGAAGGCATATACCTTGATGTATGCGATTGGTGGCTTACTCAGTATAAAGTGCAGTATCTTCCCAACAATATTTCCATTTAGGAATAAATCATATAGTAAATCAATGCAAGACATTACCTCTAGTTTGGTTGTTGCATTGTGGACACCAACTAATTTAATTACTAGTAAGTCATCCTTGTATCTTTGTGTGAAAAAGGAAAGTTGGTCTTCTACTTTGTAAGGCTTGATGCTTTGACTTTGTCTAAAATATCTGAATAATGCTTAAACTCATGGTTCAAGTTTGTTGAATCAAATATTGTATCTACATATTCCTTTGACCTTGCAATAGAGTATGTAGAGGGAACTAGAATACAAGTTGTGGATGTCACTGAATCTCTAGTTTGAAAATCCTTTGCTCTATGGAAAATTAAAAAATTATTCATCGTAAGAGAGCTCTGGATCTGTAGTATGCACTTGAATGTCTGAAAGCAATGTGATTAAACTATATTTAGAAAATTGAAATATATTGCTTTAGTTGGATCTGCTTTGAGAATTCAATGTATTAATTCATTGCATGCAAATTAATGACTACAATGGATTTTGATGCTTAGTACATTCATTTAAATTCATAAAACCAACCTCCATGGCTTTTCAATGCCATGTGGATTCTATTGCATGTTCATGAATGCTTAGTCATCTTAGTATGACAAATGTCTCTTTACTGCTCTTTAGGCCATGACCTTAGTGTCTTTGCTATCTATTTATGTGTCTTCAGAGGACACGTGTTTGCCTATCTTTATTCCCTTGATCGCTAAGGTGTGATATGTTGTATTTTGCTCTTGGGGCCATAGGTTAGTGGGATGGTGACAAGTAACACAATCTCGTTACTTTGTTGAATATCTAGGATTCGTATAATGTGCATAAATCGAGGGCCTCAAAATACAGACGGTGACATGTAGATGGCTCTCACTAATCCACTTGCCCAAGATCATTTATACAAAGGTCCATGACTATGTCACATTTTAAAGGTCAAGATGGTGGCATGTAGATGGCTTTCATTGATTCACTTGTCTAGGATCATCCATTCAAAGGTCCATGATGATATCATTTCTGGGAGGTCGAGATGGTGACATGTGGAAGGCTCTTGTTGATCTGATTGCTTAGAACCATCCATATAAAGGCTCATGATGACATCACCTTCAGGAGGCTGGGATGATGAAATGGATAGGTCTCATTGCTCTGCTTTCCCAGAATAATTTGTACAAAAGGCTTTAATGATGTCAACTCTAAGAGGCTAGGATGACTTGTACTTTCAACTTGGTGTTGTAGATGAGCGAAAAGATACCATGTGGCAAGGGTGAACTCTATTATGATCTAGGAAACACCTAAGTGCAAGATATTTTATTTAAGACACAATGTAGACAAGACAAACCCACTACTAAAAAAAACATCAACCTAGTTAGCCATATAAATAATAAAATGAACCACATAAGTATTTTAAAGGAAATTAATGGCGATGAGTAAAGCATATAGTATGACTTAAGCTTAACGTCGATTCCTTTTAGCTTTGAAAACACCCTGAAAATAGTGAGAGGAACCCTGTGGATTATGCTAACTAAACAACCAGAAACCAAACTAGTCAAGTGGATTTCTCAAGTGTGAGATAAATTTATTGAATTTATACTTTCGTAAAATTTTATATCATAGACATCTACTTCAAAATACCTCAAGAGAATGTTCAATTAATATTGGATTCCTATTTGAATATTTTAAAATGGGGGGTGTGTGTTAGAGCACAACAACTATATGTATGAATTATCAAAAATAAAATAGCTATGAATACTTTGACTATCTGGGATTCCCTAGATTCTATGAATGAATAAATTTTTTGATTTATATTGTATCTCACCTAAATCACCCTATCTATCCTCCTTATAATAAATTCAATTTCAAACTCGAGTTCAAACAAAAAGAGTATTGTTGGATTATTTATCCAAATGTTTTGTTTATTGTTGGTTGACGGGTTAGTTATATCCATGAATTGGTTTTCTTTAACCAACTTATTCTTTCATAAGCTTTTTAAACTTACCCTTGTACAGAAATAAAAAATGAAGAACTTACATTGAATATTTTTTTGAGTCTATTCCTCCATTTCCAAGTAAACAATGGTATCAGAGCATAGGGAAGAGGAAAATTGAAGACAAATACATGTAGTTGTACGATTGACAAATTCGTTGGACAACATTGAGGTGATATTTGAGACTTTTTTGACATTCAATATAAATACAACATCAATAATTTTATTGTGTCATTTTATGCGTTCAACTATATAATAATATAACTGTACAAAACAAGGAGTAGACTGCACATTGCGGCATGCAATATCTTCAAACTCATCTTAAAAGGTTGTTCAATGGATCAATTTACCAGTAAAGTAGACTATTTAAAATTCTCTGTATGATACAAACCGATCAATTGCAAAATCAACGTGCCTACATTCAAATAGCGAGTGGCACCATCTGTGGCATGTTGTATTGGCAAGATTTTCTTCTGCGGGTTTTAGGTCTCGTGGTAGAGATATTGGTAGTAAAGATAGTTGTTACAACTATTTTTTGTGACAAAGAAATTCAGTAAATTCGTTCATCTACAACAAGCAGACTAGCATATTCTACACAAATCTTTATATGTGTTTTCTCTGAAACTTCAAAGTTTATATTGTATATATTGATTTTTCACTTTCAACTTTGTTGAAGGCAAGGTGGCTATTTATATTTTGTTAGTCACTTAAAAGGAGGGGTTCAAAACCCATTGATATTAATTTTGGTCAAAATTAATTTTTGACATCATTTTGTATAAACAAGTTATAAGGGTAAAACCAAGATTTTCAATGAAAATGGTGATATAAGAGTGTAATATGAGTTAAAACAATAATTTGTAAATCGTAATCTATTCGGAGGTAAATGCCAAACCCCAATAGTATTCTTGATTTTTTTCTTTTGTTACATCATAGCTAAAATTGTAAGTTTAATCTCAGAAAGTGGCATATTAACTACTAAAAAGTATAAGGAATGGAGCATGAACATGAAAAATATACTTGTTTTTAAATATTTGTGGGAAATAAGAGAGAGAGAAACCACACCACCAACTGAACCCGCAAAGTTGGTTGAATACCAAAAATGTGATAAACGTGTATTTGCACTGCTAAAATCATCTTGCACTGCACATGTGATTATTCACATTAAATTTGTTAAATCTGGGGCATGGAAAGCATTAAGGGATTTATATGAAAAGCAACCTGCATACAAAAATATTGACCTTCTTATGCAGCTTTTGAATAATAAATTGGCAAATGATGATGATGTCTTTAAATATCTTTCATGCATGAAAACTCTAAAATAAGAGTATTGTACTATAGGAGATAAAATTAATGATGACATGTTGATTTATATCACATTGAATGGGCTTATTCTACATACACCAATTTTTTTGAAATGTTGCAACTTAGTGATAAACTTAATGGAGCTACAATTGATACTATCTGTGAGTTGTTGACTCAGCATGAAAGACAATTTGCAAAGAAGAAAAATATGCCTATTAAAGAGGCTCACTATGTAAAGAATAGGTCCTAACACAAAGATCATCACCATGTACACTCTGAGTGACATTATCCATATCATTCTCAACGGTTTCCACAACATTCACATCAACACTCTCTAGGGTCTTCTAAATGCAGACATCACCATAGGCATTCTTCTCACTCCTACAATTCTTCAATTGATTCAGCTTCTTCTGGATCTTATCGGCATCTAAAACAACCACAATCTTTCAAATGTGGTGGTATTGGATGTCTTGCAAATGTTTGTCCTTATCGATGACCCCACTTTCCCCATAAAAAGAAAGTTGAGGCCAATTATGTGGATCATTCTAGCAGTCAATCTTCTAGTTATTTTAGTTATTCTGGTTATTTTGACACATCCTCTGATCAAGAGGTATACTATATGGCTAAGTTCTATGGTCTCGATAGATCTGACACCATCTTTTGAGTGCTCAGTGATTTACCCATCTTGTGCGAGTTACTAGGCTCAAGACTAGGAATTATTTTAGTAGCAATTTTTTGGTTTGTGTTCTTGCTTTTATTTCCATTTTTGGCTTTCCATATTTGATATTCATGTCATGGAGTACATAGGATTGTTTGATTTTGTTTCTCTCGAGGCAAAACTTCTCACCACTCGCTTGATAATGGAGAAGTTATTGTATTTATTGGTCTTCGATCAGTCGTCAGTGACAATATGAGTTGACAGGGGTTGCTAGCACATTCAGTGTTCAGCAAAGGTTGTCAACATTTATTGGACATCAAGGAGATGTGCCATACACAGTATGGGTTTTGTCACTTGGACGGGTTTCTGTGTAGGACCGTATGTGGGTCAATGTAGTTGGACATACCTGATTGTGTTTTACTATAGTATGATACAATGATCATTGGGGATGAGTAGGTTATGATGGTGTTCATTGGCCATTTTTTACCAAACTCATAGGGGTGGACTTCTTTATGGAGTGACATCAATTTTTGGTCAGTGCTAGAGGTACAATGCACCAGTTGCAGTTGTGACATAGATCCTTTGATGACATCAGAGTCATTGCTCCAGTTCTTTCATCTTTTATACCCCTTTGGATCAAAGGGGAGTTTGTTGGATTATTTATCCAAAAAAGTTTTATTTAGTTTTGTTTGATGGGTTGGTTATACCTATGAGTTGGTTTTCTTTAACCAAATTCTTCTCTCTTAAGCTTTTTAAGATTACCCTTGTATAAAAATACAAAATGAAGAACTTACATTGAATATTTTTGGAGTTTATTCCTCCATTTCCAAGCAAACAAGTATGTCATGCTATTGTGCCTTAAATGATCTGCATCTTTGGGTCAGGTGTTAATGATCACATTAAACTATCCATGTGGCTAATAGCCTTCATAGCCAAGGAACAATGATGTAATTATCAAGGGAACTCTCTACCACTGAGTTAATAGCCCAGTAGGGATCCCCTCCCTACCAGGAGGGGCCCTCCCAAAATCAAGATAAACCCCCTTTCTCACTTGCTTCTTTTCTAAAACATGTTGTCACCCTACACATTTTTTAGAGGGTGCAAGCTTTTTTGTCTTCGGGAAAGTGAGCAAACTTATCTTGGCAAAGTGAGTAGACTCAGCTCACTAGCATATCTACAACATTGTATTGATTTATCAATACACATCTTGGAGGGGGGGCAGAGATAATGAAGATGATTGTGTTAGTGGTGGTTTACCACCACCACCCCTTGTCCCAAAATATTTTTGGAAGAAACAAAGGGGATTGGTATCATGACCTTTTATACCTATAATATAGCCTATAATAATACATATGAAGGTGGCGATGTTCCATGAGTCTTGAACAAATCTTTACATTTAGTTTTCCAATCATTCTTTTTCACAGGTTGTTGAAAGAATCGAGTATTGAACATATATGAGATATAAACCTTCGTTGTTCTTTAGTAGCTTAGTGGTAGAGCGACCAACCCCTCTACATAGAAACATCACTCAAACATAGAAATTAGAAATGATGCTTAATATCAAAAGAGGTTTAAAATTCACCATTCATAAGAATGGTGAATTTTAAACCTCTTTTGATATTAAGCATCATTTCTAATTTCTATGTTTGAGTGATGTTTCTATGTAGAGGGGTTGGTCGCTCTACCACTAAGCTACTAAAGAACAACGAAGGTTTATATCTCATATATATATATATATATATATATATATATATATATATATATATATATATATAAATAATTCATTACATTTTTTCACAGTTTTAACTAAATTTTTAGATAGCACTTAAGGAAGTAAGGTATATATACAACCTTAAAATTGGGAGTTTACTCACTATGTAAAATAAGACAATTCATATTGCATTTTCAATAAACAACCATTCATAGTATACTAACAAAATGACACAACAAAATTGAATGGATACCATTACTAAGTTTACAATTCAATTTGATTTATAGATAAAACATTTAACATTGGCAACATGTTTAACGTGCAATTTGTAATCAACCCTTGATTCACCATACATATCTCTATCATACTATGAGGCCAAATAAAATTTTATTTTGATACCTTTGCACTCTACTCCATCCAAAATGATTGTCTTTTTTGTCATGAACCATTTGAAAAGGTTAAAGAGGCAAAGTCCTCATATAGAATGTTTTTGTTGAAACATCAGTCTTAAAATACCATGCACATCTCCATCATACTATGAGTCCAGTGAAATTTTTCGTTTGATACCTTTGTACTCTACTTCATCCAAAAGGCTTGCCATTTCTTCCATGAACCACATGACAAGGCTAAAGAGGTAAGTCCTTTTGCACAAAAACATTGACATTTTAATGATGTTTTTGCATAGAGGGACATGCCTCTTTGGCCTTTTAGGGGGTTCATGGAAAAAAATGACAAGTCTTTTTTATGAAGTAGAGTACAAATGTTTCAAAATAAAATTGTTGGCCATATTTAGCACAACTCTCATGAAGGTGTGTTTTCAATGGATAAAGTCATGCATAATTTTGAATTTACATTAGGGTACTTTTAATGGCCATGTAACATTTGTTTGAACCCTATGGGCCTTGTTCACGTCATGGTTAAAACTAACATGCTATATTCTGTATTGGTCAATATGTGTAATATATATTATAGTAAACAAGTTTGAAGCCGACATGCAATATCATCGAAGTCACTCGATTGGTCCATTTGACCAAGGCACATTTAGGTTGTTGGATTGACTACGGCCATATGTTGACTTCACACCCTTATTTACAAATCTCAAAACATTGTGATTTTAATAAATCATAAAATCACAAAGGTAGAGAGGTGTAATAATGGCCATGAGATGAGTATATACTACAATATACATTTGGGATTTGGCCTCAACCTTGTTTACTACAACATGTATTACACATATTGGTGGGAATTTGATGGTATTCAATATTGAAATATCATTTACTTTAATATTTATTGAAACTATCATTTCATGCCATCATTCCATGGTGTCATTTCCGAAGACACTCCACCATGCATAAATGATAAATTGTAAATGATAACAAAAGTTAAATGAAATTGCAATTGCCTTGGTCAAGCTAATGAAGGTAGCATGGTTAGCTAAGCAGTTATATAAACCCAATTGAGGGTATTTAGTTTTAGAACATTTTTATGCAATATTTATAGTGGAAACTAGTGAAAATTGTGAATTGAGAACAATGACGAAATGTGTTATTCACATCTCTTATTTAATTTGGACCTGTTGATAACACAACTCCAAAATTCCATGCGCAAAACAACTCTAGATTATTAGCAATGCAACATGACATTTCCCTTATATGTCAATGTACATACATACAAGGTAAATATATACACATGAATTAGTGGAAATATTGAATTGAGACTACACTCTAGTATATGGAAAGATGAAACCCCATTGAAACTAAAACCCTTGGTTTGACAAAACCATCACTATTAGAACCCTAATCTTTGGTGGCCATTGTATGTAAAGATATGGTCTTGGAGGGATTTGATGAAACAAATGGGTTGTATGAAGTATTGTGATTGTGCATGCAATTAACAAAAAAATGCAAGGCGTCATAATTTAATTTCATCTTCCATATGTGATGTACGATACACACATATATTATGCATAGGTTATTGTGTAAATTAAATGTTTTTAGCATATAATAATGATATATACTCTTAGAAGGCCTCTTATCTCCTAACATCCTATTCACATTTTCATTTTATTCTTCCTCATCTCCATTGAAAATCAACACCCATAAATTTCCCAAACATGCAATGGTAACAAAAAATGAAAAATTATAAAAAATAAAAGAAATAAACCTTACAGAGCATATCAATGGAAATGGCGTGCATATGGTGTGTATAGGAAGATTAAATTCAAGTAATGACTAGTTGCACTTATACACTCAACTAATGTATAAATGACATATCGTACTATTCCACATGCAATAGCATGTTGTCCACCATTTTGTATAAACATTGTATATATATTTTTCCATCTTCGATAATGTACAAATACTATGACCTATATCATCTACCAAGCTAACAAAATATCATCAAGCCCACAAAATCAAATCTAACAAGCTTTCTTTATTATACTTACAATTGTCTCTCATTCTTCATACTGAATATTCAAATCTTAATTATGTTTTTGAACCTTCATATTCCTTAACTTATTTTAAATATTCGTAATTTTGTTTTTCAACGTAACTATGTATAAATAAATTTAACGACATTTTATCTACTAACTTTATACAATTGCCCAAAACTTAAAAACAAATATAATAAAATACTTAAAGTAAATGCACTAGTCTTTAGCATCATTTTATCCACCCAACTGCATACAATTGTACAAAACCCTAAAAACAAATGTAGTAAAACACTAGAAGTAAATGCACTAAAATCCTTCTATCGCTGTAAATATTTAACCAATAATTAGGGGAAGATTAAATTATTCCACGATGTATTTTTGGTAGCCAAAAAACTCTTGATGTAATATTGGGTGCCATTTATTTATAGGTATTATAAGTATTCAGATGTACCTTTTTTTTTCACAAATGTAACATAAATAAAATAATATACTATTCATTTATAGGTATTTCGAGCATTTAAATCTATATATATTTTATAGATTTTTTTTAATTATATATTTTTTATACAAATGTTCTTATATTAATATTAATAGAATGTATAAACTTAACTTTACTTATAATTATTGGTACAATCATAAAAAGTGCATAATTTTATTACTTCTTTTTTATTTTCTATTTTAATCTTCTAAAATTATAATAATACTTTTTATTTTTATTTTTCAATTTTATAAAATTTTCGCAACAATGTTTACAAACTCAATATTCATTCAAACAAAAATATTATGTATAAAAATTGTCAAAATATTTTTTAAAGAATTAATTAGGGTTTTATTATTGTTGAGGGCATTTCTACGTCGTTTTTGTATTTACCTGTCAATCTTAGGGGTGGATGGATGTCAACGTTCACCCTCTCTCCAAGAATACAACACAGTCAAAATCACAGGAGACCAACAGTCTGAGAATGTCCAATGATGGACGTAATGACCTCAGAAGTCATCAAGAAGATAAGGCTTTTGAGTTTCAATTCCTTGATGAGTTTGATGAAATTTTTGCGGACATTTCCCATCGTATAGTTGTTCTCTTTTTCTTTAAGAGGTGTCCCATCTGCAAGTGAATTTTATAAATGGACATGCTAGGTTTGGGAGGATACTAAGGAGTGGAAAATAGACTCTATAAGGGGGTTAGGCAGAGGGTATGTTTCTATCCTTTTTTCTTCCCCTCATTTTGCCCAGGAAGCCCTTTAGTATGGCACATAGGTTATTTGTGGCCAAGTATGCTACCTTCAAGACTAGAAGCTCAAATTTCACCCTAAGGGTCATCTTGCTCACCATATCTTATATGGGTAGAATTTCCCTTAACCTCGTTGTTAGACCCTTTCTCTATGAACTAGCTAATCAGTTGGGTAATGTCTTATGGTGTAAAAGTGATAAAGACAAATATTCAGGGATTTGCAATCATCCTAGAGTCTGCATTAAAATGGATCTTTCATAACCATTGCCCACTTCAATTCATATTTTTAGCCCAAGGTTCACCCAACTACACCCCGTGGTTTACATCAACAAACCTAACACCTATTTTAACTATTGAGAGGATGGTTATTTAATTCGAACTACCCTAAACGCAAGCTCAAGCAGTAGAGAATTAATGAGATTTCAATGAATACTTTTGTCTCCCACCCTTTCACTCCACTTAAAACACCATCTCTATCCTTGAATAACCCGAGCTCCTCCGTTCCCAACCCTAACATGCAAAATTTTGACACAACCTCTCTGTTATCACAACACCTAAATATGTTACAAAAACTCAAGTCAATGATATTCACCTTCCTGATAATTGGAACATTGTTGGGAAAAGAATTAGATCTTCCTCGAAAAGTAGAATCCCCACACAGGTCCCAAATACTAAAAATCTGGGTCCAATGTGCAGGGCTTGCCCAAAGTGACTAAAGGGAGATTTGATGGCGAGGAGAGATCTTGTTTAGCGAAACATGTTGGAAGACATGCATCTCTTTCTCCCATCCCCAATCCTGATTACAATTGTTTTGCCTTGCTCATACTGAGGTTGAGCAATCATGAAGTTCATCATTCTCTCATGGAATGTTTGAGGGCTCATCCTCCTCTAATGAAAATTTGATGTCAAAAGGGATTTACAAGACCATCCTTTTGAAATTACTTTCCTCTAGGAAGTTAAAGATGGAAGCCCGCCTTTGTTGTTCACCCTGCATTGCATAGATAAACTCCTCTCACCCTATTGTACCTCTCATGAAGATGAATGGGGAGGTGCAGTTCTTCTATTACTAGCCTTCCTTTCCTTCAAGGTTGTTTCTACCGATGAAGATCCTGCCCATAGATGTGTTTAGGCTACGGTTTGTGTTGAGGAGAGAACCATTCGTCTTTGCTCAATTTATGCCCCAAATATAACAACAAAACACATTAACCTTTGGAATTGGTCCAATCTTCCTCCTGCAGATTGGATCTTAAGAGGTGATTTCGACATGGTTGAACACAAAGGAGACCACAACTGGTTGCAATCATCTCCTCTCTCTAGTGAATAACTTTCAACATGGCTTCATTATCACCACTCATTGGGAATTTTTGACCCCCTTTTTGGCTATATGACTTCATGAGTAGGTAGTTGGTTCACTTGATCCAATAATAAAGTTGGAGATCAAATACGTCTCACTTGATAGGTTCTATTTTAGCACATTTGTGAAGTCACTCCTTGCCGTCCCTCATGTTATACCGCTCTCAATGACATTGTTTTATTTGATCATCTCCCTATTTCTTGCTCCTTCAACTTGATAGCCTCACCACCTCCCACCAATCAACTTCCCTTTAAGCTAAATATTTCTCATCTCTCTTCCCTGCACCGTATTGCTTAATTTTCTGTTGTTTTGGGAACTATAGCCATAGCCCCCTTCCTCTATTGGATGGATTTTATGGTGGGAATCTATTGTGTCGAGAACAATAAAGTTTCTAAGAGGATATGGAAGGATTATGACTAAATAGAGATGGAAAAAGGAAGTAATCTGAAGCATAAGATTAGTCAACAGTTCCTCGCTCTTGATGAGCAATGTTGTGACATCTCCCTCAAACTATTGCTGCCCAGAAAGAGTTTGATTTAAGAAAGTATGAGGTTTATAGGGGCCAAGGTGCTAAAATGAGGGCCCATCTTTTCTTGATTAAACATGGTGACTGTGGCTCTAAATACTTCAAGTATTTACAATATAAACATCACCATGAACACATTTCATCCATTCTCACTGAGGATGAAACAAATATTTCATCACTTGATGATATTAAGGGGGTTTTCTTTCAACATTGTAGTGATCTCTTTTAGGAAAAACACTACCTTGAGGACTATGAATCATTTCTAGAGAAATGGTTGCAATAATGTATTCCTCAAAAGGTGGATCAGGGTACCAACCATCTTCTTGAACAACATCTCACTTTAATTGGCCTTGAAACTGCCATTTGGACAATGAAGACTAAAAGGGCTCCCGATTTGGATGGGATTCTAGTTGAATTCTTCCAAGCTCTATGGCCTACCCTCATGGACTTATTTAATGTGTATAAAGAGGTGAAGGCTAATGGATCTGTGGGAGTTGTCATTAACCATCTCTGATTAAATTAATCCTTGAAGGTGGAAACAATAATAAGAGATGTGGTTGGTGTCCTATCACTCTCCTTAATGTATCTTACAAAAATTATTGCGACGGTTATGGCTATGAAACCCAAACATGTAGCTCAAGGTATTGTTTTCCTTGAGCAAACCGAGTTCCTAAAAGGAAGATACATTTTGGATAATCTTCTCTATGTAGCATAAATTGTGTAGTGCGTTGAATATTTTGATCAAGACGAATTATTGGTCAAAATTGACTTTGACAAAACATATGATTGGATTCGTTGGCAATTTATTCACATTTCAGACAACGCATCCAAACGTTCTTTGCTGAAGCACAAACTCAGGGCATGGTTAATGGCAGTTTCATTGCATCTTTTAACCTCCAAATAGTCCATCTATCAAGGTTGTCCTCTCACCCCTTTTTATGTGTTGGTTGTTGATGCCCTTGGATATATGCTCCAACAAGCTCACCACGAAGGCAATTTAAAAGAAATTACTCCTCTGTAGGATTCTTATGGTTAGAAGTCTCATTTTGCTAATGACTCTCTTCTCTTTTTGCAAATTATTAAACAAGAAATTGTCATTGCCTATTTTAATGTTGATATTTATTGGGATTTCTATGGTTCTAAGCTATGTAGCGACAAAACAAAAATCACTTTCATCAAAAGTGCACCAAATTTAGCTTGGATCCCCCCAATGTGGAATGTTATTCCTCATGAGAAGATTACACATTACCTAGGTATCCCGTTTGGCATCCACCTTTCCATCATGACATGTGGGACTGGGCGCTTAGTGAAATTCAAAAAAAGTTGGATAATTAGTCTTGTACATTCCTATCCCTAGTAGGAAAGTTGATTGTTATTAACCATATCTTTTTGGCCAACAATGCTTACTACTCATCTTGTTAGCTTCTTTTGAAATCAATGTATGACAAACTTAATTCGCTGGCCCATGGTTTCTTATGGAGTAACAACTCTGGATCTCATGGAGGGTTTGTACTCAACGTAAATCTATGGGTGGGCTTGGCATTATTAATCTAGTTCAAGGAAAGTGTCTTGCTGCCAAATGGTTTGCAAGAGCCACCCAAGGCACTAAGCCTTGAAAAAACCTTGTCAAGGAACAAGTTCAATATGCTTCCCATAAGGGCTCTTGGACCTCCATTCCTTGGGGAGACAAAATATCAAATGTATATATTTTTAAATTTATGGGTCTCTTCTTTTATGACGTAATTGCACAACGTGACAAAAAATTAGCCCCTCTTCTCCAATGACACCACCAATCCCTTCGACATGGATTGAGTATTCCCAACTCTAGTATTTGGTGGAATCAAGTTATTTATTCTAATAATATTCCCTTTGTTGTTTGACGGAAATTCAATGCAGAGTCTTTTACAAATAAAAAAAAGGCATTAATACAATTAAGGATATTTGGAACCAAAACACCGATAATTGACTATCTTAGAACTCATTGCGTCATACTTTTGGGCTTCCTGCAAAACTCAAGCAAATCTATGTTTCTATTATGCCATTGATTTTGCCCAAGGTCCTTAAAATTACCATCAATTCTACACACACTTGGACATAGTGGCGATGGCCAAACTAAGAGGCCATTATCACTGTGTTGCCAATTTTTTTTGTATCATCTTGTGTAGCCCCAACTCCCTCTTGATGTTTCTCTTAATGCCAAGTGGTCTATGTCCTTTTATAACTCAATCGCAATGCATGACACATTTGATTTGACAATACCTCATAGAGGCCAAATATCAAATTATTATGTTGGGGCATTCTACATATAAAACTACCGATTAGCCAAACTTTGTCCAAGCTTAAACTTACTACCAAAAAATACATCTTTTGACATGTCCTTGAAACTACCCCTCACCTATTATGGGATTGCCCATCCTCCTCTTAGCTATGATTCTCTCTTCTCTACTCCATTCTTGAACTTTTTCCTAGCAACTTAAAAAAATCTACCTTGTTAGGCATTCTCTCCTCTTCCACCCTCTTTGTCATTTGTAACACTTATCGATTGGCCATCCTCTTTCATATCTCAAAGAATTGTTGTCAACAATTATATTCTAGAAAAAAATTGATTTTAATTATTCACCAAACTTAAATTATGTCCTCTTTTTTTTTGATAATTGGAGTAAGTGAACATTGAAAAGTATGAACTATTCATTATAATCGAGAAGATTAAAAATAAGCTCAAAATACTTTTAAAAAAAAAAAAATAAATTCTCAATGTTTTAGTTTCATAGTTTGGTCCACCCTATTCTTTATACAACTAATTTCTTCTTACCCTCCTAAATTTTGAATATCTTATATTCATTTAACTCTATGATTATATATTATTCCTTTGATCAATATTAAACAATAATTTCAATTATATATATATAGCTACAAAATAATAAAACCTACCCCCACAAAATGTAATAAGTTTTTATTGGCGGCACTGTCTCAATGATAATCATCAAGATAAGAAAATACTTATAATTATTAAGTAAAATAAGCTCCCAAAAAAAAATCTGCTACATTTATTTATGTTTCTCCTATCAACAAATGTTTGTGCACGGAATTAATCTCTTTTATTTTATAATTATTACTTAAAATAAGAGCCGAAAAATATCTGCCAAGGATAGTAACAACAATTTATAGAGGTCTTCGATGACTTAAAACACACACAAATCGTACATAAAATAACAATTTAATTCAATTATTTATATATATAATAACGTGGCGTGCTACACCCTTTGGGATACCACAGAAAATCCCTCTGATATTTCATTACAAGGAAACATTTTCTAAATACAATGTGAGGCCTACAAAGATAGCAGAGATAAATTTGCGGATACTATATGTGACAGTTCTTGGCATAACCTATTCAACGAAGAGCACATTGAGCAATTAGGGGGGCTCATCATCAGCCTACACAAGAAGCGAACAGTGCTACTTAAATCTGCTTGAGTTGTCTTGCTGTCCCATAGACTATTTTTAGTCTCGTGGATGTTAAAATTTTTATTATTATTATTATTATTACAAACCACTGTAAATGACACAACAATGCACGGGTTATTTTGTAAATCAAGCAAAGACACAGACTGACACTTAACACCCTAGAGCTGCAGCTGTCGAATTCTTAATGTCCCTTGGAACTCTGTTGCTCCTCAATCTTACTTGTCCAGTTCTGGCCTTCCTCATTCCTTTCCCTTTGCTCAGCTTTGTCTCCAGCTGGTTTATTTTGTCATTAAGCTGAGCTATAGTTGACATTTGAAGCTTCTCAGCCTCCACTAGTTTCTCCACCATTTCCCTCAGTTTCTCATTTTCATCCTCCCATTTCTCCTGAACTTGGTTTCTTACAGATTTTGAAATGTTAGCTTCTGATTCGCTAACATTTTCATCATTCCGATTGAGTGAAGATTCCATTAGAAGGTTCTCTACCCTGTCAGATGTCCCAGCCCCTGTGCCTTCAGACAGTCCGCTGCATTTGGAGGCATCTTTCTCATTTTGGACGCTAAGATCATTTTTGGGGTTTACGGTAGACAATCCATTTTCTGTTATGGGAGCCACCATGGGTTTCTCAACTATTGGACCATCTATTCCCTTGACCATGGCAGCTGCAATATTCTCCTCTTCAATCAAATCCTGTGAGGCGGGTAAAGACTTATCCACTTTCTTCAAATTAATTTTGCCAACGCCATCTGAATTTGAACGAGAGAGGCTATCAGAAATTGTCTGAGAGGAAGTCTCTGTATTGAACGCCAAAATGCCATCTCCAGCCGATGTTTCTGTCAAAGCATTTTGTACTTCGTCACTTTCACCTTTATTATTCTCTTCAGATCCAGTTGCATCAAGATTCTCAGTGCCGATTTGGTTTTCAAGTTCTGCCTCCGGCTCAATAACCACTCCTTTTCCTCCTAGCTCCAGAGCAGCATTCTTCTCCAAAGCATTTGCATTCTCATCCAACACGTTCAAATTCTCACATGCCTTACCCTTCTCGGTACTTAATTGCTTTCCAGGTTCTGCCTCAGTCTCAATAACCACCCAGTTTCCTCCTTGCTCCAGAGTAGCAATCTTCTCCAAAGCATTTCCTTTCTCATCGGAATTGTCAAATACCTCAACCTTCTCAGTTCTAATTTGATTTTCAGTTTCTGCCTCAGGCTCAATAACCTTAGATACCTTAACCTTCTCAGTGCTAATTTGGTTTTCAATTTCTACCTCGGGCTCAATAACTACCCATTTTCCTCCTTGCCCCAGAATAGCACCCTTCTCCAAAACTTTCGCGTTCCCATCCAACACCTTGGAATTGTCAGATGCTGCACCTTTCTGCCCTTGGACTAGAGTTGATGCCGGGCATGTTTCTGTTTCTGCAGCAGAATCCAACTCTTGAGGCAGAGCCGAAGAATCTGATTCCTTAAAGTTAGAAGGTTCTGATTTCTCCTCTTTCTCTACAGAAAGATTTTCAAAAGATGGATCTGAGATTTCCTCTTTGTCTCTCTCGTTCATAACATTTTCATTTTGACTTTTAATCTCTGCCTTCTGCAGATGCATGGGCAAAGAGGAAACTTCCAGCTTATCAGAAACTTCCAGAGCCTCTAGCTGGACAGGTATTATATTGTCTCCTACATTTTCACCACACTTGGTAGTATTTTCAGTTCCCTCTCTAGCGTCATTAGCTTCTTTATCAACAAAAACATTTTCTTTGCTATCATTACTTACTTCAAAAGTTTCCTTCTCCCATACATTTTCATCATCTTTCCTTTGTTCCACATCAACTTGATGATTTTCAGTAGTAGGGTTTAACAGGGTTTTAGCTGTGTCCTCTGTTGCTTCCAAATCCTTATCCGTGTCGTCAATCTTCTCCTGCGAAGATTTGTCCTCTGTCACATCTCTCGCACAAGGATGCGAGTTACGAGTATGAGCCTCTTCAACAAATGTGTCAAGCTTCTCTTGCAGTTGATCAAGCTCTCGTGCTACAGATTTTCTAACATCTCTGACCATTGGATGCAGCCCCTGAACACACAAATACAAAATTGCTGAGATTATCTTAGAAAACTTAAAAACAGAAGAGAAAAAATATATATCTAACCATCCCTCCTCTATCTCAATAATTATTACCCCAGCCTGCCAAGCCCAATAATTTCCATTGGGCTGGCTCTGTGCCATAATGATCACAATATAACATCATTGTTTGCAAATTGCACAAAGTCACACAATAGGATCGAGTACATCAATTTTCAGTCGTATAGGTAGGCTTTTGGAAATTAAAATGATTTCTTACCTGAATGGTATCCAGTTGAAGCAACAGGCCCATAAGAGTCTCACTCATTCTTGATTTCGTTTTGTTGTCTCTGCTAAGCTCTCCCACAAATTCAGGACTTAAGATTTGTTGCTTAAGCTCCTCCATACGTTTCCTGATCTTGGCAATCTCGCGAAGCTTTCTCAGAGGCTGCAGTTTTTCGCACTTGATATCCCTGGTACAAAGCCTGGATTTTTAAAGCAGCTTGATCCCTACTGATCTCTGTTTTCTTTTCCCTGGCATCTTGACTCTTCGCGTTCAAATCCTCTTCGAGTTCAACCTTCTTTGCTTCACCGTCAACTTTTGAAGCCTTCAAATCCTCAGCATGTTTAACCTCCTTGGTAAGCTTTGAAGCCTTCAAACTCTTACTCTCATCATCTCTTTGTGCTTCACCAGCAGACTTTGAAGCATTCGAATTGGCATTTACCTCAGCCTCCTTTGTTCCCACAGACACCTTGGAAGCATCAGGCTTTATATCATCTTTAGCAGTCTCCTCCTTCCGAAGCGGACTGGGAGATCTTGAAGAGCACTTGCCATTAGATTTCTTCTTGCCAGGCAGAGGATCCACCCTAAGACATACAGGAGGAAGCTTGGAAGCTCTGGGCGAAGACACCTTATGATTACCTGCCACTTTTTCTTCTGTTGTCTGTGCCTGCGCAGATTTTTCTTCCTCAAGTTGCTTCACAGGAATCTCTCTTATTTTGGTCTCCTTTTTATCCTCCACAGGCTTCTGTTTCTCATCCTCTTTTCCCGACTTCTGCACAGTTACAGGCCTACCATCTGCTCCATTAGTTTTCTTGTGGTCCTTTTCCAGACTTTCAATCTTTGCCCCTTCCTGAGGGTTGTAAGCAGTCCAATTCCCTTCAGGTATCCAGAAAACTGGAAAAGGTTGTGATTGTCCCTCAAATGAAGGATTCTTCTTATCTCCTTCCCGACCTTGGGGCGTAGTGCTTGGGCCAAGTGGAATCCAATATCCAGGAAACTTGTTCTCATCTCCTTCCTGACCTTGAGGCCTAATGCTTGGACTTGAGTCCTGTGGAATCCAAAACCCAGGAAGCTTTTTATTCTCTTCTTCCCCACCTTGAGAGTTTCTGTTCAATTCCAGCGGAACCCAAAATCCAGGAAACTTACTCTTCTCTTCTTCCCCACCTTGAGGTCTCTGGTTAGATGCCAACGGAATCCAATAGCCTGGAAACTGTCCATTTTTCTCTTTATCCCCATCATTTCTGTTCCAAATCATAGGTGTCCAGTACGCAGGATATTCTTTTTTCCCTTTTTCTTTCTCTTCATTTTGATCTTTACTTTCAGCAGCTCTGTTCCGCCATTCGGAAGGATTATACCACATGACAGGCCCAGCCAATTGCTGCATATTCGATGGCTTTGCCTTCGCATCCTCCTCAGAGTTGCCATCCATTAGCCCTTTCCATTCAATTCCCTTCATAGGCCTTGTCCCGGGATGACACACATGATTTGGACACCCGCAACAGTGCATTTTCGCATATTCTATTTCCCGTGGACCTGATGATCCATAGGTCACAGGCACAAACCTCATTGGATACTCATCAGGGTGCCGAAACTGGTCACCAGGATTAAAAGGCCTAATAGCACAAGGCCCACTAACAGTAGCAGGAGCTGGAGGATAAACATACACAGGCCTAAAATTCCTGCCAAAATCGCTACCAAAATCTCTACCATCTCGCTGATAAAGTCTAGGATCCCAATTCCTGTACTTAGGCTCAAAGTAATAAGATCCATCTTCAGCAGGCCCATGACGATACCAATAAGGCCCGCCTTCATACTTACCATAACCCCAATCCTGTGGCACTCCTCTGTAATAATGATAAGGCTCCCCCCAAATCGGCTCCGCTTCTACACTTTGGGGAGCCCAATAGTATGCAGGTTCTGGGCGCCTGTAAACAGGACTCATCTTGCTTCTATCCAATTGAAGTCTTCAAATCGATGAAACAAATCTGAATTCATCAAAGATCATCCACTTTAGAAAACAAAAAGGCTTCAATTCAAACAGATTTTTTATACAGGCGAAAAAAAGAAAAAAAACTCTTTTCCATTCGCACAAATTTACGGACACAGACCTTTTTCCATTCACGCAAACTTCCGAACACAGACCAAAACTTATCTTCAATTTACACAAATTTACGGGCAGAGATGTGAAACATTCTTCAATTTATACAAATTTATGCAGAAATCAATCCAGAGAAATCCATCTGAACACTATGTTCTTTGTAAAGTAGTTTCTAGATGAGAGCAATTACTAAATACGAGTTTCTAAATACGAGTATAGTTTCTACAGGTGACTACATAATTGTAGTTTTTAGTTCTCGCGTTTCATATCCATTATTAGACAATTCACACAATTTTATATACAAGCAAGATATTTTTTTCAATTCACACAAATTTACGGGCAGAGATGTGAAATATTCTTCAATTTATACAAATTTATGCACAAATCAATCCAGAGAAATCCATCTGAACACTATGTTCTTTGTAAAGTAGTTTCTAGATGAGAGCAATTACTAAATACGAGTTTCTAAATACGAGTATAGTTTCTACATGTGACTACATAATTGTAGTTTTTAGTTCTCAGCGTTTCATATCCATTATTAGACAATTCACACAATTTTATATACAAGCAAGATTTTTTTTTCAATTCACACAAATTTCTCCACAAAGGTAAGTAGAATCTATTCACACAAATTTTATCTAAACCACCTGTTCTTACTATTTAGTTCTCGCGTTTCATATCCATTATTAGACAATTCACACAATTTTATATACAAGCAAGATATTTTTTTCAATTCACACAAATTTCTCCACAAAGGTAAGTAGAATCTATTCACACAAATTTTATCTAAACAACCTGTTCTTACTGGAATAGTTTGCACATATCAGAATAGTTTCTAGATATATCTGAGTAATGTATTTAAAGCTCTGCAATTTAACATCTACTAGACTACCATTAAACACATCAAATCTACTACACTACCACATCAGGGACAAGCAGCCTGTTCTTCCACATTTTCAAGTAGAGTAAATCAATTCACAATTTAATTTCCAAATATATCTGAATGATAGCATTTAATGCTCTGATCATTTCAAATCTACGAGACTACCATTAATCACATCTTCATCATCAGGGTGAAGAAACCTATTCTTCTATATTTTCTAGAACAGTAAATCAATTCACATAATTTAATTTTGACATGTGGATGATAAACTTCTGCAGATCTCACTTTTTTTTTTTTTCGAAAATGATAAATTTAATTTTGACATGGATAATAAAAGAATTCCTTCAGATCTCAGCTTGTTTTTTTTGAAAAGAATATAAAAATTCCTTCACAAATTTTAAAGTACCATTTTACTTTTCAAAAAATTCCTTCACAAATTTTAAAGTACCATTTTACTTTTCAATTCACATGAGGCCAAATTCTTACTTTTCAATTCACACAAATCCTTCTACTGTAAATTCTGTTTTTTTGTAGCTACTTTTTATTTAAGACAACCCCAAAAATACACATCATTAAGAAGAGTATAAGAACTTCAGTTTACACTTTTTTTTTCGAAAATTCTTAAACTTCCTTAAAATTTTTTAAAATGATTTTTTATTTTTCAATTCCCACAAATCCTTTACTGTAATAATTTTTTAATCAAAACATGAAAATTCTTAAAGTCTAGTTTTTTGTTTTTTTTTTTTTTTTTTTTTTAAATAATTTTTTTTTTTTTTTCAATTCCCACAGTTTTTTTTTAATTTAAATAATTTTTATTTTTTATTTTTTATTTAAATAATTTTTTTATTTTTTAATCAAAACATGAAAATTCTTAGAGTCTAGTTTTTTTTTTTTTAATAATTTTTTATTTTTCAACTCCCACAGTTTTTTTTTTTTTTTTTAAAAATTTAAATAATTTTATTTTTTTATTTTTTCATTTAAATTATATATATATATATATATTTTTTAAATAATTTCTTATTTTTATTTTTTTTCTTTTTTTAATTTAAATAATTTTATTTTTTTATTTTTTTTTAAAATAATTTTTTATTTTTCAATTCCCACAAATCCTTTACTGTAATAAATTTTTAATCAAAACATGAAAATTCTTAAAGTCAGTTTTTTTTTTTTCCTTCCAATTCCCACAAATCCTTTACTGTAATAAATTTTTAATCAAAACATGAAAATTCTTAAAGTCATTTTTTTTTTTTTTTTTTTTTTTTTCAATTCCCACAAATCCTTTACTGTAATAAATTTTTAATCAAAACATGAAAATTCTTAAAGTCAGTTTTTTTTTTTTTTTTTTTTAAACTCTTAAATTTCCTTAATTTTTTCAAAATAATTTTTTATTTTGCAATTCCCACAAGTCAGTTTTCATTTTTCAATTCACACAAATCCATCCACTGTAAATCCGTCAACTGTAACACTTTCTTTTATTTAAGAAGAGCCTGAAAAAACAAAAACCAAAACCAAAAAACATCACCAGCAAGAAAAACCTATGCTTCTTGATTTTCAAGGTGTGGAAAAAATTTCACATAATTTTTCTATACAATAATCATTCTATACAGTTGCACATAATTTTTCTATACAATACTCCTTCTATACAGTTACAACTCTTTTCACTTAAACGAATTACTTAAAATATAAATATAATACAGTTACCAACTCTTTTCACTTAAACGAATTACTTAAAATACAGATATAAATAAATAAATAAATTTTTAATTTTATTTTTTAAAATAAAAATCCAATTACTAACTCTTTTCACTTAAACGAATTACTTAAAATACAGATATAAATAAATAAATAAATTTTTAATTTTATTTTTTAAAATAAAAATCCAATAATTTATAAATAAATAAATAAATCCTAATAAATTATAAACAAGTAAATACGTCCTAAAATCCACACCTCAATTATTTTAAAGTAAAAATCCATTTTCCATTCGCACAAACCCATCAAAACAGATCTTTCTATACCCTTTTTGCACTTAAATCCCATTTTTTTAATTAAACCAACCCAAAAAAAAAAAAAAAAAAAACCTAAAGTAGACACACCAATTATTTTAAGTAAAAATCCATTTTGGATTCACACATACCTTTCAGAACAATTTTTTGAGACATTTTTCAATTTTCAAACTTCCAGCCAAAATTTTCTTTCCCCCACATTTGCAGAATGTTTCTCACTTAACACATATTGAAGATCTTATATAAACCAAAGCAGCAATAACTTCTGCCCTCACAATTTTTTTTCCAGCAAAAGCAGCAGATTCAAAATAAAAGGTACAAAGTAATACTTGCTACATTAATTGACACATATTGAAGATCCAATGGAATATAACTGATAATATCTTCTTTCACATCCCAATTTTCTCAACAATACAAATGTTTTCTCTGATACACTCATATTTTAAAAAGAAAAAGAAAATAATGTAAACGCCAATAATAATTTCAAATAGTTGAGTCGCAGGACACTTTTTATGGATTATTTTTTCTCATTAATCAATTTTCTTATAATTTTTCTAAATTTTAGATTTGTTCAAAAAATCACCAGCTTTTTCAATGAAATATACATAAATTTGTTACTTTTTCACAAAGCGCCTACAATATACAGATCCGCCTGCTAGTAAATAAATATTCTGTAAACAAACCCCCAGCTCTTTAAAATGTCTGTTGCGGGGACTCGAACTCATACCTTTATGGAGCTTAGCTATGATCTGATTCCGAACGATTCCACAACACCTGATTTAGCAGTGAACGACGCAAACTTCCCTCTATGCTCAGCGCCCCTCCAAATCCGGTCCGACGATTGTAGATTTTATGCTTCTTGACACACTGGTTCGAGTCACAGGTGCCATTTTATAGTTCTTTTCCCCAACGATGTTTGTTTTCGTGAATGTTCTTCGGGCTTCCAGAAACGTCATGGAGGTCCCTTTCCGTTGTTATTTTCTCGAAGAAGGTTTATCTCAACTAACACGAGATTTTTTTATTTTTATTTTTTGCCACGTGGCCGTGTTAATGTTTGACACGTTAGGTTCAAGAAAATGCTGCAATGTTTTTTTAATTTTGTAAGGGATAATTTAGTTTATTTGAAAAGTGTAAAGCGAAATTCTTCTAGATTGCTCCATTGGCAATAATTTTGTGTGGCATATGTATAAATTTCTTCCTTATGGGAAGGTCATGTTCTAAGGGGTAAGGGGTAAGGTATGTTGGAAGGATGTAATTTTTTGTTTTGATAAGGTTAAAAAAGTGTAAATCAAAAATTGTATCTTATTTAAATGATCATTGTTTTTTATATATGAAATGTTAAATAATAATAATATAATATTTTTGGTAGAGGTAACAATAAAAAATGATGTGGTGTGTTCTTTAATATGATGCTGTAATGTGTCATGTAAAAAAGAAATGTTATGTTTCACAGTGAATAATGGTAAAGTGGTGGGGAAGAGGAAGGCCATAGAGAATATGAAAGCAATGCAAGATTTCAAGGTGAACCGAGAGATGATGGTGTGAGAATATAATAGTGTGATGTAAACAACTCTTTATATCTGCAACAACAATAAAAATATACCAAATAGAGAGTAGAGAGGACCAAATTTGTTTCAAATAAATAGCAAAGAATTCGTATGTGTGTGTGTGTGTGTATGTATGCATCTAATTCCACTCACCAAATTAACTTGTTTAATTATGCCTAATATCGTCTACTATCCTATTCATCTGATCTAATTAACACTTAAACTTGATGTTCCAAATTAATATCACTTAATTTATTCTAACAACATGAATACCTCACTTTCCACGTATTCATATTTCATAATATTCTAATTCTTAATTCCCCCCACTTTCCACACAATTCTTAATATTCTAATTTTTAATTCGCCCACTTTTTAATCACTTATTCCCTAAAAAAACTCTGAGATTTTTAATCTCTAGAACTTTCTCTCTGCTCAAATTTGAAATTTGGGAGGGAAATTTCCCCTCCATTTCTTTCCAAACACCTTTGTAAATGTAAGGTGACACAGGCATTTGGGGCATCTAGAGTTGGAACGAGTCTATGCTATCAAAATCATCTCCCAACTAGCCATTAACATTATAATATTGAGCATACTTTGCAATCCTACATCTCATTTTAGGGTTTTAATTTGTTGATTCGGCCTTCAAGTAACATTACATAGTCTTGGGAAGGAGAACCAAAAAGAGCAAGATAACAGTAAGATTGCTTTGATTGCTTCCTCTTCTTAATTCTTTTTATTTGATGATTATTTTGAGTTTGGATTGATTAAGAGTTATTTTGAAACTTTAATCTGTTTTTGTCAAAATTTCAAGGGATACATTCTAGGGACCATAGTGGGAGCCTCTTTTTGAACTGACATTTTGTACTTTGAATGTGTTTGCTTAAGGTTGCAAGTCAGATTGAAGAAGATTAGTGGCTCAACATTTCAAATTTTTTGTCCACAGTGATATCCAAGGTCTGGGTCTTACAGTTGTGTATATAGTAACATATATAAATAGTTTTTTCCTCATATTTCATCCTAAAACTAGTGATGTGATTCCTTGTTTTTGTCAATAAATTACAGTTGCCCTGTATATATTTTTACCATTTTGCATATATTTAACAGTATGTATATATATTTTTGAATTAGTCATTTGCATAATATTTTGCTCAACTAGACAATTTGGGATATTGGTTGGAATTTATCATCTCAGTTGAATCCCAAAATTAAAAATAATTTGTTGATATCTCATTAGCCAACACATTTTTAATAGAAAGAGTTTCCATGCAGTTTATATAATCATCCCATCTTCTATTTGTATCGGTAAACTAGTCAAAAAATTTGTACTTTTTATTGTGGTGAAAGCATCTTATTCGACTGTCTGGTTAAATGCCCTTGTGTATAAATTTGCTGGTGTTGTAAACCAAGTGTTGTGGTTAGGTTCGAACCTTGAACCTATTTGGAATTTTTACTTTATAAATTCTACATAAGCTCTTTTATTGCATTCAATTATGCTTTTGGCAAATGCCCATACCCGATTTTGACTCTTGACAAAGGTTGTAGAATTCGGTTCCACACCTACCCCATACCTTGTCAATGCATTTCTCGAAAACATTTTGTCAAACAGTTTGGGGATTGCTAAAAAAACTATATACAGGTTGCCCTCCCCCCCTATATAAACTAAACTCTATAGGGATAGGGGGTCACCCTTTTTATTTATATAGGGCGATGCCCAAAAGTGCCTTATATCTTATTTGTCAGACACAGAAGGAGAGGTAGAGGAGCGGGTTTCCTAGCGAGATGGGATATTCTCTACATTGAGTAGGGCAATAGGGCTAGACGGTTCCTCCCCATCGAAGTGTAGGTGTAGAGCGGTAGGGCTAGAGTGGTTCCTCCCAATTGAGGTGTAGGTGTAGGTCGGTTGGGCAAGAGAGGAGGTGGGGATTGGATATATAGGGTGAGTGCCATAGATCGAGTCAGTAGCTCTAGTGCCCAAACCACTCTAGATATCTACCCCACCCCAACCTATCAATCGCTAACCAACTCCATATATATAGGGGTTCCCTCTAGATATATATCGCTTGAGATTGAGATAGAGATTAAGGAAAGGACGTGAAATACTTTTTCCTCCACCTGCGTCCGATCGGGGTATTGTGTTTGCTCCCACATGGTGCATAATAAGGCGCTCTTATAGTTTCCATAATAATTTATTCTTGTCAACTATGCGATGTTGGACAGATCGCCCAAATGGTGCCATTGCATTCCCAGCCTCATCATTCTATTTACCCTTCCAAAATAATCGAGCACATGCCTTCTGTATGCTTCCACATTTTACATACATGTTTACTAGGGCATTTACATCTATAACATTTGACAAAAATCCACTTTTGCATTATGCTTTGATGAATGTCCATACCCTTTTCTAAAGCTCCCATTTTAGCACATGCTAAGAGGATGCTAGCAAAGGTTGTGGAGTTTGGATTTACACCTACCAATTGCATTTGATTGAAAGTTTCCAAAGCATTTTCAACAAACCCATTTTGTGCATATCTTGCAATCATCGCAGTCCATGAGACCATATCTCTTTGTGACATTCTATCAAATAATTCATGTGTCTGATGGTTGCTTTCACAACTGGTAAAAAAAAATTGTTTTCAATTAAGCTTCAATAAATTTTGTGCCATATCCTAAAGCTCTTATTTTGATGCAGGGTGTAATTATGTTGGCAAAGGTGCGTTGATTATGATAGGTATAGGTGCTAGCTATCTTGATAGTGCTAGTATAGACACTGTACAGGTAATGATGTTGTTTGAGCAAGCACTATTATGGAAATAATATTGACAGGTTTTGAACCTTGCATCTACCACAACATCTCTTTTTAGACGTCTGGTCAAATGGTTCAAGGTACTTTGGTCCCTCTAGCTAAGTCAACACAAAACCTCCAATGTCTTTGACCGATCGTTAGAATATATTTAGAAGCCCTCTTGGAAAGATAATACATGCATAATTAAATTAGAGATTGTCCCTATCTACATACATGTCACACAACCCTCATTTCCATCACAATATTATTGCGGTACATAATGGATATTTAATATTTTGTACAAGAATGTTACATATCGTTCCCCTCACTCACATAACAGTTTTGAATAATGCATGTTAGGTAGTTATAAATCGTTAATGAAAGAAAATACTCTCTTGATAACAATAATTAATACATTAAATGAGTCAATTGTTTTAAATACAAAGGGGAACCCCTCTTTTTTCTCCCTCCTCATCTATTGTGTTCAATACAATTCATCATTATCCATGTTAAGAAATTAACCTAAATAAGTCTTTATTAATAGTTATATATATGTAATTATACAATCAAAGTTAAAAAAAAAAGTAAGTCCATCTAAGCATCAATTTTTGCAAGTGGCCTATTGAAATCATCAAACCATTGACAACATTTTACAGGTCACTCCTCAAATTCCACAGTTTAAATCACTAAAAGGCCAAAAATAATACCCTGTGTGCTCGAGAGGGCGATCGATCGAAGATTAAATTGGTTAAACTATTGATATTTTTGTTTTTGTAGGTTGACCGATCCCAAAATTGGCTAAAACATTGTTTCAAATCATCTATTTGATTTGCTTGTTGACACACTAAATTAACGTGTGCCTGCAGATCCCATCAGTCCAAGGTAAAACATTTAAAATTACTAATGATGTTTATACAGGGTTGATTGTCAAAGTTGTTGATTTGAAAATTACTAAACCATCTACTTGGAGGACGAACAACTAAAGACTTCTTTATCTTAAAACTACTACTCTTTTTGTTTTGCAAGATGACCAGTGCAAAACTTAGCTAAAACATTTTTTTGTTTGTTTGTTTGTTTTGCTTGTCTACACACTAAACAATTTGGGTCAAAGAACTTTTTTGTTTACCTGAGTATCACTCAAGGACTACCGTGGTGTATGCTCTTCCCTTGCATCCTCACGGTGATTCCTAAAGGATTAAAAACCACCAATAAACCCTTCCCAATTTTCTTTCTAGGGTGCAAAATGACTGTGGAAGAGACATCCACGCAGTTTCCATTAGTCTATAAAGGTTGGTGATGTGGATTTCATCACTACGCACTAGACCACACTCCGTTTTTTGGTGGAGTATAAACATTAGGACAACTGTCATTAGGCACTAAAGTAAAATTTCCCATAAAGGGTTCTGTGGAGTGAGGGGTATTTTCGCTCCAATACACAAAGTAATTAGACATCCTACATAATTTTGGGCCCCACCATACCTAGTGTATATCAAAGACTCCCCTAGTAAGCATGTATAAAACTAGAATAAGACCTTCAATCATAAAGTGAAAATGGGGTTGAGAGGGTTTGGGAGATTCAGTAATAGGTCACTAACCTACAACATCACTTGGGAAGTTGTTAAATGGTGTAGTCATTGGAATACACTCCAGTATCTATTCACTAAATTTAGGTTTGTGGCTTGTGTGTGACTTGTTTGAGTGTTGCCAAAACCATTGTTATTTGAAAATATTATAGCCTACACACTCAAACCCATACATCTAGTTGGCCTTTAGGATATACACTTTTCCAAATCATACTCATCATACCCCCATTTATCATTTCATCAGCATATACTTGTCTTGATCTAAAATAATCATTAATCCCTCCATATATCCCCATCTACCCTTCATCACATAATCCCATATCCACTCCATTTTGATCAACTTGGTCTAAGTCTTGAGCTAGTCTAGGGTCATACTTCCATCCTGCCACCCTATCTAAATCCCTAGTCTACTATCCTCTTGTCTAATTTCATACTCATTCGATACTCTGCTCACTACTTGTTATGCTACCAATTTTTTGACCTATCACCTAGTCATCTTTAAATATAGTTGTCTTGCCTATTTATAGATAGAAATTGTCTAAGTCATCATATTGCTGGTTTAAAATTAGGCACTAGTTGAAATCCCATCCTTTTGCTAGTTGAAATCTTGACATTGTTAATATAGTGATAACACCTATTGTATTATCAGTTTGAAATTCGACCCCAGTTTGACATCACAATCCCTTTTAGTTTATCACCCATCATACTAGCTCAATCATTCAGACTTCCTTTTTATCGAAGGATCATATTTTACCCAACACTACAATCAACCTTCATATCGGTTTATCTTTAGTCTACCATCCATCCACCATAATGGATTTGGACCCTATCTTAGTCAAGAAATACCTTTTTGCCAACAAGGATGCATACCTTTTAGGACTCCTCGAGATGGGTGCCCATCTTCTTAATGACTTTGAATCCATACAATTCAAGTTATCTATACCACAAGAACCTCGTGTCCTTCCTCATCAACCTCCATCTACATCTGACACTTGTGTCAACCGATCCCAATCCACTCCCCCACACATCAACCATGACACTATTAATCTTCCTTATCTTATTAGCAAAGGGAAACTAACCTTGACAACTACATCCCACACGTGTTCATCTCCTACATCACCAGAATCAAATGTCTACACCTCTAAGTCTAGCAACATTGACAAGCAATATACCCCACTCCCAATATATGTGGAAGCCCTCTTTTAGAAACTTTTCGATGCCAACATGATTGTCTACCCACAAACAAAACCACTAGACTAGACCAAACCCAAACCTTCATGGTATCACGTAGATCAATTTTGTCTATACCATAAAATCTCTAGACATTCCATTTATCGATTTCTCCCTTTTAGAGATTATGTTCAAACCCTAATCAACAATGGCGACCTTGAAATAGAAGATTCATCCAATGAGGCTAGATCTATAGATGAGCAAAAAGAGGTATGCCAAAAGCATGGTCAAGCTCTTTCCCACACTTGTTCATCCCCCAAGTCATTGCAATCAAATGCTTCCACCCTTAAGTCTAATAGCACCAACAAGCAATATACCCCACTCCCAATATCCATGAAAGCCCTATTTTGGAAACTAGAGGTCATGATCAAATATCCACAAGTAAAACCTCTAGGCTTGTCTAAACCTCAACCCTCATGTTATCAATTAGACCAGTTTTGCCTATATCATATAGCTTTTAGGCATTCCATTTATAGATGTTTCCCTTTTATAGATTACATCCAAAACTTAATTGATAATGGTGACATTGAAATTGAGAATGAATCCAATACATCCACACCTGTGTTGCAGGGGTACACCCCCCAGCCTGACGCCTCCTGTTCGGAGGCGCCTCCGGCACCGGGACGTCCGGGGGCGTCCCGAGGCGCCCGCCGGCATGCCGAAAACGTCTGGCACGCCGGCGGGTGCCTCCGGGGCGTCCCCAAAAATTTCCGGCGACTATCACGGAAAACCAAAAAAAATAAATAGAAAACGCGCGAAAAAACCCTTTTCCCTGCACGTTGAGGTTGATGCATTCGGACTGTTTGCGCCAATTAAAAGTGCGTAGGGGGCTTTCCTGGGTAAGGAAGTTCTCGAGCGGTCTTAAAATTGAGGTGGCCGCGTGCACGGTGCACTCTGTCCTTCGTGTCAATCGCGAGTTTGATCGCTTCGGGATGTAGGGTGTAGGGCTCCGTATGCGATGTTCTTCGCAGGTGCCTGTAAACTGAAAACCAGGGGCTAGAGCACTACGGCCTGCTTGCCTTTGCCCCTGTTCCAAATGCTGCCTTTGCCTGGAGTCGAGGTGTTTGTGCCAGTCGAGATTTGGCTTTTGTGGATGGCATGTGCCCTCTTTGAAAGTGCGTAGGGGGCTTTCCTGGGAAGGATGTCCCTGAGCGGCCTTATAATTGAGGTGGTCGCGTGCATGGTGCATACTGTCCATCGTTGCTTTATCGCGAGCAAGTTGGTTGAGTTGATGTAGGGTAAGCGGCTCCGTATGGGACGAGCTTCCCAGGGGTCAAACATTTAAAAAAAACCGCGCTGTGTTCAGAACGCTGTCGGAGTTGCCTTTTCAGTGCGATTTGCACTTGAAAAAATGAGCTTGATCAATATAATGGGATCCTTACGAGAATCGTGGCATGGATTTTAACTTATAACTACTATGGGGGGAGGGTGTTCTTCGAATGCCCTTGCGAGAAAGCAAGTGAAAAGACGGAAAAGATATTGTTCCCCGCCTTTGCCCGCAAACAATTCCGGATGCTCGAGTTGGGAAATAAGTATTAAAAAATATATATAATAAAATATAAAATACAAATTAAAAAACTTAAAAACAACTTAAAAAAAATAAAAAAGTAAATAATATTTTAATATATAAATATAGAATATAATTTATAAATTAAAAAATATATAAATATTTAGTTTTAAAACCTTTAAATACTTTAAAACAAATAAGATATACAATAAAATATTAATATATATATATATAATAAAATATTAAAAATATATATATAATAAAATATTAAAAATATAATATAACTATTAAAAATAAAATAAAATTTAATATTAAAAATTTAAACTAAATACTATTTAGTTTTTACATTTTTAATATTATAATTTATATTTTATTTTAAATTTACAGTTTACTATATCTTTAGGTAGTATTTAAATTTTATTTTTAATTTTAAAATTCTTTTAAATATATATATATATATATATATGAGAGAGAGAGAGAGAGAGAGAGAGAGAGAGAGAGAGAGAGAGAGACGTACCCATGACGTATCCAAATCAAGGTTTTTGAAAAATGACGTACCCGCGTACCTAAATCGTACCCGTACCTGTACCCTTATCCAAACAACGTAGATCCACACCTAAGAGTGAACAAGAGGGGGTATGCCAATAGGCACTTATTAACCATGATCAAGTTTCTTCCCTCCTCAACCAAGGTCATGACCCCAATCCTCGCCATACCACAACTATCCCTCATCGAACCATCCCTAGATCTTCTTCACATCAAATCCCCCATTTTCACAAATCCATTCAGCCCAAAGCATCCATTTACAAACCCAAGGTGAAGAAGGTACTTGCAGCCAATGTTCTATGGCTACAACTAAATGATCATCTATCAATAGCATTGCCACATCCCCATCCAAGTCAGAATCTGCATGGTCATTAGACTCCAGGACATGCGTACCTTCAATATCTAAATTGGAATGGGACTCCCTATCTAACAACCCCAAAGTAGATGATTCTAGTTAGCGTAGAGATAGTGATCAAGATAATTATCCATGAAAGAAGACGCATATTACTCAAATTTTTATACAAAGAGTCTAAATGACCCAGTTAAGACTCTTAAGGAGGTTCTTTTTGACATTGAAATTGGGTCTCCTAGTACCTTTTACAAGGACTATGTTGCCCATCATCTACTCAATCCACCTCCCTTACCAAACATCCTCAATTATTTTCCTTCCATCAACAATTCATCCATCCCAATCTCTGAATGAGACAAACAAGAACACACATCATTGGATTCCCCTCAATATGCCCTCTCGTGTGTTGAATCTAAAAATATCCAAGCCAATAATCAATTAATCAAGCTAAATAATCAAGTCAACTATGATCCAATAGTAATTAATCAATTCAAGAAGAGTTTTGTAATCGACCAAGTCAAAAAACATCATGCCATAGTGAAAATATCATTGAGGTGCTATGGGATCATCCAAGTCACCATAATCATCCTCCAAGTCTAAAGTCAGATGTCCTTGGTGAATCCTAGTTAAAGGCACTAGGGGGAAATACAAATCCAATCAAGTCAGCAAACCAAGAAGTCGTCCTGGCACCAATTACCACACAAATCAAACAAATCAAAAGTAACGTGGCCAATTATCCTTCTAATATGTGGATCAAAGAGCAAAGAAGTCAGATAGTCTTGGATTCGTTAACCTTATTCGACATACGGTACCAGGCAAAAATACCCCTTCCACCATATCTAATGATGTGTGCAACTATTGAACCCCATTTCCACTCTCCTTCCAGTCACATTGTCCATCATAACCATATCAATCATTTACATCCTATTCCCCACCATCAAAATCATGACATAATCCCATCCATACCATACCTCAAATCCATATGCAACATTATCTCTCGTAGGGGTAACACAAACAACTAGTCTAGATTTTTGGAGAAGTCTAAATCAAGATTCAAAAAATGTCACAAGGACATCAATACATTCAACAACGTCAATGATATGTTACTCACAATGCAATTCTCTAGAATAGGTGTTGGCTGAAGATTAAGAAATCATCTATATCCTACATCTCACCTGTTTGCAATAAATTGAGATGCCAATAAAAATAAAAAAATAAAAAAAAATCATTCATCCAATGTTGAAAGCCAGTGTTCTAGCACCTTGGGCAAGTACCATTGTGAAAACCGGTTTTCGGCATTGTGGTAAATAATAAATGTTGTCCACATGTACCTTGACACTTGGGGACAAGAATCTTACTTCATCTATTCAGTCACACAGTTCACCTTCTTCATTCTTTCCACCCCATTTTAATCCACATTTTTGTCTTGTCTTGACCTTGGCCATAGGAGTGGAAGGTGTCTTGATACTTGCTATTATCATATTCTTGGCATATCCTTATTAGTAACATTCAAGGGACTAGATAATTGGTTCCCTTGCACTACGTCCCTTGGAGATTCATAGTCCGTCCACCACCATCCCATATCTTTTTTTGCACACCATCCAAGACATTTCATCCATTCGTTATCATTCCTTACCCTGGTTGCTAGGCTTGGTATTCCCTTTGCTATTAACCCCTCTTTAATAAAAAATTCCCCCCAAAACCTATAAATTATAAAACTTGAAAAAATACAAAAATATTCCCCATTGTCTTGTCCCATGTATCATCTTCATCAACTCCCATCTCGTGTCTCTTTATTCAAACTTGGGCAAAACTTAGTCTAAATTGAGTTAGTTCTGACATAGTCTTACACCTGTCTACCTTCAAACAGAGGTCAAAGTATGCGCCGATTAGCTCTTGTACTTACATTAAAAACATGCTCAAGCACACCCTATCCTATTCCATCCACTCATGATCCATGGACTTCTGTCTATCTCCTTCATTCCTCCCACACACACCTTCACTTAAACAACAGGTAAAACATTGTTTGTTCAATGTATATATATGGTTTTGTGTGTATGTGTTTTATATGAGGTGTCTTCTATTGTATATGTTTTTGCTTATTTCTTTGTCTCCATGTGTTTTGTTTGATCGTCAATGTTTGTCTTCTTTTGATTTTAATTTTTTACTTTCTTTGGTATAATATCATTTTTAGGGGTGCAATGAATGAGGATGTTATGTTGACACCGAAAACTACAATGATGATTTTAGGTGTCCTAGATGATGCAAAGTTCATTATTTGCCCCTTTTATACTTATGCACTTTGGCACCAATGATACCATGATTACCACATATCTGGGTTCAATATGCCCTCGTCCTATATTAACATGGATTGCACAACCTACATGGCTCAAGATGTTCTCATTCCATTTCATTCACTTATTCCACTACCGATAATGTATAAACTTAGCCTTATTTCCCTATGCCCATCCCTCAGGCAAAAGGATCACACTTAACCATATCATGAAACCAAAAACCTTTATTAGGTTATTAACGATTCAAAAACCACACACCATAACAATATTTAAACAAATATGAAAATACTACAACAATCACAATATAAATATATGGTTGTTATAACAACAACCAATATACAACCCACTCAAGCCCCTACAAACTTAGATCATGGCTTGGAAGGTACCCCAGTTGATTTTGATGTACCCATAATCTCCTAACTCCCTTCGAGGACAATACTGGCCTGAATGGCCAACTTGTCTGTAATAACAACACATACCAGATGGAGATGATTCTTGAAGCACGTCCCTTGTTTTGCTAGTCACATCATCTTATTTCCCTCATGTAGGTACCACTACCTCTCAACACCCTTGTAGGGCTCCCCTCTGAAACAAAGGGATGCCTCCAAGTCCCACAGGGCCTTGGGCGTATCTTCTTGCTTGGTACCGTGTGCAACAAAATTGGTGTATTCTACATTGTGGTTGGGGCCTTGGATCCATCGATTGCTCATGCCATAATATTAAGTACAACATGTCCATCACTCAATGTAGTATGGAAAATTTACACATTCATCTTATAGATCTGTTTAAGTGGTGGTACTGGCCTACCCTGTGACATTCTTAGAAAGTTTGACTACTTGCACTTACACAAGATACACAAATGATTTCATAAGCTTTCATTGCATCAAAAGCCTCAAATCTTCATGTGTTATATAACACTTTCACCCTCACCATCATCGATAGTTCTTGCTTGGACCCACTGATAGGACAGGTCCCAAAACGGTCATTGCTCCTTTACCACATTGTCATTGCTCACTGAGTGCCATCATATCATCTTTTGGCTACTTCAAAATAGTGTTTCCTCAAAATCATGACCCCACACACATCATAACCACTCCCATTATTATCCTCCCGGCTATACATATCATTCCACATTGCATCATCACATTATGATCATTACATGACATAATAAAACAATCACATTTTTCTCTATTATTATCAAAATAACATCGATTATTACATCATATTCATACTAGGCATTCACATATTTTTAAGCCATCACAAAATCCCCATCATCTTTAGCATATCTACACCAACTATTACCATATATATATATATATATATATCATTGTATACGTAACAACTACACTTCTCATTATATATATATATATATATATATATATATATATATATATATATCATTGTATACGTAACAACTACACTTCTCATTATAACATTATTTATTCCATAATTACATACATTTATTCATTATTATCCTCATATTACATATGAGCCCAGCTCCACACCACTAATACATCATGACCTACATCCCACCCTATGGTGGTGGCCTCAGTTATGGATGAATCGATTGGCCCGATGACCTGGAACTTAATGACCTCTCGAATTGACTAATCGCCCTGTATGATGGATCCCTTTGCCCTATTGGAATTGCATGCTCATACAAGGCTCTCCAATAATGTGTCTCTAGATCCATCCTCGCCACTTGGGCTATCACATCTCCTAACCCCAAGGCATCTAATAGTATTTGATTTATGTGTCTCTATATCCTAATGACCTGTGCCTCTACTTCTCTCTGCTCCAATTGTCCCTGTAGCTTCATATGGTCAGCCGACATCCACTCCATCTATTCTTGTAGTTTCCCAATTTGTGCTTCCTATCGGCTCCCCTGATCCAACAATGATGTTACCCAGTCCAATACATCTGCCATTTGTATATCTCTCTGAATAATTACCCTGCAAGAGTGACACCTGGTATTGTAATCCTATTATATCCCTTTGTGTCGCTGTTAATCGACTCAGATAATCCCTAATGCCCCTATCATTTTTATTTCTTCTCCCATGCCTCCATGGCTGGTACATATTCCTTAACCATTGTACACATCACCATCTTCGTAACCATCTCAACACACTTCCTACCAATATCATCACCTTCGGTGCTCGCTTGTCTTGTCACATAAAAGCAATTACTAGTCAAATAGTGTCATTGCATTTTATGACTTAAACAACATCCCAACCCTTTCCCAAAAACCAAATATCCCCCACCTTCCCCCAATGCATTTTTTCTAACCCTTCCCAACCACGATCTCCTATGTCGTTGCCCCCAACACACAAAAACCCTTCCTGCATCTTCCTACTCCCCATATCCAATGGCTCCCATCAATCCTGTAGCTCCTATATAATACCCTATGCCCCCCCTCGCCCGACACTTTTGTACTCCCATGTCCCTATTGTTATAAATCAAATTTTTACCATAAGGATGTCTACTCCAGCCTCCTTCAATTTGATGTAACATGGAGACATCTCTCAAGTTGTGGGTGACCTATGGGAGAGAGGAGTCTCTAGATTGAAGGGTTAGATCCCTTGCACCACACATACAACTAACCACTAATCTACTTGATTTGAAATAAAAGGGATAGAAGGTATTAACACTAACCTAACAGAGGTGATGCACCAATATTAACTCCACAAGACTACCATGAACTTGCACTGTGAAGGACAATTTAAAACGCTGATCTCAACACCCAAAGTTCCTCTAACAAAAGTATTTCAACATGAAGGTAAGATGTCATGCATTTGTCAAGGTAAATGAATATAAGGTCTAATTATAGACACTAGTACTCTTCCTTACACTTAAAAACACATAAAAATAACTAACTACATTTCATGTGACTTGTTAGAAAGCAAATTACTTGCACAAAGCATGAGAGAGTGAAATGAACACAAGGAGAGATAAATATCACTTTCTATTCAACCACGAACTAATTCACACACTTAGACAAGAAGTTGGGAACTTAAAACTATATTGATTTTTTTAATTCAAAGTTAAAATTAGTACTCAAACTAGTAGGGCTTCGCCATACCAAATGCAGATTTCTTACAAAGCAAAAAGTGGCTGCTTATATAGAGAATTGTGAAGAGAGAGAGAGAGAGAGAGAGAGAGAGAGAGAGAGAGAGAGAGAGAGAGAGAGAGAGAGAGAGAGAGAGAGAGAGAGGGGCATATGAGAAGGGAATTAAAAACTGTCCATGTGAGAGTTAAAAAAAAGGAGGGGTTATTAATAGTCTAAACAATCTTTCAAAGCCATGTGTCTCACTTCTAAAGATGCTCCAATCCTCCAAGTGGCGTAGGAGTTAGAACTTAGCTTGACACCTTGATCATGTTCTTGAAAACTACCCTTCTTTGCATAAGAAGAGTGACATAGAATTATAAATCATTAATTAACCATGAATGCCTTTAGACTATCTCATGTGAAGCCTTACTTTCACTTAGAAACTCTTCTGATCTAACATTTCATCATTCATATACCTAAGTGTCTTGAAACTCCTCTTTTCCATGCGTGGCTTTGTCCAAGTGGCTCAAAACTTGAGTTATTATTATCCAATTCACTCTATCTCTATGGAAGACTTAAAATATCTTATTAGACATGAAATAATCGATTTTGGGTCCTAGAATAACTCCTAAATCTCCATTTTACCCCTCAAGCTCTCATTAGGCCTATTTTCCTTATAGCCCTAAAAACCCGTAAACCTCCTCGTGTAGAATAATGTATGGAGGTTATTGAGAAATTGAGCACATATTTGAGGACCCAACATACCTTTATAACTCCATGTCAAATTTCACATTCAGATTCTAAGTGGAATTCCCCTTTTTATGGCTTTCTCTCTCCTCAGTTAGGTCTCAATTAGGCCTCCTTGCCTAGAACCTTGTTTTTATGATCAAGATCTCTATCACACATTTGAAATCACCCAAAATCATGTGATTCAATTTAATTAGCCTATCACCAAACTCCCTGTCAAATTTGAGGCCCTGAAACCCTATGAAAGTGTGAGAACCATGAAATGGCCTTGCCACCTAGTCTCATTTTAGGCCTGTTTGAGACTGCCTTGGAAAATGAGTTTTATTTGAATACTTTAAAAATATATTATGCATATTTTTTGGATTGTAAGGATGAAATATATCTCAGGGGACCTCCTCCAATGGTCAAAAAGTGTCCCTTTCTCAATACCCCTATAAAACACTGAAAATCATGTAAAATAGTGCATTTATTGTGGTCCATACAACTAAAAGTATAGACAAAATACTCATAGAGAATATAATTAGAGTCCTCAACAATATCCAAGAGGCTTTAGGAACAAACTAAGTCATTTCATGTGTTTTAGAAGTTTGTTTCTCACATCAGGGCTCTATTAGGGTTTTCAGAAGTTTTAAAGTGCCTTAGGTTCTTAAGGATTGTTCATAAAGAACATATCCTCATTATTTCTCCTAATGCCACAAGATTGTAGTTAGGGGACCCCTCTATCATCTCCAAACACCACTAGGTCCCATTCAAAACCTCATGAAAGTTATGCGTGTGAGAATTTGACTCTCAAGTTGCAAGCAAACCATTAGAGAGGGGGTTGGGATCTTAGCGTTTGTTCTATGCTCAAGGTCATGATTACAATAGGTGAGAGAAAATTGGTCTTAAAATGCAGTCATGTGTTATGAGAGCTTGAGGTGTTTTAAGAGGTCAAACTGAACTTTTCTTTGATTTTTGTTGTTTATGATGACTCTTTACGGTTTGTTATAACACTTTCTATCATTCAATGCCCCCAAGCCTTCACTTTATCTTCAACAAGTCACTTTGTTCATGACTGTCCATATGTGCTTGTGTGTGTCTTAGGCTTGTTTGGCCTAGAAAAAATCGTATCTTTATTCTATCTATTTTTATCAAGTTTGCATATATAAATGAGATATTGATGACACTATGAAACCATTTTCAAATTAATTTCCCCTCTCATACCTTCTCTTTTCATGTTATACAAATGAATCTCACTTAGCTAGGCAAGCATGCATGTATGTGGGTTGCGCTGTGTAGGCGTAGACATGCTTTCTATATTGTTTTACCTCTGTCATCCTAGGTTTGAGGATTACTTGGAGTTGTGTCATCACTGTGGAACTCTTTATGTGCTTCAAACTATCCTTTTAACCTCTTGTTTCCACTCTAAACAACAATTCTCATTCAGTCAAGTGGGCATGCCTGAGTATGGTATTGTTGGATGTGTATAGAGGTTTTGAACTCTGTTTTGACCAACCTCATTTGTCATTTCTTCACATTTCCTTTTGTATTCAAACTATCCTATTAACTTATTTTTGAATCTGAGATAGACTGCAGTGTTCTTGATGTAGTTTTTGTTCCTTACTTAGGCTTGAAAGTAGACTATTATTAACCGTAACTTGTAGATGTCTATAGGAGAAGTTTGAGTGCATTTTTTGTTTGTATGACTCCATTTCCATTATTTGACACTTCAAAGACTCTATCTCATTGTTGAGAGTATAACACCTTTCTTTAGCAATCTCAAGTCACTATGATTTCACAATATATAGTATTCAAGACTGCCTTCTTTAAGTCTAACTATAGGTGCCAATCTTTTAGGTATGTTTACTCATAGGTCTGCAAACCCATGAGTGACTGAAACACTTATGAATTTTATTTTAGAGTAAAAATTTGGACTTCCTCTCTCACTTTCTTTCACCTCCATTATTCAAAGTGATCTCTCATGCATACAAATGACTTCTCATTAACATTTAGACCCTACATTGATGTTTGAACCTATAGGCAGCCATTTATGTGCATACCATGCTTTTCAAGGAGCAAGACATGGTGCCTCTTGAAGAACTATTTGTAGAGAGATACTTATCAAGAGAGAACGCATGACTTATGGGAGAGTAAGGAGGTTTTTCATGAGCAATGGATTACTGGGAACCTCTTAAAGTAGGAAACATCTTAGACGACAAAAACTTGCAGCAGGAGTGACTGAAACACCTTATATATTGAGACACTTTTCCTTTTATTGAAGACAATTCATGAAGATGAATTAGCTGATGAAACTATGATGGAAAGGATCTATTTGACCTATGAAAAAATACCTCAAAACCATTCTTCTCCATCAAATTATAAAGTAGAGAAATATAAGCAAATGTAGACCTTGCTTGGATGGACTAGGCATAGTGACCTAATGTCACTCTTAGCGATTGTTCATAAAGGAGGGGCTATGAATCTACAAACCAATACCACTAATTTCAAGATTATTAGGAACCTGAACAAGACCAAAGTTTCATCTCCTAACTATCTCTCTCCTAGTCATACCATCCACTTGAATTTTGCCTTTTTGAGCTTATGAAGGCAACGATGGAGGAGAAAGAGTGTCTGAAGCATTTGTATGACCTAAAAATTAATTCAAATCCTAAAACTGATTTGAAGAATCCTAAGAGACACTCAAAAACTGTTTTCAAATGAAATTGATCTTTCAAGACTGTACAAGTGCCCAAAAGTGCTTGTAAAGTGGCATTTTGATCATTTTAGGCAATGAACCTATAAGTTTATTAGTCTCTAACCATTCCTGAACATTTTATGACATTAAGTACATTGGGGAACCTTCTTGAAATGTTTGCATTTGAATATAGTACATAAAACTCCTCCAAATAGGCCAAAAGGTGACCAAAATGACAATTTTAGCACATAAGAACATGATAAATGGTTAATACATTATATTGTGACCTTAAAGACATATTAATACCCATTTATAATGACTTTGAACCATGTCAAACCTTTGACCTTGTAAATGACCCCTAGGATTAGACAAGTACACGAGATCAAACTTTGGACAAGGTTAGACAAGGACAAAAATGACCATATGAAACTATTTAGGACTATGAAAAGAACAAATACAAGCATCGATAATCTCATGAAGAGTTTCAAACTGTAGGGGTTGACCAATTTTGAATTGAGCTCAAAATTTGGTCAACAAATTGATGATTCACAGGGGTAGCATCTCTGCAATGCCCATGGATCAATGGCCTTATCCTCCCATTGGGCAATGAAGTCACTCTTATGTTACAATATGAAACTAATATGCCTTCGAAAGACTTCAAAATCACACCAAACCACACAACAAGAAGCAAACACACTATGCTAAAGGCATTTAGGGAAAACAACACACCTAATTTGTTATGTATAGACCTTAAAACATGTTTGAGGTGATGAAATAGTTCTTCTTGCTTCAAATATGGTCAAATACAATGTTCCTAGAGTCACAACTGCTCCATGAGAACAAATCACCATATGATGTGTGTTTATCAAACAAAACTTGCTTATGAAGGTGATCAAATGACTTACCATTCATGAGATCTCTGCTAGCTGCAAGTGCTCCATTTAAGACTTCTTTGAATGGTACTTTTAGCTCTCCTTTAGGTCTACTTGACATTGCAGCTTGTTTGGTCTTCTTCATGCTCATTTGATGCTTTTTAATTTGCTTCCTAGGAGTCATGAAACCTTTCTCAACTTCACCTTCATTTAGACTATGATATGCTTGATGTCTAGAGCTCTCATACTTTCCTTGTAGGTGGCCAATTATATATGCAAGTGACTCAAGATCAGATTGAGGCCTATGTTGTTCCTCACTCACATAATCTTATGCCTTACCCTGATTGTATTCCTTCAAGGTTATAGTCTGCTTGACAGTGACTTGACACTCCTCTTTATGCTCATTAGGTTCATCATTGACCCTATCACCAAGCTCATGTTTGTTTTGAGGGAGAGATGGCCCACTTGTTCAAATTATTGCATTATGGCATGGTAATGCTGGCATAGACCATCACATTCTTCTTAACTATCACACTCATGAACTTCTTCATCTTGGGCAGGTAAAATTGCATCATCTTCTTCATTACCTTGCTCTAACATACTTAGAACATCATCATCACTATCCATATGTAGAAAGTAGTTACTCCATGCAACTTGTTGAAGGGGATCATCAAGACTTACCTCAGGATACTCATCATCTTCTTCATGCATAATGTATGTGCCAAAACCTATCTCTTTAATGTGTTTATATGAATCAAACCCTTGTTTATTATCTCCCCACTCATCAAGATATAGGTCAACTATGCCATCATGAGGTGTTAGAGGTTCTTAATCACTAGGATAGACTCTTTCATCATTGATGTTAAAGTTTATGTTTGAAGTATTATGCACATATGGCTCCACATGAAACTTAGCTAAGGGTTTAGATTTGATAGAGACCTTAGCACCATACCTGGTCCTAAATACCATGTAAGATCAATCTGAAGTCAAGTAACCTCCAATATTGGCAGTGAAATCCCTTGACAAACAAAGGGCAAAGTGAGGTGGCACATCTAAAACCACCACATCTTGGGAGATAGAAAATGTAGGACAAGCATGGAGAGTGAGCTATAAACATTTGATAATGCCAACTATCTTGGTCACTAATCCATCCAATTGTAACATCACCACGAACACATTTCATCCATTCTCACTGAGGATGAAACAAAGATTTCATCACTTGATGATATTAAGGGGGTTTTCTTTCAACATTGTAGTGATCTCTTTCAAAAAACACTACCTTGAGGAATATGAATCATTTCTAGAGAAATGGTTGCAACAATGTATTTCTCAAAAGGTGGATCAAGGTACCAACCATCTTCTTGAACAACATCTCACTCTAACTGGGCTTGAAACTGCCATTTGGACAATGAAGACTAAAAAGGCTCCCGGTTTGGATGGGCTTCTAGTTGAATTCTTCCAAGCTCTATGGCCTACCCTCATGATGGACTTATTTAATGTGTATAAAGAGGCGAAGGCTAATGGATCCTTGGGAGTTGTCATTAACCATCTCTGATTAAATTAATCGCTAAAAGTGGAAACAATAATAAGAGATGTGGTTGGTGTCCTATCACTCTCCTTAATATATCTTACAAAATTATTGCTAAGGCTACGGCTATGAAATCGGTAGCTCAGGTTATTGTTTGCCCTTAGCAAACCGAGTTCCTAAAAGGAAGATACATTTTGGATAATCTTCTCTATGTAACATAAATTGTGCAATGCGCTGAATATTTTGATCAAGATGCATTATTAGTCAAAATTGACTTTGACAAAACATATGATTGGATTCGTTGGTGATTTATTCTCAAGATGTTTGAGTCGCTAGATTTCAATCCACATTTCAAACAACACATCCAAATGTTCTGTGGTGAAGCACAAACTCGGGGCATGGTTAATGGCAGTCTCATTGCATCTTTTGACCTCCAAATGGTCCATCTGTCAAGGTTGTCCACTCACCCTTTTTTATATGTGTTGCTTGTTGATGCCCTTGGATATATGCTCTAACAAGCTCACCACGAAGGCAATTTAAAAAAAATTACTTCTCCGTAGGATTCTTATGCTCATAAGTCTCATTTTGCTAATGACTCTCTCCACTTTCTGCGAAATATTAAAGAGGAAATTGTCATTGCCTAATTTAATCTTGATATTTATTGGGATTTCTCTGGTTCTAAGCTATGTAGCGTCAAAACAGAAGTCATTTTCATCAAAAGTGCACCAAATTTAGCTTGGATCCCCCCAATGTGAAATGTTATTCCTCATGAGAAGATTACACATTCCCTGGGTATCTCGTTTGGCATCCACCTTTCCGTCGTGACATGTGGGATTGGGCGCTTAATGAAATTAAAAAAAAGGTGGATAATTGGTCTTGTACATTTCTATCCCTAGTAGGAAAGTTGATTGTTATTAACCATATCTTTTTGACCAACAATGCTCACTACTCATCTTGTTAGTTTATCTCGAAATCAATGTATGGCAATATTACTTCACTGGCTTGTGGTTTCTTATAGAGTAACAACTCTGGAAAGAAGGGTATCACAACCATCTCATGGAGGGTTTGTACTCAACATAAATATGTGGGTGGTTTTGGAATTATTAATCTAGTACAAGGAAAGTGTCTCGCTGCCAAATGGTTTGCAAGAGCCACCCAAGGCACTGAGCCTTGAAAAAACCTTGTCAAGGAACGAGTTCAATATGCTTCCCATAAGGGCTCTTGGACCTTCATTCCTTGGGGAGACAAAATACTAAATGCATCATTTTTTATATTTTTGGGTCTTTTTTTCTATGACGTAATAGGCCAACGTGACAAAAAAAGCCCCTCTTTTCCAATGACGCAACCAATCCCTTTGGCATGGATTGAGTATTCCCAACTCTAATATTTGGTAGAATCAAATTATTAATTTTAATAATCTTCCCTTTGTTGTTTGACATAAATTCAATGCGGAGTCTTTTAAAAAAAAAAAAAGGTATTAATACAATTAAAGATATTTGAAACAAAAACAACGATAATTGACTATCTTAAAACTCATTGCATCATACTTTTGGGCTCCTAGAATTCTCAAGTTTATCAATAAAAATAAAAATAAAAATATCAAAAAAAATTGTTAACAATGATTACGTAAGTTTCTTAAAAGTCACAGGGTGATTATTTAAAATAAAAATAAAAATAAAAATATTAAAAATTTGGTAAATAATATTTACACAATTTTTTCAAAATTTACTAATTTGTTAATAATTAAGTAAGTTTTCAAAATTTACAAGTTTATTAATAAAAATAAAAATATTAAAGAGATTTCCAAAATTTATAAATTTATTATTAAAAATAAAAATATTAAGAATTTGATGATTTATTTAAAATATTAAAAAAAGTGTTCCAAATTTTATAAATTTATTATTAAATATAAAAATTAAAATATCAAAAATTTGATGAGCAATGATTACACTAGTTTCCTATAATCTTTCACAAATTTACTAATAATTATACTTTTTTTTTTTTTTTTTTCGAAAATTCAAAAATTTACCAATGAAAATAAAAAGAAAAATATTAAAAACTGGATAAACAGTACCCTTTTTTTTTTGAAAATTCAAAAATTTACCCATGAAAATAAAAATAAACATATTAAAAAATAGATAAACAGTGATGAAATAGGTTTCCTAAAATTCATTTCTCATAATCTTCCCACTCTGAAAATAAAAAATATAAACTGTGATGAAATAAATTTCTTAAAATTCACAAGTTCAAGAATAAAATTAAAAAATTTACCCATGAAAAAAGAAAAAAATAAAATTCAGAAATCTACTCATGAAAATTAAAAAAATAATTGTGATGAGATAAATTTCTTAAAATCCACAAGTTTTAAGAATAAAATTCAAATATTTACCCATGAAAAAAGAAAAAGAAAAGAAGAAACAACTGTAATGAGATAAGTTTCTTAAAATTTACTAGTTTAAGAATGAAAATAATGATTAAATGATAGATAAATTTCTCAAGATTCACAAATTTATCGATTAAAATATCAAAAACTTAAAATAATAAATTAAATTTACAATCACTCTCCTCCTAAGAAATGTTCCATATATTTATATACCAAATATCTTTTATCTTATAATTATTACTTTAAATAAGCTCCAAAAAAATAAAAATAAAAAAAATCTGCTACATTCACAATGTTTCTCCTATTCATAAATGATTGTGCACGGAATTAATCTATTTTATTTTATAATTATTACTTTAAAAAAAGCGCCGAAAAATATCTGCCAAGGATAGTAACGAAATTTATAGAGGTCTTCGATGACTTAAAAACACACACAAATCGTACACAAAATAACGATTTAATTAATTATTTATATATATAATAACGTGGCGTGCTACACCCTTTGGGATACCACAGGAAATCCCTCTCTGATATTTCATTACAAGGAAACATTTTCTAAATACAAACCACTGTAAATGACAGAACAATGCACAGGTTATTTTGTAATTCAAGCAAAGACACAGACTGACACTTAACACCCTAGAGCTGGAGCTGTCGAATTCTTAGTGTCCCTTGCAACTCTATTGCTCCTCAATCTTAGTTGTCCAGTTCTGGCCTTCCTCATTCCTTTCCCTTTACTCAGCTTTGTCTCCAGCTGGTTTATTTTGTCATTAAGCTGAGCTATAGTTGACATTTGAAGCTTCTCAGCCTCCACTAGTTTCTCCACCATTTCCCTCAGTTTCTCATTTTCATCCTCCCATTTCTCCTGAACTTGGTTTCTTACAGATTTTGAAATGTTAGTTTCTGATTCGCTAACATTTTCGTCATTCCGATTGAGTGAAGATTCCATTAGAAGTTTCTCTACCCTGTCAGATGTCCCAGCCCCTGTGCCTTCAGACATTCCGCTGCATTCGGCGGCATCTTTCTCATTCTGGACGCTAAGATCATTTTTGGGGTTTACAGTAGACAATCCATTTTCTGTTATGGGAGCCACCATGGGTTTCTCAACAATTGGACCATCTATTCCCTGGGCCATGGCAGCTGCAATATTCTCCTCTTCAATCAAATCCTGTGAGGCGGGTAAAGACTTATCCACTTTCTTCAAATTAATTTTGCCAACGCCATCTGAATTTGGACGAGAGAGGCTATCAGAAATTGTCTGAGAGTAAGTCTCTGTATTGAACGCCAAAAGGCCATCTCCAGCCGATGTTTCTGTCAAAGCATTTTGTACTTCGTCACTTTCACCTTTATTATTCTCTGCAGATCCAGTTGCATCAAGATTCTCAGTGCCGATTTGGTTTTCAAGTTCTGCCTCCGGCTCAATAACCATTCCTTTTCCTCCTAGCTCCAGAGCAGCATTCTTTTCCAAAGCATTTGCATTCTCATCCAACACGTTCAAATTCTCACATGCCTTACCCTTCTCGGTACTTAATTGCTTTCCAGGTTCTGCCTCAGTCTCAATAACCACCCAGTTTCCTCCTTGCTCCAGAGTAGCAATCTTCTCCAAAGCATTTCCTTTCTCGTCCGAATTGTCAAATACCTCAACCTTCTCAGTTCTAATTTGATTTTCAGTTTCTGCCTCGGGCTCAATAACCTTAGATACCTCAACCTTCTCAGTGCTAATTTCGTTTCCAATTTCTACCTCGGGCTCAATAACCACCCATTTTCCTCCTTGCTCCAGAATAGCACCCTTCTCCAAAACTTTCGCGTTCCCATCCAACACCTTGGAATTGTCAGATGCTGCACCTTTCTGCTCTTGGACTAGAGTTGATGCCGGGCATGTTTCTGTTTCTGCAGCAGAATCCAACTCTTGAGGCAGAGCCGAAGAATCTGATTCCTTAAAGTTAGGAGGTTCTGATTTCTCCTCTTTCTCTACAGAAAGATTTTCAAAAGATGGATCTGAGATTTCCTCTTTATCTCTCTCGTTCATAACATTTTCATTTTGACTTTCAATCTCTGCCTTCTGCAGATGCATGGGCAAAGAGGGAACTTCCAGCTTATCAGAAACTTCCAGAGCCTCTGGCTGGACAGGTATTATATTGTCTCCTACATTTTCACCACACTTGGTAGTATTTTCAGTTCCCTCTCTAGCGTCATTAGCTTCTTTATCAACAAAAACATTTTCTTTGCTATCATTACTTACTTCAAAAGTTTCCTTCTCCCGTACATTTTCATCATCTTTCCTTTGTTCCACATCAACTTGATGATTTTCAGTACTAGGGTTTAACAGGGTTTTCCCAGTGTCCTCTGTTGCTTCCAAAACCTTATCTGTGTCGTCAATCTTCTCCTGCGAAGAACTCACGTTGTCCTCTGTCACATCTCTCGCACAAGGATGCGAGTTACGAGTATGAGCCCCTTCAACCAATGTGTCAAGCTTCTCTTGCAGTTGATCAAGCTCTCGTGCTACAGATTTTCTAACATCTCTGACCATTGGATGCAGCCCCTGAACACACAAATACAAAATTGCTGAGATTATCTTAAAAAACTTAAAAACAGAAGAGAAAAAATATATATCTAGCCACCCCACCTCTATCTCACTAATTATTAACCCACCCTGCCAAGCCCAATAATTTCCGTTGGGCTGGCTCTGTGCCATAATGATCACAAAATAACATCATTGATTGCAAATTGCACAAAGTCACACAATAGGATCGAGTACATCAATTTTCAGTCATATAGGTAGGTTTTTGGAAATTAAGATGATTTCTTACCTGAATGGTATCCAGTTGAAGCAACAGGCCCATAAGAGTCTCACTCATTCTTGATTTCGTTTTGTTGTCTCTGCTAAGCTCTCCCACAAATTCAGGACTTAAGATTTGTTGCTTAAGCTCCTCCATACGTTTCCTGATCTTGGCAATCTCGCAAAGCTTTCTCAGAGGCTGCAGTTTTCGCACTTGATATCCCTGGTACAAAGCCTGGATTTTTAAAGCAGCTTGATCCCTACTGATCTCTGTTTTCTTGTCCCTGGCTTCTTGATCCTTCGCGTTCATATCCTCTTCGAGTTCAATCTTCTTTGCTTCACCGTCAACTTTTGAAGCCTTCAAATCCTCAGCATGTTTAACCTCCTTGGTAAGCTTTGAAGCCTTCAAACTCTTACTCTCATCATCTCTTTGTGCTTCACCAGCAGACTTTGAAGCATTCGAATTGGCATTTACCTCAGCCTCCTTTGTTCCCACAGAGACCTTGGAAGCATCAGGCTTTATATCATCTTTAGCAGTCTCCTCCTTCCGAGGCGGACTGGGAGATCTTGAAGAGCACTTGCCATTAGATTTCTTCTTGCCAGGCAGAGGATCCACCCTAAGACATACAGGAGGAAGCTTGGAAGATCTGGGCGAAGACACCTTATGATTACCTGCCACTTTTTCTTCTGTTTTCTGTGCCTGCACAGATTTTTCTTCCTCAAGTTGCTTCACAGGAATCTCTCTTATTTTGGTCTCCTTTTTACCCTCCACAGGCTTCTGTTTCTCAACCTCTTTTCCCGACTCCTGCACAGTTACAGGCCTACCATCTGCTCCATTAGTTTTCTTGTGCTCCTTTTCCAGACTTTCAATCTTTGCCCCTTCCTGAGGGTTGGAAGCAGTCCAATTCCCTTCAGGTATCCAGAAAACTGGAAAAGGTTGTGATTGTCCCTCAAATGAAGGATTCTTCTTATCCCCTTCCCAACCTTGGGGCGTAGTGCTTGGGCCAAGTGGAATCCAATATCCAGGAAACTTGTTCCCATCTCCTTCCTGACCTTGAGGCCTAATGCTTGGACTTGAGTCCTGTGGAATCCAAAACCCAGGAAGCTTTTTATTCTCTTCTTCCCCACCTTGGGATTTTCTGTTCAAGTCCAGCGGAACCCAAAATCCAGGAAACTTATTCTTCTCTTCTTCACCACCTTGAGGTCTCTGGTTAGAGGCCAACGGAATCCAATAGCCTGGAAACTGTCCACTTTTCTCTTTATCCCCGTCATTTCTGTTCCAAATCATAGGAGTCCAGTACGCAGGATATTCTTTTTTCCCTTTTTCTTTCTCTTCATTTTGATCTTTACTTTCAGCAGCTCTGTTCCGCCATTCGAAAGGATTATACCACATGACAGGCCCAGTCAATTGCTGCATATTCGATGGCTTTGCCTTTGCATCCTCCTCAGAGTTGCCATCCATTAGCCCTTTCCATTCAATTCCCTTCATAGGCCTTGTCTCGGGATGACACATATGATTTGGACACCCGCAACAGTGCATTTTCGCATGTTCTATTTCCCGTGGACCTGATGATCCATAGGTCACAGGCACAAACCTCATTGGATACTCATCAGGGTGCCGAAACTGGTCACCAGGATTAAAAGCCCTAATAGCACAAGGCCCACTAACAGTAGCAGGAGCTGGAGGATAAACATACACAGGCCTAAAATTCCTGCCAAAATCGCTACCAAAATCTCTACCATCTCGCTCATAAAGTCTAGGATCCCAATTCCTGTACTTAGGCTCAAAGTAATAAGATCCATCTTCAGCAGGCCCATGACGATACCAATAAGGCCCGCCTTCATACTTACCATAACCCCCATCTTGTGGCATGTAATAATGATAAGGCTCCCCCCAAATTGGCTCCGCTTCTACACTTTGGGGAGCCCAGTAGTATGCAGGTTCTGGGCGCCTGTAAACAGGACTCATCTTTTGCTTCTATCCAATTTAAGTCTTCAAATCGATGAAACAAATCTGAATTAAAAAACCCCAAACAAAATAACATCAAAGATCATCCACTTTAAAAAACAAAAAACCTTCAATTCAAACAAATTTTCCATACAGGCGACCTAAAAAAAAAAAAAGAACTCTTCTTCCATTCGCACAAATTTACGGCCACAGACCTTTTTCCATTCACGCAAACTCCCGAACACAGACCAAAACTTCTCTTCAATTTACACAAATTTACGGGCAGAGATGTGAAATATTCTTCAATTTATACAAATTTATGCACAAATCAATCCAGACAAATCCATCTGAACACTCTGTTCTTTGTAAAGTAGTTTCTAGATAAGAGCAATTACTAAATACGAGTATAGTTTCTACATGTCACTGCATAATTGTAGTTTTTAGTTCTCGCGTTTCATATCCATTATTAGACAATTCACACAGTTCTATATACAAGCAAGATATTTTTTTCAATTCACACAAATTTCTCCACAAAAGTAAATAGAATCTATTCACACAAATTTTATCTAAACAACCTGTTCTTACTGGAATAGTTTGCACATATCAGAATAGTTTCTAGATATATCTGAGTAATGTATTTAATGCTCTGCAATTTAAAATGTACTAGACTACCATTAAACACATCAAATCTACTAGACTACCACATCAAGCACAAACAGCCTGTTCTTCCACATTTTCAAGTAGAGTAAATCAATTCACAATTTAATTTCTAAATATATCTGAATGATAGCATTTAATGCTCTGATCATTTCAAATCTACGAGACTACCATTAATCACATCTTCATCATCAGGGAGAAAAAACCTATTCTTCTATATTTTCTAGAACAGTAAATCAATTCACATAATTTAATTTTGACATGGATGATTAACTTCTTCAGATCTCTCACCTTTTTTATTTTCGAAAATAATAAATTTCATTTTGACATGGATAATAAAAGAAATCCTTCAGATCTCAGCTTCTTTTTTTGAATTAAATATATCTGAATGATAGCATTTAATGCTCTGATCATTTCAAATCTACGAGATTACCATTAATCACATCATCATCAGGGAGAAAAAACCTATTCTTCTATATTTTCTAGAACAGTAAATCAATTCACATAAATTAATTTTGACATGGATGATAACTTCTTTCAGATCTCTTTTTTTTTTTTTGAAAATAATAAATTTAATTTTGACATGGATAATAAAAGAATTCCTTCAGATCTCAGCTTCTGTTTTTTGAAAAGAATATAAAAATTCCTTCACGAATTTTAAAGTACTGTTTTACTTTTCAATTCACATGAGGCCAAATTCTTACTTCTTAATTCACACAAATCCTTCTACTGTAAATTCTTTTTTTTGTAGCTTCTTTTTATTTAAGACAACCCCAAAAATATACATCATTAAGAAGAGTATAAGAACTTCAGTTTACACTCGTTTTTTTTTTTTTTCTTTCGAAAATTCTTAAATTTCCTTAAATTTTTTTAAAAATAATTTTTTATTTTTCAAATCCCACAAATCCTTTACTGTAATAATTTTTTAATCAAAACAACAAACCAATTTATTTATTTTTATTTTTTCAATTCCCACAAATCAATTACTGTAATATATATAATTATATATATATATTTTGGCTTCTTTCTATTTAAGACAACCCCAAAAATACACATCATTAATAAGAGTATAAGAACTTCAGTCTCTTTTTTTTTTTTCAAAGAAAGTTCTTAAATTTCCTTAAAATTTTCAATTCACATGAGGCCAAATTCTTACTTTTCAATTCACACAAATCCTTCTACTGTAAATTCTTTTTTTTGTAGCTTCTTTTTATTTAAGACAACCCCAAAAATAGACATCATTAAGAAGAGTAAATTTTTTTTAAAATAAATTTTTATTTTTCAATTCCCCCAAATTCCTTTACTGTAATAATTTTTTAATCAAAACAACAAACGAAAAAATTGAAGTCAGTTTTTTTTTTTTTTTTTTTTAATTTAATTCTTAAATTTCCTTAATTTTTTTAAAATAATTTTTTATTTTTCAATTCCCTCAAAATCCTTTACTGTAATAATTTTTTAATCAAAACAACAAATAAAAAAAAATTAAGTCAGTTTTTCATTTTTGAATTCACACAAATCCATCCACTGTAAATCCGTCTACTGTAACACTTTCTTTTATTTAAAGAAAAGCCTAAAAAAACAAAAACCAAAACAAAAAAACATCCTAAAAAAACAAAAACCAAAACAAAAAAACATCACCAGCAAGAAAAACCTATGCTTCTAGATTTTCAGGGTGTGGAAAAAATTTCACATAATTTTTCTATACAATAATCATTCTATACAGTTACTAACTCTTTTCACTTAAACGAATTACTTAAAATATAAATATAAATAAATAAATTTTTAATTTTATTTTTTAAAGTAAAAATCGAATAATAAAACAAAAACCAAAACAAAAAAACATCCTAAAAAAACAAAAACCAAAACAAAAAAACAAAAACCAAAACAAAAAAACATCACCAGCAAGAAAAACCTATGCTTCTAGATTTTCAGGGTGTGGAAAAAATTTCACATAATTTTTCTATACAATAATCATTCTATACAGTTACTAACTCTTTTCACTTAAACGAATTACTTAAAATATAAATATAAATAAATAAATTTTTAATTTTATTTTTTAAAGTAAAAATCGAATAATTTATAAATAAATAAATAAATCCTAATAAATTATAAACAAGTAAATACGTCCTAAAATCTACACCTCAATTATTTTAAAGTAAAAATCTATTTTCCATTCGCACAAACCCATCAAAACAGATCTTTCTATACTCTTTTTGCACTTAAATCCAATTTTTTTAATTAAACCCAAATTTATTATTTAAAAAAAAAAAAAACAAAAAAAAAAACGTCTAAAGTAGACACCTTTTATTTTAAGTAAAAATCCATTTTGGATTCACACATACCTTTCAAAACAATTTTTTTGAGACATTTATCAATTTTCAAACTTCCAGCCAAATTTTTCTTTCCCCCACATTTCCAGAATGTTTCTCACTTAACACATATTGAAGATCTTATATAAACCAAAGCAGTAATAACTTCTGCCATCACAATTTTTTTTCCAGCAAAAGCAGCAGATTTAAAATAAAAGGTACAACTTAATACTTGCTACTTTAATTGACACATATTGAAGATCCAATGGAATATAAATAATAATATCTTCTTTCACATCCCAATTGAAGATCCAATGGAATATAAATAATAATATCTTCTTTCACATCCCAATTTTTTCAACCATACAAATGTTTTCTCTGGTCCACTCATTTTTTAAAAAGAAAAAGAAAATAATGTAAACGCCAATAATAATTTCAATAGTTGAGTCGCAGGACACTTTTTATGGATTATTTTTTCTCATTGATCAATTTTCTTATAAATTTTCTCAATTTTAGATTCGTTCAAAAAATCACCAGCTTTTTCAATGAAATATACATAAATTTGTTATTTTTTTCAGAAAGCGCCTACAATACACAGATCCGCCTGCTAGTAAATAAATATCATGTAAACAAACCCCCAGTTCTTCAAAATGTCTGTTGCGGGGACTCGAATTCGTTCCTTTATGGAGCTTAGCTATGATCTGATTCCGAACGATTCCACAACACCTGATCTAGCAGTGAACGATGCAAACTTTCCTCTATGCTTAGCGCGCCTCTAAATTCGGTCCGACGATTGTAGATTTTATGGTTCTTGACGCTCTGGTTCGAGTCACAGGTGCCATTTTATAGTTTTTTTTCCCCCAACGATGTTTGTTTTCGTGAATGTTCTTCGGGCTTCCAGAAACGTCATGGAAGTCCCTTTGAGTTGTTATTTTCTGGAAGAAGGTTTATCTCAACTAACACCAGAGATTTTTTTTTTTGCCACGTGGCCGTGTTAGTATTTGACACGTTAGGTTCAAGAAAATGCTGGAATGTTTTTTTAATTTTGCAAGGGATAATTTAGTTTATTTGAAAAGTGTAAAGCGAAATTCTTCTAGATTGCTCCATTGGCAATAATTTTGTGTGGCATATGTATAAATTTCTTCCTTATGGGAAGGTCATGTTCTAAGGTGTAAGGTATGTTGGAAGGATGTAATTTTTTGTTTTGATAACGTTAAAAAAGTGTAAATAAAAAATTGTATCTCATTTAAATGATCATTGTTTGTATCGTTTTTTATACATGAAATGCTAAACAATAATAATATAATATTTTTGGTAGATGTTACAATAGAAAATGATGTGGTGTGTTCTTTAATATGATGTCGTAATGCGCCATGTCAAAAAGAAATGTTATGTTTCACAGTGAATAATGGTAAAGTGGTGGGGAAGAGGAAGGCCATAGAGAATATGAAAGCAATGCAAGATTTCAAAGTGAAATGAGAGATGATGGTGTGAGAAAATAATAGTGTGATGTAAACAACTCTTTATATATGCAACAACAATAAAAATATACCAAATAGAGAGTAGATAGGGCAAAATTTGTTTCAAATAAATAACAAAGAATTTGTGTGTGTGTGTGTGTGTGTATGTGTATGTATGCATCTAATTCCGCTCACCAAATTAACTTGTTTAATTATGCCTAATATCGTCTACTATCCTATTCATCTGATCTAATTAACACTTAATCTTGATGTGCCATATTGACATCACTTAATTTATCCTAACTACATGAATACCTCACTTTCCACGTATTCATATTTCATAATATTCTAATTCTTAATTCACCCCACTTTCCACACAATTCTTAATATTCTAATTTTTAATTCGCCCACTTTCTAATCACATACTCCCTAAAAAAATTCTGATATTTCTAATCTCTAGAACTTTCTCTCTACTCAAATTTGAAATTTGGGAGGGAAATTTCCCCTCCATTTCCTTCCAAACACCTTTATAAATGTAAGGTGACCCAAGCATTTGGGGCATTTAGAGTTGGAACGAGTCTATGCTATCAAGCTCATCTCCCAACTAGCCATTAACATTATAATCTTGAGCATACTTTGCAATCTTACATCTCATTTCAAGATTTTAATTTGTCGATTCTGTCTTCAAGCAATATTACATAGTCTTGGGAAGGAGAACAAAAAAGAGCAAGATAATAGTAAGATTGCTCTGATTGCTTCCTCTTTTTAATTCTTTTTATTTGATGATTATTTTGAGTTTGGATTGATTAAGAGTTATTTTGAAACTTAAATCCGTTTTTGTCCAAATTCCAGGGGATACATTCTAGGGGCCATAGTGGGAGCCTTTTTTTGAACTGACATTTTGTACTTTGAATGTGTTTGCTTAAGGTTGCAAGTCAGATTGAAGAAGATTAGTGGCTCAGCGTTTCAAATTTTTTATCCATAGTGATATCCAAGGTCTAGGTCTTACAATTGTGTATATATTAACATATATAAATAGGTTTTTTTTTTTTTTTCTTATTTTAGCTTAAAACTAGTGATATGATTCCTTGTTTTTGTCAATAAATTACAGTTGTCCTGTATATATTTTAGTGTTTTATATATTTTTACCATTTTGCTTATATTTAACAATATGTATATATTTTTTTGAATTAGTCATTTGCATAATATTTTGCTCAACTAGACAATTTGGGATATTGGTTGGAATTTATCATCTCAGTTGAATCCCAAAATTAAAAATAATTTCATGATATCTCATTAGCCAACGTATTTTTGCTAGAAAGAGTTTCCATGCAATTTATATAATCATCCCATCTTCTATTTGTATCGGTAAACTAGTCAAAAAATTTGTACTTTTTATTGTGGTGAAAGCATCTTATTCGACTATCTGGGTAAACGGTTTTGTGTATAAATTTGTTGGTGTTGTAAACCAAGTGTTGTGGTTAGGTTTGAACCTTGAACTTATTTGGACTTTTTTACTTTATAAATTCTACATAAGCTCTTTTACTGCATTCAATTATGCTTTTGACAGATGCCCATACCCAATTTTGACTCTCGACAAAGGTTGTAGAATTTGGTTCCACACCTACCCCATACCTTGTCAATGCATTTCTCGAAAACATTTTGTCAAATAGTTTGGGGATTGCTAAATAAACTATATAAAATTGGCCCTCCCCCCTCTATATAAACTAATCTCTATAGGGATAAGGGGTCACCCTATTTATTTATATAGGGCGATGCCCAAAAGTGCCCTATATCTTATTTGTTTGAGATAGAAGGAGAGGTAGAGGAGGGGGTTTCCCAGTGAGATGGGATATTCTCTACATTGAGTAGGGCAATAGGGCTAGACGGTTCCTCCCCATCGATGTGTAGGTGCAGGGTGGTAGGGTTAGAATGGTTCCTCCCAATTGAGGTGTAGGTGTAGGTCAGTTGGGCTAGAGAGGGGGTGGGGACTGGCTATATAGGGCGAGTGCCAGAGATCGAGTCAGTAGCTCTAGTGCCCAAACCACTCTAGATATCTACCCGTCCCCAACCTATCAATCGCCAACCAACCCAATATATATAGGGGTTCCGTCTAGATATATATGGCTTGATATTGAGATTGAGATTAGGGAAAGGATGAAAAATACTTTTTCCTCCACCTACCTCCGATCGAGCTATTGTGTTTGCTCCCACATGGTACATAATAGGGCGCTCTTATAGTTTCCATAACAATTTATTCTTGTCAATTATGCGATGTTGGTAGATCGCTTTAAATGCTCCCATTGCATTCCCACCCTCATCATTCTATTTACCCTTCCAAAATAATTGAGCACATGCCTTCTGTATGCTTCCACATTTTACATACATGTCTACTAGGGCATTTACAACTATAACATTTGACAAAATTCCACTTTTGCATTATGCTTTGATGAATGTCCATACCCTATTCTAAAGCTCCCATTTTAGTACATTCTAGGAGGATGTTGGCAAAGGTTGTGGACTCTGGATTTACACCTACCAATTGCATTTAATTGAAAGTTTCCAAAGCATTTTCAACAAACCCATTTTGTGCATATCCTGCAATCATCACAGTCCATGAGACCATATCTCTTTGTGACATTCTATCAAATAATTCATGTGTCTAATGGTTGCTTCCACGACTAGTAAAAAAAATCTGTTTTCAATTAAGCTTCAATAAATTTTGTGCATATCCTAAAGCTCTTATTTTGATGCAAGGTGTAATTATGTTGGCAAAGGTGCATTGATTATGACATGTATAGGTGCTAGCTATCTTGATAGTGCCAGTATAAACCTTGTACAGGGAATGATGATGTTGTTTGAGCAAACACTATCATGGAAATAATATTGACAAGTTTTGAACTTTGAGTCTACCATAGCATCTCCTTTTAGACGTTTGGTCAAATGGTTCAAGGTACTTTGGTCCCTCTAGCTAAGTCAACACAAAACCCCCAATGTCTTTAACCGATCGTTGGAATATATTTAGAAGCCCTCTTGGCAAGATAATACATGCATAATTAAATTAGAGATTGTCCCTGTCTACATACATGTCACACAACCCTCATTTCCATCACAATACTATTGCGGTACACAATGGATAATTAATATTTTGTATAAGAATGTTACATATCATTCCCCTCACTCACATAACAGTTTTGAATAATGCATGTTAGGTAGTTATAAATCGTTAATGGAAGAAAAGATTCTCTTGATAACAATAATTAATACATTAAATGAGTCAATAGTTTTAAATACAAAGGGGAACCCCTCTTTTTGCTCCCTCATCTATTGTGTTCAATATAATTCATCATTATCCATGTTAAGAAATTAACCTAAATAAGTCTGTATTAATAGTTATATATGTAATTATACAATCAAAGTAAAAAAAAAAAGTAAGTCCATCTAAACATCAAATTTTGCAGGTGGCTAATTGAAATCATGAAACCATTGACAACATTTTATAGGTGACTCCTCAAATTCCACAGTTTAAATCACTAAAAGGCCAAAAATAATATTTGTGCTCGACAGGGTGATTGATCGAAGGTTAAACTGGTTAACCTATTGATATTTTTGTTTTTTTAGGTTGATCGATCCCAAAATTGGCTAAAACATTGTTTTAAATCATCTATTTGATTTGCTTGTTGACACACTAAATTAACGTGTGCTTGCAGATCCCATCAGTCCAAAGTAAAACATTTAAAACTACTAATGATGTTTATACAGGCCCGATTATCAAAGTTGTTGATTTGAAAATTACTAAACCATCTACTTGTAGGACGAACAACTGAAGACTGTTTATCTTAAAACTACTAATATTTTTGTTTTGCAAGACGACCAGTGCCAAACTTAGCTAAAACATTTTTTTTATTATTTTGTTTGTTTTGCTTGTCAACACACTAAACAATTTGGGTCAAAGAACTACCATGGTGTATGGTCTTCCCTTGCATCCTCATAGTGATTCCTAGAGGATCAAAAACCACCAATAAACCCTTCCCAATTTTCTTTCTAGGGTGCAAAATGACTGTAGAAGTGACATCCACACAGTTTCCATTAGTCTATAGGAGTTGGTGACGTAGATTTCATCACTATGCACTAGACCACACTCTGTGTTTTGGTGGAGTATAAACATCAGGACAATTATCATTAGGCACTAAAGTAAAATTTCCCATAAAGGGTTCCATGGAGCGAGGGGTATTTTGGCTCCAATACACAAAGTAGTTAGACAACATTCTACATAGTTTTGGGCCCCGCCATACCTAGTGTATATCAAAGACTCCCCTAGTAAGCATATATAAAACTAGAATAGGACCTTCAATCGTAAAGTGAAAATGGGGTTGAGAGGGTTTGGGAGATTCCATAACAGGTCACTAACCTACAACCTCACTTGAGAAGTCGTTAGATGGTGTAGTCATCAGATTACACTCCAGTGTCTGTTCACTAAATTTAGGTTTGTGGCTTGTGTGTGACTTGTTTGAGTGTTGTCAAAACCATTGTTATTTGAAAATATTATAGCCTACACACTCAAACCCATACATCTAGTTGGCCTTTAGGATATACACTTTTCCAAATCATACTCATCATAACCCCCATTCATCATTTCATCAGCATAGACTTGTCTTGATCTAAAATAATCATTAAGCCCTCCGTATATCCCCATCTACCCTTCATCACATAATCCCATATCCACTCCATTTTAATCAATTTGGTCTAAGTCTTGAGCTAGTCTGGGGTCATACTTCCATCCTACCACCCTATCTAAATCCTTAGTCTACTATCCTCTTGTCTGATTTCATACTCATTCGATACTCTGCTCACTGCCTCTTATGCTGCCAATTTTTTGACCTAACACCTTGTCATCTTTAAATCTAGTCATCTTGCTTATTTATAGCTAGAAATTGTCTAAGTCATCACAGTCCTGGTTTAAAATTAGGCACTAGTTGAAACCCCATCCTTTTTCTAGTTGAAATCCTGACATTGTTAATATAGTGATAACACCTATTGTATTATTAATTTGAAATTCGACCCTAGTTTGACATCACAATCCCTTTTAGTTTATCACCCATCATACTAGCTTAATCATTCAGACTTCCCTTTTATCGAAGGATCATATTTTACCCAACACTACAATCGACCTTCATATCAGTTTATCTTTCGTCAACCATCCATGCACCATAATGGATTTGGACCCTATCTTAGTCAAAAAATACCTTTTTGCCAACAAGAATGCATACCTTTTAAGACTCCTCGAGATGGGTGCCCATCTTCTTAATGACATTGAATCCATACAATTCAAGTTATCTATACCACAAGAACCTCATGTCCTTCCTCATCAACCTCCATCTACATCTAACACTTGTATCAACCGATCCCAATCCACTCCCCCACACATTAGCCATGACAATGCTCATAATCTTCCCTATCTTATTGGCAAAGGGAAACTAACCTTGACAACTACGTCCCACACGTGTTCATCTCCCAAATCACCAGAATCAAACGTCTACACCTCTAAGTCTAGCAACATTGACAAGCAATATACCCCACTCCCAATATCTATGGAAGCCTTCTTTTAGAAACTTTTCGATGCCGACATGATTGTCTACCCACAAACAAAACCACTAGACTTGACCAAACCCAAACCTTCATGGTATCATGTAGATCAATTTTTTCTATACCATAAAAGCTCTAGACATTCCATTTATCGATGTCTCCCTTTCAGAGATTATGTTCAAACCCTAATCAACAATGGTGACCTTGAAATAGAAGATTCATCCAATGAGGCCACATCCATAGATGAGCAAAAAGAGGTATGCCAAAAGCATGGTCAAGCTCTTTCCCATAGTTTTTCATCCCCCAAGTCATTGCAATCAAATGCTTCCACCCTTAAGTCTAATAACACCAACAATCAATATACCCCACTCCCAATATCCATGAAAGCCTTGTTTTGGAAACTAGAGGTCGCAAGCATGATCAAATATCCACAAGTAAAACCTTTAGACTTGTCTAAACCTCAACCCCCATGGTATTGAGTAGACCAATTTTGTCTATATCATATAGCTTTCAGGCATTCCATTTATGGATGTTTCCCTTTTAGAGATTATGTTCAAAACTTAATTGATAATGGTGACATTAAAATTGAGAATGAATCCAATGCATCCACACCTAAGAGTGAACAAGAGGGGGTATGCCAATAGGCACTTCGTAACCATGATCAAGCTTCTTCCCTCCTCAACCAAGGTCATGACCCCAATCCTTGCCATACCACAACTATCCCTCATCGAACCATCCCTAGATACTCTTCACATCAAATCCCCCATTTTCACAAATCCATTTAACTTAAAGCATCCATTCACAAACCCAAGTGAAGAAGGTACTTGCAACCAATGTTCTATGTCTACAACTAAATGATTATCTATCAGTAGCATTGCCACATCCTCATCCAAGTCAGAAATGAAGTCAAAATCTGCATGGTCATTAGACTTTAGGACATGCGTACCTTCAATATCTAAATTGGAATGGGACTCCCTATCTAACAACCCCAAAGTAGATGATTCCAGTCAGCGTAGAGATAGTGATCAAGATAATTCTCCATGAAAGAAGATGCATATGACTCAAATTTTGATACAAAGAGCTTAAATGACCCAATTGAGACGGTTAAGGAGGTTCTTTTTGACATTGAAATCGGGTCTCCTAGTACCTTTTATGAGGACTATGTTGCCCATCATCCACTCAATCCACCTCCCTTACCGAACATCCCCAATTATTTTCCTTCCATCAAAAATTCATCCATCCCAATCTCTAAATGAGACAAACAAGAACACACATCATTGGATTCCCCTCAATATGCCATCTCGTGTGTCGAATCTACAAAGATCAAAGCCAATAATCAATTAATCAAGATAAATAATCAAGTCAGCTGTGATCCAAAAGTAATCAATCAAATTCAAGAAGAGTTTTGTAATCGACCAAGTCAAAAAGCATCATTGCATAGTGAAAATATCATTGAGGCGCTATGGGATCATCCAAGTCAAATAATCATCCTCCAAATCTAAAGTTAGATATCCTTGGTGAATCCTAGTTAAAGGCACTAGGGGGAAATACAAATCCAATGAAGTCAACAAACCAAGAAGTCATCGTGGCACCATTTACCACACAAATCAAATAAATCAAAAGTAATGTGGCCAATTATCCTTCTAATATGTGGATCAAAGAGCAAAGAAGTCAGATAGTCTTGGATTCCTTAACCTTATTGGACATACGGTACCATTCAAAAATACCCCTTCCACCATATCTAATGATGTGTGCAACTATTGAACCCCATTTCCACTCTCCTTCCAGTCACATTGTCCATCATAACCATATCAATCATTTACATCCTATTCCCCACCATCAAAATCATGACATAATCCCATCCATACCATACCTCAAATCCACATGCAACATTATCTCTCGTAGGGGTAACACAAACACCTGGTCTAGATGTTTGGATAAGTCTAAATCAAGATTCAAAAAATGTCACAAGGACATCAATACATCCAACAACATTAATGACATGTTACTCATAATGCAATTCTCTAGAATAGGTATTGGCTGAAGATTAAGAAATCATCTGTATCCTGCATCTCGCCTGTCTCCAATAAATTGAGATGCCAATAAAAATAAAAAAGTAAAAAAAAATCATTCATCCAACGTTGAAAACCAGTCTTTTATCACCTTGGGCAAGTACCATTGTGAAAACCAGTTTTCGGCATCATGGTAAATAATAACTGCTGTCCACATGTACCTTGACACTTGGGGACAAGAATTTTACTTCATCTATTTAGTCACACAGTTCACCTTATTCATTCTTTTGACCCCATTTTAATCCACCATTTTGTCTTGTCTTGACCTTGGCCATAGGAGTGGAAGGTGTCTTGATACTTGCTATTATCATATTCTTGGCATATCCTTATTAGCAACATTCAAGGGACTAGATAATTGGTTCCCTTGCACTACGTACCTTGGAGATTCATAATCCATCCACCACCATCCCTTATCCTTGTTTGCACACCATCCAAGACATTTCATCCATTTGTTATCATTCCTTACCATGGTTTCTAGGCTTGGTATTCCCTTTGCTAGTAATCCTTCTTTAATAAAAAAGTTCCCCCAAAAACCTATAAATTATAAAACATAAAAAAAAACAAAAATATTCGCCATTGTCTTGTCCCATGTATCATCTTCATCAACTCCCATCCTGTGTCTCTTTATTCAAACTTGGGCAAAACTCAGTCTAAATTGAGTTAGTTTTGACATAGTCTTACACTTGTCTACCTTCAAACAGAGGTCAAAGTATGAGTCAATTAGCTCTTGTACTTACATCAACAACATGCTCAAACACATCCTATCCTATTCCATCCACTCATGATCCATGGACTTCTATCTATCTCCTTCATTCCTCCCACACACACCTTCACTTAAACAACATGCAAAACATTGTTTGTTCAATTTATATATATGGTTTTGTGTGTATGTGTTTTATATGAGGTGTTTTCTATTGTATATGTTTTTGCTTATTTCTTTGTCTCCATGTGGTTTGTTTGATCGTCAATGTTTGTCTTCTTTTGATTTTATTTTTTTACTTTGTTTGGTATAATATCATTTTTAGGGGTGCAATGAATGAGGATGTTATGTTGACACTAAAAACTACAATGATGATTTTAGGTGTCCTAGATGATGCAAAGTTCATTATTTTCCCCTTTTATACTTATGCACTTTGGCACCAATGATACCATGATTACCACATATGTGGGTTCAACAATGCCTCGTACTATATTAACATGGATTGCACAACCTACATGGCTCAAGACGTTCTCATTCCATTTTATTCACTTATTCCACTACCAATAATGTATAAACTTAGCCTTATTTCCCTACCCTCATCTGTCAGGCAAAAGGATCACACTTAGCCATATCATGAAACCAAAAACCTTTATTAGGTTATTAACGATTCAAAAACCACACACCATAATAATATTTAAACAAATATGAAAATACTACAACAATCACAATATTAATATCCGGTTGTTATAATAGCAACCAGTATACAACCCACTCAAGCCCCTACATACTTAAATCATGGCTTGGGGGGTATCCCAGTTGATCTTGATGTACCCATAATCTAGCCACCTAGACTATTTTCCATAGGGCCAGTGTCTACTAGCTCCCTTCGAGGAAAATACTGGCCTGAATGGCCAACTTGTCTATAATAACAACACACATTAGATGGGGATGATTCTTGAAGCACCTCCCTTGTTCATCTAGTCACATCATCTTATTTACCTCGTGTAGGTACCGCTACCTCTCGATACCCCTACAGGTCTCCCCTCTGAAACAAAGGGATGCCTCCAGGTCCCACAGGGCCTTGGGTGCATCTTCTTGCTCGGTACCTTGTGCAGCAAAATCGATGCGTTCTACATTGTGGTTGGGGCCTTGGATCCTTTGATTGCTGATGCCATAATATTAATTAAAACATGTCCATCACTCGATGTGGTGTGGAAAATTTACACATTCATCTTATAGATATGTTTAAGTGGTGGTATTGGCCTACCCTGTGACATTCTTGGAAAGTTTGACTACTTGCACTTACACAAGATACAGGGATGATTTCATAGGCTTTCACTGCATCAAAAGCCTCAAATCTTCATGTGTTAAATAAAACTTTCAGCCTCACCATCATCAATAGTTCTTGCTTGGACACACTGATAGGACAGATCTCATAACGGTCATTGCTCTTTTACCACAGTGTCACTGCTCACCGAGTACCATCATATAATCTTTCAGCTACTTCAAAATAGTTGTTCCTCAAAATCATGACCCCACACACATCATAACCACTCCCATTATTATCCTACAGACTATACATATCATTCCACATTGCATCATCACATTCTGATCATTACATGACATAATAAAACAATCACATTTTTCTATATTATTATCAAAATAATATCGATTATTACATCATATTCATACTAGGCATTCACATGTTTTCAAACCATCACAATGTCCCCATCATCTTTAACATATCTACACCAATTATTACCATATATATATATATATATATATATATATATATATATATATATATATATATATATATATATATATATATATATATATATATATATATATATGTAACAACTACACTTCTCATTATAACATCATTTATTCCATAATTACATACATATATTCATTATTGTCCTCATATTACATATGAACCCAGCTCCACACCACTGATACATCATGACCTACATCCCACCCTATGGTGGTGGCCTTAGTGATGGATGAACCGATTGGCTTGATGACCTGGAACCTGATGACCTCTTGAATTGACTAATCACCCTGTATGATGGATCCCTTTGCCCTATTGGCACTGCATGCTCATACAAGGTTCTCCAATATTGTGTCTCTAGATCCATCCTCGCCACTTGGGCTGTCACATATCCTAACCCCAGGGCCTCTAATAGTATTTGATTTATGTGTCTCTCTATCCTCATGACCTTTGCCTCTACTTCTCTATGCTCCAATTGTCCCTGTAGCTTCATATGGTCAACCCACATCCACTCCATCTATTCTTGTAGTTCCCCAATTTGTGCTTCCTATCAGCTAACCTGATCCAACAATGATGTTACTCAGTCCAATACATCTGCCATTTGTATATCTCTCTGAATAATGACCTTGCAAGAGTGACACCTAGCATTGTAATCCTATTATATCCCTTTGCACAACTGTTAATCAGCTCGGATAATTCCCAATGCCCCTATCATTTTTATTTCTTCTCCCATGCCTCCATGGTTGGTATATATTCCTTAACCATGGTACACATCACCATCTTCATAACCATCTGATCCAAAACTCAGAAGTTCTGGTCTAACGAAGATTGCAATAGCACAGAAACAACACAATAACAATGAACTCTCTTGGAAGAGACGTCGTATTACTTACGGCTCGCAATACAAATATCGGCTTATCTCTGAGAAGAGATGTCTTGCCAAAACATACGCTTATCTTTGAGAAGAGATGTCTGTCCTCCCCTTTTGGGTTACAATACATTTATACATATTCTTGAAGGCCACCTCAGGAGATTGCGTGGCTCGAGGAATTAATGGTGACGACTGAACAATACAATGCTCGAGGATATAATCGCTCACAGCAGTAAAACAATACCATGCTCGAGGATATAATCGCTCGCAGCATTGAATTAATACAATGTTCGAGGATATGATCGCTCGAGGACCAAAATAGAATGAAAAAAATACAACAGTCAAGGTGCTGACTGCCACCTTAACTGCCACCAAGGACAAAATGTAATGAAAACAATACAACAGTCGAGGAGCTGACTACCACCTAACTGCCGCCGAATGGTCACCTCGAATGGTTGCCTGGATCATTCCTCCCTCCTTGAAAAGCAATGGTCTCCATTGCGTCAACATTTCCCATCAGGTGGGGTAGCTGTGTCTTGATGTGATTCACTGTGAGCCATTCACCTTGGTGGCTAAGCTGGCCTCTCCTGACCACTCGATATAGTGGAATAGAGCGTCCTCTTGTTGTCTTCATCCAAGTATCCACAATTTGATCCTCTTCTACCGGTGCAAGACTCTGTGGATCAAGCTCATTAATGTCTAGTTGTTCTGCCACAACTGAAGTGTCCAATAGAGGTGGGTGATATGGTTTGGTTACGGCTTGCAGGCCCACACAGAAAGATTCGGCCTCTGCGATGGATTCATGTGGCTTAACCACCATGAAAACAAATTTCTTGGTGCTAAGTAGAGAGACAGATGTGGAAGGTGGTACTTCTGGTACCCTGTAGCGCCGTGTTCTAAGAGTGAGAGTGATCCGTCTAGTTCTTGATTCGTATATACCATGTCGATCATACATGAATGGCTGACCAAAGAGTACATCACAAATATCTAGATTGACCACATCACATAAGACCTCATCTTGGAAAGGTTGTATTGCATATGAGAGAAGACATTGGTGGGTGACACGGAGGTCTCTCCTTGGGCTCAACCATCCAATACTATATGGTTTTGGGTGAGGCTTCATGGACAGATTTAGGCTTTTCACAACATTAGTAGAGATTAAATTCTTGTGACTTCCGCTATCAAAAATGAAATGCAGGGGCTTACCTTTTACCCATAACTTAGAGTGAAACAACCTTTCCTTGTCATCTAGCATCTCGTCGTGTGTCTGTGATGAAGCTACAATGGCTTCAAGATCAGCATCTATAATTTCTTCCTCAACCTCTTTGACTGCAGGGTCGTATGAGGTAGAGCAGTAGATGTTGAGGATGGTGACTCAGAAAGCAGTGACTTGATAGCTCGACATTCTTCTTTGGAGTGAGTTCTAGATTTGTGATAACCACACCACTTCCCGGTCTTTCCTTCCTTTTGCTTCCAATTTTGACCTTCTTTATCACTTTTCCATTTTGCAGACTGATTATTTATATCCATTCTTCCATGCTTCTGCTCAATCTTTACTGCAAACTTGTATGCCTCACCGATTGTTTCCAAATTGAAGAGCTCCATCTCCCCCCGGATGTACCATTGTAGTCCACCATGATATTTGAGAGTTTTATGTTTCTCATTGTCTTCAATGCCCATTCTTGCAGACAAAGAATGAAAAGTGTCTATGTAATCTTGCACAGATTGGTCCTTGCCTTGGTGGAGTTGTTGCCACTGTATGTACAGATCATCATACGCGCCGAGGGGATAGTATTCTTCTTTTACTGCTTCCGTAAAATCATCCCAGGGGGGTTCCACCTTAAGGCCAATGATATCCAAATTGAACCTCTTTATACACTTCCCACCAGTTTTTCACAGGCAATGATGATTTCAGAAGAGCAAAAGTGATCTTTCTCCATCGGTGAACTTATTTACCGAGAAGTAGGACGACAGTTGGTCCAACCAATTTTCCACCGCATCAGCATTGATTTTGCCTTCAAATGTCGGAATATCAAAATTTACCTGAACCTTGAAGGGTGTTGGGGTACTGAAAGGAAACTCCCTTGATGAGGAGCCCGACTGTGTAGCCGCAGAGCCAAAATTTCCCATCGAAAGTGTTTGAAGAATTTGAGCAAATTGTTGGAGCATCTGCGCTTGTTGCCGCTAGAGGGCTTCATTCACCATTTCCTTGAAAGGATCAGGTGTCTCGGTGTCGTTTGCCATTTGAGGTCGTTTGGGGCGCACAAGGGGAGCATCTGGAAGCTTTGTCACTTCCCACCCAAGTTTCCTGTATCCTAACCTCGTCCTTGGGAACATACACTTCTCAAGACAAACCGCTCTGATACCACTGATCCAAAACTCAAAAATTTTGGTCTGACGAAGATTGCAATAGCACAGAAACAACAATAACAATGAACTCTCTTGGAAGAGACGTCGTATTACTTACGGCTCGCAATACAAATATCGGCTTATCTCTGAGAAGAGATGTCTTGCCAAAACATACGCTTATCTCTGAGAAGAGATGTCTGTCCTCCCCTTTCGGGTTACAATACATTTATACATATTCTTGAAGGCCACCTCAAGGGATTGCGTGGCTCGAGGAATTAATGGTGACGACTGAACAATACAACGCTGGAGGATATAATCGCTCGCAGCATTCAAACAATACCATGCTCGAGGATATAATCGCTCGCAGCATTGAATTAATACAATGCTCGAGGATATGATCGCTCGAGGACCAAAACAAAATGAAAACAATACAATAGTCGAGGCGCTGACTGCTACCTTAACTACCACCAAGGACAAAACGTAATGAAAACAATACAACAGTCGAGGAGTTGACTGCCACCGAATGGTCACCTCGAATGGTTGCCTGAATTCGAATGGTTGCCTGGATCACCATCTCAACACACTTCCTGCCAATATCATCACCTCCGGTGCTCACTTGTCTTGTCACATAAACAATTACTAGTCAAATAATGTCATTGCGTTTTATGACTTGAACAACAACCCAACCCTTTCCCAAAAACCAAATATTCCCCACCTTCCCCCAATGCATTTTTCCTAGCCCTTCCCAACCATGATCTCCTATGTCGTTGCCCCCAACACACAAAACCCTTCCTGTATCTTCCCACTCCCCATACCCGACGGCTCCCATCAATCCTGTAGCTCTTATATAATGCCCTACGCCCCTCGCCTCCCCCCTGCCGCCCCTCCCGCCCGCCCTCTTGCCCCACACTTTTCTACTCCCATGTCCCTATTGTTATAAATCAAATTTATACCCTAAGGATGTCTACTCCAGCCTCCTTCAATTTGATGTAACATGGGGACATCTCTCAAGTTGTGGGTGACCTATGGGAGAGATGAGTCTCTAAATTGAAGGGTTATATCCCTTGCACCACACCTACAACTAACCACTAATCTACTTGCTTTGAAATAAAAGGGATAAATGGTATTAACACTAACCTAAAAGAGGTGATGCACCAAGATTAACTCCACAAGACTACCATGAACTTGCACTATGAAAGACAATTTATAAATCTGATCTCAACACCCAAGGTTCCTCTAACAAAAGTATTTCAACATGAAGGTAAGATGTCTTGCATTTCTCAAGGTAGATGAATATAAGGTCTGACTATAGACACTAATACTCTTCCTTACACTTAAAAACACATAAAAACATATAACTACACTTCATGTGACCTATTAGAAGGCAAATTACTTGCACAAAGCATGAGAGAGTGAAATGAACACAATGAGAGATAACTATCACTTTCTATTCAACCACGAACTAATTCACACACTTAGACAAGAAGTTGAGAACTTAAAACTAGATTGAATTTTTTAATTCAAACTTTAAAATCCGTACTCTAACTAGCAGGGCTTTGCCATACTAGATGCGGTTTTCTTACAAAGCTAAAAGTGGCTGCTTATATAGAGAATTGTGAAGAGAAAGAGAGAGGGGAATATGAGAAGGGAATCAAAAAGTGTCCATGTGAGATTTAAAAAGGAGGGGTTATTAATAGTCTAAACAATCTTCCAAAGCCATGTGTCTCACTTTTGAAGATGCTCCAATCCTCCAAGTGGCGTAGGAGTTAGAACTTAGCTTGACACCTTGATCATGTTCTTGAAAACTACCCTTCCTTCTATAAGAAGAGTGACAAATGGAATTGTAAATAATCAATTAACCATGAATGCCTTCAAACCATCTCATTTGAAGGCTTAATTTCACTTAGAAACTCCTCTGATCTAACATTACATCATTCATATGCCTAAGTGTCTTGAAACTCCTCTTTTCCATGCCTAGCTTTGTCCAAGTGGCTCAAAACTTGAGTTATTATTATTCAATTCACTCTTTCTCTATGGATGGACTTAAAATATCTTATTAGACCTGAAATAATCCATTTTGGGTCCTGGAATAACTCCCAAATCTCCATTTTACCCCTCAAGCTCTCATTAGGCCTATTTTCCTTATAGCCCTAGAAACATGTAAACCTCCTTGTGTAGAATAATGTATATAGGTTATTGAGAATTTGAGCACATATTTTAGGACCCAACATCCCCTTATAGCTCCATGCCAAATTTCTCATTCAGATTCTAAGTGGAATTCCCTTTTTTATGGCTTTCTCTCTCCTCAATTAGGTCTCAATTAGGCCTCCTTGCCTATAACCCTATTTTTATCATCAATATCTCTACCACACATTTGAAGTCACCCAAAATCATGTGATTCAATTTAATTAGACTATCACCAACCTCCACGTCAAATTTGAGGCCCTGAAACCTTGTGAAAGTGTGAGAACCATGAAATGGCCTTGCCACCTAGTCTCATTTTAGCCCTTTTTGAGACTTCCTTGGAAAATGAGTTTTGTTTGAATACTTTCAAAATATCTTTTACAGATTTTTTGGATTGAAAGGATGAAATATATCTTAGGTGACCTCCTCTAATGGTCGAAAAGTGTCCCTTTTCTCAATACCTCTGCAAAACACCAAAAATCATGTAAAATAGTGCATTTATTGTGGTCCATGCAACTAAAAGTATAGAAAAAATAATCATAGAGAATATAATTAGAGTCCTCAACAACATCCAAGAGGTTTCAGGAGCAGACTAGGTCATTTCATGTGTTTTAGAAGTTTGTTTCTCACATCAGGTCTCTATTAGGGTTTTAAGAGGGTTTAAAGTGCCTTAGGTTCTTAAGGATTGTTCATAAAGAACATATCCTCATTATCTCTCCTAATGCCACAAGATTGTATTTAGGGTACCTTTCTATCATCTCCAAACACCATTGGGTCCCATTTAAAACCTCATGAAAGTTATGAGTGTGAGAATTTGACTATTGAGTTGCATGCAAGCCATTAGAGAGGGGTCTGGGATCTTAGCATTTGTTCATGCAAGTTAAAGACTTAATAAAATAAATTATGACACAATAATGAAGTATGCAAACCAATTTATCATCCCTAAAGACAATTGGCTTCTATGCTCAAGGTCATGATTACAACAGGTGAGAGAAAACTGGTCTTAAAATGCAGTCATGTGTTATGAGAGCTTGAGGTGTCTTAAGAAGTCAAATTGAACTTTTCTTTGTTTTCCATTGTTTATGGTGACTATTTAGGGTTTGTGATAACACTTTATATCTTTTAATGCCCCTAGGCCTTCACTTTATATTCAACAAGTCACTTTGTTCATGACTGTCCATATGTGCCTGTGTGTGTCTTAGGCTTGTTTGGCCTAGAAAAAATCCTATCTTTATTCTATCTCTTTTTATCAGGTCTGAGGATATGAATGATATATTGATGACAATATGAAACCATTTTCAAATGAATTTCCCCCCTCATACCTTCTCTTTTCATGTTATACAAATGAATCTCACTTAGCTAGGCAAGCAGGCAGGTATGTGGGTTGGGCTGTGTAGGCCTAGACAGGTTTTCTATATTGTTTTACCTCTGTCGTCCTAGGTCTGAGGATTACTTGGAGTTGTATCATCACTATGGAACTCTTTATGTGCTTCAAACCATCCTTTTTACCTCTTATTTCCACTCTAAACAACAATTCTCATTCAGTCAAGTGGGCATGCCTGAGTATGGTATTGTTGGATGTGTATAGAGGTTTTGAAATCTGTCATTTATTCACATTTCTTTTTATATTCAAATTATCCTATTAACTTATTTTTAAATCTGAGATAGACTGCAGTGTTCTTGATGTACTTTATGTTCCTTACTTAGGCTTGAAACTAGCTTATTATTAACCGTAGCTTGTAGGTGTATATAGGAGAAGTCTGAGTGCATTTTTTGTTTGTAGGACTCCATTTCCATTATTTGACACTTCAAAGATTCTATCTCATTGTTGAGAGTATAACACCTTTCTTTAGCAATCTCAAGTCACTATGATTTCATAATATATAGTATTCAAGACTGCCTTCTTTAAGTCTAACTATAGGTGCCAATATTTTAGGTATGTTCACTCATAGGTTTGCAAACCTGTGAGTGACTGAAACACTTATGAATTTTATTTTAGAGTAAAAATTTGGACTTCCACTCTCACTTTATTTCACCTCCATTATTCAAAGTGATCTCTCATGCATATAGATGACTTCTCATTACCATTTAGACCCCACATTGATGTTCAAACCTATAGGGAACCATTGATGCACATACCATGCTTTTCAAAGAGCGAGACATGGTGCCTCTTGAAAAACTATTTGTAGAGAGATACTTCTCAAGAGAGAACACATGAATTATGGGAGATTTAGGAGGTTTTTCATGAGCAATTGATCATTGGGAACATCTTAAAGTGGCAAATGTTTCAGACAACCAAAACTTGCAGCAGGAGTGACTGAAACACCTTATACATTGAGACATTTTTTCTTTTATTGAAGACACTTCATGAAGATGAATTAGCTGATGAAACTACCATGGAAAGGATCTATTTGACCTATGAAAAAATACTTCAAAACCATTCTTCTCCATCAAAATCTAAAGTAGAGAAATATAAGCAAATTTAGACCTTGCTTGGATGGACTAGGCATAGTGACCTGCTATCACTCTTAGCGATTGTTCATAAAAGTGGGGCTATGAATCTACAAACCAATACCACTAATTTCAATATTATTAGGACCCTAAACAATGACCAAAGTTTCATCTCCTAACTATCTCTATTCTAGTCATGCCATCCACTTGAATTTTGCCTTTTTGAGCTTATGAAGGCAACGATGGAGGAGAAAGAGTGTTTGAAGCATTTGTATGACCTAAAAATTGATCCAAATCTTGAAACTAATTTGAAGAAGCATAAGAGACACTAAAAAATTGTTTTCAATTGAAAATTGATCTTCCAAGACTATACAAGTGCCCAAAAGTGCTTGTAAAGTGGCATTTTGATCATTTTAGGCATTGAACCTATAAGTTTATTAGTCTCTAACCATTCCTAAACATTCTATGACATTAAGTACATTAAGGAACCTTATTGAAATGTTTGCATTTGAATATAGTACATAAAACTCCAAATAGGCCAAAAGGTGACCAAAATGACAATTTTAGCACATAAGAACATGATAAATGGTTAATACATGATATTGTGACCTTAAAGACATTAATACCCATTTATAATGACTCTAAACCATGTCAAACCTTTGACCATGTTTGACAGCACCAAGACCTTGTAAATCACCCCTAGGACTAGACAAGTACACATGAGATCAAACATTGGACAAGGTTAGACAAGGACAAATATGACAATATGAAACTATTTAGGACCATTTAATACCATGGAAATACCACATACAAGTATTGATAATCTCATGAAAAGTTTCTAACTATAGGTGTTGACCAATTTTGAATTGAGGTCAAAATTTGGTCAACAAATTGACGATTCACAGGGGTAGCATGCCTACAATGCCTATGGATCAATGGCCTTATCCTCCCATTGGGAAATGAAGTAACTCTTATGTTACAATTTGAAACTAACATGCCTTCCAATGACTTCAAAATCACACCAAACCACACAACAAGAAGCAAACACACTATGCTAAAGGCATTTAGGGAAAACCACACACAAAAGACTCAAAACAACACACCTAACTTATTATGTATAGACCTTAGAAATGTTTGAGGTGATGAAATAGTTCTTGCTTCAAACAAGGTCAAATACAATGTTCCTAGAGTCACAGCTACTCCATGAGAACAAATCACCATATGATGGGTGTTTATCAAACAAAACTTGCTTATGAAGGTGATCAAATGACTTACCATTCATGAGATCTCTGCTAGCTGCAAGTGTTCCATTTGAGACTTCTTTGAATGGTACTTTTATCTCTCCTTTAGGTCTGCTTGATATTACAACTTGTTTGGTCTTCTTTACATTCATTTGATGCTTTTTAATTTACTTCTTGGGAGTCATGAAACCTTTCTCAACTTCACATTTATTTAGACTATGATATGCTTGATGTCTAGAGTTCTCATACTTTCCTTGTAGTTGGCCAATCATATATGCAAGTGACTCAAGATTAGATTGAGGCCTTTGTTGTTCCTCACTCACATAATCTTCTGCCTTAACCTGATTATATTCCTTCAAGGTTGCAGTCTAATTGATAGTGACTTGACACTCCTCTTTATGCTCATTAGGTTCATCATTGACCCTATCACCAAGCTCATGTTTGTTTTGGGGGAGAGATGGCCCACTTGTTCAAATTAATGCATTATGGCATGGTAATGTTGGCATAGATCATCACATTCTTCTTAACTATCACACTCATGAACTTCTTCATCTTGGGTAGGTAAAATTGCATCGTCTTCTTCATTACCATGCTCTAACATACTTAGAACATCATCATCACTATCCATATGTAGAAAGTAGTTACCCCATGCAACTTGTTGAAGGGGATCATCAAGACTTACCGTAGGATACTCATAATCTTATTCATGCATAATGTATGTGCCAAGACCTATCTCTTTAATGTGTTTGTATGAATCAAACCCTTATTTATCATCTCCCCACTCATCAAGATATAGGTCAACTATGCCATCAAGAGGTGTTAGAGGTTCTTAATCACTAGGATAGACTCTTTCATCATTGATGTTAATGTTTATGTTTGAAATATTAGGCACATATGGATCCACATGAAACTTAGCTAAGGGTTTAGACTCGATAGAGACCTTAGCACCATACCTAGTCCTAAATGCCATGTAAGATCAATCTGAAGTCAAGTACCCTCCAATATTGGTAGTGAAATCCCTTGATAAACAAAGGGCAAAGTGAGGTGGCACATCTAAAACCACCACATCTTGGGAGATAGAAAATGTAGGACAAGCATGGAGAGTGAGTTGTAAACATTTGATAATGCCAACTATCTTGGTCACTGATCCATCTAATTGTAACACCCCGTTGGAGTGTGACTCATACTTCAACTTCAGCTTGTTAGCCACTTGTTTATGCATGACTGATGTACTTTCTAAACTATCAATCAATAAATTATGTACCAATGAGTCTTCAATGATGATGGAGAGGTAGAATGGAGGAGGTTTATCCTTCCTGTCAGATTTGATTGGCTGCCCATTTGTGGTCTTCACTTCATTTGTCAAAACTACTCTTTCATTAGGCTACTTAGATGATGCATTAAGCTTGAAGAGCTCATTTTAGAGTAGGTCTCTTTGTCCAGGAATGGATAGTGTTTCCCACATTAGGATGCTTACATGCACCTTCTTCATCTATTCCACAAATTCATAGGAGAGCTGCCAACTTTGTCATGTACTCTAGAAGCCATATCACTACCACTAGCTTGTGTAACTTGATGTGTAGGAGAAGGCATAAAAGGGGCTCTAACATTCTGAGTTTTTTGATTTACCTGATCCATTGGGAATGCATTTGGCATACCCCATTCTTGAGGTATGTGAGAGTTCACATTTGGGCCAATACTTTCTCCTTGTACTTCTTCAACCGCTCTCTTCTTTGACCTTGTATTTGTAGCTATGGAACTTGAACCAATGTTGAGATTACCTTGATAGTTGATTGCACATGAGTCCTATTGATGGTAATTTATCAAAGTATCATTTGATTGAGAATCTCCTCCATTATTCTCTCCTCCACTAGGCATCTCCTCTTGAGTCATGGAAGGCATTATTCCCCATTGAGCCATATAAGTGTGATTGAATGCATCATGTGTGTAAGTGGAAGAGTCACGAGGCTGGTCCCATGAAGGCCACTCTCCATTGTCTTGTACAAGGTTGTTTTAGATAGGTACAAATGCTTTGGAAGTAGAAGGAGCATTCTGATTTTGTCCATTATGTTTCCTCACTGAGTTAACTGCCCTTATCCTTGATATTGACCTTGAAAAGGCTGTCTAGGAGGTTGATATGATTGATAAGGCTAGAAAGGACCTCGATAAGACCTTCATTGATGTTGTTGTTGCCTCTTAAGAATTTGAAACTCTTCCCTATGAGATTTAATCATATCTTCCTCTTTTTTCTTACTTGGTTGATTAGGGGTAGCTTGCTTGTGCTTGGGCATGAAAATAGGAGAAATGATAGGCATAGGAGCTTTCACATCAGGAAATAAAGGCATGGGAAGTCTAGGGGCTATCTTATCAGTTTGAGTAAGGTAGTTCTTAGCCATTATGGTAGTCTCATAGGCATTAGGCAAAGTAACCTCTCTCATCGATTAAATCATCATAGAGATATCATAATTAAAAGCTTTGAGGTAGTAAAGGAAAACATGATGAGTAGTAGGCCTTAACAAGAGTAGGATCCTATCCCAAGTCTTTTGGAAGCTTGTGTTAAAGTCTTGAATGGACTTTTGAGGTGTTCTCTTTATTGTATTCAACTACTTAGTTGAATACAAGTGGTCAGATTTGTCTTCAAATCTCCTTCTCAAAGCATCACCCAATTCATTCCATGTAGTGATAGAGTTGGGAGCCAAAGTGCCATACCAATCAAGTGCCGTTCCCTTGAAAGAAACATCCAACAATATGATAACAATGTCCTCTTCAGTGATATTATGTATATTGCAAAAATTGGTAATGTTTTTTATATGTTTAATAGGCGTAGAGGAAGCTCGTGTATGAAGGCACACTTTTGAGGGTTGATCAAGTGATAAAGGACTATGGCCATTGAATGGAACAAAAGATAGGTTCTTTGGGGCTGCCATCTTGCAAGTAGGACCCAGGAAAAGTCTTCTAATGGGTAAGGGAGCATCCAAGTGTGAATGGGTATTAACAAACCTCTTTTCTCTAAGAGAATAGTAAGGCAACTCTAAAAATTCAAATGGAGTGCCTTTAGTAGAACATCTTGTGTTTACCTTAGGCATGAAAATGAAACACTAATTTGCAGCCAAGAGCCAATGAGTGTTGGAGTCACCAAATGCTGCATGAAGGAAGATTTGCAACTTTAAAATTGCCAAGGTCAGCATCTACCTTTAACAAATTCTTGGACTATGAATCCCATCAGGCGTGCCAAAACTATTATCAATCAAATTGTCACCCTAAGGAGGTCTGCTCCAGCCTCCTTCAATTTGATGTAACATTGAAACATCTCTCAAGTTGTGGGTGACCTATGGGAGAGATGAGTCTCTAGATTGATGGGCTAGCTCCCTTGCACCACACCTACAATTAACCACTAATCTACTTTCTTTGAAAGAAAAGGGATCTACAACAACCTAATAGAGTTGATGCACTAAGATTAACTCCACAAGACTACCATGAACTTGCACTATGAACTTTATAAAACTGATATCAACACCCAAGTTTTCTCTAACAAAATTGTTTCAACATGAAGGTAAGATGCCATGAATTTATCAAGGTAGATGAATAGAAGGTATGATTATTGACACTAGCACGTTTCCTTACACTTAAAGACACAAAAAAAATTAACTACACTTCATATGACCTGTTAGAAGAAAGATTACTTGCGCAAAGCATGAGAGAGTGAAATGAACATAAGGAGAGATAACTATCACTTGCTATTCAACCATGAAATACTTCACACATTTAGACAAAAAGTTGAGAACTTAAAACCAACTTGATATATTTATTCAAAGGCAAAATCAATACTCAAACTAGTAGGGCTTTGCCATACCAGATGTGGATTCCTTAAAAAGCCAAAAGTGGCTACTTATACAGAGAATTGTGAAGAGAGAGAAGGGGCATAGGAGAAGGGACTTGACAAGTGTCTATGTGAGAATTAAAAAAAATAAGGGGTTATAAATAGTCTTCTAAATCCATGTCTCTCACTTATGAAGATTCTCCAATCCTCCAAGTGGTGTAGGAGTTAGAACTTAGCTTGACACCTTGATCATGTTCTTGAAAATTGCCATTCCTTGCATAAAAAGAGTGAAAAATGGACTTCTCAATAATAAATTCATCCTGAATGCCTTCAGAACCTCTCATTTTACACCTTACCTACACTTAGAAACTCCTCTGATCTGACATTTTATCATTCATATGCCTAGGTGTCTTGAAACTCCTCATTTCCCATGGCTAGCTTTGTCCAAGTGGCTCAAAACTTGAGTTCATCTTCTCCAAGTCACTTTATCATCATGGATGGCCTTCAAATATATTATCATACATAAAAAAATCCATTTTGGTTCCTATAACTACTCCTAAAACTCCATTTTGCTCCTCAAGCTCTCATTAGGCATATTGTCCTTGTAGCCCTAAAAAATTGTGAACCTCCTTGTGTATAAGAATGTGTTGACCAATTTTTCCCACAGGTAAAATCGTGGTCACCTCCTCCCCTTGCTATTCAAAAACAATTATTTCCAGGTTGCACAAGTTCAATGCCAGTGGTTCTCTGCTTGGTTCAACGCGATTGGTTCAGTCATTTGGTTCAACTGGTTGGTTTATCAGCATTTGTTTTATCTTCTTTAAAGTCCAACGGCCTTGTTCCAGCGCAGTTTAGCGCTTTGGTTCATCGGCCTGGCACTTTAGTCCATTGCCCTGGTTCATTGGTTCAACGCGTAGTTCATTGGTTTTCTACGTGGCCGAAGGGCAGTCCAAGTCAAATGCCCAACCGAAGGGCCGACACGTCAAAAGGGAATTCGGGATCGGCTTAAAAAAAACAAAGGCAAGGGGCAGGTGAAATTTCTGCGAACTTTTTGTCCCCAAGAAATGTCTGTGGACAAAACCCTGTGGAAAACATAGCAAACAAACCTGGGGAATTTCTGCGGACTTTTTGTCCACAGGAAAATGTCCGCGAACAAAAGTTCGTGAAAAACATATAAAGGCTCGGCAGACAGTCCAAGGCAAACAAGGACCTGCCGAAGTATACAAGGCAAAGGAGCTGCTCGGGAGGGTGCTAAGACTAAAGCAAGCTGAAGAAGAAGTCATAAGCCCTGATGACGACCCAGAGGACGTCAAGTTTGACAAGGTGAAACGATCGTTTGTTTTAAAAGCAAAAGGAGAGCACTAACCAGAAGGAGCTCATAATGCAGCGACCCACCAAGATATTCGCCCCTGGGGCCGAATGAGCCAGATAAGATAAAATAGAGAAAAGACAAAGCAACAAGCATGGTTCCAGCAGGCCTCTTCTAGAAGGATGACATCGGTAGCAGTGTTTTCCTCTTCCCAATGAGGGATGCGATAACCCACTTGAAAACAAGGAGTGCCAAAATGAGCCTCTTGGTTTTTCCATATAACATTGCGAATTGGTCAATTTGTAAATCATCTTTTCACAGTTTTACCAGATGCAACCCTGCTAAAATTTCTGCCTGAATCAAATAAAAGCTTTTTTTATCTCTTCTTAGATAGATATTCTATGTATGTCCTGAGTGTTGATTTGTGTTCAGTCATTGTCCTTTGATGCTCTCATAGGCTCAACACCAACACACCATTTATCTACAAGGTGCCATTTTCTGCAGCTAACAGGGGAAGAGCTCTATTTGAAAGTATAGAACAGAGGAAGTCATTTACAATATGTATTTCACGGCATCTTGGTGAGTCGCTGTTCTTGTTTTCACATAAGAACCTCCCTACCATTTTTCTACAGCCTGGTCTTTCTGCCAAGTCTGAGTGTATATATGTTGTTTTGTCTGATCCTGAGTGTGGATGTGAGAAGGTCATCTTATTTTGGTTTATCACCTCTTTAGAGTAGGCTTGTTTTCCTACATTCTCTTTTCCCTTTTCATCCCCCCTATTATATATATATATATATACATATATATATATATATATATATACATATATATATATATATACATATATATATATATATACATACATATATATATATATATATATATATATATATATATATATATATATATATATATATATATATAATTTGCACTTGCTGCAACAAACAATGATACATCAAAGGGAGCTAGCCCTTATCTAGAGACTCTTCCCTCCAGCTTCGCCAGTTCCACAGGGGAAAGGGGAGTTTCCATGTTGCGAGGAGAAGGCAGGGGTTCTACCTCCTTGCCCCAGGTGCAATCTCTGGTATCAACAGTTTTGGCATGCCCGATGGGACACACAGTTTGACAACGCAGAAAGGTATCAGGATTGATGCTGGGCTTGTTACAACAAATCGATTATTTTCAGCATCTGGCGACTCTGAGTTAAATCTACTGGTTATGCAACCTAATGCCACTCAGAAATCACTTTTTGTATGTATAATTCTTTTACGCAAAATCATGGGTCTTGTTTTCCTTCGTATATTCATAATCAGGTTTTAGATATTTATGCAATCCCCTCAAGCGACTCTCTTAGTTGCCCTACAACGATAAAAGAAATGGCGCTGAAGTTTGAGAAACAGACAATGGAGATTGACAGACTGGAAGAATAGTACAGATATCAGCAGGAGCTGATGTATAAAGAGGAGTGTTTGTTTAGGCAAGCACTGGCCTTGCAATCCATGGAGAAGGAGGTAGCAAAATGAAGAAATCTATTTTTCCAAGGCAGTCAGCGTTGCGCACCCCTTCTTATTCTGAAGAAAGCCCCCTCTTTTGCGCCAAATCTTTTCTATCAGATAGCACTTGCTCACTCCAGCTCATCAAATGCATCTGCCCCCAATCCCGTGTGCTTGGCTTTCCAACACCAAATGACATCAGAACAACCTCCCATGGAGATGAACCTTCTAAATTCCTTATATTGTGAATCTCCCATTGAGAATAGTACCACTAGCCAACACATTCCTCTTTTACAGTCTCTTCCTTGCATTCTTCAGCGTCCCCAAGTCCTTTAGCATAATGCACAGATTTTGAGTTGGAGGAAGGAATGCCAGAGACCAGCTCAGAGCTTTGAAGAGGATAATGCTGATGACCTCCAAGAAATACTCTTTCAGGACAACCTAGCCAAGCAAATTGAAGATTTAGAGGCTAGGATGAAGCTGCTTCTTGAAAGAGAGTTAAAACTTCCAAACCTTGCAGAGGAGCCCCAGGACCTTGGAGAAAACCAAGTTGCTCCCTGTTCACAGGAGCAAAATTTCAATTTTGAGATCTTGAATTGGGGGAAAACAGTAGAATCATGGGGCAGAATGGAGGAAAAAAAGCAAGGTTTTTCTCAAAACCTTGAAGAAGCTGAAGCTGCTCCTGCTCATGATAATGCTGATGATCTCCAAAGAAGGCTTTTCCAAGAAGATCTAGCTAGGGGAACTACAGAGTTGGAATCCAAAGAAAGATTCCTCAGCGAGTGTGTGATGGACGGCACCCAACGACACATTCCATGTCTGAACACACCCCATCTACACACTTTTAAGAGAAATATCAGGCCACACCTGATACTGATGAAGAGCTAACCAAGTGGAAGGAGGAGAATCATTCGATTCTAACTCAAGGACTGCCTCCTCTTCCACACGTTTTCTCCACTTCACCCCTTCTCAAGGAGGAATCTGTTCTGCAAGAGGAGAGTGAGGAGCAGAAGATCCAATCTGCAGTTCTTCAGGGGGCTATCATGAGCAACAACGAAGAAGAAATCATCATTGATGCTTCTTGTGAAGACCTTATTAGCGGTGGAGAAGATGCAGGTCTTGCATATATGCAGATGTTCCATCAATACGAGGAAGAACAAACGCATGGTGAGCTCTCTTCCCCTCTGTTTGATGAACTTCCTTGCTGTTTCGATGATGAGGACGACTACACTGAGGAGCCTGAGTTGGATGAAAGAAAGGAGAGCTCTGTCTTCTTGCAGGAACGCCTTGAAGAAGAAGGTTTTGAACAGAGAGGCGATGTTCTGTGGGATGAGCAATCAGTTTGTGATTCCATTTCAAACATCACCACAACCACACTTCTTCAAGAAGGCCAAGAGGAAGAAGAGGACGAGTCTGACAGGATATACAATGAGGCAGAGGGAAATGGGTCAGACCATGATACATTACAGAAGAAACGTGCAGATCAAAAGGCTTATGGTGATGAGCCAACAACCACAGATTTCTTGGTGAAGAGCACCAATATGATGAACCAGCATTCAACAAGCTTCCAAGAACAAATAGAGTACACATATGTTGGGAGCATGTTCAAATTTGTTTCACTCGGATTCCAGCCAATGCAGGTGACAGGGAAGAAGAGCAAGTCACCAATTCTCTTTTTCATTCAGCTACTTGCCTGGCACAATAAGTCTTCTTGCCAAGAAGGGGACTTAATTTTTTTTCCTTTGATCCAGGAGGGAGGCAATTTTTTTTGGTTAGCTGTATATAGTAGTTTGTTTTCAGTTTCTTTTCTTGCTTTCCTCAAGTGCAGTTGCATAGGTAGTGTTTTTAGCCTTGTGTGTTTTCCTTTGCGTGTGGGGTGAAAGGCTTCATGTTTGATTCTTGGATCTTTTAGGGCTGTTGCTAACTCTTTCATAGCTGCAATTTGACTCCGTGCCCAATGGACTACAAGGCAACTGGCTTCTAAGCATAGTAGACATGCTTCCCTTGTGAGTCACCAATCTGTTGACCAATTTTGCCCACAGGGAAAATTATGGTCACCTCCTCCCCTTGCTATTCGAAAACAATTATTTCCAGGTTGCACAAGTTCAATGCCAGTGGTTCTCTGCTTGGTTCAATGCGATTGGTTCAGTCATTTGGTTCAACTGGTTGGTTTATCGACATTTGTTTTATCTTCTTCAAAGTCCAACGGCCTTGTTCCAGCTCAGTTTAGCACTTTGGTTCATCGGCCTGGCACTTTAGTCCATCAGCCTGGTTCATTGGTTCAACACCTAGTTCATTGGTTTTCTACGTGGCCGAAGGGCAGTCCAAGTCAAATGCCCTACCGAAGGGCCGGCACGTCAAAAGGGAATTCAGGATCGGTTTAAAAAAAACAAAGGCAAGGGGCAGACGGAATTTTTGTAGACTTTTTGTCCACGAGAAATGTTTGCGGACAAAATCTCACGGAAAACACAGCAAACAAACTTGGGGAATTTCTGTGCACTTTTTATCTGCGGGAAAATGTCCGCAAACAAAAGTCCATGGAAAACATATAAAGGCCCGGCAGATAGTTTAAGGCAAACAAGGACCCGCCGAGGTATACAAGGCAGAGGAGCTGCTCGGGAGGGTGCTAAGACTAAAGCAAGCTGCAGAAGAAGTCATAAGGCCCGATGACGACCCAGAGGACGTCAAGTTTGACAAGGTGAAACGGCCGTTTGTTTTAAATGCAGCGACCTGCCAAGATATTCGCCCCAGGGGCCGAATGAGCTAGATAAGACAAAATGGAGAAAAGACAAAGCAAAAAGCATGGTTTCAGCAGGTATCTTCTAGAAGGATGACATCGGCAGCAGTGTTTTCCTCTTGTTGAGTTGTGGAGCTAAAAGCTTCACTAATGAGCTAATGTGGAGGTTGCTGGGTTTACACAGTAACCGACATCGATCACACAATAGCCGACATTGGTCACACAGTAGCCGACATCGGTCAGAACCAACCGACATCGGTTAGGGGTCGACTGGCATCGATGGCATCGATCAGAACCAACTGATATCGGTTAGGGGGTCGGTCGACATCGGTCATCTACAAACCGACACTGACTTCTGTGCATTTTTATTTTTAGTTGAGATAATTTTAGCCGAACTATCTTTAGACGAACAGATTTGAGCCTTTGATTAAGAGGTGGATCTAACGGTGGTGAATGCATGGCTCATGTAACCCTAGTGTTATAGTATACTATATAATAGGGTTAGATCCTCATAGCATGTACACATCAATTTAGTAATTGAGTTGATTGTCAAGGGGGTAGATAACTCAGGAATTGAGTTGTTTGTAATTGAGAGAGAGAGAGAACTCTTGAGGGAGAATTATTGTACACCCAAGAGGTGTGACGAAGAGAGAGATTTATTCATTATATTTCTTTCTGAAAGAGTTTAATACAGATTGTATTATTTCTCATATCTCTTATTCTTTGCTGTTTCTGATTTTTAGTTACTTATTACTTCTGGGTCAATTTCGTGTGTAGTTGCTTATACAAAAGTAATCAATTGTACTCTTAGGTCCTAACAATTGGTATCAAAGCTATGTGTAGGCACTAAAAATTAGTATCAGAGCTATGTGTATACCCTAACAAGTGGTATCAGAGCGTGTTAGTATTTGTTGATTACATAATTCACTCACAGAGGTTTCTAACTGAGTAGAAGCAAAGCAATGGCAGAAGAAAGTAAACTAAGAATGGAGAAATTCAATGACAAGAATTATCAATTATGGATGATGCAAATTGAAGATTATCTATATCAGATTGATTTGTACTTACCGTTGGGTGGGGATTTAATGAAGCCCACAGATATGAAAGATGAAGAATGGAATGTTCTTGATAGAAAAGTTCTTGGATCTATAAGGTCGAGCCTGTCATCTTCTGTGATTTTCAACTTATCACAGGCAAAGACAATGGTAGAGTTAATGGATATTTTGGCAAATTTATATGAAAAACCCTCAGCTTCAAATCAGGTATATCTTATGAAGCAATTATTTAATTTGCAAATGCAGGAAGGTGGATCGGTATCTAGTCATCTTAATGATTTTCATACACTTGTAAATCAGTTAATTTAAGTCAAAATAGTTTTTGATGATGAAATTAAGGCTCTCTTAATCTTATGCTCTTTACCTGAAAGTTGGCATAGTTTGGTAATGACAGTTAGTAATACTGTGTCTACCTCAAATATCTTGAAAGTTGATGATGTTAGTGTAATCTTGAATGAAAAAATTTGCAAGAAAAGCACAAGAGAAACATCAGGTAATGCTTTAAGTGTTGAAAGCAGGGGATGGCAAAGAGAGAAGGGCAAGCAAGGGAAATCAAGGTCAAAGATGGGAAGTAGATCCAAATCTAGAAATGGAGGAATAACTGCTGGAATTGTGGAAAGAAAAGGCATGCAAAGAAAGGTTGTTGGTTGAAAAAAATCAGCATAAAAGTAATAAAGAAGCAAATGATGCAGATATTGTTGCATATGATGCTCTTATATTTTCCTTAGATAAAGTAGAATCATGGATTTTAGATTCTGGTGCCTCTTTCCATGCAACCTCAAATAAATTTTTTTCAATGATTATGTCCATGGAAACTTTGAAAAAGTTTATTTAAGGGATGATGAGCCTTGTCAAATTATTGGCAAAGAAAAAGTGCAGCTGAAATTGCAGAATGGCAACACATGTGTGTTGAAGGATGTCATGCATGTACCCATCTTGAAGAGGAATCTGATTTCTACAGAAAATTTGGGTGATGAGGGTTGCAAAGTAACTCTCACAGCTGAATCTTAAAAAGTTTTCATGGGTGCACTTGTATTAGCAAGAGGTAAGAGAGTAGGTACACTTTATCTATCTACTTGTATTACTGATTATTCTCCTTCTTTTTTATCTACTTCAAATGTAGATGCAAAGTTGTGGCATTGTAGGCTTGGTCACATGAGTGAGAAGGGAATGAGTGTTCTTAAGTCAAAAGGTAAGCTTTCATATTTGAAAAGCATAGATCTAGATTTCTGTGAGCATTGTATTTTTGAGAAATAGAAGAAAGTGAGGTTTCTTAAAACTAGGTCAACAAATAAGAAGCACAAGTTGGAGCTTGTTCACACAGACATGTGAGGACCAGCTCAGATAGCTTCTATTGGAGGATCACAATATTATGTTTCTTTCACTGATGATGTTACAAGAAAGGTATGGGTTTATTGCATAAAGAGGAAATCTGATATTTTTGATATATTTAAGAAATGAAAAGCCTTGGTTTTTAATAAGAAGGTGATGTACAGTGATCAGCTCAAGAGGTTGAATAATTCTAAGCAGGGCAATCTCTATTTGAAAAAGGTTATGATCCAAAATGAGCTCGCAGGTAAAAATCATCACTCACAGGAAAACATAAAGACTGACGTCGATCAGGTGGAAATCGATGTCGGTCAGAAGAAATCGACATCGGTCGGGTGCAGACTGACATCGATCAGGGATGACCGAGATCGGTCACTGTCAGAATTTTTTTTGGGTGAGTCTCAAATGCCCATAAAGAGGTCTGAAAGGGTAAGTAAACCTCCAATTCGTTATTCCCTTTCTTTATACTACTTGTTGCTCACTAATGGTGGAGAACCAAAAAGTTTTGATGAGACAATGTAGGTAGAATCCAGGAAACAGTGGGAGCATGGCGTGAATGAAGAAATTGATTCCTTGGAAGAGAACCATATGTGAGATTTGGTTGAGTTGTCAGTCGAAAAGAAAGCACTGAAAAATAAATGGGTTTACAGGGTAAAGGAAGGAGAGAATGGTTAAATGAGACATAAGGCTAGGATGGTATGTAATCGGCCAGATATTGCCTAAGCAGTGGGAGTTGTCAGCAAGTTTATAGCCAATTCAGGAAAGGAACACTGAAAAACAGTTAGTGGATTCTCAGATATCTGAGAGGGACCAACAGTAGGCATTTATGCTATGCAGGGTCAAACACATCTCTACATGGGTATGTAGATTCAGATATGGTAGGTGACTTGGATGGCAAGAGAAGCACCACAAGATATGTGTTCACTGTTGGTGGAACGGCGGTTAGCTGGATTTCAAAATTGCAGAAGGTTGTTGCCTTGTCTACTACAGAGACAGAATACATTGCAGTCACAGAGGCTAGCAAGGAAATGATTTAGATGACTCGGTTCATGGAAGAGTTGGAAAAAGAGCAAGAGAGTTACAGATTGTACAATGATAGTCAAAGTGCAATTCATTTGGCAAAGAATTCAGCTTTTCATTCAAGAACCAAACATATACAACTTAGGTACCACTTCATTAGATAGGTATTGGAGGATGGACAATTGAAGCTGGAAAAGATCCATACGGATAAGAACCCTGCTGATATGTTAACAAAGCCGATAACAAAAGAGATGTTGAATCTTCATTCAACTTTTGTTGGTCTTCAAAATTGATCTTGAAGATGGAGAAACATGTATAGAGGATGTTGCTGTACAGGTACAGGTGCAGCTGTTTATCTCCAAGTGGAAGATTGTTGAGTGGTGGAGCTAAAAGCTTCACCAATGAGCTACTGTGGAGGTTGGGTTTACACAGTAATCGACATCGGTCACATAGTAGCCGACATCAGTCGAAACCAATCGACATCAATTAGGGGTCGACCAACATCGGCGGCATCGATCAGAACCAACTGGCATCGGTTAGGGGTCGACTGACATCGATCATCTACAAATCGACACCAATTTTTATGCTTTTATATTTTTAGTCAAGCTAATTTTAGCTGAACTATCTTTAGACGAACAGATTTGAGCCTTTGATTAAGAGGTGGATCTAACGGTGGTGAATGCATGGCTCATGTAACCTTAGTGTTGTAGTATACTATATAATAGGGTTAGATCCTCATAACATGTACACATCAATTCAGTAATTGAGTTGATTGTCAAGGGGGTAGACAACTCAGAAATTGAGTTGTTTGTAATTGAGAGAGAGAGAGAACTCTTGAGGGAGAATTACTGTACACCTAAGAGGTGTGAGGAAGAGAGAGATTTCTTCATTGTATTTCCTTTTGGAAGAGTTTAATATAAATTGTATTGTTTCTCGTATCTCTTATTCTTTGCTGTTTCTGATTTCTAGTTACTTATTACTTTTGGTTCAATTTCGTGTTTAGTTGCTTATACAAAAGTAATCAATTGTAATCTTAGGTCCTAACACCTCTTTCTAATGAGGGACGCGATAGCCCACTTGAAAACAAGGAGCGCCAAAATGAGCCTCTTGGTTTTCCCATATAACATTGCGAATTTGTCAATTTGTAAATAATCTTTTCACAGTTTTACCAGGCACAGCCCTACTAAAATTTCTGACTGAATCAAATAAAAGCTTTTTTACCTCTTTTTAGATAGATATTCTATGTATGTTCTGAATGTTGATTTGTGTTCAGTCATTGTCCTTTGATGCTCTCACAGGTTCAACACCAACACACCAATTATCTACAAGGTGCCATTTTCTTTAGCTGACAGGAGAAGAGCTCTATTTGAAAGTATAGAACAGATGAAGTCATTTACATTATGTATTTCACAGCATCTTAGTGAGTCCCTGTTCCTGTGTTTTTATAAGAACCTTCCTGCCATTTTTCTGCAGCCTGTTCTTTCTGGCAAGTTTGAGTGTATGTATGTTGTTTTGTCTGATCCTGAGTGTGGATGTGAGAAGGTCATCTTATTTTGGTGTATCACCTCTTTAGAGTAGGCTTGTTTTCGTGCATTCTCTTTTCCTTTTTCATCCCCCCCTATATATATATATATATATATATATATATATATATATATATATACATGTATTTTGCACTTGCTGGAACAAACAATGATATGTCAAAGGGAGCTAGCCCTTATCTAGAGACTCTCCCCTCCAGCTTTGCCAGTCCCACAGGCGAGAGGATATTTTCCATGTGCGAGGAGAAGGCAGGAGTTCGACCTCCTTGCCCCGGGTGCAATCTCTAGCGTCAACAGTTTTGGCATGCCCGATGGGACACACAGTTTGACAACGCAGTAATGTATCAGGATTAATGATGGTCCTGTTACAATAAATCAAGTATTTTCAGCATCTGGCGACTTCGAGTTAAATTCGTTGGTTAAGCAACCTGGTGCCACTCAGAAATCACTTTTTGTATGATGGGTCTTGTTTTCTTTCGTATATTCATAATCAGGCTCTAGATATTTATGCAATCCCCTCAAGCGACTCTCTTAGTTGCCCTGCAACGATAAAGAAAATGGCGCTAGAGTTTGAGAAACAGACAATGGAGATTGACAGACTGGAAGAGAAGTACAGATATCAGCATGCGATGATGTATAAAAAGGAGTGTTTGTTTAGGCAAGCACTGGCCTTGCAATCCATGGAGAGGGAGGTAGCAAAATGGAGAAATTAATTTTTCCAAGGCAGTCAGCCTTGCGCGCCCCTTCCTATTCTGAAGAAAGCCCCTCTTTTGCGCCAAATCTTTTCTATTAGATAGCACTTGCTCACTCCAGCTCATCAAATGCATCTGCCCCCAATTCCGTCCACCTAGCTTTTCAACACCAAATGGCAGCAGAACAATCTCCCATGGAGACGAACCTTCTAAATTCCTTATATTGTGAATCTCTCATTGAGAATAGTACCACCAGCCAGCACGTCTCTCTTCTATAGTCTCTTCCTTGCATTCTTCAGCGTTGAGTTGGAGGAAAGAATGCCAGAGACCAGCTCAAAGCTTTGAAGAGGATAATGCTGATGACCTCCAAGAAATACTCTTTCAGGACAACCTAGCCAAACAAATTGAAGATTTAGAGGCTAGGATGAAGCTGCTTCTTGAAAGAGAGTTAAAACTTTCAGACCTTGCAGAGGAGCCCCAGGACCTTAGAGAAAACCAAGTTGCTCCCTGTTCACAGGAGCAAAATTCCAATTCTGAGATCCTGAATTGGGGGAAAAAGTAGAATCATGGGGTAGAATGGAGGAAGAAAAGCAAGGTTTTTCTCAAAACCTTGAAGAAGCTGAAGTTGCTCCTGCTCATGATAATGCTGATGATCTCCAAGGAAGGCTTTTCCAAGAATATCTAGCCAGGAGAATTGCAGAGTTGGAATCCAAAGAAAGATTCCTTAGCCAATGTGTGATGGACGGTTCAGACCCAACGGCACATTCCATGTCTGAACACACTCCATCTACACACTTTCAAGAGAAATATCAGGCCACACCTGATATTGATGAAGAACTGACCAAGTGGATGGAGAAGAATCATTCGATTCTAGCTCAAGGACTGCCTCCTCTTCCACACGTTTTCTCCACTTCACCCCTTCTCAAGGAGGAACCTATTCTCAGGAGGCGAGTGATGAGCAGATGATCCAATCTGCAGTTCTTCAAGGGGCTATCATGAGTGACAACGAAGAAAAAATCATCATTGATGCTTCTTGTGAAGACCTTATCAACAGTGGAGAAGATGCAGGTCTTGTATATATGCAGATGTTCCAGCAATACGAGGAGGAACAAATGCATGGTGAGCTCTCTTCCCCTCTGTTTGATGAACTTCCTTGCTATTTCGATGATGAGGATGACTACATTGAGGAGCTTGAGTTGGATGAAAGAAAGGAGAGATCTATCTTTCTACAGGAACGCCTTGAAGATGAAGGTTTCGAACAGAGAGGCGATGTTTTGTGGGATGAGCAATCAATTTGTGATTCTATTTCAGATATCACCACAGTCACACTTCTTCAAGAAGGCCAAGAGGAAGCAGAGGACGAGTGTGACAGGATTTTCAATGAGGCAGAAGGAAACGGGTCGAACCATGATACATTGCATAAGGAACGTGCAGATCAAAAGGCTTATGGTGATGAGCCATCAGCCGCAGATTTCTTGGTGAAGATCACTAATATGATGAACCAGCATTCAACAAGCTTCCAAGAACAAATAGAGTACACATATGTTGGGAGCATGTTTGAATCTATTTCACTCAGATTCCAGCCAATGCAGGTGACAGGCAAGAAGAGCAAGTCACCAATTCTCTTTTTCATTCAGCTACTTGCCTGGCACCATAAGTCTTCTTGCTAGGAAGGTGACTTAAGAAAATTTCCCTTTGATCCAGGAGGGAGGTGAAGTTTCCTGGTTAGCTGCATATAGTAGTTTGTTTTTAGTTTCTTTTCCTGCTTTCCCTAAGTGCAGTTGCACAGGTAGTGTTTTTATCCTTGTGTGTTTCCCTTTGCGTGTGGGGTGAAAGGCTTCATGTTTGATTCTTGAATCTTTTGGGGCTGTTGCTAACTCTTTCATAGCTGCAATTTGACTCCGTGCCCAATGGACTACAAGGCAACTGGCTTCTAAGCATAGCAGGCATGCTTCCCCTGTGAGTCGCCAATCTGTTCACCAATTTTTTCCACAGGTAAAATCGTGGTCACCTCCTCCCCTTGCTATTCAAAAACAATTATTTCCAGGTTGCACAAGTTCAATGCCAGTGGTTCTCTGCTTGGTTCAACGCGATTGGTTCAGTCATTTGGTTCAACTGGTTGGTTTATCGGCATTTGTTTTATCTTTTTGAGAGTCCAACGGCCTTGTTCCAGCTCAGTTCAGCGCTTTGGTTCATCGGCCTGGCACTTTAGTCCATTGGCCTGGTTCATTGGTTCAATGCCTAGTTCATTGGTTTTCTACGTGGCCGAAGGGCAGTCCAAGTCAAATGCCTTACCGAAGGGCCGACACGTCAAAATGGAATTCAGGATCGGCTTAAAAAAAACAAAGGCAAGGGGTAGACGAAATTTTTGCAGATTTTTTGTCTGCTAGAAATGTTTGCAGACAAAAGCTCGCAAAAAACACAGAAAACAAACTCGGGGAATTTCCACGGACTTTTTGTCTACGGGAAAATGCCCACGAACAAAAGTTCGTGGAAAACATATAAAGGCCCGGTAGACAGTCCAAGGCAAACAAGGACCCACTGAAGTATACAAGGTAGAGGAGCTGCTCGGGAGGGTGCTAAGACTAAAGCAAGTCGTAGAAGAAGTCATAAGGCCCGATGATGACGTAGAGGACGTCAAGTTTGACAAGGTGAAACGGCCATTTGTTTTAAAAGCAAAAGGAGAGCACTCACCAGATGGAGCTCAGAATGCAGCGACCCGCCAAGATATTTGCCCCAAGGGCTGAATGAGCCAGATAAGACAAATTAGAGAAAAGACAAAGCAACAAGCATGGTTCCAGCAGGCTTCTTCTAGAAGGATGACATCGGTAGCAGTGTTTTCCTCTTCCCAATGAGGGACGTGATAGCCCACTTGAAAACAAGGAGCTTCAAAATGAGCCTCTTGGTTTTCCCATATAACATTGTGAATTGGTCAATTTGTAAATCATCTTTTCACAGTTTTACTAGGCGCAACCCTACTAAATTTTTTGCTTGAATCAAATAAAAGCTTTTTTACCTCTTCTTGGATAGATATTCTATGTATGTCCTGAGTGTTGATTTGTGTTCAGTCATTGTCTTTTGATGCTCTCATAGGTTCAACACCAACACACCAGTTATCTACAAGGCACCATTTTCTGCAGCTGACAGGAGAAGAGCTCTATTTGGAAGTATAGAACAGAGGAAGTCATTTACAGTATGTATTTCACAGCATCTTGGTGAGTCCCTGTTCCTGTGTTTTCATACGAACCTCCCTGCCATTTTCCTGTAGCCTGGTGTTTCTGCCAAGTCTGAGTGTATGTATGTTGTTTTGTTTGATCCTGAGTGTGGATGTGAGAATGTCATCTTATTTTGGTGTATCATCTCTTTAGAGTAGGCTTGTTTTCTTGCATTCTCTTTTCCCTTTTCATCCCCCCTATTTTACACACACACACACACACACACACACACACACACACACACACACACACACACACCTATATTTTGCACTTGCTAGAACAAACAATGATACATCAAAGGGAGCTAGCCCTTATCTAGAGACTCTCTCCTCCAGCGTCACCAGTCCCACAGGAGAAAGGGGAGTTTCCATGTTGCGAGGAGAAGGCAGGAGTTTGACCTCCTTGCCCCGGGTGCAATCTCCGACGTCAATAGAATGTATGGAGATTATTGAGAATATGAGCACATATTTGTGCACCCAGTATCCTCTTACATTTTCATGTGAAATTCTATGTTCCAATTATGAGTGGAAGTCCCTTTTTTTTGCCTTTCTCTCTCCTCAATTAGGCCTCCTTGCCTAGAACCTTGGTTTTTTGCTCTATATCTCTCCCACGCATGTGAAATCATCAAAAATGATGTGATTAAATTTACGTGGCCTATCACCAACCTCCATGTCAAATTTGAGGCCCTGATACCCTGTGGAAGTGTGAGAACCATGAAATGGCCTTGCCACCTAGTCTTATTTGAGATTGCCTTGGAAAATGAGATTTATTTGACCACTTACAGAATCTCTTGTGACTATTTTTGGCTTTAAAGGATTAAATACATCTTAGGTGACCTAAAATAGTTTTAAAGTTTCCCTTTGCTCAAAACCCTTGAAAAATACCAAAAATCATGAAATATAATGCATTTATTATAGTATATGCAATTGCAAGTACATAAAATTTACTCATGGAAGATATACTTGAATTCTTAAACAACATATAGGAGGTTTTATGAGCAAACTAGGTCATTTCATATGATTTAAAAGTCCGTTTCTCACATCGGGTCTCTATTAGGGCTTTAGAATAGTTTAGAGTGCCTTAGGTTCTTGAGGATTGTTCATAAAGAAAAAAACCTCTTTCTCTATCCTAATGCCACATGATTATATCTAGGGGACCCATACATCACCTACAAATACCACTAGGTTCCATGAAAAACCTCATGAAAGTTTTGAGTGTGAGAAGTTGTCTCTCGGGTTACAAGCAAGCCATTAGAGAGGGGTTTGGGCTCTTAGCCTTTGTTCATGCAAGTCAAAGACTTAATTAAACAAATGATTTCATAACAATGAAGTATGGGGACCCATTTATCATACTTGAAGACTATTGGATTCTATTTTCAACGTCATGGTTACAACAAGTGAGAGAAAACTGGTCTTAAAATGCAGTCATGTGTTAGGAGAGTTCGAGGTGTCTTAAGAGGTCAAACTGAACTTTTATTTGCTCTCCCTTGTTTATGATGACTATTTAGGGTTTGCAATAAAACTTTATATAATTAAATGCCCCCAGTCCTTCACTTTATCCTAAAAAAGTCACTTTATTTATGACTATCCATATGGGCTTGTGTGTGTCTTAGGCTTGTTTGGCCTATAATAGAGCCTATATACATTCTATCTCTTGTTATCAAGTCTGAGGATATAAATGAGATATTGATGACACTAATTTTCAAATGAATTTCCTCCCTCAGACCTTCTCTTTTCATGTTAGACAAATGACTCTCACTCAGCCAGGAAAACAAGCCTGTGTGTGAGTTGGGTTGTGTAGGCCTAAACAAGCTTTCTATATTATTTCACCTCTGTCATCCTAGGTCTAAGGATTACTTGGAGTTATGTCATCATATTGAAACTCTTCATATGGTAGTGTTGACTATGTACAAAAGTTTTGAACTCTATTTTGACCAACCTCATTTGTCATTTATTCACATTTACTTTTGTCTTAAAATGATCCTATTAGCTTATTTCTCAACCTAAGATGGACTTTAGTGCTCTTCATGTACTTTATTTTCCTTACTTAGGCTTGAAACTAGATTATTTTTTAACTGTAGCCTGTAGGAGTCTATAGGAAAAGTCTGAGTGCATTTTTTATTTGTAGGACTCCATTTCCATTATTTGACACTTTAAAGACTCTATCTCATTATTGATAATCTAACACCCTTCTTTAGCAATCTCAAGTCACTATGATTTCATAATATACAATATTCAAGACTTCCTTCTTTAAGTCTGACTATAGGTGCCAATATTTTAGGTCTTGTCTACACTTTAGGTCTTAAGGTCTTCAATTGCCAATCTCTAAACCTCTCAATGACTCTGTCATGTTGTTGATAGCCTAGGACCTTATGAATGTATAAAAACTCTATACTTTAACAAAACCACTATTCAAGACAACATCCTCAAAAGGTGGCTATAGGTGGCTATTGGAGAAGTATGAGCATAAGGTTTGGAAACTGACCTTCTCAACCTTGTCATGGCTTTGAAGATATCCAAACCTTATAGAATGTTCATTCTCGCTGTCTCACAAAGTTTATCAGTTATTTCATGACATTTTCAACCTTTTGCCTTCTCAATTCCATACATAGACCTGTGTAGGCATGCTAATCTTGTGAACTCAATCTTTAGATCATATCTTGAATTTTAAGTGGTTTAACTACTTCTAATGGTTTGTGAACTCTCCCTCATTTGCATTGAGTTATGATCCCTGATTTGACTTTGATTTTGTTAGTTGGTTTGAGTCCAAAATGAGGACCTTCAGGCCTAGGGACTGTAGGTCTCTATTTTGCTTGTATGGACTACAAAACAACTTCTTGAGTTCTTAGAAACCTTCAACATTTTGACACTGTCAACCTTCTCCCACTTCTTTGTCACTTTCCCAATAGGTTACAGACCTTTTGACTAAGTATTACATCATTTCAAAATTTTAATCACCTGTATGGACCATATGTACATTCAACATATGTATAAAGTCTATGTGTAGAGGTTACATCTCTTCACCATGATTTTGGTGATAGCAGTGAGGGGTTTATCATGGTGAAAAGAAAGTCTAAAAGTTTTTGATGTCTCTCCCCATTGTCCAAACATCTCAAACATAAATCTAGACTTATAAATGTTCACTCACAGGTCTCCAAACTTGTGAGTGACCGAAACACATGACTTTTATTTGAGAGTACAAATTTGGACTTCCACTCTCACTTTATTTCACCTCCAGTATTTAAAGTGATCTCTTATGCATACAAATGACTTCTCCTTACCATTCTGACTCCACATTGATGTTCAAACTTGTAGGGAGCCATTTATGCACAAACCATGCTTTTCGAAGAGCAAGACATGGTGCCTCTTGAAGGACTATTTGCAGAGAGATACTTGTCAAGAGAGAACACATGAATTATGGGAGAGTGATGAGGTTTTTCATGAGCAATGGAGTACTGGGAACATCTAAAAGTGATAGATATATCAGAGAACCATAACTTGTAGTAGGAGTGACTGAAACACCTTATACATTGAGACACTTTTCCTCTTATTGAAGACACTTCATGAAGATGAATTAGCTAATGAAACTACCATAGAGAGGAGATATTTGACCTCTTCAAACATCCCTCAAAACCATTCTCCTCCATCAAATTCTAAATTGGAGAAACAAAAGCAAAATTAGACCCTGTTTAGATGGACAAGGCATAGTGACCTACTGCCATTCTTAACGATTGTTCATAAAGGAGGGGACATGAATATGAAAAACAATACCACTAATTTCAATAGTATTAGGACCATGCCTTGTTTTTAGGACCACACCATCCACTTGAATTTTTCATTTTTGAGCTTGTGAAGGCAATGATGAAGGAGAGAGTATGAAGCATTTGTATGAACAAAAACTTGATCAAAAGCCTAAAATTGATTTGAAAAATCCCAAGGGATACTTTGAAACCATATTCAACTGAAATGTGATCTTCCAAGGCCGTACAAGTGCCCAAAAGTGCTTATAAAGTGGCATTTTGCTCATTTTAGGCATTGAATCTACAATTTTGTCAGTCTCTAACCATTACTAAACATATTTTAACATTAGGTACGTTAGGTAACCTTCTTGAAATATTGTAATTTGAATATAATACTTTCAACTCCTCCAAATAAGCCAAAAGGTGACCAAAATGACAATTTTAGCACATAAGAACATGATAAATGATTAATACATGATATTGTGACCTTAAAGATAAAGATATATTAATATGCAATTATAATGACTATAAACCATGCCAAACCTCTGACCATGTTTGACAACACCAGGACCTTGTAATTGACCCCTATGACTAGACAAGTACACATGAGATCAAACTTTGGACAAGGCTAGACAAGGACAAATATGACCATATGAAACTATTTAGGACCATTTAAGACCATGGCAAGACCACATACACATATTGATAATATCATAAAAAGTTTCAACCTATAGGGATTGACCAATTTTGACTTGAGGTCAAAATTTGGTCAACGCTTATGACATGACCGCATAACCTCTATTCACTCGAGCAACTCCTTTTGCCCACCGCCAAACCCATAGATTTTTTATTCTCACTTGTATGACATCTACACCATCCCCTCGACTTCTGCCCATGCTCTGACCTACAATATCCCCCATCGTGACACCCATTCCTAAAACCTTAGTTTGCCACACACCTATCAATACACACATACATACACAATCAAAACCTATAATAAATCCATACCTAATTTTTGTGCTCACCTTACTGTCAATCCTCCTACTCCTTACCATTTCGTGCACCCAGATTTTCTACCATTGACCTAAGCCACAACCTCCTTTTCACAACATGTTGCATTGTTTTGGCCTTTTTCTTTTCTTTCCATGCCCCACGTCTATATTACACCTTTTATATTTTTATTAACCACATCTGATGTTTCTTTAGTGGCGGCTGAACTATCACTACCTTCTTCATCTTCTTCCTCTAGTTCATTAAGCTTGACACTGATGATGCTATCCTTAATGCCCTACAAGTATTCATGGTATAAATTTATGAGGATAAATGATGCGTACACCTACCTATGAAGATATTGAATAGGCTCTTCAAACCTTGCCACACATATCAGTTATCATCCTCAACACATAGTAGTGATGACCATTTGTATAGTAAACTTGCACATGACTCAACTTCACTATAGCTGGTAAAAATTCACTTGTAGTGATGATGGTCTTTTACCCAAAAACCTTTGTAGCTTCTGATAGATACCCCCCGTGCCCCCACAAAAAAAAAAAAAAAAAAAAAAAAAAAACCACTTGTCTCATAGTGATAGTTTCTACCACTCCACTCCTAATGCCCCATTCTACCACCTCATATTGGTAGCCTGGCAACATTCCTTGCCTCTTCTAACGAAACCACCTCCTTGGTATCACCTCCATTTTCTTGGTGCCTCCCTCTTATTTTTTTATTCTTATTTATCCACCTTTCTCACTCCTAACCTATTAATCCTAATGCATATGGGATTATTCCATTCATAAAACTCCATCAACCTTTGGTATTATTCACACTTCGTTGGCACCTTAGTCACCTAAGTTGATCAAGGTCCGCTCAACCATCATCATGGAATCATCATGAACCCCATCCTTCATCATTAAACATCATATCTTACCCAAGCCCATCCATCAATCACTTCTCTGAGATATAATGACACTCGTCTATCCTCCTTTCGAGACCTGTAGTTATCTCGAGCATGTGTCTTTGCTTGGGATACATTGTAATCTTGTATCTCTCTTTGTCACTCTTTAATTATGGTTTATTCCCCTTAGGATTCATCAACAAACATGACACCGTCATTTCTGCTCCATGTGCATCTATCTTTACTAGGGGCACCATCAATACCATCATCTTGTAGCTCATTGATTGATAACACTTAACCTCATCCATTCATCATCAATTCTCATGTTCCTCACATCATTCTTCCCCTTTTGGGATAACTACATTAGCTTGAGGTCTCTTTTGACTATGTAGGCAGCGCTTGGTCACCCATGGTGCCCAAGGATAGCTCAGTTGCGTTAACCAATCTTTCCCTTTCATCTATTGTTTACTCAATCACATTATTTTTCTTCTATCCACTCTTTTTTACTCTCATTCAACACACATTATGAGATCCAACTATCATTAACATTATCAAATCATTACCTTATTTTGGCCTGATGCTCTTTGAGCATGCATTCTTCCTTGGGATACATCGAAAGCTCATGGCCTTTATCATTCTGACCCATAGCTCTCCTTGGCATGCATCCTTGCCTAGGATACATCAAAAACTTGTGGCCTAATTTATCACTTTGTTTGGTTTGTGGTTCTCCCTTGCATGCATCCTTACTTGGGATACATTAAAATATTATAGCCTCTTGTCTTATCACTTTTTTGTTATAGTTGATTCCCCCTTGGGATGTGTCGATAATCGTGAATCATCGTATTCACTCCCTATGCATATGTCTTTGCTAGGGGCATTATCAATTTTTAACTCACTACTCATGTTGATTTCATCTTCTTTATTATCGATCTCACATCTAGCATTACATTATCTATTTGTCCACCTTACCCACATTTCTTCCTTTTAGGTGGCCATTCATCTCATTCTTCTATGCATGCCCTCTCAAGGGGGCATCCTGTGTCCACTAATTTACTACCAGTTATCCATGATCGTCTTTCTTATTTGAAAGACGATTACTCATTCTAATCATAACACCCTTTCAAAGAGGGGCAAAATGTATGCATCTAATTCTACTCAGTGAATTATTATTTTTTAATTATGCCTATATCATCTACTATCATATTCATCTGATCTAATTAACACTTAATCTCTATGTCCCATATTAACATCACCTCTTCATGCCCACAATTAATTAATTAATCCTAACTATATGAAATACCCCACTCTCCACATCTTTATATTTCTTAATATTATAATTCCTAATTCACCCCACTTTTCACATAATTCCTAATATTTTAATTTTTAATTCACCCACTTTCTAATCACATGCCTACCAAAAGAAAGTCTAGAGATTTCTAATCTCTAGAACTTTCTCCCTTCTCAAATTTGAAAATTGAGAGGGAATTTTGCCCTCCATTTCCTTCCAAACACCTCCATAATTGCAAGGGGCATCCCAAACATTAGGACAAAAAATGAATGCAAACCCGTGCTGCCTCCATTACTGTCCTCCATTAATCTAGTCTTGAGCTTGTCATACTTGGCAATCCTACATCTTATTTCAGGTTTTCAATTTGTCAGTTCAATCTTCAAGCGACATTACGAAGTCTTGGAAAGGAGATCACAAGGGAGCAAGATGATGGTAATATTGTTATGATTGCTTCCTCTTTAAAAATTCTTTCCATTTGATGATTATATTGAGTTTGGATTGATTAAGAGTTATTTTGTGACGTTAATATATTTTGGTCCAAATTTTGGGTGATATAGTGTGTATATAGAGTTTGGTATCAAGGAAATCTTTATGTAGTATTGATTTCTATTATCTTTTGTTCCAGTTATGGTCTAGTTTTTTTTGTTAAGCCTCGGAGCCTTATAATTTGTATGGCCATATTAGCCATCCCCATTTTTGCCTATTTTTTTTTGTAAAAAGGTTGGGGGCCTATCAAAATTCCCCTTTTACCCTTTATAGTATAACAAATTATATAATAATATATATATATAATGTAATATATTATAATATTATTATTACATAAACAAAAGGCAGTAATGGGCACAAGATTTGAAAATGGTAATGGACGAGAATATTCAAGTAGAAGCACTGAATAGGATGATCCTAATGTTGCGAAGGGAGAAGATGAGTACGATGGCCCACTAGGGGTCCCTTCATTCCCAAGGAGATATTTTATCCTTGTTAGTGACGACATGAGCTTAGAGAAAGGAGTAACATGTGGAAGCTCACCAACCACAATACAAAAAAAACATATTACAAACTCTTAAATTTTTGAATGTAGGTTTATCACTTTCCTGCATCTCATCTATCCTCTTCATGAAAGAATATTTTTTTGCCCCCACTTTGGATCTAGCGATTGGAGCATCTCCATAATATTCAATTTGTTCCACTTATAGTTTAGTTTCTTAAACATCGACCTTTGTAAATAATTGGGACTATGCAGTAGCAAATCTGATTCTTGATCATAGTCTTTCTACAAACTAGGGAGTTTTATCCTTATCCTCCATGATAAAATTAATTTTATTCATCATATTTGAGAATTTGTGATCATAGGCCCTTCCTTACAAATTCTCCATTCCATTTTTCTATCTCCTTTAGGTCTTGAATAGTCTACTTTACTCTTTTTTTCATTTTAAATTATGCAACTAGTTATGCTTTAACTTGTTGGAGATCTATGACATTAACATCTCTCTTGAAAATGAATTCTGAAGTGCGACATACTAAAGATCCTATGAGCTCTTACTTATTTACATCATCGTAAGTTATTCCCCTAACCTTCAATTTCATGTCGTAGGTTAACAAATACTGCTTAGGGTCTATAGACCCATCATATTGCATCAACACAACAAACATTCCTAGATTGAACTACATATTTGGTGCACTTGTAGGGGATAATATTGGCTATTGTGCAATAACAACTACAACTATAGTTTGATGCACACTGGTCACTTGACTATAGGCCTTTACACACTAGTTTTATTAGCACCTTAAAATTCTCCTCAAAATCAAATCCAACCTCTTCTAGCATCTTCTTATCTATTAACTTCTTTGTCTTTGCACTAAGTTTTTCAAATTTATCTTTAAATGACTCAAACCAAATTTTACCCATCCCTTCCTTTGCACTTGGTGATTTTACTAATGATAAATTATGTTGGGGTGATGTGTACTCAAGAAATGAATGATCTATGTCCTCAACTTCTTCTGATTATGATATTGAACCTACCATACTTTTGCATATCTCTTATTGTGAATATTCTTTCACTACTTCAAACACTTTTCCTCTTAATTGTGATATACTCGTATATTTTAACTTTTCTACTTTTATTCTACTTTCCTCTTCTTGTTCACTCTACTTCATCTCTTCACTATTTATAACTGTCTTCTTCCTCCTTAGGACCTTCTCTTTCCTACTCTACATCTACTCTACTTCCTGCATCTTACGAAGCCTCTATCTGGACTCCCCTTTCTTTAGCATCTTATGACTTATTCTAACTCCTACTCATAGTTAAGTGTAGATTATTAAATGTACTATTGTAGGTCATTTTTGGTAATTGTTGGTATACAACTGGTAATATATGATATACATGTGATATTATATGGGGATATGGGCCTTCTATTGTGTCCAGACCAGTTTACGCTCCAATCAAAAGTCCTTACCTAGCAAAATAATAATAATATTATATACATATATATTATATACTTATATGATGAAAATAAGAACTAGCTAATAAAAAATAACCATAGGCATAAACTCATAATTCACATGAAAAGCCAACTCTGCTAATTCTCATTGCTTGAATAAAATAATTAAAATAGAGTCTTTAAATAAAGTTCAACTTGAAATTGGAGTTAACATGCATAATTAAAAAAGCTAAATAATTCAAAATCTACCTAAAGCTAACTGACCCATGCAATTTTTAGAAAATTGCTATTCATAGTAACTTTCATCTTTCAGTAGTTTTTTCAACTATATTTTTAGAAGTTTTGCATACAAGCTTAGATGAGCCTAAAAATTTTCAAATATATTCTAAACACTAAAATTAAGTGAATGGACAAATTTGAACTAAATTTCATTTTTGGTTACAAAAATACACTTTCTAAAAATAGAAAACTACTGACAAAAATATTAAAACATATTTTTAGACCCTTAGATGGTCATGTATGACCTCCAAAAAGTTATTAAAACAACCCTAATTGGATAACACAGGTTATGGATGTATACAAATTTTTGATATGATTATTTTGGCATAAATGAGAGCCCAATAGAGTTACAAATCAAAAGTTATGGCCTACGAAAGTTTGCTCTCTGCATCATTCTCCTTTGGTTGATAAATATGGAGTGACATATTGTAAACCATTGTCATTTCCAATGGAGAAAGGTTTGTAACTATCTGAATTTTAGGATTCACCTCAAATAGATGGAACTCACCATAGGTAACTTGTTGGGAGTCTCATTTAATTGACATATACCAGACCAGATATATGCTTTACTATCATCTATCTTTTAATATTTTATGCAGTAGCCAAATAAGTGTCATTGGGTTGCAACAAATCAAGTTTTGAAATATGTCTGATATATAGGAGATTATGGTCTAGAATACAAGAACTCACACTTTTTCTTCTAGGTTATACAGACTCAGACTATGCATGATCTGTTGATGATAGGAAATCAACTACATGATATATTTTTAATCTCAAATATGGACTGATTTCATAGATTAATAATAAGCAATCTATAGTTTCTCTTTCATCGATAGAGGGAAAATATCTTGTTGCATAAGGAGTTATGTGCAAAGCAATTTGGTTATGTTGCATTCTGTTTGACATGGAAATTCTTAAAGATCAGCCACCAATCCCTTTCTATGACAATCAGGGTGTGTTGAATCTTATCAATAATCTAGTTTTTCATGAAAGAACCAATCACATTGAGGTCAAATGCCATTACATTCGAGAACAAGTCTTGAACCACCATATTCAGCTCTAATATGCCCAACAAATTTACAGATAGTAGATATACTCACCAAGTCACTTGGCAAGGTGAAATTTGATCTATTTTGGGGGTACATTTGTAAAAATAATGTAATAAAGGGAGAATGTTAGCATAATTATAAGTATTACATTTTTTAAAATAAAAATTGCTTAGTTAATCTACGATTAGATTATTGGTTATGTAATTACAGTTGAGGATAGTTATGTTCTAATTAATTTTGTATTGTATATACGCAACCTTCTATCAATGAATAAATCATCAAACCATTCATATTTATTCATAGCCTATCCTCCATCTACTGGGACATCTACTTGAGTAGGTACCCTCGACTGTCTGTTTCTCTATGGTCATATCCTAAAGGCCCTACATATCTTCTCCCTCCATGTCCTCGATTTCTGATAAGGATTTGTCAATCTCAATGGCTGCATTTGATTCCACCAAGCACTAGGCCTTAGTCACCCCTAAATTTTTTATAGCTCTCCTTGGTTGATATGCTATAATTTTTAGATGCACCTAGCTATGTTCTATCACCCTTAAGTCTATACCTAATCTTCACTATGGTTTATCTCATACTACCCATGCAAAAACATGTGGCCTTGTGAGTATATCCTATCGTATGCTAAACTCTCTCAAAACCCTATCTAGACTATATCGCTCTATAATATACTCATGCGTACCAATGATATAATAATGTTTAGAATATAGTCCATAGAGTGCACACCTTGTCCCCACTACGAATCAACCTCCTATAAGGCCTCCATGTAATATCCATCTGTTCTAACTCATATAGTTCCCTCATATAAAATGTCACATAGCCCAAGTGATCCCTCTATGCACTTATAATAATATACCATCTATAAACAAATTAATCTCCAACTACTCTTTGTTTCATCTATCTAACTGGCCTCTCAACTACAATATGCTTCCAAACCCACACCTGCAGTAGTGCAGGCTATTGGATGTTATTTATTACATGTTTGAGAGTGTGATAGATTTTTCATGGGGACCATGTGTGTTGGCTCACTTATACAGATACTTAAAAAACTCCTACTCTTGTCTGGTAGCAAGATGCCACCATCAAGAGCCATCAACACCATCGTCAACCCATATATCTCCTCTAATGCCATGCATGAATCTAAATCTATACCATAATTTATCATCAGGATAATATCCTATCCAAACATTTTGGCTAATGATACCATCTATGGAGTCTCTCTCCATTATACCTTCACACCCCATACATAGATGCAAATTATCCTCCACACATCCTCTAGTGTGATTGTCATCTCCCCTGTAGGCAATATGAATGTAATTATCTCTAAGTGCCAATGCTCTACAAATATCATTAGTAGTGCCATGTTGTAATGGACCTTAGGCATCTCTACCACATAGGACAACCCTACTACCTCTAACACATCCAACTCATAGTCGGTGAATCTTTCTATCAATTGTAAAAATTCGGATTGCCTCTCCCACATAATGAGTATTGGTCGTCTCTCCTACACACATCAAAATGACATAATATCAATCTTTTCACATCATAAATCTATCTATCAAAATCATCATTTATAATACCAACCATATCAGGTGGCATTCCATTGAACATGCTAAAAATGATGAATTCACTACACCTTTGACGAACCCTTCAACCATACTACGTGGTATTTCTATCTAACATACTTCTTTCTTACCTCATTCAGTTTCTCACTGAGATATGCTATTGGATTCCCTTCTTGACTCAACATAACTCTAATTCCCACATGTGAAGCATACTTATCCACCTCAAATACTTTGTTAAAATGTGGTAATGTTAAAATAAGTTTTTTTGTAATCTTCTTCTGCAACAACTCAAATATTTTTGTTGCTACTCTTGTACACCCAAATTATTTTCCTCTCTTGGAATATGTTATTGGTACAATAATACTACTAAATTTATTAATAATTTTTTTGTAAAAAGTTGCTAAACCATAAAAACTTCTTACCTCTGTGATGCTCTTTGGACAAGGCCACTTAATAATTACCTTTACCTTTTCTTCATCCATTCTGACAACATCTGGTAAAACTACAAATCCTCAAAATACCAAACTATTATACATAAATATGCACTTCTTCAAATTTGCATAGAGCTTCTCCTTCCTTGACAACTCTAATACCATTTTCAAATGCCTTAAGTGCTCTTCTTCGGTCTTACTGAATATCAAAATATCATCAAAATAAATCACCATAAACTTACCAATATAATCTCGTAGCACTGTGTTCACCACTCTCATAAATGTGTTGGGTGCATTAGATAATCTAAATGGCATCACCATCCATTCATATAAGCCATCCCTAGTCTTGAATTTTGTTTTCCATTAATCTCCTTCACGAATCTAAATCTGATAGTAACCATTCCTTAGATCAATCTCGGTAAATTACTTTTCTCTTGTAATCACATCTATCATATCATCTAAACGAGGTATACAAAATCTATAATTGATGGTAATTTTATTGATTTCTCTACTATCCACACACATTCTCCACCCTCCATCTTTATTTTGAGTTAAAAATATTGGTGTTGCACATGGAATCGTTCTCTCCCTTATTGCCCCATTTCTTACCAATTCAGTAACATGTTTATTCAATTATGCATGTTTTATTGGACTCATCTTATAAGTTTCTTGATTGGGTAGCGTTGATCTTGGAATCAAACATATATGATGTTGAATGTCTCTCTTGGGTGGTAAACCATATGATAACTCATTAGGAATAACATCTGCATACTCTTTCAATAATTCTATGGCTTTTATTGATATTTGCACCACTTTTGTGTCTTCTTTATTTGGTATTAGTATAACAACAATCTATCATCTTCATGTCTTTGATATTTTTTTTTGTAGAAAACATGCTTTCAGTCTGCCCTTCTTCTTTAAGAGGTAATAAAACTACCTTGATACCACCTTTCCAAAAGGTATAGGTGTTCTTTTCTCCATCATGAATTGATTTTCTTTAAAATTACCATGGCCTTCCCAATACCACATGACATGCATCCATTGGTATCACATCACACCATATTTCATTCTTGTAAGTTTTTCCTATAGAAAACTTGATTAAGCACCTTTTATCTACTATAACTTCGTTCTATTTATTAAACTATGAAATACGATAAGGATAAGTATGCTTTTCACATTGTAATCCTAGTTTCTCAATCATGTCCTTAAAAACCATAATTTCAAGCTACCACTATCTATAATTACTTTGCATATTTTACCTCCTAAAGTACATCTTGTTTGAAAAATATTTGTTTGTAGACATGTATCACCACCTTCTTTTTTCAGCACCTATTCTGTCATTGGAGCAACACTTGTTCTCCTCACCATGAGATTTTCTACAATATTTGCTACTACAACTTCAGTATTTTGATCTTGTCTCAGCCTCAACTAAATTCACTTTTGGTTGATCCTCTTACCTTCTTTATTATTCTTGAGAGTGTGGACACTTAAACGCTATGTCATTCTTCTCCACTTTTGTAACAAACATAAGTTCTAAGTTGATTTTGAAACCATCCTCTAGGACCACCATAACCTTGTCTTCTCTAAAATCCACTTCCTCTATGTTGTTATTGAAACCCTTGTCTATTATCTTATGTCATTTTTGTAACATGTGATGATTTTCCTCTATTTGGATTAAACCCACCTCTAGTGGTGTTGAACCCACCTTACCCCTTATTGGAGGGGATTGTCATCTTCTTGGCCTAGTTGATTTTCAAAAAGTCTATCTATTTTGCTTTTCTTTTACCTTCAATGCTAATTGATAAGCCTCCTCCTTGAAAAGTATTATATGCATGCTCGATTCATCTTGAATAGAAAACTTCAAACCATTTACATACCTTTCAACCATCTATTTTTCTATTTTGTCATGGTCCACTCGTATGGAAAGATTGTAAAACTCATATGTATACTCTTATATATTGTGATCCTTTTGCCTTAAATTATGGAATCTTCTGTATAGGGTTTGTGCATAATCCACAAGAAGAAACTTCTCCCTCAAATTCTTCCCCATCTCAATCTATGTGTTGACCTTCTCTTTATATTTTCTCTATCTCTCTTTCTACAAGTGATGCTACCAAATCATTGGTAACCCTTCAATTTTGTGCATATAAATTTTACTTTCTTATCTTGTCTTAGAGTTTTCCATTTGAAAAACTTCTCCATGCTATTCATCTAGTCTATCAACTCCCCTAGTTTTAAAACATCTCCATAATATGAAACATCAACATTGATTCCTTTGTTCTTTCCCTTTAAATCCTGAACCATCCTTTTTTCCATTGATGATGGCTATTCTTGGTGTTCCTCTTCTCATTGAATTTATTCTTCATGATCTGTGTCTTCTTCTGTTTCACCTTCCACTCTCCTTTGTGTTTGATTTATGATAATTATGGTTAGTTGTTCCACTTGCCTCTGTAGCTCTTACATAGTCCTGTTCATCTAAGTAATTTTCCTTCATTCTTGTCGTTTCACCATCTCTTACATTGCTAAGATTTGAACGTGGATCTGATACCAAATAATGAACCCAAATAATATCAAGCCAAAAAAACACCAATAGTAACAATACACAGAATTTTTAAAACAATAATCTTTATTGATTTGTGTTGAATGCATAAAACTATTACTTACAAGGTGTATAAATAAACCTCAACTCGGAATTGGAGTTGACATATGAAATTTGAAAAAGCAAGAAAAACTCACCATGTTATTTTTAGTAGCTGTTATTTCAATAAGTCTAGTATGCAATCTCAGTAAGCCCTAAAAATCTCCACTTATTACATAAAGACTAAAATTAACCTAATAGATGAAATTCAACTAAAGCGCATATTTGGTTACAAAAATATCCTATTTCTAAAGATAAAAAAATATTGAAAAAATATTAAATTCAGTTTTAGACCATCAAATGGTCATGTATAGACTCTAAAAAGTCTTGAAAACATTCCTAACTAGATAGGGTAGGTTATGGCTGAATCAAACGTTTCGAGATGATTATTTTCACACAAACAAGATCTTAAATTGAGCTATGGATCAAAAGTTATGGCCTCTAGATAAACATCCATCCAATATGTGATATATCAATGTATGCTGGAACATAATATGGTTCAACCCTTTGGTGACTATTCAATATTTTTATAAAATTGCACAAAAGTTTTAGTCATGAAAGTTATAATAAATTCTAAGTGACTTTCCAAATTCTACTATTGAATGCATGAAATTCTGAACCAAAAGTTTGAGACTAGAATCTATTAATATCTCAAAGTGAATTCTATTTGTCTCTTAAAAAAAACATCATTTCATTTTCAAACTCACATATACACAACAAACTCATTATTTTCAACACACAACAATGAAATATTAAAATAGTTAAATATTGCATTTGCATGGAGCAACACAAAATGTACTAGGGAAATAAATTTTGGAGATCTAGATGATGAACAATTATATATTTTAAAAATTATTTTATCAAAGGGACAAAAAACTATGCCTACATCCAATTTTTGGGTTGAGTTTGGTTTGGTCAATGGTGTTCCTAGAAAAATTCATACAATAGTTTATAAAACCCTGTACCAAAGTGCCTCCATTTCTAAAAATAGTGGTTGTGCACATGAAAAAATATATAGGCCTAGCATGAGATGCAAAATATAATGAAAATGTGGCAATGCCTCCCATAACTTGAGGCAACCTTAAATAAATTCCGTTGAAAATAGATTGGTCTCTAACAATACAAATATCATAGGGAATAACATTAAAGGAGGTAATAATTGACATTGGTAATAATGACTGACAAGACGTAACTTTTGTTGCACTATCAAGAGTGTGATCTTTGCAAGACTTCCTTGTTGCACCTCCTTCTTCTCTTAATCAATATATAAGAATACAAGATGGAACATACATCCATATCAAGGAAAAATAAATGTAAATATTGTATTCCTTATCAGTGCCCCCTTTTCATTGGTCACATGGATTTGGCATTAATTTTCTTAGTTTACTTTATCCCTTGACATCTTTTAATCACATGGAAGAATGAATCAAATTTTAAATCTTGTGTGTTATATTATTTCTACATAAATTATCAAAACAAATTCTAAAATATCTTGTTTGTATTTTAGATCCTTTCTCTTTCGAATAATTAGCAAGAAGTTTCCCTCCTTCACATAATTGGTAGTTGTAGCTGTTGACCAAATTTGACTCCTTGGTCAAATTTGGGCACCCCTAGGCAAATTTTTTAATGTTTAAACATTTAAATGGATCCTAAATTGTTGTCATAGGAGGCTTATCTTGTTATATGATGTAATTTGAGGTCACTTTAGTTTTAGTCCTTTTCACATTAGCTAATTTCTCTATTTGTGGGTCATTTCATGTCATTTTGAGAGTCATTAATGCATTTGGCACGTTTCCCAAGGTGCCTATGTGTTCCATTTTCATGGAAAATGTCCAAGAGGTCAGTTTATATGTCTGACATGTTAGTTACATCAGATACTTTCAGACTCCCTAACTAAAATTGTATAAATCAACTCAAAAAGGGGAAAAATAACACTTATACAGATTCTTGGGAAGTGTGCCATGTGAAAAAGCTTGTGGGGAGTCCCTAAAAACTTACAAAAATTTATATCCATGCTTGGTTTTCTCTAGAAAGTTCATTTTTGAGGCCATAAGTATTTTGCACTGTTTGCTTTTTGGGACAGACTGAACTAGCCTTCAAGTTTTTGCTTAATACAGAAGGTACAGGTAGTTTTAGATAAAAGGCCTTTGGGGAATGATATTAAACTAGGAAGCCTTCATTTTAATATATGGAGTTTGGAAAATGATCAACTGTGCTTCATGAACAATCACTAACAAGTTGACTGTGAAGATTTGATAGCTGTTTGGTGCACCCTTTAGGTCTTGGTCTTGTTTGAGCAGATCCGTACTAACCAACAGATGTTGTTGTCTTCAAAGGATGTGTAATGCCTTCTCACATGGTCTCCATTATTATTTTGAGGTTTATGAAGGTTGGATGAGTGGTTTATCCCATGAATGCAGAAGGGTGTTACCATGTGCACTCCAGTCTTAGTTTTCCATGTTTTCCTAGTGTTCTCCCCTGTATGTGTCTCTTTTGACTTGGGAAGGGTGTTATTTATGTTTCTGACTCATCTGGTCACCTCTTTCTATGTTCTTTGGTCTCACAATGATAGCTTTTGGGTGATTTATCATCTTGTCCACCTCCATGGTCAGTTCTTTGCATTCTTCTAGCTATAATTCCTTGTATGAGCTTGCTCATATGCTATTTGGGATGGTGACAAACATGTTCAAGCTTTCCAAGCCACTATGAATTGTGGAGGCTTCATCTAGATACAAGGAGAAGGTGCAAAAGGACTTCAAGCACGTTCACCATGCTCAAATAGACATCATAAGTCTTTGTTGGCTCTGACTAATGTAGGTGTAGGGGTTTTCCATGCCGAAGAAGATGGATTGTAGCCTAAATTAAGAGAATTCAAGAGTGAGAAACATGAATCTTGAGTTTGGAGGTGTCTTGAAATCACCCAAAACTTTGCCTTGCTTAAAATACATACCCTGCTAGTATACTCAGTGCATTGACACCTACAATAGTTTGATGATGTCATGTTGACCATAGACAAGAAGGTTTCAAGGAAGTTTCAAGCACCAATAGGATGGATGAAAGCATTTTAAATCATTTGATATGACATTTTAGCAATGGCAGGTGTTAGATTATTTCAAGCATCAAATGATTGAGTTTTGAGGACTTTATCCCTAAAAAGACCATGTAGAGGCCTAGGGGGTTTTCGAGATGCCTCATACTTTACTTGGAAAGAAAACCATAGTACCTAATTATGCTCATTTTCTAGCCCTTGGTATAGACATGAATTGTGCAAGTTTTGAGGGAGTAGAAACAATTGTAAGAAAATCTTTTAGAGGTCTGAACAAACCCTAAAACACACTAAAGTGTTTCAATGACACCTAGAAACTTGTAGGTGCAAATGGCCTTTTGGTTCCATAGTATGCAATTTTGAGTAGGAGTATCATCAAAATAGGATGGAAAACCACATGGAGTGGGAATTAAATGACCAAGGTCACAAAAAGAGTGTAGGTTAAGATCATTACTCCTTAGAGACATCCACTTGAACCCTCATGCTTGGAAATGACCACCTACAACCATCCAAAAGGACTGCGATAATAATAGGCTATTTCAAGAATTTGATGGATGATTAGAGAGCATTTGAGGTAAGTGAAAGGTGTCACAGTGATATTTTGACTCCAAGACACACAAGGAAACTCAAGGTGTCATAAAAAAAGTCAAGCATAAGTGTTTTAATTTATAGGCACCTTTCTTAAGCAAAAAACATAGTTCTAATGCAGACCCTACAAGCATAAAGGACCAAAATTGGGAAATAAGTGTGATCAAGTTACAAGAAAAATATCACAAGCTTAGCACAGAGTTATGTTTAATGAGAAAACACATGCCTCCAATGCCATAACAAACACCATGACTAGGTCCATATGAAGCCATGATCACCTACAGGTAGGGCATACACAAGCACAATCAGGTATTGAATAGGAGTTGATAAATTTAAGGCTAAGAAGGTGAATACGTGGATGTAAAGCTTGGAATAAAAGTGATAAAAGTTTAAATAAAATCATCAAACATCTTCTCCAAGTCCTAAGGTTGTTGACCCCAAATCACCACCTACAGGCCTATACGGACTGAGACAGGAAATGGATTGAGACATGGGTGTTGAAGAGGTTTTAAGTCACTTTCAAGTTGAGAAAAGGGTAACATCAAGGCCTAATGGATTATAAGGCTTAAATAAGGTTTTCAAACATCATTTAAGACCTATTTACATGCCTCTAACCACCTCAAAACACAAATAAGGGTGTCTCTTAAGGGAAACATATTCATGTTGCACACATAGGCAGTAGGTTGGAAGCAAGGTTTCTTGGTACCAAATGAGACTATGTTGATGGATTATAGCTTGGAAAAAGTGAAGAGTTATCTCAAGGGACCCTCAACATGTTTTCAAACACTTTTATAGCCTTGATTTCTAGCAAACAACCTCCAAACATAGTAAAAAATACCCTTGTCTCAGTCAGGGTTTTGTAGACAGTCTTATGTTGCAAGAGCATAATGATTGTTCGAGAGGTCAAATTATTGGAAAGAGCCTTTGGAGGCATCCTATATGGGTTTAAACCTATATCAATCTTCTACATGAGCATAAGGCACGGAAAGAACCTCCATTTTTTACAAAACATAGTCTCATACCCTGCCTACCCTAATAGTCACCTCCTCAAAAGTCTGCCTCAAGTTCTTTGAGAGTTGGAAGGGAAAATGGAAGAGTTAAGGTATGAAAATTGGTAAAAGGGTTCCTAATGACCTGATAAATCCTCTCATACCTTAATTAATGAATAGTGATAATACTCTCTATTTTATCTCAGATAAGGGTCAATTTTCCCATGCACAAGACTGGCAGTTTTGAGGATAAGTGATGAGTAGGTGACTAGAAGGCAAGAAGAGCTTGAATGTGGTTGGAAAAGCTATAGCACATTCATGGAAACCTAATAAACCCTTCTATAAGGTTGGAGATTAAATAGGGTAGTTTAGACAAGGAGGTTTGCAGGCAAGGTATCTAAGCATGGTATGAGCCTAAGCCCCCATGAGGGGTTATTTTCACTTTTATCTTTGAAAAGCATTGGAATCTTTAGGAAAATCTTCATGGAGGTTGACATGATATGTAGGAGCTATCTCAGAAGTGTAAAAGGCTAATAAAGGGTTTTCAACCATCAAGTTGCAGGCAGACCTATTGGCAAGGTCTAGGCTTAATGCCAAATAGGGGTCAGTTTTCATCTTAAGCTATTAATAAGCTATTAAAATGATTGGAGGATGATTTTAGGGAATATAAAGAAGTGATTGAAGCTTTGGTTTGTAGGATATCCAATAGGAAACCATTTTTTGGCCTAAAATGTGCTCAGACCCTACCAAAATACAAAAAAGGAGCCCGAATGCCAACTTCAAATGATTGGATATTCCATAGTGTTTTGCATGGGACCTTGAGGTGATTAGAAAAGTTATAGAGGTTCCTTAATAAGCCCTTAGTTACATTTGATCAGAGGTCCAATGTTTGCTCTTTATGAACAAATGCTAAGACCCAAAATCACCAGAAACCCTTGTAAACCCTCAATACAAACCTGATTGGGAAAAGATTAAAAATTAAGAATGAATATGCGATGGAAATGCCATGAAAATATGGGAACATGCATTAGACTGTCTCAGGCACCCTCCAATGCTAATTTGTTATACGGACCTGTATGGAATAGATCAAAACAAGGCTCTTTTTGATCTTTTGGTGTGTTTTTCAGGCATGGAAAACTTTCAAGAGGCCAAATTAATTTTGGGGGAGAGTTTAGGATTTTTTCTAAGTCCTAATGTCCATTTTATCAACCATCTAAACTCCTAAGCCTATCTGCTATCTATTTCATTTCAACCAGTCTAATGGGTAGATAGTGAATACTTAGGGAAAAGTAGTGAAACTCAATTTGGAAAGCATTTTAAAGCTAATTTATTGAAACTCTTGATATGGACACCTTTTAAAAGTGTCATTCCCCTTTGTGCATGGATCAAACTAAAGAATTTAGAAGGTTTTAGGTGTCAAGTGTGAGAGGTACATGGAGAGAGCTCATTTTGGGACTGTCATGGATGATTGTGCATGGATAGAATTATAGGAATGATCAGAGGCTAATCCAATGAATGTGAGGGCTTGTTAGTAACCCCTCCTACTCAGACTCATCATTATAATTGATCAGTTGCAATGATATGGCAATTTTAGAAGGCAAATCACGACGGACAATTTTCTGTGCAAGGAAAAGAGTTTCTAAACCACTTTGTAGTTCTTAAATGATTTGAGAGGACATTTTTAACTCCTAATATTTCATGGATCACCCCATATCTTCATCCACATGCAAATATAACTAATTTTCATCTTTGGACACTTGTCCTTGTGCCTCTTGAACTTCTCTTTTCTCTCTCTTCTTCCAAGTTCTATAAATGTGAGCTATTTTGGCTATTGTAGATATAAACCATAGCTGGTATGGTGAAGCCCTACTGGAATGACATTACACTTTATCTTTGAACATTGAATACAAGTCTAATTCTAAGTTGTGAACATTTTGTCTAAGTGTGTGAGTGATGAATAGTGGAACCAAGTGATAGTATCATCTTTATTCCCTTTATCCTTCATGTTTAAGCAAGAGTTATGATTTTAACAGGTCATGTGAAGTGTATTTATTGTACTAATATCTTATTCAAGTAATTAATTATCTCTATGGTGTGCAATCTCACCCTAGACCAGTTATCTTGTTGATTATTCCATGTATGCTACCTTCACATTGAAGCAATTATGTTAGAATCTTTCAATGCCTAGAATTGGTCTTGGAAAGCTTTGTTGCTTAGTAGGAGTTTGACATTCTGTGGGATATGTCTTGGTGGATCACCTCTTTAGTGTAGTTTCCATTTTATGTAAAACTTCTAACTCTTTTCATGAACAAACATTAGATTAGGTGATAGGCATTTAAAGAAGAATCTAGGGAGCTAGCCCTCATAAACTAGAGATTCATCTCTCTTATAAGTTCCCTACAACTTAAGAGATGATACAATGTTGCATGAAATTTTAGGAGTTGAATAGAGTGTCGTAGGGTGCACAATTTGATGCCAACAATAGCCTCAATCAAGTGAAGGATGATTTTATTGTAACTGGTGTGCAAAAATTGGTACAACATGGACACCTTCATGTGACCATGGCCATATGTTATTCCATATCTTCTCATTAGACCTCACCCAAAAAATAATTACCTTAGATTGTGAAGATTATTATACATCAAGTGTTTAGTATTGTGTAAAAATAATTACTACATGAGTGACTCCAGAAAACCTGTACAATAATAACATTGATATTCTGTATAAATAATAGAACATACCTCCACTGTATTATACATACATATTAATATAAATAGTAGAAATATTTATTATTCTTTTTGTAATATTAGATCATAGATGATCAGAAACACAGATTTGTAGGAATCTAATTATAAAGACAATGAACACACTTAGGGAAGAGACCATACACTATAACATAATGAATTGCTTATTTGAGCAACAACATCAATCTTAGTTATTCATCACTATCATCTAATTTTATAACTTTAGTAACACTCATAAAGTGTGATATTTAACATTAGATGAAAATAGGCACCCCCTATTAGTATCAATTGTAATGGTGGCAATTCCTTTTGTCATGAAAAAATCACCAGTTCTACCCACAAAAAATATATCTCTATACTTTTTTGAGATTATATCTGATCCATTGAAAGTGATGGTGCCCTTATAATCTATTAAATTTAGCACAAATGTGAACCCAAACAAAGAATTGAACGTATTATTCATGTCATAGAAATAAAATCCCCGAGCTCTTCCCACAAGAAGAGAGTGAAGATTATTATATTATGAAGAGTAATAGGATCGGTAAACACAATCAAATGTCAAAAATGGGAATTCTAAGCAAGTGTAATGAGATTTGCCTCTTGAGGTGCTCCCACAAGTACATAAGTTGTATTCTTGAAATTATTTCCATTGTATATTATATCATGAAAATGTAATAACAAATTCCTATAGGGCTTTGGAAGCTTTTGCTTCTTCCATCCATGCCCATCTATAGCTTTGAGCACAATAGTGGACATTAAGAGCTACATAAAACACAAATATAGGACTCGATCACAATACCTAAATGCCATTGTTTTCTAAATTCTTATCCCTTCCAATAAAATACTCTTAGATTAGAATCCATAAATACAAACCATCACAATAGGACATTTATATACTTTCATTGGGTCTATACAGATAAATATTATTTCTGGGTTAATTTGGTTGGTAGCTAATTTTTGTTGGTGGCCATAAATTAGGTAGTAGATTGATTAGATTGTGAAATCAAGACAACTTTGAAGTCTGATTACTTTCAACTAGATGAATCTAGCATACCCAAATGCCATTGTTTTGTAAATTCTAGTCCCCTCCAATACAATACTTCTATTTTAGAACGTATACATACATGCCATCATTATGAGCTTATGAGGTTGGTAACTGCTTTTTTTATTTGTAACATTTTGTTTCTTAGTAGGTAGTAGTTTATGAGTTTTTTAATTTATATATTCTTGCTTGTGCAATTAATATACTTTGTTTATATGAGTTCTGATTTAGTTTGGTAACTACTTTTATTTTTGTAGTCTTTTGTTTTTTAACAACTTTTTATAATCAAGTAGTAGATTATGACTTTTTGGTTTTTTAAAGTATGCAATAGATTATGAATTGTAGTTTGATTGGTGAAAATGATAATTTGTTATGCTATTAATCAACGTACAAATATTTTTAAATATTTGGTAAATAGAACCAAATGAACACTCAGATTTTAAGTGTCCACTTATCAATTTTAATCAACTATATAATCCAAAACATAAACAAATATACCTGATAAACTTTTATCTAGTACAATCGTAACTTTCAAGAATTTTATTATTTTATTTTAAATTAAGCCAATGCTAACAAATGCCTACAAATTTATAATAAAAAAAGTTGTGTTCTCAATAGGCTTGGATTATTTATTTAGATTTTTGGCTTTAATCAAGTTCATCCAAATTTTAGTGGTTAAAACACTAATAATATATTACATCGGTGAGCTGATTTATTTTTAATTGAGCCTACTAATAGTTTAAGCTCTGGGCACATTGAGCCTATCTGAATTTCAGTTGTTAAGATAATATTAAAGTATTAAGGAATTCCTTAGATTTTCTAGGGGTGGTTTTAAGATAATTTTTTTGAATTTGCTTGTAGAAATCAAGAAACTTCTCTTGGTTTTTGATAACATAGCATGTCATTGCACATATAATGATAACTAAAAGGAGGATTGGATGATGAGAGCGATACTGGTATGAAAGTAAGTAATGGATCAAAAATATCGTAGTTTGAATTTTAAAGCAACATTATAGACATCTCAGAACTCTAAAACAACTAATGGAGGAAAGGGTTTTTCTTGCTAGCCCTTGCACATGTCGAAGATAAATCCTTGAAAGACTAAGATAAGATATAATAAAGTGGTAGATGGATCTCCGATTATGATTATCCATCATGATGAAATTCAAAATAACATTGATAATCTAGAAAAGAGGGCTCTAGCCTCTTATATGCTGATTTATGGGCTTCAGGCCTACTTTGTAAATTTTTTGAATCTGGGCTTCAAAATCTTGGATAACCTCAGGTGAGTATCAAGTATTTATTTACCCTAATAGATAATACCTTGATGTGTTTTCTCATGAAGAGGATAGGAAACAAATTTTCCAAGGAGGTCATTGATTCATGGGATCAGCTGGATTAATCATGAAGCCATGACATTCTCTTTTTAAGGAAGACGATGATTTACCTTATGTAGGGTTGGTCTAGGTAAGGCTTTTTGGGCTACCGATTAATTTTTTGAACCCATCTATTTTCGAGGCTATAAGTAACACCCTAGGCACCTATATGTTTACTGATGATGGATCTATGCATTTTTAACACATTGTTTATGCTAGAATCTATGTTCTTAGAAACTTTGATAATCCTTTACCCAAAAGGATCACTTTATAATTCGGTGAAGGGTTATGGGAACAAGAAGTTGATTATGAAAACATCCCTTTCAAGTGCAGGCTTTACCATGAATATGGCCATTTAGTTAAGGATTGTACTCTTTATGTTAATGAAAACCCTAAGGAAACCTTAGACAAGGAGGTGTTTCAAGATCCCAAAAGGAAGCGTATTGTGAAATTTGAGATCCCCAATTTTGTGCCTTCCGTTTCTAAAAATCATTTTGGCCCTTTAGCTATTGAGGATATTCTAGATAATAATGACTTGCTCATAAAAACAAAACTAAAATTCTTGAAATGCAATTCACCAAAAATTTCCAACTAGCCCCACTTGATTATAGGAAACATGTATGTGGGAATTCTAATTGCCCACATGATTAGATGTTGGCCATAGTATCTCAAAATGAAATGATCTCTCTCAGAAAACATAAATTGGAAAAAAATAATAAAATAGATACAAACTCAAATAATGATTTGGAGGATCCTTCTCTTTGAGTGCTAGTTCCATATTCTTCTTCTTTGGATATTCCCTCCAATATGGAGCCAAGTAGAATTAGTTAGACTTTGAATAAAAAGATGAAAATGGATACTAATCAGAAGGCATGAAGAAAATCAGCTACATCCCACATTCATATGGAAGGAGAAAACTTAATCTCTTCAGGTAGGGAAAAAGAGGGATCTTAGATATATAAACTTAATCCAAAATTAAATATATTTCATGCAACATCAGGGGTCTTAAAAGTCACCCTTGGAAATGTAATGATATTAATAGAATGTTGAAAACACAACCCTCATATGATGTTTCTTCAAGAAACTAAAAACTCTACTGAAAACATGAATATGCTGGCTAAGAATATTTGGCCTATCACCAATTTTATGTCCAATGACTCTTAGGGAGAGTCTAGAGGCATTACTTGTATGTGAAATCTAGGGGATAGTATAGTAGTTAATACTCTGGCTACACAGGGCATCTTGACAATCATGGCTCACATTAGACATTCAAATCAACCTATCTTATTCATCAATGTTTAGTTCTCCTTTTCTTTGGAGGTGAAAAGAAAGAAATGTAAGAGTCTAGAGTACATCATTCATATTTTTATAGGTGCCTAGGTTATGATAGGAGGGGATTTCAACTCTATAATCTCCCTTGAAGAGAAGATTGGAGGAAATAGAAGACTAGATGCAAGTTCCAATCTTATGGCATATTTATTCTCTCACCTCAATCTTATTAATATAAATCTAAATAATGGAATCATTACTAGGTCCAATCATAAGATTGGTCAAGATTATGTTGCAAAGAGATTAAACAAACTTATTTTGCCACAGGATTGCTTGGTCCAGGGGTGACTCCCCAAATTTAGAGTTCTTAATAATGTTGGGTCCAACCAATGGACTATTCTTATATATATGGGGTAATCTCAACCTCCTAAAACTCTTTTTTGATTCCAACTCATGTGGTTTAGATATACATATCTTAAGAACAAAATTCAAAAATGGTGGAAGAAAGGTAACTACTTCATGTTACCAAAATGTATAATTTTGTTAAAAAACTTACCTATGTTAGATCCTATCTCAAGAGTTCGAATTGGAGTGAGTTTGGATATATTATAGCCAACAAACATGAGATAGAGACAAGATGGAGCGGGTTAATGAGACCATGCACATAAGAGGCATTTTTTAAGATCTCAAAAAAGAGGAGTTTAGTCTGATTAGTCAAATGAAGAAATGAAATTTAAGGAAGAAAATTATGTGGAAGCAGAAATTGAGAATCTATTGGCTTCAAGAAGGCGATAAAACACTAATTTTTTCATAAATCCCTTCTTAAGTGGAGATACTTTAACCACACTACCTTTATTGAAAAGGAAGATGGGAACCTTGAGTTCATTTCACATGGTATTTTCAATATTATGACTGATTATTGCTCTTAGTTGTTTACTATTATTCCTTTGGACATTGATGCACAATAAATGATTATTCAAGAGATTCCTACACTTATATCTGCCTCATAAAATCATGCTCTTATTACCAAAATTTCTATGGAAGAATTAAGATTAGTGGTTTCCAATATGAGTAAAGGGAAAACCCCAGGTTCTGATGGGTTTCCTAGTGAGTTTTATCAAGATTTTTAGGAAATAATCAAGGATTATTTATGGGCAAATATGGAAGCGGAAAGGACTGCTAAATTCATACTTACAAAATTCAAAAAATCTTTTACTGCATTGGTTCTTAAAACTCAGATTGTTATGCATATTTCATGTTTTCATCTTGTTGCCCTCTACAATGTTGTGTAAAAAATTATCTCTAAAATCATGGCCAATAGAATGACACCCCTCCTTCACAAAATCATCTCCCCTGAACAAGGAAGGTACATTGAGGGAAGACAAATTCTTGATGAGATTGTCTTGGTTCAAAAATCCCTCCATTCGATGCATCTCCAAACTTCTTCAACTATGTCTATCGTATTGGACCTCTCTAAAGCATATGATAGAGTTGACTAGGCCTTTCTCTAAAAAACTCTCAAGTAGTTCGGTTTTTCAGAGGATTGGATTATGTGGTTAAAAGGATGTATTACTTAAGTTTCATTTTGCAATATACCTAGGTAGGGGAATATAATGTGTATTTGGGATAGAGTAGTGGAATGTAATAGTAGTATGAATATTGAATAATAATCCCACAAGCATTATTAGAATGGAAGAGTGAGATATATTAAAATAGTATAAATAGAGGGGCATAGACTATGGTAAGGCATCTAAGCAAAATATATTAATTAGAGCTAAATGCTTCGATAAGGAGGTAGCCCCCTCAAAGTGGCAAGTGATTTAGAGTGATTCCTTCCATAAAAGGAATAAAATATTAATATATTTAATATTTATGTGTATGTGAGATATTAAGTTCCTAAAATTTGGTATTAGATCTCTTTCTAAGGCTATTTCCATATTATTATTGTAGGTATATTTGGACATTCATGGAGTAATTATAACTCCTCCATTGTATCTTGGAATTTTTCAACAGTAAGATATACATATTGTTCTCTTGTCCTTGTTGGAAATTAAAACTAAATCTATCATTTACAAATGTATATTTTTGTATTTTCTATCAATAAACATGACTATTATCCTATGTACATCTCTCCAACCATAAGAAATTATGCTATTTTTTTTTGAGTTTTATTGGCATCATTTCTAGTTTTCTAAAACAGTTTGAATTTTTGGATTTCATTTAGTATTGTGAAAGATATTGAAGTTTTAGTAATTACTACTTTTGTACAAAAAAGAAAAACAACCCGACTATTCTTCTGCATTCTACTCTCAAACGAGAAACAATTGCACCATTTTTTTTGGTTTTATGGACCTTTTTTCTAGATTTCCAAAACCATTTGAAGTTTTGAATTTCATTAAGTATTTTAGAATTTTTTACTTTTACTAACTGCTACTATTGTTAAAAACTCAATTATTATTCTACATGGAGCTCTTAAACGAGAAATAATTACACCAATTAATTTCTAAGTTTTGTGTGCATCATTCCTAGCTTTCTAAAATATTTGAAAATTTGAATTTAATTAAGTATTGTAGAACTTATCATAGTTTTAGTAACTACTACTACTACTACTAATACTACTACTACTACACACACACACACACACACACACACACACACACACACACATGGTTGTGTTACTCATCGATGCCCAAAAATATCAAATAAGTTTATTAATTTCAAAATTGGATGCTACTTTGAATAAAATAAGCACTAATCTAAATGAATTAAGTAGTGCTATAATGCTTCACTCCCATATAATAACACATTATGATGAGGAAATTATTGCATGGTTGGATTAGGAGAATAACTACAACACATGGTATGAGGATTTATTTTTTATAGTTGAAGCATATGAGATGAAAATAATTACATAGTTAGATTTGAAGGATTATTGCAACAATTGGTATTTTGATTTCCTTCCTTTGGTTGAGACTGCTTCACATTTAGATGTACCCAAACAAGCACTATATGCATCCATGCCATAAATAGAAGTAATTGAACATGCCACCGATGAGTCCACACTCACCATCAATGCTTAAAAAATAATTATGAATTCTTTATTGGGGTTAGCTACTCTAAAAATAATGTGTGTAAAAGTAATGCTAAGGGGGATGGCATGTATCTTCGATTGAATCACCAAGTAGATTATTTTGAGCATCCTTATTCTTGCTTTGAGATGATGATCACCAAGCTTAAAATTTTAGTGACAAACTATCACCTTTAGACTACAATGTTTCTAGTTGTAATTATTCCCTCTACTGATCTCTATGCACTTCAAATTCATGTTATAATACTTCCTTTCACATTGTTAATGCACCTGCTCATCTCCAAACATAAGAGGAAGAAGTGGAAGCAGAAAAGTATGTATGGATGTGCCTCCATTTGGTCTTCTACATATTTTTGATATGTAATTATTTGCATGTTTTAGGGGCAAAACATGTTAAGGGGGATATAATTTAATATACCTAGGTATATGAATATAATGCATATTTGGGGTAGAGTAGTAGAATGTCATAGTAATATGAATAGTAATGAATAAATGAATAATCCCACATGTATAAAATAAAAGAGTGGGATAGATTAAAATAGCATAAATAGAGGGGCATAGGCTGTGGTAAGACATCGAAGTAAAATATATCAATTAGAGCCAAATGCTTTGATAAGGAGGTAGTCCCCTCGAAGTGGCAACTAATTCAGAGTGATTTATTCCAAAAAAAGAATAAAATATTAATCTATTCAATATTTATGTATGTGAGATATTATGTTCCTAGCATTGAGATCATCGAAAACAAATTAAAGGATTAAGTAGTAGTTGATGCACTATCTTGGAGGGATGAGTCCATAAAAGCACTATTGTGTGCCATATATTACTTGAAGATTGGGTGGATGAGGAAAGATTGTAATTTAAGAATTACATAGACACACAAAATATCATTAAGAAGATAAAATAGGATTCAAGTGTGAAAAATAAATTTGTATGAAAAAGGGAAGCTCTATGGTACAAGTATTACCTAAACCTCTACAAGAACTCAACATTTAAGCATAAAGTTCATGTAGAGATCCACAATTTTCTAGTACATGGGCACTCATCTTTCTGGAAGACTTATCATAGACACAATATGGAATTCTATTGTGAAGGAATCAAAGGCAATTAGATAAAATTTTGGTAGAATACATGTCGTGTCAAAAATATGTGAGACAAGTAAGACCCTGATGGATGTGTAATTTATATCTATTTCCAACTAGAGGTGGGAGGATGTTTTCATGGATTTTATCACATATTTTCCCTAGTTTGAATGTAAAAATGTCATCATCATTATCATAGATAGACTCACAAAATATGCCCATTTTTTTGATTTTTTATGTCCTTTTGTAGAAATTGTGGTAACCTCATCTTTTTTTGATACAATTCATAAATATATAGAACCCAAAAATATAATAATAAGTGATTGTGAACCTCTATTTACGCATAATTATTTTTGAGCTATTCTCAAACCTCGGTACTCATCTGGGTTTAGTCTTATCATATCAAGTCAAATATGATGCAAAAGATGAGGTGGCCAATAAATGCTTAGAGGGGTATCCCTGATGTTTTACTTTAGATAAGTGTTAGCACTCTAGGTTACACACTAGCTAAAAGGAGGAGTGTTCAGGTCTTGCTTCCAAACCTAGACTAACATAGAATTGGTCTAAGACCATGGGTTGCCTATACTTAGACCAACCCTCTAGGATTTTTAACGAGGATAACTCCTCTAATGTATCATTTTGGACATTTTCTTCTTAAAACCTAATACTAATTGGGGTGAAAAGGGAGGAGTTACAAAAGTAAAACCTATTCTAACTTTTGGTGATGCACCATGAAGATTATCCATCCACTCATACTTGAGCCTCTAAAACACTAGTGAGATAGAAATAAATAATCAGATCTATGACTCCTAATGTCTGTCATACATCAACATTTCATGTAGAGGTTCATCATGTGAGTGAAATTTATGAGAGAAGAGGATAACTAGGATCAAAAGGCTAAAGTAGAACCTCTACCTTTCCCATCTTGGAGCCAAGTCATGCAGTCAATAAAATCTAAGATCATTCAACCCCCATCCCTCCCTCCTCAAGAACCTAAGTCATTTCCATCTTGGAAATCCATTAAAAGAAGTGGGCAAAAGAAGGAGGAGGTGGTGATTGTTGAAGTCGGACAAGAGACCTTGCAACCTCCACTCCTTTCCCTTCAAAATCCCAGAGCCTTTCCTTCATGGAGAGCCATTCAAGATGTAAAGAATTAGGAAGAGGAGGTGAAGGTGATCGAAGAAGAGCAACTTCAGGAGCAAAATCAGGTACCTATGGTAGCTTCTTTGGACCTTTCTCACATTCTTAAGTGTTTTTAAGGATTTGCTATGCCACTCATTGAGAAAGAGCCTCTCCTTTGTGAGGCAAATCAAGAAGATGTAGCTAAAGAAGTAGGAAATGAAGATGACTTGGGTGACTAGGATGAAGAAATCATGATTGGGAAACCTCTTGGTAAGGACAAACATGCTTCGGTTTTCCATGATGATGTAGAGATGGAACAAGTGCAATAGAAAGCTGAGGTAGAGGCTGAGAGACAAATACAAGAACAAGTACATGAGGAAGAAGTTGATGATGTACAAAAGAAGGATGTTTCAGTTGGATAAGTTGATGATATTTTTCATGAGTTTTTTGAGCTGCCATTTATCATGAAGAACAAGAGCTTGCAGGTGAAGGGCAAGCTGAAATTGAGAGCATGCTCAATCATCAACTTCACATTGAAAAATAAACAATAATGATTGACCAATTTGAGATGTCAAAAGAAGACTTGCAACCTCATGTTTGTGGTCAAGAAATTAATATGTTTGCCTTTGACCTTCAGTTTGAAAAGTCTCCTATTGAACTACAAATTCATGAGAACAAATCTTCTGATTTGTTTGACATCTTTCTTTCAGGGGTTTCTTTACTTTAATGGGATCCATTACAAGATAAGAAGAGTATTATCATCAATCAAGATGTAGTTGTTCTCTTAGGAGATGACATGTTTGAACTTTTCAAACATGGTTATCAACTTTTCTCTCTAACTTCAGATATCTCTCTGCTATTGGAAGTTGATAAGGAACTCAAACGGCCTTAAGAAGTCATAAATTCAAGTCCATCTCCCTTAGAGGTCAACCTTACAGATATGTCAAATGAGACACATCAAGCTGGTCTATATGTTCATGATCCGTAGTTCAAGAATTAGGAAGAATTGAAGCTTTTCCTGCAAAGTCCACACATTTGGAAGGAGTATGATTAGGTCTTGGACTCATGTCTACAATTCATGAACCTAAAATTGGTATTAGAGGAACCAGTTGCTTCCCCAAGAAGACATGAGCATCCAATTGCTCATAGCTGTAGAAGAGAGCTATCAAGAAAAAGTAAGTATGCTTCAAAGATTCAAGGTACATAAAATAGTTTCCCATTTAACTTGGGCAGAAAATACTTGTAGATTGTAGCCATGTATATGTTATAGTAATTTTCATTCATTCTTCTAAGTGTTGTTTCTATCACTTTTGTTTGTTGTCCTTGTTTTAGGTTAGTTTCCTTTTCAATAAGTGCCTTGGGCACTCTGTTCCATTTTGTTCATTTTTGGTCCTTATTTTTGTTTCAAGGGAGCTCAGAGAAGGATTGGCACTGGGTCAATATGTTGGATCTAGGTAGAGACTCCATGCCCAATGGATTAGACGAGGCACATGGTTTGGGATCTTTTGCATAGATAGGCATGCAACCTTTGTGAGTCATCAAAGATGTTGGCTAATTTTGGCCCACATAATAAGCTCGTGAATGGTTTGATGAAGAAGTAGATCGAAAGCTCAAAAAGGTGTCCAATATTGCCAAGTAAAAGAGACCATGTAGGTTTTCATGTGTTTTTCAACATTTGAAACATGGTCCAGAGTTATAGAGCTCCTATAAGGTGTTAAGAGTGTTTGGAATGACTTAAGAAGGTCATGGTATTCATCTAGTTCTTCATTGTGTTCACCTAGACATCTTGGGTCTAGTGACAGAAAGTACAAGAGGGTAGTTTGTTGAGGTTAGATCTCACACATGTGATAATTACAGAGGAAGGTGACCATATGGGTTTGTTCACCTTGGTCCCAAGTTGCTATGCACCAATTTTGATGTCCTCCATTGAAGAGCAAATGGAGTTATACATGTGGAAAGTTGGGCTCCCAATCATTTCTACTAAGTTTCTCAAAGTTATTTGAGCTTGATCATCACCAGGACATCACATAGAAGCAATTATGGATCAACCATCTTGAAATTTAAATATCTTTACTTTGGAATCTCCCAGAACTAGTAGATCTAATGGGTTTATCCTTTTTAACCTTAAGAACATCTTTTGAAAGTTTGATGGCTCCATGATTCTTGCACTTCAAGATCCAAGCCTTCAAAGTTGATCAAAATGAACCTACAACATGGGACATTCACGTGAATGTCAAATTAAAAATCAAGAAAAAATCTATCTATGTTTAAATTTGATGGTCTGTGGGACATTAATCACGTTCTATGGAATGATGAATGATGGTCGTGCAAACACCAAATTTAAAGACAGATCAAAATAATCCAATTGAGCTTAAATTTGATAGTTACGTGACCGTTAATGATGGTTACATGAACATCAAATGATGGGAGTGAAAATGTCAATTTTAAGACCATGGACTAGCCATTGGATTTCAAACAATGGGTCCTAGTTGATCAACGATCTACATTGTATAATACCCTCAGATCTAATAGTGAGCATGAGTCAAAATGGTTTGTGAATATCAAGGGTGAGTGGGTGCATGACAATTGGCACAAGCACATTCGACTAGTAAAATATTGACATCTCATAGGCATCCATGCATAAATAGATCAATGAAGCAAGTTGGTCAATGAGTCAAGGATCCAAATCAAACATCGACAACCAATAAAAATCAAGGTCGAGAGTAATGACAAGCTTAGGATTCTCAATGAGGGTTGAAAGGTTGTTTTTGACCATGAAATCAAAGTTTTACAAGGTCTTCCTAACACCATTAGAGCTTGTTCAAATGCCATGGGGTGGTCTAGCTGATGCAATATGATTTGAAGAATACGAAGGGATCGCCATTGGATTTTATATTGATCTCTGGTTCGATAAGTTAGAGCTTACAAGGTTGTTTCTTATGAATAGTTTGCTAGGTCAAAGAAGGATCCATGTATAGTGAATTCTTGATCCCTGTAGAGATATAATAAGTTTATTTCAACCTATTATAATGTAGAAGGTGCTAAATGATCCATGGGTCTGTTTAATATAAAAGACTACATGAAAAACTAATGTCCTTAGATTGGTTTTCTATCTATAGGTGGGACTTGTGATCCAAATATAAAAAAGAATAAATATGAAATTAATGCAAAGGTGCCCATCATCGATAAAGTAGGTACTTTGACACCCAAGGCATGGCATATTTGTTAGTATTAGTATTTGACGATTTGATCCTCATGATCAGGGTAAGTAGAATTAGAGTCCCAAGATGGTGAGCTGGTTCTTGGAGAGGCAGTTAGGGGCTTCAATTCTTCTCAAATGGACTTGATCATCATGTAACAAACCCTTGTCTCTAAGGAAACACTCTCAGCCAATGAGATGAGCTTAGGGATTAGTGGGATAACAAGAGGTCTGTTTGTTGATCAAGACACACATGTAAAAGATAATCAAAGGATGCCACCTCACTCCTTGATTTGGAGGGCTTTCCTCCACTCTTTGAATGCCAAAATACCTTCCTTCTTGATTCCCTTCTGCTATAAGTATAACCTTTGAGCTATTATTTTAGATCCCTCTCTTGGGCATGACTAGACTCTACCAAGATTGAGGCTTATAACCTCTTGACATGAATAAGATGACTATTTTCAGATTTCATGATATTATCCTAGTGTGTTCATGTCAGTTTGATTTGTATAAGTGATAGAGCCTTCTCCCTTGCCATGTCCTGATCTCACCTAGTTGGTAGATTGTATGGTTATGTAAGTTATGTTTAGTGTTCGATGTCATTCGATTGAAGCCAACAATGGACATGTTGACTGGATTAGTGCCTTGAATCAAGCCTCTCCATCATCTCCCTTAGGTTTCACTCACTTGATGAACCTCTACATGAAATGTTGATGCATGATAGGCATTTGGAGTCATAGATCCCATTATTTGTTTCTGTCTCACTCGTGTTTTAGAGGCTCAAGTATGAGTGGATGGATAATCTTCATGGTGCATCACTAGAAGTCAGAATAGTTTTTAATTTTACAACTCCTCCCTTTTCACCCCAACCAGTATTATGTTTTTATAAGCAAAGGTCCAAAATGATGCATCAGAGGAGCTAGGCTCATTAAAAATCCTAGAGTTCTGGTCTAGATATAGGCAACCCATGGCCTTAGGCCATTCCCATGTTAGTCTAGGTTTGGAAGAAGGACTTGAACACTCCTCCTTTTAGCGAGGGTGCAATCTGGAGTGCTAACAATAAGCATGAGAGATGGGTTCAATGCATATTACTATTAGAATATTGGTTTAACACTTATTTTCATACCTCATATGATATGTCTCCATTTTTTGGAATTATATATCCACCATCCATCACCTCATCCTTAAGGGTTCAAAAAAAGGTTTAGGTAGTCTAAGAAGACATTCAACACTAGGAGGTAATCTCTAGCCTGAGAGAGAAATTTAAATGACATAACAAAATTTAGTAAGATAAAAAACACTACACTGAAAGAAATTTTAATGTAGGTAATAATTTTTTGTGTGTGACTATTTCCATATAATAAAATTTCCTTGAAATAATTAAATAAAGATAACAATCTTTCATGTAATATTACAAGCCCTATTTGATCTCTTAGAAGATAGGTAATGTTTCATACATACTAGAGTTACCTCATTCAGATTAAATACATCTAGTGTGTTTCCTAATTGAAAAAGGACATTGGATAAATATTTTTAACATAGACAAATTCAATAGATATTTACGAGGAGGATAGAATGATTTTTGAACCTAGGGAAATCCTATAGAAACACATAAAGATGTTAATAATGGAGGTGATTACCAAGTACCTAATCAAGTGGAAGAATTTGGCAATGAGGATGTGACATGGGAAGATGAAGTGTTTATAATGGGAGGATAACATTGGTTTTAATGGGAGGGGCATGCTATGCACTTAACTTATAACATGTTTTGAGATACATGTGGTTGAATTATTATTAGCATTATATTTTAATTAGTCATATGCTAATTTATGTATCTTCATATTGGTAATAGTTTTATCCTATCAAGTATCCATAGCCTAAGAAGGATATACAAGAGGTATTGGTTAATGTTATAGGATCATGTTATGATTTTTTTAGTATTTCAAGGTTTCTCCCTAGAAGTAGTTATGACCATATATTCCTTATAATTTTATTTACTATGAATCATTTATGTCGATATATTTTATTATGATCTTATTAATACAATTTTGTTGGAAATATTGTCATTGATGTCAAAGGTCTAGCATTAGTGATAAAGGCCACATAACATTTAATAGTATTTTTAATATTCATATCTTCGCTGATATGTGTCAATATTTATTTAATATTAACGAATATATTTTTGGTTGCATAAAAGTCAAAAGAGGGTCCATGGAGAAGTAAAAGAGTCATGGAGTAAAAAAAAGAGGAATGGAACACATTTTTCCATGAAAAGTCATCTTAAAAAATTTCAAGAGTCACCAAGTGAAGACAAAAGAGGGTATGGTGCATTTTTCCATGAAGAGTCACCTTAAAAAATCGAAAGGTCACCAAGATAAAGACAAAAGAAGAAATGATGCATTTGCTTATGAAGGGTCACCATGTGACTTTTCAAATGCAAGAATACGAAGGGTCATGCAAGTTTGACACCATTTTCCATGAAGATTGAAGGGTCACACATGGTGAATGTCAAAGGTCATTTGGAAAGCTATAAATAAAGGTTTGAAAAGCCATTTGTAATATGCAAGAGAGTGCATGGTTTTTTAATTGTTTTATATAAGAAAAGAAGAAAAAATCAAAAGATATTGTAGAGTTCTATCATTTTTTGAGTAAACAACATTGAGAGATAGTTGTGTTTTATACACAAGAAGGGTTGGTGCTCCTGTGGGTTGGTGCTCACAAATATTTGCAAGGGGTTGGTGCTATTGTGAGTTGGTGCTCACAAATAGTTGCTATGTTGGTGCTCGACAAAGGGTTTAGTTTTCTTGCAAGTTAGTGCTTGCAAACTTTGTAATTTGAGTTGGTGCTCATTCATATACTTGAGATTGTTCTCTATGGTTTTTTCTACTTTGGGTTTCTACGTAAAAATTTGGTGTGTGTCTCTCTCTATCTTGTGTGGTGTATGTTATTGTTTCAATTTTATTGCATATCTTGAATGTATGATTAAGTGGTTAAAAAAAGAAATCAGATTAAGTAAAATATATATAATATACTGATTCACCCCCCTCTCAGTGTATTTTGTGCTTAACAATTGGTATCAGAGTAGATTTTTTTTGAAAAAGTTTTACAGCTTGAAGGTAGATTGGGGAAAGCACGATGGATGAATCACATGAAGATTTTTCTACAAATAAAACACCTTTGTTTGATGGGACAAATTATGATTTTTGGAGCATAAAGATGAGGACTTATTTGATGGCCCTTGGATTCGACACTTGACAACCAGTGGTGGAGGAATATGAAGAGCTACAGACACTTGTAACTACTCTAGTGGAAAAGAAGGCAAGTAAAAATAATGCTAAAATTTTAAATGTTATTTTATGTGGTTTATGTGAATTAAAATTTATTAAAGTTATGTAATGTAAATCTTCTCATGAAACTTCGGTGAAGCTTGAAAATATTTACAAAAGTGATGGAAAGGTTCAACAAGTTAAGCTTCAGACTTTCAGAAGATAGTTTGAGAGTTTGAAGATGGAAAAAGAAAAAAAATATAGCAAGTTACCTTTTACGGGTTGATCAAATAGTTAATCAGATTCAAGGTCTTGGAAAAAAATTAGAAGAATCAATCATGATACAAAAAGTTTTGAGATCTCTACCATTGAGATATGATGTAAAATTTTTGATAATTGAAAAGATAAAAAATTTAGCCAAGCTAAAGATGGATGAGCTACATGTTATTCTTACAACATATGAGATGTGGACCGAACAAGAGAAACCCTCAAAGAGAGAAGCTGCTTTCTAGACATTAAAAAAAGAGAAGGCTAAGATTCAAGAATCAAGTGACAGTTCTAACGATGATGAAGATGACAACAAAGCTTTATTCATTTGCAAGCCAAAAAAAGACACAAGTAAATATAAAAAAAATTATCTTTTAAATTTTTTAATTCTAGAAAGATTAGACATTTTGTAGCTATGTGCCCAGGTAAGGGTAATGGTGATAATGAAGAAGGAAAGTCTACATACAAGAATAATTTCAAAAAAAATTCAAGAAGGGATTTGAGAAGAAGAGTTTGTATTCTAAAGATCCTAACCCAATCGAAGATAGTGGAGTTAGTGATTCAGAAGAAGAAGATATTATATTCATGGCCATACATGAAGATGCCTCTGCAAGTAAAAATATAGATGATCAAGAAGTAAAATAGGATGAAGTCAAAGTGAATCTAGAAGGAGAACTTATTTGTGTCTTAGAAGAGTTAAAAGCTCTTGTGAAGAAGAATCAAAAATTGAAGATCCAAATCGAAAAGAATAAAAGTGTCAAAGAAAATAATTGAAGATCTACAAAAACACTTTGAAGAAGCCAAGAAGAGTGAAAAAGATCTAATGGTACAATTACAAAAAGTGAAGAATGTGAAAGGTATGTTATTAAAATTACTTTTTTAAGAGTAGATCTTGATAAAATAAATAATCAATGATAGGGTAACTAATGATTCAAAATTTGAGAATAACATTACTATGTTGAATAAGATATTAGAAAGTCAAAGATCAATGTCAGATAAGATAGATATCAGATTTAAAAAAAAAAAAGGAGAGGCCACTACTTTCACAGACAAGGTTAACATAGAAAAAAAAAGAGCTATGCTGAAGCTCTTACAAAAGAGGAAATATAAAGGGAAGAAGTTAAGAATACAAAAGATATTTCAAACAAAGAAGGCTGGAAGGAATAGAGCTACAAAAAACAATTAAGTCAGAGAAAAATAAATAGGTCCTATTTTTATAGTTACTATTTTTATTGTAATGGATATGGTCATAAGAAAATAGAATGTCAAAAAGGGCTAACAATTTCAGAAATAAAGAGAAGAAAACTCATGCAGAGTCAAGTAGAAGCCACAACTTTTTTGCTTCTCTATCAGGATTTAATGAAAAAGGCCATAATATGTTACAAGTGCAACATATTTAAACACATACCTTGGTACTATAGAAGCATGTTTGAGTTTGTCAAAAAGGACCAGAGTTTCAAGACTCCATTCATCAATAAAAAAGTTTAGATAGGTTCATGGTAGAAAAAACAACCTAAAAAAATTATGTTGGTACAAACAAATTTGCATGCAAGAAATAAAGAAAAGCCATGGTTAATTGATAGTAGATGTTTGAGGCACATGACAAAAGATAAGAGCAAGTTCATAACCTTGAAGAAGATCAATGGTATCATAGTGAAATTTAGAGATAATACTACTGCTAGAATTGCTAAAAAAAGTACACTAAGTTTGGATAGCAGTAGAACTAAAATTGAAAATATTTTGTATGTATAAGTTCTTAAGCATAATATTTTAAGTGTAATTTAAATATGTGATTAGGGGTACACACTAAAGTTTTATACAAAAAGTTTTGAAACTAGGAGAAAAGATTCAGATGTGTTAGTTGTAGATGCTCAAAGAACATGCAATAATTTAGATATGTTATCAGACATCAAAAGTCAAAAATGTTGTTTAAATCAAATTGAATAAAGTTGGATATGGCATAGGAGAATGAGACACATAAATTTTGACATTCTTGTCAACATCAACAAGAATTAAGCAGTCAAAAATCTTTTAAAGATTAAAAATCCATCCAACATGCTTTGTGAACCTTGTTAGCATGGGAAGTAGGTCAGAAGGTAGTTCAAAACAAAAGAATACTCGACCACTAAGATGTTAGAGCTTGTTCACATTAATCTATATAGACCTATGAGAACTCAAAATACTTAAGGTGAGAAATATTTCATGTTGCTTATTGATGATTTTTCACGTATGACGAATAATATTTTTAAAGAAAAAATTAGAAGCTTTAGATATTTAAAAGCATTCAAAATATTAGTTGAGAATGAAATTGGTTTAAAGATTAAGTGTCTAAGATCAGATCAAGGAGGAAAATTCATGTCAGATCAGTTTATTGAGTTTTATTAAGACCATAGAATAAAGAGACATTATTCAACAGCCAAAACTCCACAACAAAATAGAGTAGTTGAACGGAGAAACAAAACAGTCTAAGAGATGGCGAGGACAATGCTAAATGAATCCATGATACTAGATAAATATTGGAGAGAGGTAATTGGTACAATAATGCATATCTAGAACATAGCATTATTGATAGTCAATAGTGACAAGACTTTTTATGAGCTATGGAAAGACAAACTAACAACAGTTGATTATTTTAGAGTTTTTGGTAGTAGATGCTTCATAAAAAGAATTGATAAAAAATCAAGTAAATTTAAATCTAGAGTAGGTGAAGGTATATTTTTTGGTTATTCTTGCAAAAACAAAGCTTATAAATATTATAATAACAGAACCAAAAAAATAGTTGAAAGTGCAAGTGTTAGGATAGAAGAAGATGAAGCACACAGAATCAGTGATCCAATAGATATTCCTAAAATCATTGAAGAGGAAGATTTTAAAGAATTAGAAATATGAGAAGAAAGAAAAAAAGATCACTAAAACTCCATACAAATATGTCATGAAAAATCATAATGAAAGTGACATCATCGAGGACATAAATGAAGGAATTCACACCAGAATAATGATAGTAAGTGAATCTGAGCAAGTTAATTTCTCTTTGTTATCCAAAATTCAGCCTATAATTTTTTCAAAAGATAGACATGATAAGCATTCAATTAAGGCAATGGTTGAAGAATTAAATCAAATAGAAAAGAATGATACTTGGGAATTAGTGCCTAGACCAAAAGATCACAATGTTATAGGAACAAAATGGGTTTACAAAAATAAGTTGAATAAAAATGGAGAAGCGACTAGGAATAAAACAAGATTAGTATGTAAAGGATATGCTCAGATTGAGAGAATAGATTTTGAAGAATATTTTACACCAGTGGCAAGGCTAGAGGCTATTAGAATGTTTCTTGCATATGCAGTGTTTAAAAATTTTAGAGTGTTTCAAATAGATGTCAAATCTACCTTCTTAAATGAGAATCTAGAAGAATAGGTCTACATTGAGCAATTTGAGGGATTTATTCTCTCAAATGTTAGTAGCCATGTATATAGATTGAAAAAAACACTATATGGATTGAAATAAACTTTTAGAGCTTGGTATGTAAGACTTGATAAGTACCTACAAGATCAAAGTTTCAAGAGAGAATTTATTGACAGTAATCTCTATATCAAAATAGAAGGTGACCATCAATTGATTATTGTGGTATATGTTGATGACATTATTTTTAGAGGAAACATTGAAAAGATGACAAAATAATTTTTTGATAATTTGCAAAAAGAATTTGAGATGTCTATGCTTGGAGAATTGCCATTTTTTTAGGGTTGTAAATATTTTAGTAAGATAAAGATATTTTCATATCTCAAAGTAAATATACTAAGGAAATATTGAAGAAATTTGGTTTTAAGGATTGTGCACTTGTTGGCACACCAATGAGTATAAGAAATAAGGTGAGCAAGGATGAAGATTCACCTATTGTAGATCAATTTTTGTATAGATCTATGATTGGTAGTCTTTTATATTTGACAACATCGAGGCCAGACATCATGCATGCAGTAGGTATGGTTGCAAGATATCAGTCAACTCTAAAAGATAGTCATGTTCAGTTGGTGAAGAGAATATTTAGATATATCAAGGGACATTAGATTATGGATTGTGGTATCCCATAGGTAGATATTTCACTTTGTTTGTTTATATAGATTCAGATTGAATACGTTATTTGGATGATAGAAAAAGTACAAGTGGAGGGCCTTTATTCCTCGGTGATAGCTTAGTATCATGGCTAAGCAAAAAATAGAATTTAGTATCAATTTCTACAGCTGAACTAAAATATATTTCAGTGATATTATGTTTGTACTCAAGTGCTTTAGATGAAACAAACTTTGGAAGATATCAAGGTAAAATATGATGAATCTATTTTATTTTTTGTGACAACATAAGTGCTATTAATATTTCTAAAAATCTAGTGATGCATTCAAGAACAAAACATATTCCTATCAGATATCACTTTTTGAGAGAGCAGGTTGCAGATCAATAGGATAAGATGGAATATATCAGTACTACATAGTAGATTGTAGATATTTTCATAAAAGCACTACAAAAAGACACATTTGAGTATTTGCAGGAGAAGTTGTTAGTAACTTATTTTACTTCCTGCCATTGAAGATCAGGGTCACATGAGGGAGAGCTAAGTGTTAGCTCCAGGATAGGCCCTTTGTCATTGATGTCAGAGGGGGAGAAGAATAGAAATAGGTATAGGAACATGTAAAGGTGTATAAATAGGTACAAAGAACATGTATAGGTTGCTATAGTAAGAGGGAGTTACTGCATATTTTTCAGATGACAGTATGTGCAAGTTTCAAGATGTAGCAGTTTTAATTTGAGGTTGCCATCAATGACAAAGGGGGAGATTGTTGGAAATATTGTCATTGATGTCAAAGGTCTAGCATTGGTGATAAAGGCCCCATAGTATTTAATAAAGTTTTTAATATTCATATCTTGGTTAATGTGTGTTAATATTTATTTAATATTAACGAATATATTTTTGGTTGCATAAAAGTCAAAATAAGGTGCATGGAGAAGTAAAAGAGTCATAGGGTAAAGACAAAAAAAGAATGGGATGCATTTTCCTATGAAGAGTCATCTTGAGGAATTCCAAGAGTCACCAAGTGAAGACAAATGAGGGTATGGCGCATTTTTCCATGAAGAGTCACCTTAAGGAATTTGAAAGGTCACCAAGATAAAGAAAAAAGAGGAAAAGATGCATTTGCTTATGAAGAGTCACCAATTGACTTTTCAAATGCAAGGATACGAAGGGTCATGCAAGTTTGACACTATTTTCCATGAGGATTGAAGGGTCACAAATGGTGAATGCCAAAGGTCATTTAGAAAGCTATAAATAAAGGCTTGAGAAGCCATTTGTAATATGCAAGAGAGTGCATGGTTTTGTAATTGTTTTATATAAGAAAAGAGGAGAGAAAAGCAAGAGATATTGTAGAGTTCTCTCATTTGTTGAGTAAGCAATATTGAGAGATAGTTGTGTTTTATATACAAGAGGAGTTGCTGCTCTTGTGGGTTGGTGCTCACAAATCTTTGCAAGGGGTTGGTGCTCATTCATATACTCGAGATTGTTCTCTTTGGTTTTTCCCACTTCAGGTTTCCACGTAAAAATCTAGTCTCTCTCTCTCTCTCTCTCTCTCTCTCTCTTGTGTGGTGCATGTTATTGGTTTAATTTTATTGCATATCTTGAATGTGTGATTAAGTGGTTAAAGAAAAGAAATCAAATTAAGTAAAAGATATATAATATACTGATTCACTGCCCTCGCCCCGCCCCTTCTTCCTCGCCCCCCGCCCCCCCTCTCTTAGTATATTTCATGCTTAACATATTTACTATTGTTTCTCTTCTCTTGATATTTATATTTCAAACAATTTCTATTACTTTAATTTATCTATTTAAAGATTTTTATTACACATTTCTATAGATATCTCTTTCTATAGAAAAGGATATTGAAATTCCTAGAATGAGAAGATAAATTTATTTTTTAAAATATGTCAAATTATTATTATATCAATGTGAGGGAATAGAGAACACCATCATTAATAAACAATGTAAAATAAGACAAAGAAGAGTGAAGCGCATAATAACTAGCCAAAAAAAAATTAAAAACACCTTACAAACGTTAGTGACATGTTGAAGAAATTATGCTAAAAATAAAATAGATTGTACATATATATCCTATTCACATATTTACACTTCAATCAATTGTACTATGTGAAAATCCATTTTAAACTACATTAGGTGTATCCTAACAATGTTAAACCTCTTTCACATTATATATATATATATATATATATATATATATATATATATATATATATATATATATATATATATATATATATATATAATGTGAAAGAGGTTTAACATTGTTAGGATACACCTAATGTAGTTTTATATATATATATCCCCAGTTAGAATTTAAAATTAGTGATAAATATATAATTTTTTAAAAATCTCGAGATTATCTATAATGCATGAACCTATTGATGATTGACATCATACATTTTTTTACACATCTAGTTGACTTTTGCTAACAAGAGGGAGTTACCAAGAGTCCCATGATGACATTACAATGCCTCCTTAGTGTGTGCCAAATGTCCTATTCCTCAAAAGGTGAAGGGAAATGTGTGACATGTAGGGGGAGGAGTTAAGTTTGTGAAATTAACTCCAAAAATCCACAACCTAAAATATTTATTTGTGAGAGAACTCTGGGTGAGAAGCTTATAATTGACACACTTGTCCACATGTAATTTTTATTATCATGCAATTATCCTCAATCAATATAATTTAAAGTTTAATTTTTTCACTAATGCCCTTCCTCATTTTCATTAAGTGTTTACGAATGAGATGAGTTTTATATTGTATTTCATAAAATTCCACTTGTTTATGACACTAAATTTATTCAAACCATATTTTCATTTTAATCATCAATAAATGGAGTAGTTTTCATAATAAAAAGAAACACTAGGGAGTTTTTAAAAATTACCATTGGTACCATGTGGCCTATTACACGAGAGGAAACTTGATTTGCTATTTTTTGGGTTTTTATTTCATCCTTTCCTTTTTAATATTTCTTGTATTCTTATATTCCATAGGTCTACAAGAATCTCAAATCTAGTTGCACATTTATTGCACTCTACATGTCACCCTTTGGACTTTCATTTGCTATAGGATGTATTTTGCCCTCTCTGGTGCAACTATTGTTCTAGTTAGTGGGAAGGATGACACATAGGGAATTTGTGTCGAAATTCTAAGACAAGTTATAACTTATGATTATCCCTCATAGCCTGAGGTATGCTTAAATTTTGATGTTGTAGATAGTGTTTGAAAGTGGTATGAAAATTATTCTCTTATTTCATACTTTTTTGTCCATATCTCCTCATAGCAATCCCTTAATACATGGTTTTAACACTAATGGGATTCCTCAGTAGCATTTCAAACCTTATAAAGGGTTTTTCCATTTTCTCCTTTAAGGAGTCATCTTAGGTCCAAGTCATTCTAGCCAAATTAAGTTGTTTATTCCTGAGAAACATGATTTTGATTATATCCAAATGGATCCATGAATTCAAGGTCACTGACTAGGATTATCTTTGGTTACTATTTTATATTGACCTCCTTGGTCTTCTAATTCATCTACGATCCTTTCTTGAGGAAAATGTCCAACTCATAGGGTGTTTCTTATGCCACAAGCCAACCACGTTCTATGCAACATGCCTTATATTTAGGCATGTGTTGAATTTAACTTGACCAAGGATTTCAAAGAATCCATTGATATTCAAGTCAACACTAAGCATTGATGAAAACATTATTCATTTTAATATCCCTAACACTTATTATCATCGTCAGTCCCCTGACCACTGGATCAAAGACTACCACTTCATTGGTTAGACGAAACCATAATTTGAACAACCATAATATGAGAATCTCAAGGTAGAAAAAAAAATAGTGGTTGGACGATAATAACCAGCAAAAACTCATTTTTGGTAATAAACATACCCCTCTCCTAGACACGACTCCCCATTTGATCAAGCCCTCTTCTTATTTGTGCAATGTCAATCCACCACCTAAGTCTCTTAGCATGTCAACAAATCTACAAATATGTGTTTCATAAGTTTTTAGCCTCAAGTGAGCTCTTATCCTATGGGGATATCATTTACAAGTGGTTCCTTCTCTAAGAAATTGTGTAGCTCAATGCATCATGGTGGTGACTCTCCCTGAGAGATTAATGGGGCTAAGTGCCACTCCATTTCACTTGGGTGTTTTTTTCCTAACTAGCACCATATTTTTCCATCCCTTGAAGATATTAAATATAAACACAAGAGCTCCTTATGGGTGATATTTCCCAATGAATTTGTCTTATCTTGGCATATTTGAGGTCTCTCATAGTCTTCTTAAGAATTATATGTGTGAACTGTCTATCAACACTTTGGATCCTTAATTATTTTTATTTGTAAGAAATCAAAATTTCAAGATTTCTTCTTCAAGCTAGTCTGAAATGCATTTGGTTTGATGCTACAAAATTCTTGACCCCACATGATGATGAACATGGAAGTGCTAGTATATTAGTTTTATTTTAGTTTTAATCCTTAATTATTTCCACAATGGGTTCCACCCCCCAATGATGGTTTTGACATATAAAATTTATGGCATTATTTAGTTTACAACCTACCCCTCACCAAGCAGATTTTTTGCAAGAATTTCAATATGGTGGAGAGTCTTGAGGAAAAGGTTGGTGCTCTATTGATGAGATGGTGCATGGGATAATGTTAGGCATGGTATTATTTTAAGAATTATTGGGGCCTAATGCACACTTTATTTTAGAGGTGCACAATGACTTCCACTTCTTGGTTTACATGGTCCAACTGTTGTGCCAGTACCAATAGGGTCCATAAGAGATTAGATAGTTTTTTGATATTATATTAAAATACCTTTTATGTTTATATTACTAATGGAAAAATTGTTATCATGAATTCTAAATATGTTCTCTCATACCATAATCCCATCACCTGTAGAGTAGAGTAGAGCAACAACCACTTTAGAGTGCTACATAATCAATTCCTCCTAAACACCTCCCTCCTCTCTCACAAGGGAACCATCTATATCATTTGTATGATTTGTAATCTTACACCTCAACCATATTTTGCTGTTAGCTAGATAGAGTGGTCAAATGAGGGTATCCTTCATATCACCACCTTTCTCTACTACTATGGAAAATAGATTGCTCATCTTCAAAACTGGGGGGATGAGGCTATGGCCAAATAATACTATACTTTCTCCTCACTCCTTGAGTGAAACCCTTTTAAATTTTAATTTTCAACTCAATATTTTTTTATCTTAAACACCAACTCAAAATGGCATAAAATTATCCTTCCAGAGGAACGCAACTTCAATCTTGCCTTAAACAAACAAAATTAGTGATAAGGCTTCTAAGGAATTTTTCAAGTATCTTATTACCAAGAAAGCTTGAGACCAAATCAAGGCCATCAAGTTATCCTAGTTTAGACTCACTATTCTTCTTGACATCTCATATACTTTTATATACCACTATAAATTAGTGTTTCAAGCTCAGGAGAAAATAATCAAGAGGACTTAGGCTTTGTGGGAATGTTTTGATGTGGTGCCTCACAAACTCAAGCCTGATGACCAAAATTTATGTGATGCACCTTTATCTTTAACTGAATTCTCTTAGGACCTTTATTGCATGAGTAATTAAAAATCCCTAAGAATTTATGGATTACCTTGTGAAATTTAGAAAGCTACCTAGGAGTTTTTTGGCCCTGACATACTTAAAGTTTACAAAGAATCTCTGAAAAAAGTTCATTGGGTTCCCTCATTAATCAAGGAAAAATAAATTCATACCTAAACTGTACGACCCAAATAATATCACCAGTTTGTGCTCGATCACCCTACTAAATATCTCCTATAATATTCTCTCTAAGGCTATTGCTAACCACCTCTGGCTCATCTTAGCTACAATTGTCAGACCTAAAAAAAAATTATTTATCAAGAACATGTATTTTATCGACAACCTTATTGATTTGCAGGAAGGTATGGAATGGGGAAGGGCCTAGCTTCAAAAAATCCTATTTCTCAAGCTTGATTTTGAGAAAGATTATGATAGGATCAAATGGCATTTAATTTTGGATATGATCTAGGCCAGAGGCCTTGTATGGATAGAGTAACTCCCAAGCCCTTCATCACAACCACCAATCGGGCCCCATATCCACTATATAGAAGAAGGAAGAGGGCACTCCACCTCCTTCATCACCGATCACAATCCCCCCCATATATCATCTATATAGAAGAGGGCACTAGTTGATTGGTCCTCTGGGATGGATGGTACACTCACCCCTTATCACCACCATCGGTTGGGAGATAAACATACCTATATAACTTTTTGGTATGGGCCCCCTCTACATATATGGATTGGATAAATATATAAGGTGACCTCTTTAGTCTATATAGGGGGCTACTTTAATGTTGTCCTGAAATAGGTTTAATGACATAACACTAGTATTTGGACATTGGATAAGGACATTTATCTACCCCTTCTTACCCCCAAAAGGGGTAACCTTGTGACCTTAAATCGATAACCATTTTTTGTCTAACCTAGCTTATTCTTTCCTTTAAGACTAATAAGGGGTAGTACTGGAATATTAACTTGTTGTCTATTGACTACGCCTTTTGGCTTTGAAAAATTATTCATTTTGGTCAATCAAACCCTCTTTATGTTTGCCTCAACATGTCACACCATCAACGGTCTCAAATTTTACTATATTGGCCTCTATCAATCCATATGACAAGGTTCTTGCCTTGCCCCAACATATGTGTCTTATCTGTTGAAGCTCTAGGATATTTGTTGGCTCACAGAATTGAGTGGTTTTTCATCTATGGTATTGTTATTATTGATCGATCCTCTAAAATCATCAATGGAAACTTTATAAATGATAATTTATTCACTCTTGAAGAGCAATAAAAACCTTTAAAGGAGGTTGTGTAATGTATCTACATTTTTTGCCTAACTTCTAGATCCAACATGTAGTGGAGTAAGACTAAATGTTTCAAATAGAATATGATGCACATGTTAGATTGGTTTCACCAATATAAGTGGAAATGTATTCAAAAAGAGGAATAATTAAAGTTTTTGAGCATTTCATTTGCATTTTATGGTTCCCCGTTAGTGCTGTGGTGATATATATTAAACAAAGTGAAGAAAAAGGTGGAATAATGGACCACCAAACCCCTCTCTTTAGTGGAGAAATTTGAGGTTTGCAGTTAAAGTATGGCTACTACTTGAGTTTATTATTATTTCTATTGGTACCCCCTCCAAATCCTCCTACAAAAAGTTGGCTAATATTCTTAGACATTCTTTGGTCTCATACTAAATAAACAAGGGAGTTCCACATTGTTTCCTAGGATATTTGTTGCTTTCCTCATGACAAAGAAGGTATGGGCATTATTGATGTCTATAGGCAACACATTTCATTGGTGGTTAGATCCATTTAGGGTAATGAGTCTTAGAAAATCATTATAAGTCATTGTATTTCATATGGATATTCTTACAATAAATCTAGTTAGAAAAACATTGGTTTCTATACTATATTGATAACTTTTACTCTTGTTAAAATTTAAGGATCTTTTATGGAAAAAATCATGTAGAAAGCCTTTGAGGTGGTTAATCCTCATTTAAAATGGGCTTAGATTGATTTCATATTACTTTCTCCTTCAATGACCATAATCTCTTTTAGTTTCTAATTATGACCAAGAGTAGCCTCTTATTGGTATAAATGTCTAGTATAAAGGCTCTGAGACTCTTCAAAAAAGGAATTTAGAATATCAAGGATTTAGTTTCTAATCATAACCAGGATCCTTTTCCCTTTATTAAAGTGGAATTTGGACCAATTAATGTAGAATTAACATTTATTATCCGCATTCAAAAATTAATACCAAATGTAATGCTTCACAAGCTGGGTTTGAAACCTCCATGCTCATGGTGGAAATATTGGAGGTGGAAGTGTGATACTTGAAAAATTATTATTTAGGACTCCTATTGGATAATGAACCCATTTGTGTCAAATCTTGGCAAGCTCAATAGGATTTTTAACCTCAATTCTTCACCCAATATTTGGATTGCCCGACTAAAATGATTTGGAATCCCAAGAGTGAACTCAAGCTAGCTCGTTTCCATTGGTTTTTGGTCTATCAAGGCCTTCTACTTAGGGAGCATATTTACCTCATTGGAACTACTTAGCATAAGTGTCCAAACTATAGTTTACTTGATTCCTTTAAGCACACCTTTTAGACATGTTTCAAATCTTAGTCTTCTTGGCAATGGATACATAGTCTCTTTTAGCTCTACCATCTCGACCTTTCTCATGACACTTTCCCTTCTTGGGGATTCTATTAATTGGTCAACTTCTATAGTTTTTATATGGAATTTATTGAGATCTATTATTATGTTTTAGGTATGGAAATGTAGAAATTATGCTTTATTTAACAAATATAAATCTTCTTGTCAATTCTCTATTAACGATCAGGTATATGTATTATCTTTGACCTGCATGTAGATTCAAGTCCAAGCAAAGATAATTTCCGTTGAGGTAAATAAGAGTAAAAATATAATTTATGACTGGGGGAGTGCTCCTTGTAATGTGATCCATGCCTCCTTAGATCTTCCCCCATAGGGCTCACCACTTCCAACTCCCACATATTGATGAAGTCAATCTCTCAATCGTAACTAGTTCTCTCCTCCAACTGAACATGGGGGATTGAGTCTGTTACTCCCACGTTGTAATTATTTTTTTGTTCTTTATAAGTGGGGGTTGCTAGTTATCCCTTTTGGTACTATGGTGCATCTTCTTGTTAGGTGGGATATTAATTTTCTATGGTCACTTCAGGTCCCATGGATGGTTGGACAACTTTGGATCCTTCCTCAGTATATCTTTCATCTTGGAATGCTTTGCCACCCAAGGATGATCCTACACTTCCTCCATATGGTGTAGAGACCCAATCCTAGTTTCTTTTATGTGCATGTGTTAATTTTGGTGTTGTTTTATTGTCGTGAATTGACCGACATTGTTACTTGATCTTGTTTTCTTTATTACTATGTTTTGAGCTGATGTTTTCCCCTAGTAGGGAGTTTGAGCCATGCATATCAACGGAATTCCTTACCATGCAACATTTTTTAATTTATTATTTCATTATTAATAATCTTACTAAAGCATTCCAATATCAAAAATACCATTATCTCTATTTTTTAATTGTGCTTTCTGCGCTTCAACCCTAGGATTGTAACTATTTAGTTATAAATAAATTAAGGAATATAATATATATTTATATTCAAATATATTGTGGGATTTAGATACAATCAAATTCATCATTTATATGAGTTGAGGATCATGAATACAATCTATATATGTTATGTGTTCAAATTTATAATGGATTTGTGCATGTGGGATTTGAAACGGTATGGGCCTAAACTCATGAAGGGTTTATGTGTGATAAGTTTAAAATCCCATCATAAACATATTTTTATAATCAAGTAGTGGTTAAAATCCCTTATTTTATTGTTTTTTAGTGCATAAATAACCATTTTAGAATGTCTATTAACAAACTTTGTCTACTAGTTAGTGTCGCATGGCAAGGAGGAATCATCAAAATTATGAACATGTTAGTTAGTACATAAAGCATAATATTTTTTCATTAAAGTTTAGTTTTATCTTAAGAGGGTGATGTACATTTTACATACTATATATGATTTATGTGATTATAATAATAGTCTTTTGTGTGGAAGTGAATCCAAGAAAGTTGTTGCTGAAATGAATGGGAGGATGGATGTTTCAACTAGAATTTTAAATTCAAGTTAATAATAATGATAAGTCATTTTTTAGCATTACTAAAACATTTGGTGTTTTGGTGTGGACTTATCTTTATAATTTAATTATCATCTTTTTATTATATTATTACATAATTTAAACTTTTGGTAATTAATTTTTGTGTGTGTTAAAGTATAATTCTTTTTACTTCATTAAACTTGTAATCGCCTTTGAGTTAATTTGCAATTAGATGCTTACAAATTAAAATTAGTAAGCATATTTGATGTACATTTAATGCCTTGGTAAGTTACATAGTATTTTTTGATTCATAACATCTTTTTTGCTCTTTATAAAGTTCTATCTGTAACAACCTCGCTGGGAATGACTAGAAGTATGTAATTTTTAAAAATTAATTAAACACTTGTACCAAAAATAGATTAAACCATGAGAATCTATAGAAACCATATGAAAAACTCAAAGCATGATAACAACAAACAAGCATATTATAGTACATATCACTAATCTCTAATATCATAAGAGCACATCAAAATGCAATTATAGAAATTAATTATATTAACCTAATTACGATTGATAGAAGTCTACAACCACCATTGTCAAAGTAAAATAATAAGTAATTACAAATATTCATGACAATATTCAATAATAAGTATAATTCAATATAATGTACCTATAAGATACATGGCTCCCCTAGAGCATAATTTCTAAACTCAAGTATCTGTGGCAATCTCAAGTGTTGTCTTGATAAGTAGTACTGTTGTGGGGAGGGAGAACATCATCCATTCATTTTTTTACACCAACCAAGGATCAATGATCCCCTGCACTAATCCCATCAAATAATGACCCTCCCTTTATGAATGAGTAGATAGTGATGGTGCAGAAATCTAGAGAGACAAGCAAATACCCCCGTGTCGTATGATTTCTAAACTAAACATGTAGTGTATCATAGAAAGCCATTTTATTATAAGATATCACAAAAACATTTAAATCATACTCATGAAAGGATAATATCTCACTATACATATTTTATACCAAAGTCTTATGAATAATAAATAATAACGATCTATAGATCAATCAAATTCATCCACACCACTTGATCAAACTGCCTTCGTCTGGAATTGTGATGCTAGTAAGCCAGTGAAGTCTATCTCACTCTTTACTCAGTATTAGCAATACAAATTGGTCAAATACAATTTAACCACAAGATTTATTTAATTTATATTTTACTAGCAAACACATCATATAACATGCTAAACATAGGAGTAATCGAAGCTTACATTTATTTCATCAAACGTATGAATGAATCTTACATTATTTTCTATTCCATATTAAAAATAATAACTATAATTTATACCACCTAGGTAGTTACATATTTAACTAAAAATTCAAAAAAATAATAACTTGTTTACAACTATACGACACCCTATGATAACCCATATTACTATAGTCCAGTGTTTAAAAACATAACTACTAGTTTTCTACATTCAGTCATATAAAGTAACCCTAAATACATGGAAACATAGGCTTTTATTCAAGTAACAAGATATAACAAAGTAAGTCACAGTTTCCATGAAGCACATAATATTTTATCTTAGCAGACACCACACTCTTAAAGTTTATATGCATGCCTACATGAAGTCCTATTAACTGTCACAAAATATGCTATTCATAGTAATAACTAACACACATACATTTAATTAGTCAAACATAGATGTGAATTTAAATATAATAATTATAGTATGTATCATTGGGGTATAACATACATTTATATTGTAATATTATATGATATCCTATGCTATCATAGTTTACAATTACATAAAAACACATAACCAAACTTATGATTTCAAGAATCAAATGACCCACATACATAATAACAATCAAGAAAGTATGGGATTATACCACCTAGGTATAACCTAAGTTTAAATTGCATACTAACATTCAAAGAAACATAACTTATAAGTACACATCATGATGCACCATTATAACCAAATATTTATATATATTAACACTCTCATAATATGTACTATGTATAAGTATTCAATACTAAATACACATATAACTAAAAGTCAATCAATCATTTGTAAAGAAATAGAGAACTCATAAGACCATTATGATCTTTCCTTCCAACAACTCATTCCATTTCTATGAGACTATCCCAAAAGGTTATAATGACTAATCCATAATAAACTAAATGATTTATTTTAATCATCTGTTTAACTATAAGTATAATTCCTATATATGAGTACTTATTCATCACACCATATGTAAGTACTCCAATGATATGTATATACTATATCAATGATCACTTATATATCCTAATTAAAAGCCCCCTATGTTTCAACAATCTTTAGAAATTTCATGTTCATAAGATATACATATATGGACAATCTTTAAGGGATTTCCAATGTAAAATCCATTCACAATTATTTATTTCTAATTAGACATATTTTCATTCTGATATGACCAAAGCATGTATAAATATATACACAAGTTCACAAGGCCATATATTTTTACATTTCAGGGTTCGCATACAAGTATTTGGCAATATCCAAATCACTCTTATATGATACACAACAATTTCATCAAGCACATAGATAATTGAATCATTCAAACCATGGACTATTTTAACAGTTAGGTTGATAATAGAACACATATGTTAATGAATAAAAGAATGTGAGGGTGATGCATCCTCAAAATATTAAGGAGGTAGTATGATGCCATATCAGGGGATGTATGCACGATCCTACCCTATAATGTATAATTCATTTACTTATAAAGATTACATTGGCTTGAGATAGGTGAAAATAATTGCTTACATAACCCAACTATAATATGATTGTAAAATGATTATCATAATACCTAACATTACTCTTTTCTCATCTTCATCTACCCTCTCCTTACATATTAAGTGTCCTTATCTAATGGTAAGAAATAAGACACTGTTTGTCTTATGGGTGGGTGAAATGAATGCCTGAGAACTTGATTCCTAGTGGAAAATCATGGGCATGCAATCTTGTGATTCATAATTCCAATAGCTTTTGAAAAATATAGAGTGCTGATCACTTTGTATGTGCAATGTGTATCTTTAAATATATTTTTCCTAATAGAATTGAGCATTGATGAATGCTGAGTATGGAGTGTTACTATTAATAAAAATACCTCTAGCACACTTGGTAATGCAAAATCCTATCTGCACAAGTATGAATGATTGTGTGTCTCATGATTAAGTCAACACCAAAGTACTTCCCTTTCTTTTTGTATGAGTATTGAGAAGTGTATAGAGTATACCATCTTTAAAGGTTTCTTCATGGAGCTTCAAATTGCTAGTAGTTTTGTTCTAAATCACCATTATTATTATTATCTATTGCTGGTGAGACTTTGCAATTGATTTTGTTAAGCAAAACTAACTTGAATAACCTTGTATCGAAGAACTTGTTATTCTATTTGGAATAGGTTTCAATAACTTTACTTGGCTTGTTGTACTCTCATTTCTATGTTGCTATGACTGGCATTCAATGATTATGGATACATTGTCACTCCATTGTCTATGATATGTTTACACATGCACACTGATAAATGTTGAAGGCTAAAAATATAATGTATTAACTCTTAAGTCTTATATGCATGGCATGTAACATGATTACTCGCTACTCAAACCTCTTAGTGCAGAAAAATATATCAACATGCAGTGCAATAGCATCAGTTTTTGTTGATTCTATCTTTGCAAATATGCTAAGGTAGTTTAGAAGTTGTTCTTTATTAGTCTTTGCATAAAGCTTTCTCATAGCTTAGCGAAACCAGTTTTGAACTATTACATTCACACTTAATTTCTTGAAGGAAATTATGTAGGAATTTGTGCTACGGGAATGAATTGTATATGCTCATGTGCGTTTGGAATCATTTTGTCAAAGCCAAGTTAGAAATGAATAAAAAACATGGATGTTGGAGAGCATTGGGATTTGGATGTTGGGAGTTAGAAACATTATCTTTGTAATATTTTATTCCAAAAATATGATAGAAGCAAGGAAGCTTATGAGCCGATCTTGATGCTTGACCTCTTAGTCCACACCATTTCATATCAGCACTTGATAACCAGGGTTTGTGTTTTGGGTTTAAGCCTTTAATAAACTTACTTATTAGTGGAAGGATTGAATAAGGATTAAAAGGACCAGATCTTTCAAGATAGATTGACATTTTGACATCCAAAAATTTGCCAAATAGAAAGTATTCTAGGCCAAAATATTAAAATAACACCTGATTTTGAGATTTTACAAACCCAAAGATGCATTATTAGACGTCATTATCATATATAATTTTTCCATAATCATACATAAAATTGAAATCACTGTCTACCTGGTAAATAGAGCTAAAATATTCCTCATTGCTCCTTCTGGGCTTTCTCTCTTATGCTACACCTTTTTAAAAAAAAAAAAAAATTGACCCCCCCCATCTCTCATGATCCTCTATCTTTCTTTTTAATTTCCCCCTTATAAGAAAATAGGCATAATTCTTTTTGTTTTAAACATTTTTTTGTATTTTCTTTATTTTTTTTATTTTTAATATATTTAATTCTTTTTAATTTTCTAATTTTAGTCTTTATATTTATTTTTATGTTTTTATTATCTTTTCCTTGTTTTTTCCCTTTTTTAATGATAATTTCTAATTTTTATTTATTTCAACAATAAACAGAGAAAATTTATAATTTAATAATTTAATTAATATCTCTTAATGTCATAAGTTTTAATGATAATTAATAATTCTAGATTTTAAATTTAATCATGCTAGTAAGGTTTCTTCTAACTTTAATGACAACCATACTAGATATGCAAAAAGAATTCATTACGCTATTCAACCAATACTGGAAACCATAAAAATTAACTTTTTAAAGCAAGTAGAAATAAGCACACGATGTGTAAACCATTTTTAATATCACCAGTTCTATGTCATCTTTTGATATCTTCATCTACGTCTCTCTCTTTGATAATGCTCTCCCTCTGTCATGGTCTGAGGGATGAGTTCTTCTACGTCAATCTCACAATAAAGCCAGTAGTTAGACCATAATAGTCATGATATACATTCATAATAAAATATAGTTGAAATGATAAATCAACATGATCATAAAGTAAACATATACTTATAGCTAACTCATAGCAATGTGATCATGTAACCTAAGCAATATACTACTATTACATAAAAATATATATCTCAAAGCTTAGTTAAAATATAATTAAATCAGTCATGTCAACTATAAATATCTATGGATAGTCAAATAGTTTACTTAGCGAAGAATTAAAATCAGAATGTAACATCCTTTGCTCAAAGCTAGTCATAATCTTAGATGACTCTTATTAAATATAAACTATGAATTACAAACATTATTTCGTAGAGAAATAACATAATATAAAGTATCAAATCAAGTAAATAAATGTGAAATTACTTTTAGAACTCATCGAAGTTCTCTCAAATTACACTAGTCTTAAAGTAGTAATTTCATAAGACCCTACTCCGTGACGTTTCCCAATTATGCAAACATGGTTTGCGAGTATTACTTTGATTGATTCTTTCATGACCACCCCGAGGTCCATAATTATTAAGACAAGCCTATATACTATAGGACTGACCACTTTCATTACCTTGAAGGGTCCTACATATATCAGGGAAATTTTCAATGACTTCTTAAGAGCACATAAAATCATTATACATAACAAAATAAATGACCATAGAGAGTTCCATAAATCTTCTATTTCCTCTACACATCTCTCTAACTTAGAGAGTGTTTTTCTCATTTTGGAGAAAAATATTTAGAGAACCTGACAAGAATGATATGTATAAGTTAATAATATCGCTACCTTATGTAGCTCTTGATAAATATAACATGTCAATACTATCACTACTCCACAGAGCTCCTGACAAGTATGATTATGAATAAGAACTAGAAATACTAAATTTCTAATGTATACAAAATTAAAGAATAAATGTTTCACCATATATATGTGTATGACCATATGATTAAATTTGACAAGTCTGTCTGTCAATCTTAAATTTGACAAGTCTGTCTGTCAGATCCAAACTCAATAACTACCAAGTTAATGTGAGACTAAGCAGGATCTACTCCTATCGCTTAGTACTCATGTTCTTAATTCATCACTCTTCCCTTATGTTTTAACAACCTAATGATCTCTAAAAATTATAAAAAGTTCAATGAACCGTAAATCTATATTAACTGATCATAGAAAGCCATACTATATGTTTAAATAATTTTAAATGTACTAACATACAAGAAAAATTCATAAAATTATTCCATAATTATATTAGGTTGCCACTAGTCACACATAACTAGTATCATATTTCATAGCTTAACCTATAGTGTTATATTCATCGTTAAGAGGAAATAATGTTAAATTAATAGGACATATATATGCCAAGCATCACACCATCTTTTCAACCTTATAAGGGAACAAGCAAGACGATATCTCTCTGCTTGCTTGGCTAGAATGCAATAAATAAAACATTTATCTCAACCCCTAGATTGACAAGATGTTTTGCACATCCTATACCCTACTCATTTCCAATGAAATGTACAAAAATAAATCTTTAAAATAACATGCTTTAATCAAAAGAGATTAATATCAATCTAATCAAAGGTATATAATATCATAATAATTATAATCAAATTATAATTCTTAATCTAGAATTAATATAAATTCAAGGTTTGCCACTCCACGTGGTCTAAAATCATAATTTAGATAAAGTAGTGATTCTAAAGAGTTAGTCACAAGTGAAAATTAAAGAACTATCATCTCAAAATGAAACTCCTACATACCCTCACAAGGTAAAAATAAAACACTGCAACTCAATGTTTCCAAATCACTACCTACTTACCAAATCTGTATGTATGGTATCACAAATCTATTTCCAAAAATATGAGAAAAATAAAATACTAATCACAAAGATGTATCAATCCATCCAATCTCACTTCTCTCTCTTAACAAAAAGTAGAAAATATTTATCCCAAGAACTCCAAGGAATATGGTCAAAACAACTTTTCAGAAACAAGTTTTAACATCAAGAAAATATGAATCCTCTCGATAGCTTATAATAATGTCAAAGGAGAATGAGATAATAAAAACTTACCTCTAAGCTAACTAAGAGAGATGACACTTATTAAAAAACCACATAACTTAAGGGTGTCAATTTATAAACATACTCCTAACACAATGTAATTCTCAACCAAAATAACAACACTCTACTATAAGAGAATTCCCACTGCACTAGGTGGTACGAAACTAAAAATGGTCTTATAAGATTTTCCACTCCTAATATTTATGAATATAAGACACAAAAATGAAAGCATGTATCTTTAAGTGAGAAACATCCCATGTTTATTAAACACTCACAACACAAAACAAATAAAGAAGGTGATGTGATTACTAAGAAGGATATATTCATACTCAAGGTGTTCGATCCAAGTGATCAAACTATGGTAAAAATATCTTGTTAATGACTCATGAACTATGCTATGTATTCACCTACCCAAACCTCATATACAATCATTACCATTGGGATACTTGATAAACCAACCCCTTAACAACTCAAAAGGGTATGAGTGCTCCTAAAGGTACACACTCAATGTTCTCCGCACACATTTCATGAATGTCTCAAAAATCCAATCATAGTGTAACATGGTTATGCACTAAGGCACTACAAATCCAAAATACCCGTGCAATAATTCATGTCACTAAGTTCACACTAGTGAATGAAAAGACAAAAAAATGCTAATAAACTTAGTAGGTCCTAGAGTTTGAGCCATAATTTTGATACCACATGTAACAATCTGTTAGGATAAAATAAAACATAGATTTATCCCCAAATCACATACAAGAGAAAATATGAAACAAATCAATCAAACATACAAAAAATAATCATAAATGTACACAAAATAAGAGACACTAGATTTAATGTGACTCACCCAAGATGGACTACATCCACCACACTTATCCAATATATTATTTTTAGCAATACAAGGGAGAAATAAATCTTATAACAAAACAAGTTACACCTCTCTATCTTCTCTGCCTCCTCTCCATGTAAAATCTATTTAATCTTTCATCTCAGCCATGTAATAATACATTTTTAGGCAAAAAATACCTAAACATAAATTATACTATTAGATATGAAAACCTTCAATCAATGGCCCAAATTGATTACGAAATTACAATTTTACAAAGCTATCCCTCCAAACCCCGCAAGGGGGGTAACCCCCATTGTAACCCCCCGCACTATCGTGTTAACAAATAATGGAATCCAAAACTCAGCTAAAATAACATCAAATTTTTAATTTCTGATCTTAGAAGACATTCAAGATCTGCACCTAACACAACTCCATTAAAAATAACTAGAAGTACATAATTTTTTTAATTAAACACCTATACCAAAAATAGATTACACCACAAGAATATACAGATACCATATAAAATACTCAAAGCATGATAACAACAAACAAACATATTACAATACATATCACTGATCTCTAATATCATGAGAGCACATCAAAATGCAAATATAAGATGTAATTATATTAACTTAGTCATGATTGATACAAGTCTACAACCATCACTGTCAAAGTAAAATAATAAGTAATTACAAATATTCATGACAATATTTAATAATAATTACAATTCAATACAATGTACATATAAGATACATGGCTTTCTGGGAGTATAGTTCTCGAACTCAAGTATCTATGGTAATCTCAAGTGTCTTCTTGATAAGTAGTATTATTGTGGAGAGAGAGAGAGTATCATCTGAGTGACTTTTTACATCAACCATGGATCAATGATCCTCCATACTAATCCAATCAGAGAATGACTCTCCCTTCAAAAATGAGTGAATAGTGATGGTGTAGGCGTCTAGAAATACAAGCAAGTACCCATGTGTTGTATGATTTATAAACTAAACATGTAGTGTATCATAAAAAGTTGTTTTATTACAAAATATCATAAAAACATGTAAATCATACTCATAAAATGATAATGTATCACTAAAAATATTTTGTCTCAAAGTTTTACAAATAATAAATAATAACAATCTATAGATCAACCAAATTTATACACACCACTTGATCAGACTATCTTCATTTGGTGTTATGAAGCTAGGAAGCTAGTGAAGTCCATATCATTTCTTACTCAGTATCAGTGATGTAGATTGGTAAAATACAATTTAACCACAAGATTTATTTAATTTAAATTTTATTAGCAAATACATCATATAACATGCTAAACATAAGAGTAACTGAAACATATATTTATTTCATCAAACATATGAATGAATCTTATATTATTTTCTATCTCATATTAGAAATAATGACTACAATTTATACGACCTGAGTAGTTACATATTTAACTATAGATTCAAAAATATCATCTCATATTATAAATGATGACTACAACTTATACCACTTGAGTAGTTACACATTTAACTACAGATTCAAAAAAATCACAATTTATTTCTAACTATACTACACCCTATGATAACCTATATTACCATAGTCCAATGTTTACAAATATAACTACATATTTTCTACAAATAATCATATAAAGTATTCTTAAATACATCTAAATATAGGATTCTATTCAAGTAACCAAACATAACAAAGCAAGTCACAGTTTCCACAAAGCACATAATATTTTATTTTAACATACACTACACTCTTAAAGGTTATATGCACGTATACATGAATTCCAAATCACTATCACAAATATACCATTCATAGTAATAACCAACACACATATATTTAATTATTCAAACATGGTTGAGTCTAAATATAATAATTATAGTATGTATCATCTAGGTATAACATACATTTATATTGTAATATTCTATGATATCTCATACTATCATAGTTTACAACTACATAAAAGTACATAATCAAACTTATAATTTTAAGAATCAAATGACCCACATACATAATAAAAACTAAGAAAGTACATGATTATACCACCTAAGTATACCTAAGTTTAAACTGCATACTAGCATTCAAAAGAAATATAATTTATAAGCACGGATCATGATACATCATTATAACCAAATATTTACATATATTAACTCTCATAATATGTAATGTGCACAAGTATTCAATACTGAATACACATATAACTAAAAGTCAATCAATCATTTGTAGAGAAATAGAGAACTCATAAAACCATTATGATCTTTCCTTCCAACAACTCATTCTATTTTTAGGAGACTGTCCCAAAAAGTTATAGTGGCTAGTCTGTAATAAATTGAATGAGTCATTTTAACCATCTATTTAACTATAAGTATAATTCCTATATACAAGTACTTGTTCATCAAATCATATGTAAGTAATACAATGATATGTAGATACTATATAAATGATCAATTATATATCCTAATTAAGAGCCCTTTATGTTCCAATAATCCTTAGAACTTTCATGTCCACAAGATATACATATATGGAAAATCTTTAAGGGATTTGTAATGTAAAACCCGTTCACAGTTATTTATTCCTAATTAGATAAATTTTCATCCTGATATGACCAAAGCATGTATAACTCTGTATACAAGTTCACAAGACCATACAATTTTGATTTTAGGGTTCACATATAAGTATTCGGCAATATCTAAATCGCTCTTGTATGATACACAAAAATTTCATCAAGTACATGGATAAGTGAATCAGTCAAGCCATGGACTATTTTAGCAGTTAGGTTAATAAAAAAACACATATATTAATGAAGAAAAGAACGTAAGGGTGATGCATCCTCAAAATCTTAAGGAGGTGGTATGATGCCATATCATGGGATGTATGCAAAATCCTACCTTCTAATGTACAATTCATTTGCTTATAAAGATTACATTAGCTTACGATAGGTGAAAATAATTATTCACATAAGCCAACTGTAATATGATTGTAAAATTATCATCATAATACCTAACATAGATCTTTTCTCATCTTCATCTACCCTCTCCTTACATATTAAGTGTCTTCATCTAATGGTAAGAAACAAGATGATGTTTGTCCTATGCGTGGGTGAAATGGATGCTTGAGAAATTGATTCTTGGTGGAAAATCATGGGTATGCAATCTTGTGATTCACAATTCTAATAACTTAAAAAAAATATAGAGTACTGATCACTTTGTATGTCTTTCAATATATTTTTATTGACAAAATTAAGCATTGATGAATGTTGAATAGGGAATGTTACTATTAATAGAAAATTCTCCATCACACTTGGTAATGCAAAATCCTATATGCACAAGTATGATCCATTGTGTGTCTCATGATTAAGTCAACACCAACGTACTTTCCTTTCTTCTTGTATGAGTATTGAGAAGTGTATATAATATATCATCTTTAAAGGTTTCTTCATAAAACATCAAATTGCTAATATTTTTGTTCTAAATCACCATTATTGTTATCAACTATTGCTGGTGGAACTTCACAATTGCTTTTATTGATCAAAATTAACATGAATAACTTTGTATGAAAGAACTTATTATTCTATTTAGAACATGTTTCACTAACTTTGCATGGCTTGTTGTACACTCATTTCTATGTTGCTGTGATTGGCATTGGAAAATGATAATAGATATATTGTCACTCCATTGTCTATGATATATTTACACATGTACACTGATAGAAGCTGAAGGCTAAAAATATAACGTATTGAATCTTAAGTTTGGTATACACGACCTATAACATGATTACCTACCACTCAGAGCTCTGAGTGTAGAAAAATATATCAACATGCAATGCAATAGCATTAATTTTTATTGATTCTAACTTTTCAAATATGTTAAGGTAGTTTAGAAGTTGTTCTTTATTAGTCTTTGCACAAAGATTTCTCATAGCTTAGCCAAATTAGTTTTGAACTATTACATTCACACTTAATTTCTTAAAGGAAATTATGCAGGCTATTGTGCTACAAAAATGAATTGTAGCTACTCATGTGCATTTGGAATCATTTTGTCAAAGCCAGACTAGAAATAAATCAAAAAGGTGGATGGCGGAGAGCATTGGGATTTGGATGTTGGTAGTTAGAAACATTATGTTTGTAATATTTTATCCCAAAAATAGAATAGAACCAAAGAATATTATGAGCTGATCTTGATGGTCGACGTCTCAATTCATACCATTTTGTATCAGTGCCTAATAACTAGGGTTCATGTTCTAGGTTTAAGCGTTTAATAAAATTAATTATTAGTAGAAGGATTGAATAAGGATTAAAAGGACCAGATCTTTCAAGATAGATTGAGATTTTGACATACAAAAAACTGCCAAATAGAAAGCATCTTAGGCCAAAATATCAAAATAACCCCTGATTTTGAGATTTTACAAACCCAAAGATGCACTAAATCTAGACATCATTATCATCTATAATTTTCCCATGATCATACATAAAATTTAAAGTACTGCCTACCTAGTAAATAGAGCTAAAATCTTCCTCATCACTCCTGCGCTTTCTACCCCTTGCTATGCCTTTTCTTTCTCTTTTAAACTGACCCTCATCTCTCATTATCCTCTATCATTCTTTTTAATTTACACCAAATAAGAAAATATGCACAATCCTTTTTTGTTTTAAAGATTTTTCTCTGTTTTCTTTGGTTTTATTATTTTTAATATATTTAATTCTTTTTTATTTTCTAATTTGTCTCTATATTTCTTTTTATTTTTTCCTTTTCCCCCCCCTTTTTAATGATAATTTCTAATTTCCAATTATTTAAATAATAAACAAAGAAAATCTATAATTTAATAATTTAATTAATATCTCTTATTGTCACAAGTTTTAATGACAATTAATAATTCTAGATTTTAAAGTTAATCATGCTAGTAAGGTTTCCACTAGCTTTCATGTGAACCATACCAGATATAAGAAAAAAATTCATTAATCTATTCAACCAATATAGGAAACTATAGAAATGAACTTTTCAAAGTAAGTAGAAATAAAAACACACCATGTGCAAACTATTTTTAATATATTCTACCATGTGTTAACTACTATGATGTGTGCAAGGTTCTCACTAGTTCTCTGTCATCTTCTAATGTCTCTATATACATCACCATTTTCATTGATGATCTCCCTTTGACACGATCTGAGAGATGAGTTCTTCTACATCAATCTCACAACAAAGTAGGTACTTAGACCATAATAGTTCTGATATACATTCATCATAAAATATAGTTAAAATGATAAATCAACATGATCATAAAGTAAATAGATACTTACAACTAACTCATAGCAGTATGATTATGTAACCTAAACAATATCCTACTATCCTGTAACAACATATATCTTAAAGCTTAGTCAAAATATAAGTAAATCAGATATGCCAACTATAAATATCCACAAATAGTCAAATAGTTTACTTAGTGAGCAATCGAGATGTAACACTATCTTGTTTTATTAAATCTTTTGTGGTTATGATGTGGTTTTGTAAGATTGATAATGCATTAATGAATGATATTAAACATCAAATTCTTGAAAAAGACAATAAAATTTGTACTGTAGATTATCAACTTGAATGTAAAACTTAGAGCATTCTTTTTTTCAAAATTCGCATAATGAAAAACTAAGCAAAATGCAAATACTTGTTGACTCTCTAACCATCCAACTTGTTACTTTTAAAAACACACAGACATACAATGTTACTTATTCATCCCCAAATGTGTGTATTATTTCATCGAATATTATTTCTAATCCTAGTGTCAAAATAATGCAATCTGTGGGTTATTCTAGTAGTGGCCTTGGTAAGTACAAAATTGGTATTCTTGAACTTATTTTGCCTAATTCTAATGAAATTTGTAAAGTTCTGAGCTATAATACTTCAAATTCTTCTAATAAAATTTTAGAATTCTATCATCCTCACTGAAGGACTTATAATACAACTTATTTTGATTATAATGTTTGCAATGTTCATGTTATGATTAAAATTGATAAATCTTATGCACATTGTAGAAAACATAAGCATTGTATCTCTAGATGATGAAAATTGCATCCATGTAAATTTTGTGATAAATCCACTCATGACACTTTCCATTGTTGAAAAATGATAAAATCTCTTACCTCTAAGGTTAACACTATTTTGATTCCTAAATATGATAGATTTTCTAGAGATTTTGATGTGTGTTCATGTGATGTTTGTTCTATTGCTTCACATTATCTATAGTTTACAATTGACATATCTTGTTTTTCTCTATTTTGATAAACTCAAACTATTTTTTGCATTCATTTATTTTTGTTGCACATGAAATATGCTTTGATTATGTTGACTAACTTATTTTTGTGTACGATATCAATTTTTTTATGGAAGTTTCATTTACTTCATTTTTCTTATTGTACATCTACTTTTATTAAGTTATGCATACAAATTTTATTTTTTGACATATCGGTTACTTAACTTGAAATATTGATGTTCTCTTGTTTTTCTTATAAGTTTTGTGGATCATTACTCTTTTTTTGTTGGTCTTTATTCCATCATGGATTGACTACATTATCCAAAGAGGATTCTTGGAGATTCTTGGTGTTCACACTTTCATCTTTGAGACTTTGATGGCACATTTTCTTCTTCTTTCTTTCTCAATCTATCATAATTTTTCTAGAAGAAGTTTCTATTAAAGTGGAGTATTATGTAATTTCAACTCCTTTCCTTACTTATAAAAGGTTTTTTTCATTTTTATAATCCTAAGTTAATCTTAAGGGGGAGTTTAGGAGAATTAATCTTAATTTGGGTCCTTATAATTCTTTAGGCTTATTATAATCCTTATTTATATGTGCATTTATTAAATTTATAAATACATTTTTTATATTCTTTTAAGGTGTCACTCACCTCTATAGTCCATTTATTGGATTTCAAAGTTACTCTTACAAGTAAATCTCGCTCACATGTCACACATATCCTCCTCACTTGTAAGAGTATTAGAGACACTTGGATAACATATTGAAACTCACTTATATAACTCCTTATTCCTTATTACTCTATTTAAAGAGTATTCTCATCCTCTCTTCTAGTTTTTGTAGAACACATAAGACAATCTTGTTGCTTTAGTCTTGCTCTTAAATTCTTGATGTCCTCTTGGCCTAAGTTCATTATATACTAACTTCTTCATTCTATTATAATTAAAGATTCATTATTGTAAGCTTTCAATACTAGTGCGATGTTTTTATCCATTCAACGGTTTCCCCACTTGTCAAATCTCTCGCTTCAACTTTGTGGTAACATTGTTATTTAAAATTTTTCTTTGCTTATTCAATGATTTTAAATTCAATATTTAGAAATATTATTTCACCACGGGTAATAATGAAACTTATTGCATAGTGTAAATTGGAGTGCTAATTATGACCTATTTCACATTTATTTTTTGTTCATAAATGACACATTTGTTTATTGGAATATGAATCTAAATAGATTATATACATTCATTTCATTTTTTGGTTTCTAGTTAATTCACATATATTGTATAATATGTTATAAATTTGATTGTGGCTTTATTCAAACCTATAACTCAATTCAATAAATATTATTTAGAGTCCATATTATTTTAAATTTTGCCTCTAATAGTTGGATGCATTAAAATTATCACTTGACTAACATATTACATTAAAGTAACTTGGAATTGGTATCAAACTTACATTATTCAAGGTCTTTAGTTTTGGTAAAATACCTACATTACATTCATGTTTTAAATGGATAAGAAATAACTTAATTGTTTTGAATAGTAATTTTAAAGTGATAGTTCTAATCTATTTCACATTTATTCATTGTTCATAGATGCCACATTATTCATTAGAATATAAAACCAAAAATATTATTTCCATATATTTCTTTTTTTAGTTTCTAGTCAACTCATATATATCATATAATATATTTTAATATTTGTCATTGTATTCTTGAAACCCTATAATTAAATATATGTAGGTTTTTTTAATATATGATGTATATTTTATTAGACACTTCATTCATGTTTTCCATGGGTAAGAAATAACTCTATTATGAAGAGTAATTTTCAGATTGTAGAGGGTCTTATATATATTGTGGGTTTTTAGGTTTAGAATTGTCACTAACCTCTTTAAAAATAGTTAACACCCTAATACTCTTCATTGTGTTATCTCTATTCAATTTTTAATTGTGACATAATTCTATCCACTATTCATTTGAAAAACTTGACACAATGTGACAATGTGGCTAATGTCAAAAACCTAACAATATTTGTTTCAAATTATTTATTTCATTTCTTAGTTTTGAAAGTAGATAAAAGAAAGTGAGTATTAGGGTGTATAGATAAATACTTGGTAGAATGTGCACGTTGATCCAGATGAGTGTGGGAACTCCTCTTTGGCTAGGGAAGATTACCTGCAAATCATAAGAAAACTAGAAGAAGATTTATTAGATGGTTGGTTGAGTGGATTGCCTAGCATATGCTAGATCTAGAAGCACAAGGATTTTTAGGAGGTTGTCAATCCACTTTTAAGATAATTAAATAAAAAATGATATAAAAAATATACTTGTATTCAAATGATAGGAAAGTAAGTGTGCAAGAAAATAAATGGCATACGTATGTACCAAGGTCATGTCCAAAAAATTAGAATAGAGCCTGTAGACAAATTAAAAACCAAAAGAGAGTTTGGTAAGGTGTCAAAGGGGTCCAAAATAGCAATTTGTTATTTTTTATGATAGTGATTATCAGTGGTCAGGGCGATCAATGATAGTTAGCTTGATCGATGATGGTTCTGTAACTGATGACGGTTGTTGTAATTGGGGATGGTTAGAGCAACTAGTTACTGTTACCTATGTGAAGCTAGGTAAGGTTTGGAAATGGAATTAATATAATGTGACTAATGGGTAGAGGGTGAAATGGGAATTCTGAGGGTAAAGGATGATGTATAGGTGGACTGATCTGAATAGGGAAGTTTAATATAGAAATGAAATGCTAAAATAAAAACCATAATACCTATATGATGTTAAATTAGAGATAGTGGAAACCTGAAAGGAGTTGGACAACATAACAGTACCCTATCCTTCAAAAGTCACACAAATAGAGTTTCAGGGTATTCAATGCCTGCATAAATAAGACAAGAGAGCTTGGATGCAAATTTTCAGATCCCCAACTCCTCTAAGATCCCTGTATTTATAGCACAAAGTTGCTAAGTAAGGAGAGGGAGGCTTGAGGGAAAGTTGCTAAGTTGGGAGGAGATGAAGTTGCCTATTTTCATTAGTCTTTAAAAGCTAGTGTTAAAGCAAGTTTCCATTCTATAAGATTCTAATCTCAAACAAAACTAGAAATGCTTTAAAATGCTTAAGGCAAGTTTGGGTGACCCAAACCATTGATGATTAGGGTCAACCATCAACGGTCGAGGGGCCATGAGCAAATGGGTAAAAGGGTCATGATCTAAGTGATGTGTTCAGGGAGGGGGTATTTAACATGATGGATTTATAAAAGATTGCTATTAGAGTAGGTGGTCTACTAGATGAAGAATCAATTAAGGGTCTATAGTTTAAGATGACATCAAAAACTATTGTTGTGCCATTTTCAGGTCTCTAGATTTTACTCTTTTTTGTTTTGTAGCTTTAAGCAAGCTATAGAATAAAAATAGACAATTGGTCAAGGTCTAGGTCTAGTTTCCTCGAGTGTGGGAGGGAGGAGGTGTTCCCCCCCAAATTAGGAGGCAATAAGACAAAGTTCGAATTGGGTCAAGTTTTGATAAAAAAGGAGAATGAAGGGTACAATGTTGGGCATGTGAGATAAAAGTATGCACACAAAATGCAAAAAATTGCAAGTCACAACATCACACAAGGACTAGCATTACCATGTTGGTAAAAATAAGGTTGAGTTCTAGGATAAATGGTAAGGTACTTAGTCCTCAGCATTGGTCATAACTGATCAGGTCACACTTATGATAGGAAGTGCTCCTGAGAAAAACAAAATGGGTCAAGGTAACACAAGGTGGTTAAAAATACAAAAGTTCAACAAGGCAAAATTGGTCAAGGTAGTCAGGATGACCAAAGTAAGGTCACTGCAAAGTATGCGAATAGGTTGGTCTAAGGCCGACATCAAGGTGGGCATAGGCAAATTGATGGGGTTATTGAGCTGACTCCAAATGCATGAGGTAAGAAGACACTACCTACATAGTCCAAGAGATAATAGATCCAATAGGGACTTCAGGCCGAATGTAGTTCTTGGGAGGTTAAAGGAGAAGGTGAATCCTGAATAGGTCAAGGTGAGGGAAAGGATGATAAAGTGTGGTAAAAAAATGGGAACCCTAATTGGTGATGGTTGGGATTAACTAGAGACAGTTAAGTAATCATCTATGGTTGGGGTTGTCAAGTGATTTGATTTCAACTAATGATGGTTAGGGTCAAATGTTGATAGTTGGGGGAAAACCCTAAAACTATGGTAAGAAAAAGGTCAATGAACAAAGTTTGATCCTCATTTACAAATTGGGCCATCGATGAATTGTCTATTTTGTTCAGAGTGTGCTTGTTCATTCATGGATTTTTGGTGAGGTGTCGAGATGAGGTTGGAGTGTGAGAGGGACAATGGGGTTGATATGGATGTAGGAGATACTCAGGGATAAGTGACTAGGCATGGATTAAGGTGGTATCATCAATCATGAAATGAGGTAGGCCATGTTTGAAATTGAAAATAAAGTGTAGTGTGTGAATTGCATGTGAAAAAAATAAAATAATGGATGGTATTTAAGGAAATTTAGATGTTGCTAAATTTTGGGCTAGGGTTTGGGATTTGTGTTGTGTACATGTAAAAGGAGATGTTATGGGAAAATTATGTGGTGTGGAGAGGTATGTTAGAAATTTTAAGGGTGAGGAGAGGGGTTGTAGTGGAATAGAGGGAATTAGGTTTGTGAGAAGAGGGTAGGGGGTCAAGGATCACCACCTATAGTCAACTAGCAATGATAATTGGTGGTTAAAACTGATCGATGATGATTGACCTTGGGGAAAAAAGACCACAAAGGGACCATCGATGGTTTGTGATATTTGGTGATGATCGAGTGGTTGGGATAGGATGCCTTAGTTGGGGGTATGAGAGAGAGGTTGGGGTGTATGTTTATGAGAGATGGGGTGGAGGTAGGGTTGGGTGGATGGGTGGGTGGGATGTAGGTGAGATGGGTAGGAATGGGATAGAGAAAATAGGGTAAATTTACAAGGTGGTCTAGAGTTGTGGAGAAGCAAGATTGGTGGGGGTGGGAAGAATCAAAATGGATTGAGTGGTAAGGAATAGGTGGGTTGGGGAATTGGAAGATGTAGGAGATGGGTTGGGTTAGAAATGAAATGAGTTGTAGAATAGGGGTGTTTAGAAATAGAATAAGTATGCAAAAGGGTAGGTTGAGATTATATTTGAAATATAGACGTATTATATAGGGTTGTTTACCTATCTCATGTGTGGTTATAGGCATGTGATCATATTCAGTTACAAGATCGAGTACCAGATATTTTTACAGAGGTGAGGGATGCATTGTCAGTAGAGGACTGGTGTCACATAGAGATTGTGGGTTTTGGAGGGATGTGATATTAAAAGTGCCTTTCCAGGGATGTCATGATGATAGTCACCCTCATCGAGAGATGGAATCTGATGACTAATACCTTCTAGTTATCGATAGGGGAGATGAGTATCTTATTAGAGGATGTTCACCAGATCACACGTCTACCCATTCATGGCAATCACATCTACCATATAGAGGGGGATGAGATTGATAAGTGCATGGTGATGTTGTATGGAGATGATAGAGATGATGCATTTTTCCACTGTAAGGTTTAGTATTAGGTTGTTATACCAGAGAGCTTTAAGAGAGAGACCTTTACTGACTATATTACAGTTATTAGTTACTGGTTATGCATTACCAGATTATATTGGAGGGAGATACCCTAGTGTGTTTTTGGGGGTGTTGGTGGAGTTATTTTTGGGTGTCATAATATTTGGATGGACACAAGTTTTATTGGTGTAGATATATAGAGAGCTATGGGGGTGTAGGGTGTACAAGCATTATGACATTAGAGTGGGATTTGTACTTCACTACTAGGCCTATAAGCACATATAGGAATGAGACCTTTGGGCCTTCCAATAGAGGGATTTCAGTCAACAAATTATGTAGTTAGATTTTATCGATGGAGGAGAGATAGGGCTATGACGGGTGCTGGTGGTGGTTTGAGAGACATTGAGTAGTTTAGAGGAGCTTTGGAGGGTTTAGTTGTTGGTGACATAGTCTGGAGGCCATATCAAACTTGGCCAATATGGGTTGGGTATAGGTTCCATACTCTATCCTTATAGAGATAGAGATGCACCTATAGGAGGTGGGATGTGGAGATAGAGCACATCCCCTTTGAGTAGGTGTGGCATTAGTTTGGGCTGGTACAAGCTATCCATCAAGATTCTATGTGATACAAGAGGGAGGATGCAGAGTTATATTTACTAGAGCCACAGGCACAAGAGGATGAGGTTGATCATGAGGAAATGCCTTTGAGAGATGAGGATGATGCAAGTTTCACAGGTGATTATCCTACCTAGTTTCAGGGGAGGGATATAACCATTGATTTTAGGTTAGGAGATGGAGGCTAGGGGCTTATAGATGTTGACCCAGTAGGGAGACCAACTCAAGGGGATCCATAGGTAGTAGGAACACATGCTTAGATAACAATATTATAGGTGTATATTTCCACTCTTTAGGGTCAGCTAGGGGGAGTTATAGTACAAAGAGATCAGGGCTAGGTCCAAGTTACTACTTTATAGGGTTAGATGACCATTTTACAAGGATAGTTGACCATAGTGATAGGAGAGCAAGACCAAGTGAGGGTCTCACTGGGGATAGTGATACAGGAGAGGGATTCTATGTGGCAAATTAGTAGAGTTGGAGTGGCCCCTAAGATTGGTTACTTAGGCCAGATATCTAGCAGCCATACAAGAATTGTGCTATTATTAGGGCATTATGCTGGAATAGTGTCCTAATGAGCCATAATGGGGAGAGTACTAGATCAGATTGGTACGTAGAGCAGTGATTATGGCCCCAAGTCAGTGGGTCAGCCAACAGGGGCTCCACCTGGGATAGGTATAGGTAATGGGATAGGTGTAGGTACAAGAGGGGCCAATGGTAGTGGTGCCCTAGGATTGTGATACACATATTCTAGAATTTTATTTATGATTTTGATATTGACCTATGCATCGAAGATGTAAGATGCATTTATCAGCGTGGTGTGTTTCATGTGTAGACACATTTTGATTGTTTATATATATATATATATATATATATATATATATATGATGTTTTAGATATATAGAGATGTTTTATGGCTTTATATTTTAATGAGATGGTTTCTTTATGTCTTGATGATGTGTTGAATATGAGTGATGATGTTTTTATATGTTATAGATGATGATTATGGTGTAGTTGTGCATATTGATTTTGATGTAATGTTATGGATTATGGATTTTGCTTAAGATTTATTATGTGATTGATGATGAGTATGATTGTTTGGTCATTGATGATACTATTATTTTGCATGATAGTAATGTTGATTTGATTGATGAGCAGGTTTTATGGTATAGTGTGAATGTTGATGTTAAAACAATGCTAAGAAAATGTAATGTTTGATAAATGGATGTTGGGTTGGTATAGGTATAGGAAACATTCACATCCATGTTTTGGGTAAAAAAGGGGGCATGGTGCTCTAGTAGCGAGAACTAAACAATATGAATCTATAGTTGGAATGTCTTAGTGAACATAAACCTATCAAACTCATCGTAACAATGTGCTTTATTGAGAAAATTGGTAGCTTGACCACTTCGAGCCAAGTAAGCTCATAATCCCTTAGGCTCATTGGGGATGTAGGTGATAGCTAGGCATTTGAATTTATGGGTAGAGGAGAAGGGAATCTATGGGTAGTGGAGTGATTGGCTTTTTCATAGGCAACCAAAGAACCCTAGCAGACAAGTCCATGCCATTGGTATGTTGTGTAAATTGATCAATGTGGGAAGTATACTTGTGCTATAAAATTCCATTGTAACTTGATTGGATAGTAGGTAGGTTGATCAATGCACGAAGTCTACATTTAGTAGATGTAAGAGCCAATTGTAGCCTATTGATTGTGGATTTTTCTTTATTGCTTTATAAGTTACTAAAGCTGATCAATGTGGGAAACTTCTAATAAATATAATTTTTAGCCATCCTTCAAGGGAGTGGTCTAAAATTTTATTTTGGCATAACTATCCTTCAAGGGAGTAATCTATGTTAAGCAACTTTTGATTAGATCTAACAACTATCCTTCGAGGGAGTAATCTGCTATTTATTTTTTGAAGTATGGATATATTTTAGACTAAAATTAGGCATGAACATGTTTATTTAGGTTTGAAAGGTCTACCCATGTAGAAGCAGGACCTAGACATGGAAGATTAGAGAAAGGGTTTTTGAGAAACAACTAACCATGGGATTCCATCTATGAAAAAGATGAAAAGTATCCATTAGAACTGTGCTATGGGTAGAGTTGGGGTACCCATATTTAGGATTAGGTTATTACTATGATGAATGAATCACACAGTTCTATATAATTAATTGACCCCAAAAGAGGTATAAAATAAGGTTAATGAACCAAGGGATGAGCTTAAGTGAGACGTAAAAGTGCATTTCAACCTTGTTTTAACAATGAAAGAGATGTAAATACGAGGCATTGATGGGTTCAAGTTTTGGCCTACCTTCGAGAGAGGACAAGTGATAAGCACCTGATCCATACTTATGGGTTACAATGTAGGGTCCTAACTAGTTAAAAGCAAACTTTCCCTTCTTAGTATTCTCCATGTTAGTAACGTGTTGGTTTTCCTTGAGGATGAGGTCACCGATGTTAAATTCTCATATTTTTAGATGTTTGTTGTATGCTCATTTGATACACTCTTGATAAATGTGAATATGATTGAGGGCAGTAAGGTGATGTTCATCAAGAATTTATAATTGTGCTAAGCATTCTTGATGATAGTCAATTTTAGAAAGAATATCATGTAAGGATATGCAGAGAGATGGAATTTGGACTTCAAGAGGTAGGACTGCCTCAGCTCCAAAGACAAGAGAAAAAGGTGTAGCATCCATAGTAGTTCAGCTACTAGTGCAATAAGCCCATAAAGCAAATGGGATATGGAGGTGTCAATCCTTGCTCGAAGTACTGACTACCTTAGTGAGCATTTTGATGAGGGTTTTATTGGAAGCCTCGATCTATCCATTAGCTTGTGGATGATAAGGCAAAGAAAAGATTAGGTTGATACCAAAAGCATCATAAATCTCTTGGACTTTTTTATTTTTAAAGGATTTACCATTATCGGTGATGATTTTGTGAGGAACATCGAAGTGACAAATGATGTTGTGGTTGATAAAATCAATGATTTTTTTATCTTTGATCAAGATTAGCAAGGTCGATTCTACCCATTTGGTGAAATATTCTATGGTAGTGATAATATATTGATGTCACTGTGAGGAATGTAGATTGATTTCTATGATAAGATCAAGACCCCATTGTGAAAAAGGCCAATAGTCAGTTAATACTTGAAGACCATGAGAAACTGCATGATGAAGGTTAGCATGTTATTGACATTTGATGTATTTCTTGACATAGTCATAAAAATCTTGATTGAGTGTGGGCCAATAGTAACCTAGATGAAGGATACATTTAGTGATGGCCAGACCACTGAAGTGTCCCCCAAAAATGTCATCATGTGCTTCTTTGATGGCGTGAGAAGCCTCATTGCTAAGAAGGCAACAAAGGAGGAGATCATCAAAGCCTTGTTTATAAATAATGCCCCCTAATATTAAGTAACAAAAGGTGCTTTGAATGAAAGCTCTATGAGCATTCCTAAAAATATCTGAAGGAAGGATACCGACGTTAAGGTAATAAAATATTTGATCGTACCAAAAGTCTGAAGATGATGTTTCTATTTGATAAATGGTAGGAAGATCAAGACTGAGGTAGGATGGTGTGATGAAATGGTGGATGGTGAAAAATAGTTTAGATTCAGTAGGTTGAGATGGAATTTGGGATGCAAGGGAAGCCATTGTGTCTAAAAATTTATTGGTAGAGTGAGGGACTGATTGGATAGTGTAGTGGTCAAATGATGCTAAAAGTATATCGACAAGTTGTTTATACTTTAGAAGGATATCATTTTTACATTGATAGGCTCCTGTGACTTAGTTAATGGTGAGTTGAGAGTCTCCAAAGATGCTAATGTTTTTTATTCCCAAAGCTAGAGCAGTTTGGAGACCTATGACCAAGGCCTCATATTTGGCTCTATTATTAGTGCATTCAAAATGAAGTTTTAAAGAAAGAGGAAGAGGTTCCCCATTAAGGGGAATGAGGATTATGTTGGCACCCCCACCATTTTGACATTTAGAGCCATCAAAATACATAGTCATTTGGTAGGTGGGTTCTTCTGAATAAAGGGTAACTATAGACTTATTTGGAAAGGTAAGATGGGGAAATTGATTATCAGGGAGTGGAGCTTCAGCTAGTTGGTCTGTAATCACCTATCCTTTAATGGGCTTTTGCAGAAGAAATTCAAGATCAAACTCAGCTAACAACATGAGGCACTTGGCCATATGTTGGTTGTGATATGGCTTGGAGTGTATATAATTGAGGGGATTAATGTTAGTAATGACAAAGTTTAGAGGCAATGAAAACTAATGCAAGACAAAGTTTTTTTGGATGGGCGTATCAAGTTTCATAGTCAATGAGGGTATGGCTGATGTAATAAACAACTTGCTCCGTATTTTGGTCATCATGATGAGTGAGCATGGCCCCCAAGAAATGATCAGTGGTAGATATGTATAGATAAAAAGTTTGATCCTCTTTTGGAGGAATACGAACTGGTGGAGAGAGAAGATACTCCTTGATTGCATCAAAATCTTGTTGACATTATTTGGTCTATTTAAAGGAGGTGGTGAAAAGGTTGATAGTGATCAAATAGTTGGGAGATAAAGTGGTGGATTGATTGAAGTTTGCCTTATAGGCTACAAAGTTGTTTTAGGTTTGTAGGGGGATTCATTTCTAGAATGGCTCAGACTTTTGTGGGGTCTATTTTTATTCCATAGAGGGAAATAATAAAGCCCAAAATTTTCCTTGATAAGACATCAAAGATGCATTTATTTGGGTTAAGCCTGACATGATAATGGATAAGATTTCAAAGATGATAGTGAGAATAACGAGGTGATATTTATGGTGCTTGGATTTACTAATCAGATCATCAATATAATCCTCAACTAGTTTATGGATGAGATCATGGAAGATGTAAGTCATGGCCCGTTTATAAGTGGCTCCCACATTCTTTAAGACAAAGGGCATGACATGATAGTATAAATTTACCCATGGGGTGATAAAGGATGTTTTATGTTGATCTTGAAGGGTGATCAAGATTTGGTTATATCCTGAAAAGCCATCCATAAGGGATAGCATTTCATGGCTAGCAGTGAGATCGATAAGTTAGTCTATGTTAGGTAGGGGAACGTCATCTTTGGGGCATGCAAGGTTAAGATCACAAAAATCCACACAAAGGCAGAGTCCCCTAATGGGTTTGGTAATAGGAACAATGTTGGAGACCCATTATGGATAGTCAATGGGTTGAATGAAATTAATGGATAGAAGGCACTGAAGTTCTTATTTAACAAGAAGAGCTATTCGAGGGTGGATACGATGAAGTTTTTGTCAAATGAATTTAATTTTGAGATGGGTAACGATGTTATAAAGAGTGATGGAAGGGTCAATGTCAGGTATATCCTGATAATACCAAGCAAAATTCTATGGTATGGTCACGGAGAAAAGATTGATAGTCTCATTATTCCTGGAGGGTTAAGGATTGGCCAATATTGATAATATGAGGGTCCTCAAGAGTTATTAGATTAAATTTTGTGGTCGATTCATTTAGCATTATTTGGTTTTTAGGAGGGAGGGATTTTTGAAGAGAAGAGTCCCCCGCACCCAAATAGGTAAGAATAAAATTATCTTCTTGATGTTGGATGGTGTTAATGGTGGGTGAGTCATGTGTAATCATTTCAGGCTGGATAAGAGGAATGGTTTGGGTTTGGCCTTCTTGTTGATAAGTCAGGGACCTAAATTGATGGTGTTGATAAAAAAATTAGGTGGGATGATGTCAGTGTCTTCAAATTGGAGAGATGTGGTTTGTGAGGGTAGAGATTCATCAAAGTGGAAAAGTGGGGTTGACACGGGTAGAGGTCTTCAAATTGGAAAAGTGAGGTTGGTGAAGGTATAGGTTCTTGGAAAAGTGGGATTGGTCAAGGTTAAGGTTCATCAATTTGGAAAAGTGGGGTTGGAGAGGGTAGAGGTTTGTCAATAGTGGTGAGAACTAGTTTTGGTGATGTGGGATCTTCTAGGGGAATGTATCCCAAGCCAAAGAACTCACAAGGTTTTTGGTTTTTGATGATGGGAAGATCTTGGCATCCCTGTTCATAGAGGCCAAAACCAAAACCTTTCCAAGTGCACTGATGAAGGTATGTTTGGGTAAAGGTTGGGTTGCTAAGGTAAGAAAAGTTGGAAGTGAATAGCTAGATATAAGGCATGGTGGTGGGAGTAAGGCGTGGTTTATCAAGTCCCCCATAAATGAAGTATATTCTATTATTGGGAAGGCCAAAGGGGACAAGGGTACTGATATTGGGATCATAAGATGAATCATTTTGAAGGTTCCCAAATTCATGTGGAGAAGGGAAAGCGTTCAAAGGTAAAAGTTGATATTCCCCCAGTGTAAGGTGTTGAAACATGGATTGCAAGGGTGTTCAACTAGGATTTTCGATGAAGGGATAGTTGAACTAGTAGATGCTTCATCATTGTTGAAGATATAAGTTTTGGTGGGTTGGGTTGACGTGGTGGCTTGGCTAGAGGTTACTTGTGGAGAGGGTGAAGATGGAATAAGAACATCATTGGGCCAATATGTCATATTACAAGAATCAAAGTGACTTGGGTCGACTTTGATTATAATGACTTATCCCTCATGTTCAAATTTGACTCATTAGTGAAGGGTCGAAGGGATGCATCCTATGACATGGATCCAAGGGAGACTGAGTAACACATTAAATTGAAATTTAACCTCTATGGCATAAAATAGTTCAGGAATAGTTCAAGGCCCCAAAATGATGTGGAGAATAAGTATTCCCAGAGTGGTAGCCAAGGTATCATTGAATGATCAAATAATTATTAAGTTTTTTGACATGATGTTTTTAGGTAGTTGGAGTTGATCATAGGCATGGGAGGAGATGATATTGATACTCACTCCCCCATCAATCATAACTGTTTTGACACGTGTATGGTTGATGGATGCTGTGATAAAAAGAGGGGGATCAAGGTCTTCACTGTGATAGGGCATAATTTTAGATTCTTGAAAGGTGACCATGGTAGCATGTTGGATGGCTCCAATAAAAGGTGTAAGAGGTTAGGGATCATTTGGTTGAACCTATATAGAACACAATGCTTCAATTAAAGCTTGCTGATGTTGAGGCAAGGTGCTACCCAAATCATAAAAACTCATTTTGACTGGCATTTGGTGAATTTGTTTTAACACTAAGTATTGGATGAATGGAGATGCATTAGAAGAAGAAGGGGCTCCCAAAATAGAGACTTTGGTCTTGGGTGGTTGTGAGGGTGAAGGTGAAGGTGTAGTCATTTGAGTTTGATGGGTTGGTTGGGGAGTTGAAGGGTAAGACCATGGAATGGTGGCCTTGGCTTTGCCATTTTCATTTTGTTGGATGAATTTACCCTTATCCTTTTGTTAAGCTCGAGACCCAGTCACCATACGAATGGTATGGATAAGGGGACCGGTTGCTTGCTTTAGTTCCTCTGTTTCACTCCTTGGTGGGAGTAGAGAAGCAGATGATTGGTAGGTATATTGGATAGGTGGTAAAAGAGTCAAGGGGATTAAAGAAGGTTCATTTAATAGATCATCCTCCTCCAAAAGGCCATGAATGATAGTTTGGAGAGATTTATAGTTCTCCGTATCATGCCTAGGGGTCCTATGGTAAAGACAAATCAGATTGTCATTGAACTAGGTTGGCTTTTTGTGAGTGGGGTCAAAAGGCTTGATTAGTGGTATGCTAATGGCAGAAGCTTGTATGAGCCTTTGTAAAATAGTTGTATAAGATTCTAATAAATATTTTAGAGGTGGTGTAGTTTGGATTTTTGGTGTAGGAACCTTATTAGGCAAAGATTTCTTAATAGGAAGTGTGGTTGGTGGATTGAGTTTCGCTGGTAGTTTGGAAAGAATTGGCTTAGTTATAATTGGTTTAGGAATTGGGGGTCTAGATGATGAGGGTTTAGTAGATGAGAAATTAGATGGAGAAAGGCTGGTAAGGAATGATGATGAACTAGAGGATTGGGTTGTTATAGGTGGAGAAAGGGGAGATGGTTTCTTAGAGGAAGAGTAGGTAATGGGAATGGTGGAAGGATGTGGTCCCAAAATAGAGGGTAAAGGTGAAGGAGTCAGTATGGTCCTTCCTTGAGGTTGTGGTATAGGCAATCCTTCCTTCTTAATGAGATTAATTAGATTAGGTCTTGGTTGGGTTGATGTGGTTAAATCCAATCTCAAAGGAGGGTGAGTAGGATTGGGCATGGGAACGATCCCCAAGTTCTTGATTGGATTGATAAAATAAGCATAGGGTGACTTGAAAATTTTAGGTGGGGGTAATTGAGATGGTTTCATGGTGACTTTAGGAGGGGTAGTTGGTGGAGTTGTAACAACAGGCTTGAGAGTGGACTCGAGTGAAGTAGAAGGTTTAGTTTTATTTTGATACATGAGCCCAAGCTGATGTCAAAAGGTGGCTCTATCAAAGTTAGGTTGGGAGGTGAATTCTAAGATTTGAAATAGTCGAGAAAAATGTTTATAAATGGGTTTTATTCCTTGATCATTAGTTTCAAAGCTCAATCCCTTTGGGGAAGAATAAGGGGTGGTTTTAGGGTTGCTATATTTGGTGGAAGGTTATAAAGGTGATAAGGAAATTATCTCTTGGGAAATGGTTTCCAAGGGAGGCAGGGATGGTTTAATAGGAGAGGTGGGGATAACGGTTTCTAGTGGAATAGTAGGTATAAAAGCCTCCTTGGTTTGGTGGTCTAAAGGAGTAGGTTGCTCTTCTATTTGGATTGGAGGAGTGGATAAAATGGTCGATGGAATGGTTATCTCCTTGGGTATTTCCAATAGAGGAGGGGTAGATAGAACTATAGTTTCATCCAAGGAAGTGGAAGGGGTAGTTACTTCCTCCATTTGGGCATCTGAAGGAATAGGTGTTGGGTTATTTTTCTCCATTTGGGTGATAAAGGTGATGACTTCTTTAGTAGTGGGCACATTACTAATGACATTTATTACATGTGCCTCATGTGAGTTGGAGGATTTGGGTTGGACTTCATGGTGTTGGGTTGAAGGTGGATGATTTGGGAATGGTTTTTAGAAAATATCAAGAGATTGGTTGAAAGGAAAATTTGGGTTATCAAACACAAGCTCCCCTTTATCAATTAGGTCTTGGATAATGCTATTAAAGGTATTACATTTATCAGTATCATGTCCAACAACCCGATGATAATCATAATGATCATTCTCATTGTACCCCCTGAGAAGGGGTCGAGAAGTATCAAATTGTTGAGGGGGCTTGATGGGTGGAAGTTGGATTAGATTAGCTTTAAGTAGTTTTTCCAAGACTGATGCATAAGACTCCCTAATTAGGGTAAATTGTTTTGAAGGAGCTCAGTTTTGGGTATGGTTTTGGCAATTAGAATGATTATTAGTTCAAGGTGTTTGGTTGACAGTTGGAGGAGGTGCAGTTTTGAGAAAAACCAAGTGTGTTGTTGTTTTTGATTTAGAATTTTTTGGGCTTGTGGTTTCGGTGGAGGATGACTCAGTGGATTTGAAACTAGAATTTTTATTTCGAAGCTTCAACTTCCCTTCATCAATAGCATGGTTTTCCAATTTATGGGCCATAATGAATGCTTCGTCAAAGGTCCTAAAGGTTTGGACTTGGAGAGTTGGATCAATGTGTTTATCACACCTTTGAGAGAATAATTTGATTAATTTAGGTGGGGTAATGGAAAGGTGAGTTGATTAATGAGGCCCCTCCATCTGGCAATGAAATCAATAATGGATTCATTTTCAAATTATTTGATGGAGTATAAGTCGGTAATGGAAACCTTTTTAGATATGCTTACTGAAAAGTGTTCTAAAAAGGTTTGTGCCAATTGAGAGAAAGAAAATATGGAATGAGTGGGAAGGTCACCATACCAATCAAGGATGGCCCTGAATAATGGCATGGGAAAGGTTCAAAGGTGGAGAGCGTCATCATAAGCGATCAAGTAACAAGCATGATGAAAAGATCTTAAGTGTTGCTGAGGATCTTCTTTACCTTGGAATTTAGAAAATTTGGGATTCCATTGAGAAGGATAAGCATGGATGGGCACTGGTAGGCTCGTTACAAATTTGGTCATAAGATAAAAGATTGGTTGAGGCAGAGATGGATGACTCCAAACTAGTCATATTGTCTATGAGCATTTTTATTAGATTGGGTTGGGGTTGAGAAGCTGCATAATTAAGAGGTGCATTTTATTGGTATTGGCTTATGACAATATATGAATAGGTAGCAGATATAACCAAAGAAATCATAGACTGATAATTGATGCCAAGGGGTTGAGATGGTGGTACACAAGAAATGCTTGGTATGAAAGGTTAGGTGGAGGGTGATGTGTACCCTTATGGGTTAGGGACTTACTGATAAGTTGTCATAGGCACTTATTGAGGAAAAGATGTGGTTGATATGGTTGAGGTAGGAGGAAGTTGAGAAGGTTGTGGTTGGGTAGTTACTCTAGTGCTGATTGGAGGAAGGTTTTGAGGTATGGAGAGCACTGGGTTTTGAAGTGAAATTGTGGTCGAGGGAGTGGTTACAACTGAAGGGAAGATAGAATCTGGAGTGGAAGATAATACCATAGTAGATGGGGCATAGGTGACTAATGGTAAGGTTAAACCCACATGGGGTGTGACATGAGGTGTTTGGTTGGGAGGTGGAAGGTTGGTTTGAGTTTGGGTGGATGGCATATTGGAAGAATCCTAAGTCAATGGTTGGGTTGAAGTGGTACCCACCATAAGGTGGGATGGCATGCCAAGAGAAGGATAAAAAAAGGAACCAAAGTAGGGGGTACAATGAGGCAAGGTGTTGACGTAATGTTTTAAATCCACTAGATTATTGTCAAGAAAGGCAGTGAAGCATGGGTTCCCTTCAGATATGATTAAAATTCTAGAAGGATAAGGTGGTGGAGGAGAATGGTGAGGTAAAGTGTGAGGAGATTTGTCAACATTTGAGGTATAATCCATAGATGAAGAATAAGGCGGTGGTTGGTTGTTTTGATTTTTCACTTGTTGTCTGGTTAAAACCATATGAGAAAACAAGGAATGTTATTATGACACTCACACCTCAAATAGAGAACGAACCAAAAATAACTTCAAAGCAATCAATTGGAAGTGCGTTTTAACCTTAGGATTATTTTTAAATCACTTTTGGCTTATGCCTTAAAGAGTGTGATAAGGGAGGTTGGCTTGAAAAATAGGTACTAAAGAGGAAGCCTAAGGATGGTTTCAGGTTGTTTAAGTGATTAGAAGGAAGATTTATGTTGAACTTCAATACGTGGCTTGGTCTTGGGGCCTACCCCCTCAGTTCACAATCTTGTAGTGATAAAAGTGTCGGGTGCTTAGCCAAGATATACTGAGTTCAAAATTTATAATCAACCAGAGAGTTGAGTTGGTTCTCCCCTTGGTAGTGAAATCCAAGTGGGATAACTAGGAGGGGGTAAGGTTTCCACTAGGTGATGAAATCCTAGTAGGTCCTTGTCTCAGGTATTGTTTTGATATGTAAATTATTTTGTGGTTCAATTTTATGTGTGATAACAAGTGTGAATGCTATGATAAGATTACTTTACCTCCTAAGTTACTAGATGAACTAAAATTAGTAAGCAATCAATGAATGCAAATGGTTAATTTTAAGTCCCAAAAGAAAGGATTTCATTTGATGAGCAAATAATTAAGGAAGAAATAGAACTAGGGTCCCACTTGGCATGCCAAAATGTTTTAATTTATTTATTTCATTTCTTAGTTTTGAAAGTATATAAAAAAGTGAGTATTAGGGTGTGTAGATAAATACCTAGTAGAATGTCCACGTTGATCTAGATGAGTGTGGAAACTCCTCTTTGGCTAGGGAGGATTACATACAAATCATAAGAAAACTAGAAGAGGATTTGTTAGATGGTTGGTTGAGTGGATTGCCTAGCATATTCTAGATCTGAGAAGTGCAAGGATTTCTAGGAGTTTGTCAATCCAATTTTAAGATAATTACATCAGAAATGATATAAGAAATATACTTGTATTCAAATGATAGGAAAGTAAGTGTGCAAGAAAATAAATGGCGTACCTATGTACCAAGGTCAGGTCTATAAAATTAGAATAGATCCTGCAAACATATTAGAAACTAAAAGAGGATCTGGTAGGGTATCGAAGGGGTATAAAATAACAATATTTTATTTTTTATGACAGTGACTGTCAATAGTCAGGGTTATTGGTGATAGTTATCCTAACCGTTGATGATTTTGCAATTGACTACAGTTACTGTAACCAGTGATGGTTAGAGAAACCAACTATGGTTGCCTATGTGGAGCTAGGTAAGGTGTGGAAATGGAGTTAAAAGAATGTGACTAATGGGTAGAGGGTGAAAAGGGAGTTTTGAGGGTAAGGGATGATGTATAGCTGGACTGATATAAATAGTGAAGTTTAATATAGAAATGAAATGCTAAAACAAAAACTAGAATACCTATATGATGTTAAATTGGAGATAGTAGAAACCTGAAAAGAGTTGGATAGCATAATGGTAATCCATCCTTCAAAAGTCATGAAAATAGAGTTTTGGGGTATTCGATTCCTACACAAATAAGATAAGAGATCTTGGATGCATATTTTTAGATCCCCAGCTCCTCTAAGAGCCCTATATTTACATCACAAAGTTGCTAAGTAAGGAGAGGAAGGCTTGAGAGAAAGTTGCTAAGTTGGGAGGAGATGAAGTTGCCTAGTTTCATTAGTCTTTAAAAGCTAGTGTTAAGCTAAGTTTCCATTATATAAGATAATAATCTCAAACAAAGCTGAAAATGCTTTAAAATGCTTAAGGCAAGTTTGGGTGACCCCAACTGTCGATGGTTAGGGTCAACCACAACGGTTACCCTAACTAGTGATGGTAGAGGGGCCACGATCAAATGGGTAAAAAGGTCATGATTTAAGTGATGTGTTCAGGGAGGGGGTATTTAACATGATGGATTTGTAAAATATTGCTAGAATACTAGGTGGTCCACTAGATGAAGAATCGGTTAAGGGTCCACAGTTCAAGATGACATCAAAAACTGTTATTATGCAGTTTTCAGGTATCTACAATATTCTAGTATTATTTAAAATAAAGTGCTTATAATTTTGCACATGTATTAACTCAATATCATATATTAACTAATTTAAGGAATTAAAATTACCACTGGAATGTCTTATTCCATTAAAGTGACTTGGAACTAGTACCAAACTTACAGTATTCAAGCTCATTGATTATGGGTAAATACTTACATTGCATTAATGTTTTCCATGGTATGAAAGAACCTTTTGGGAAGATTAATTTTAAGAGTACTAATTGTGACCTATTTCACATTTATTCATTTTTCATAGATGCCATATGTCTTCAATGGAATAGAAAATTAGACTTATTATTTCCTTACATTTCATTTTTTAGTTTATAGCTAGTTCATAAATATCCTATAATATGTTATAAATTATCTCATTGCTTTCTTGAATTCTTATTATTCAATTCCGTAAAAATAATTTGGCTTCTATATTATTATTAGTTTCACCTCTGATAATTGGAAGAATTAAATAATCGGAAACATATTACCTTGAAGTGACATATAACTAGTACCACACTTACATTATTCCAGATATTTGATAATGGCCAAATACATTTAGTGCATTCATGTTTTCCATTGTTAAGAAAGAACCTTCTCATGATAATACCAATTTTAAAGTTATATTATGAGTTTTTTATTGGTAGGACTCTTTAGAAGTATATATGCTTTATATAGAATCAACATAAATTTTTTATCTCTACCACGACAGTAGAATACATCTCTAGGACATCGAGAAAAGGCTTATACCGACATGGGAAACACAATATGGTTTGGTCACCTATGGTAACACAATAAAATATGTATGAAGAAATGGCATACCTTAAAAAGACATGAACATTGAGTTATAAGAGGTATTTATTTTGTATATTTGTAATATGGTAGGATATAGTTGAATAGAGTGATATAATAGAGAAACATATGATATAGTGTATGGTGATAATTGTGATAATAGAGAAATAAAGTGATAATATAGTAGAGAACGTATAGGTATAGAGTAAATATATCTATAAAGTGTAACTATTGTTCAAATTATATTTATATAAATAGAGTTCAAGTAAGAAATATCTATGTATCATGTACTGTGAATGTGAATGAATACACCTACTTATATAATTATATGAACACACATAACTAATAAATTCACACAATACTAATATATGCACTAAATTCTATCTTTAATTAGAGTCAAGTCAAACTCCATAACTATCTGTAACCAAGTTGTATATTTTATGTCAACATTTGGTGGCATTGCCTAGAATTTAGTTATCTAATGTCTAGAGGGATGTATCCATTAGAGTTATAGAAGACAACATTTAACATAATAGAAGAGTGGTGGGAAAAAATACTCAAAACACAATTCTAATTCAAAATAAAGATAATCGGTGATTCATTTCAAGAAGTGAATGTATCCTTTTTTAGACCATAAGAAGAAGAGTTCTTAGTCACCTTCATGGATATAATTTGGCCTTCGATCTTAAGATAAGATAAACACATTGAGGGGTCAATATTTAATATTAAAAATCCAATTAATTAGACTTTAGAGAATCTTGAGGCCATTAAAAGCATTGACATGCCTTAGACATGATAATTGATTGCTAGTTTGAGACTGCACTGCATTCATTTTTGATAGTGTAGATCATATAAGGTTAGACAAGATTTGACACTAAGAAATCCAAAGTCATAGAAGAGGAAACAAAAATGAATTTGAAAATAGTACCATTTTTAATTTGTTAACATTTTGTAGATAAAGGGTTGATAAAATAATAAAAGCAATTCCTGTAGGGGCTAAGTACCTAAAGTATGGCATGCATAAAGAAAGGGGATCCTCAAAAGATGTGACATATCAACATATTTGTTCTAAATGGTTGGGGTACATTAAATAATATGTAGGTGATAAAAGGATAAGTATCAATTAAACATAGTAAAGTTAATATAGAGAAAAGGAGATGAGTAAAATATTAGGATGAATAAATTTTAGAAGAGAAAAATGGTGAATGAGGAAATGATAAAATAGATAGAAGAAGAGCGAATTAGATCAAATATTAGGAAATAAACACATAATAAAGAAAGAGAATATAGGATTCTAAGGAGAACTATAAGTATGGAAGATACCAATTTGGTCTCTAATAGTGAAGATCCCTAAATTGAAAACATAAGAGTTATAATTACTACCATAGTGAATCACAAAATAAGTCAATTAAAGAAATAATATAGTAGAGATATTTTACTCTACACTACAAAATTTCATGAATGACATTCAGAAAGGATTATCATATTTAGTTGCACTAAACCATAATGAAAACATAAGAGTTATAATTAATACCATATTAAATCACAAAATAAGTCAATTAAAGAAATAATATAGTAGAGATATTTTACTCTACACTACAAAATTTCATGAATGACATTCAGAAAGGATTATTAGATTTAGTTGCACTAAACCCCGTAACTACTCAAAAATTTAGGTATAGAAGACAAACATGGATGATAGGTACCAACCATAGTGGATGAGGCATAAAAATTAGTAAAAATATATATGGAGAAGATGAGATAAGGATATGATAAGATAATTATAATATTGAAGTAGTAGAGAATATTTTAGAAATTGAAAAATGGAGCATAAGAGGAGAAAATCAATTAAAAAAATACATAGTGATAGAATATAAAGATAAATAGATGTTTTGAGAGACATCAATGATGGGGAAGAGTGCAAACTAGAATAAAATATTATTATTAATGTAGAAGAGACAAAATAAAGAGAGCAATGGAAAATTATATTAAGACATGAAGGATTAGTTAGAGATAACCTTTGGGAAGAGGATAATATAGAGATAGAGAAAGAATAAGAAACTAGAAGCAATGCCCTAATTCAAAAACCCAATTGCAAGGGACTCCATAAGGAGATGAACCCTTTGGAATAAATGACAACCCCCATGTTGCTTCACATTGGATGTGAACGTCCATTTACAATATAGAAAAATGTATTTATAGGAGAAAAGGGTAAGTGCACAAAGTTGGGGGACAAAAATGGTCCTACTCATAAACATGTTTTTTTTATAAAACAAGAAATATCAACTTCTATAGATTATAATTTGAAGATGATATAACAATACAAATTATAGCATTTCAAGTCTAGTTTATAAAACACTAATTATTGTAAAAAAATGTCAAGTATAAATAGGTCAAACATATGAAATTTGAATAGGAAATCCTATTTATTTTTTGGAAAATAGAGTAGATATCTGGTTGTATAGCCTCTCATTTTTTGAGTATTATTTGAAACCCTTTGGTGTATATATGTATGTATTATTAATTTTATAAGTGAATAGATTCTGAAAACTAAAAAGAAATGGATACTCAATGATGTCACCCCTTGACTACCTCAAAAAAAATGAAAATTAGTTTTTTTATGATGTGTATAGAATTAAGGATAGTTTGTGACAATAGATTTTTTTTAGAATTTGTATTAACGAAAAAAATACATAAACATAGACATACATGTATAATTTCATCATATAGTGGCCTAATAAATACAGTTAGAAATCAACATTATTGAAACCTTAAAATAATAAAAAATAAAAAATAAAAAAGTTTGGAAAGAGGAGAGTCTACTCGACATCATAGTTATAATTTCAGAAAATGTTTTGATGAAATTCATCTTGTTTATGATGGGAAAATTTGGATTTTCTTTTTTTAATTAAAAAATTGGATTCAAATATGTATTTATAGGTGCAGGCTTATAATCAAGAATCCAATCCATTTTTGAGCCAAAAGACATGTTTTTAAAATTAAATGTGCAACATAACTCATATACACTATGGTTCATATGTTAAATAATGTGTACACATTATAATTATTATGTGTTCCTAAGAGATACAAGTATAAATCCTTAGAATTCAAAAAATATGAGTAATTAAAAGTTGGGGGGGGGTGTAACTAAAATAAGTATAAGTTAAAATTTACATTATATTATTACATTTATATCATTTGTATTCCTTATATTTTAAATTTATTTTAATAAATGTAATAAATTAGGGTCACTTTGCATCTTCTATAATTGGTCTCACAGTTGCATAACTTACAATTTGGTATATACTTTAAAAAAAAATCTATTTGGTTAATACTTAGTCATTTTCATGATTTTAGTATTGAACCTAGAGATTTCAGTGTAAATTTTACAATTGAGTCCATTTTGGGTAAAAATATAGTTTGTGGCCTTCTAGTTTGTTTGCTATCATTTATAATTTTTTTCAATTTTTTAAAATCAAAGTTTACAAACTAGTGCACACCCAACCACTCTTTTATACCTATTTTAATTATGATTAGGTCATTTATAGGCCAAAACATGACACATCAATACATTGAGAATATGATAAATAGGGATAATTTGGGGTACATTTAAGTGTGTTCACCCCAATTAAAAATGAAATCATGCCAAAGTGGTGTGCATGGGGAAACATAGGCTGCATTGGTTACACATGGACATCCAAACACCCCTTCATGCCGATTTTACTTGTGATTAAATCCCTTATAGGTCAAAAGTGACAAAAAAACACCATATAAACTTATGACCAATGTAAATACAAATAATTTTAGACATATTTGTGGATGACCATCCCATTTATCTTAAAATTCAAGAAAAAAATGTGTGATTTTGGCAAATTAAGTTGCATTGTGACCCTTGCACATCCAACAACCAATTTATGTTGATTTTAAAGTATATATATGTAAAAGGATAATTTTAAAGTATTAGTGGTCATGAGAAGTGTTCTTTCAGGTGTTGAAGATCAAGTTGTTCATGATTGGGCTTTGGAGTGTTCTTGTAGTTTTGAGTAGGCTATTTGCAAAGAAGTGTTTGAGTCCTTTTGACTTGAGTTATGAAGTATAAAGCACATGGTGATTTTTTTAAGGTCATGGAGTTTATGTCCATGTGATTTATTATCATGGTTATGTGACTAAATTTTGTACATGCTTCAGTTTTGTTTGATAGACTTTTTGTAGGTTCACTAGCCTAATTGTGAACAATACTAATGGTGTGCTTCAAGTGGTGGTTGGAGATAAAAAGTGTCATGGAACTAAGATGAGATTATTGGGAGTATATTTGAGTGGTATATTAAGTATTCTTTCCATGTATGAGGTTTGGAAGTGATCCAAGGAGATCAAAGGAGTTACATGTACTAATGAAGGCCTAATTGAATTAGGTCTCCGTAAGGCCTATAATAAATTTTTGTGTTTTATGCTATGGATGACCTATTGTAATGATTTATACATGTATGAAGTGTGTTATAATACCTATTACATGGTGGACCTAAGAGTTTAAGGGTGTTTGACTGATTAAGTGTCATATGAACAAGGAATGGTATTTATACAAGGCAATTTTAGGCCTATTTGATTGAGTAGAGAGCATGCAAATGATTTAACACATTGTTGAGAAAAATGAGGTCTTGTAGACCATAATAGGAGTTTATAATATTTGAGATGAATATATTAAAGTGTGTTTACATATGAAGATCAAGGTCATATGACCTAATTTTTCTTGAAGAAACTTAATTAATTGAGTGAAGAGACCTATAAGGCAGTTTGAGAAGGATAAGAGTGTGAAGAGATGAAGAGGTGGTCATCATCATTTGATTGAGAAATAAAGTGTTTTTAAGGTGATCAAATAAATGAGGTCGTTGAGTTGGTGTTAAGTCATTTAGGGGGTTGGTGCTTCCTTGTAAGTTGGTGCTTGCTAAAGCTTAGTTGGGTTGGTGCCTAGTTAGTTGGGGTCGGTGTTCTATGTAAAATTGGTGCTTTGCTAAATTATTATATTTTTACTCATATGAATGTAGTCAATTTTTAGGAATCAATGTGTTTTCTTGTCTTTTGAGGATTTCCCACATATATGATGTGTTGTCTTATGTAATCTTGTTTCATGCTTGTATGGGTGATTGCTTATGGAATGTTTGATCTATATGTTGATGTGATAGCTCATGAATGCTAAGGAGGAATTGAAATAAATTTTTAATAAACTGATTCACCTCCCTCTAATTGATTGTGCTTATAACATTTGGTATCAGATTCTAGTCCTTTTAAGTAGACCTAACAACTTAAAGTAGCTCCTATAAATAAGGATGGATAGTAGTCAAGTTCAAGGATGTTTGTCCAATAGTAATGCTCCATTCTTTAATACAACTTATTATGCCTTATGGAACATCAATATGAGGACATATCTAATGTTAATGGGCCATGATATATCATAGCTAGTTGTGGATGGATACACTCCACCTCCTATACCACCAACTGATGCAACATGTAAGCAAGAAAATGAGACCAATTCTAAAGAAATGAATGCCATTTTTTGTGGCCTATCAGAGAAAAAGTTTGTGAAGGTGATGCACTATGAGTCAGATAAGGTGATATGGAACAATTTGAAAACTATATATGAAGGAGACACCAAGGTGAAGATGGATAAATTACAAACTCACAGAAGATAGTTTGAAAGTCTAAGTATGAAGGAAGATGAGAGCATTGCATAATACATGTTAAGGGTTGATGAAGTGGTTAATGTAATTAGAGGATTAGGAGAATAAGTGAAAGAGTCTATACTTTTTCAAAAGGTGTTGAAATCACTAACTCTTAAATTTGATTCTAAGGTATCTACAATAGAGGAGATGCAAGATTTGGACAAGCTTGAGATGGATGGACTTCATGGCATCTTGACTGCATATGAGATGAGAACAAATAAAGGACTCCCAATAAAGAAGAAGATTTCAAAGTTAAGAATAAATCAAAATCCTAGAGGGTCAAGGATGAGGTATGTTCAGATATTAATGATGATGAACTGTAGCCATGTTTGCTAGGAAATTAAGGTTTGGATCTAGTAAGTACAAGGGTAAGTTGCCTTTCAAATGTTTCAACTATGGTAAGATTGGTCACTTTGCATCTAAGTGTCCTAACAAAGATAAGACTGATCATGATGAAGAATATGATGAACATCATGGTGATGATAATAAGGTCTATAAATCAAATAAAAGCAATAAATATTTTAGGAGGTATGAAGGTAGGAAAGGGTCATTCAAGAACAAGAGAAGTTTCTATACTAAAGAAAATAATAGCTCATCTAATGTAAGTGACACACATACATCTGGTAGTGATGATGATAATAACTAACATGAACATGACAACAATAAAACCTTACTTATGGCTATAAAAATAGACCATGAGGATTGATCAAAATGGAAAGGCCTCATAGATGATGTAGAATCATATGAAGAAGAGGCTATAGTGAACCTTGAAGCAGAATTAGTGAGTGATCTAGATGAGTTGAAGTTCCAAAGAAAGAAGAATCATAAATTAAAGTGATTAGTTAAGGACTATGAAGATAATATTGGTTTGTTTGAGGACATACTGAGTAACACATCCAAGAAGTATGATGAGATCATCAATTAGATTGAAGCATAGATGGAGATAGTCACTTATAGCTTAAAATTTAAAGAGGAAGAATGCACTAGGTATAGAAATGAAATGGAACCCTTGAAAGTTGAGTTGGATCAAGTATTTAGCAAGTTGAGGACCTTTATGAAGTTTGAAAAGAGTACTGATGCTCTAGATAACATATTGAGTAGTCAGAAGTCTATGAGTGGTAAGACAGGTCTTGGTTTTAAAGAATACCAAAAGAAAACAAATCAAGTCAAGGAGAAGGCTAATGAAGACAATAAGGACAACATAAAAAGACCAATCAGATAACCTAATGCTATGAAGTATGCTAATTCACTCAGTGGTTACTATTTTTCATGCAATCAATTTGGTCATAGAGTAAGAAAGTGTAGAAGACCCTTTAAAAATGAATATGCATGGGATTATGAAAGGAATAATTAGTTAAGAGGTATGAATGAGGTTTTTTGCTAAATTTGTCATAACATGGCAAGATTATATTCTAATAAAGTGAGAAGTCCATCAAGTCAAAAAAAGAGGTTTGAAGTACCTAGAGTGCAATAGACAATATAGGTGATTCATGATGTGTTAGAGCATACTTAAGATGTGAAATCAAGTCAGTAATGGTGGAAACTAAAGACATTAAAGGTGAGTCATGATTAGTCTACAAGACCAAGTGGACTGTTTGATATGGTAGAGCATGCTTCAGATGTGAAATCAAGTCAAGAATGTTCATTATCAACTCAGATTGTTGACCACATGGATGATGAAAATGTCAAGCATAAAGCAATAATCAAGCCTAAAAAGATCTTGAAGGATATTCAATATTAAGAGAGCATGTAGATATGGGAATCTCCTGAGTTTGTGTTATTTTAGTGCCCTATGGATAAGGGTGACTCCATTAGGATTAATGAGGGGTTATTATAATATTTAAGAGTGTTTGAGCTCATGTAAGCATTTTCATAGGTGAGGTAAGTTATTTCAAGTTTTTTTATGCAGTTTGAGGTCATGGTTTGCAAGGAAAGGCATGAAAAGTGGTTTCGAGGTCTCTCGAGTACACATAATGAAGGCATAAAAATCGGAGGACTTTCAGGTGTTCATTGGCACATGTAACCTCTACATGGGAACCTAATATATTAAGGAGAGATGGGGAAGGGTCCTATATAATATCTACATGCATTATTTTTTTATTTAAGGGGTAATCCTTTATGAATAATTATTAATACCAAAACCTATGTTAAACCTATTTAAAACCCTAACAAGGACCCACTATGAAATATATTGTTCAAAATAGCCTATAATAGTCTAAAATTAATATAAAAACTATTTTATCATGTATTAAACTCTCCCAAGTACCTCAAGGTGATGGTGGTTAGAGAGAGTAGAGATAAAATATGAAGATACAGGCTTATTTCTGAAAAAGTTACTATAGCTGTAAAAATTTGTATGAAACAGTTTGTAAATTTATGAATGATAAATATTGAGACTCATGTTTCATGACCATAGAGTTTTTTGGATAGGTTATATCTTTCAAGTGTAATAAAATGGTCATCCAAGTTAGCTAGTCGCTAACATGCCTAATGATGGAAATAGTGAAAAACCCAGGCAATAGTGAGAAGATGATTAAGATTAAGTTTCATGATAGAATAATGAAACAAAGTACATGGAGATGTTTTTTGAGACTTTTATATCCTATTAATTTTTGGTATAAATCTTGGAAGTTAGTTATAATGGTGAAAATGAAGAAGAAAAAATGGCTTATCTGACTCAGTGAGATCTATGTGTAGTGAGGTCAGCAAATTGGTTTATAAGACCAATAGTTGACACTAGACCATATGATGTTTAAGTTTGAATATGGTATGGAAGTTATAGATTCATTTAACTGCATAATAAGTTTTTTAAAGTGGACATATGGTTTGCTGAAGGTCAATGTCATCATCACTGTGCTTTAAGGTAAACTGGCAGTTCTAGGTAAGTAAGTTGTAATGATGAGTTTGAGGATCTATGTCCCAATTTGAAGTATATAATTCACACGGTGTTTTTTTTTTGGGAAATGTATGTCCTATATATTCTTTTTATAAGGTTTGATATTTAGTAAATTTTTTTGAAATGTTGAATCCAAAATACCCTATCTGGTTTAGTTTGATTGTGTGTAGTGAGGTCAAAAGATTGGAATACGAGATAAATATTTAAAATTAGACCTTGTGATTTTTGTATTTAGAGTGTTATAGAGATGTCAAAGTTTTAGTGGTAATGGAAAGTGTTTTTCAGGTGTTGAATATCAAGTTGTTCATGACTAGGTTTTGGAGTGTTTTAGCAGTTCTAAGTAGGCTATTTGTAGAGAAGTGTTTGAGTCCTAATCTGATTTGTGAAGTATAAAGCACATGGTGATGTTGTTGAGGTCATGGAGTTTATATACATGTGATTTATTATCATGGTTGTGTGACTAATTGTGTACATGCTTCAGTTTTGTTTGGTAGACTTTATGTAGATTTATAGGCCTAATTGTGAACATTATTAATGGTGTACTTCAAGTGGTGGTTGGAGCTAAAAAGTGTCATGGACCTAAGATGAGATTAGTGGGAATATATTTGAGTGGTATATGGAGTTTTATTTACATGTATGAATTTTTTAAGTGCTTCAAGGAGATCAAAGAGGTAATGCATACTAATGAAGACCTAATTGAATTAGGTCTCGTTAAGGCCTAAAAGATGTTTTTATCTTTTATGTTATGGATGACATATTGTAATGATTGATACATGTATAAAATATGTTATAATACCTATTCCATGTCCAAACTAATATTTTAAGGGTGTTTGGCTAACTAAATGGCATATGAACAAGGAATGGTATATATACAAGGTAATTTTAGGCCTATATGAATGAGTAGAGAGTATGTGAATGATATAACACATTGTTGAGAAAAACATCTTGTAGACCATAAGAGGAGTGTAAAGGATTTGAGATGAATATCTGAAAGTGTGTCTGCATATGAATATCAAGGTCATATGACCTAATTTGTCTTGAAGAGACCTAATTGAGTGAAGAGGCCTAAAAGGCAGTTTGAGAGGGATAAGAGTGTGAAGAGTTGAAGAGGTGGTCATCATCAATTGATTGAGAAACAAGGTGTTCTGAAGGTGATCAAATCAATAAGGCAACACTACAATAAATATCTAAACTCTTAACATCCCCAGTACTGTGGGAGCTCCTGACATCTTTATCACTACAAGAAATATCCAAACTAACATCACTATGGGAAATCTCGACATCCTTGACATTATGATAACTTTCCAAATTTCAGCATTGTGGGAACTCTTTAACCCCCAACACTAAAATAACTCTCAACATCCTTGTCACTGTAATAACTTTAAAAATACTTGACACTACAAGAAATCTTGGCACTCCTGACATTGAAGGAACTCTTGGAATCCTTAGCACTAATAAAACTCTCTAAACTCTTGAATTTTTAAGAACTCTTGGCATCCCAAACACTACAAGAACTCTCAACATCCCTATCACTATGGGAACTCTCTAAACACTTGACACTATGGGAACTCTACGAAATCTTGGTACTGTGAGAACTATTCAAACCTATGACATTGTGAGAACTACAAGAATTTATGACAACTATAAAGGACAATTACAACCCCAATGCATAACCCTGACATTCCAGAACTCTGATGATGGTTTAGAGAATGCCAAATTTAATACCAACTAGATTTTTTCATGTGAGCTCAGATTTTCAAATGGCTATAATTTTTTGTTAGTAACTCAGATTTGAGTTTTATCTTATTCAAAAGTGTTTTTTATTTGTGCTCTATAAATTGGAGGTTATCTTTGGCTATCTATAAATACCTATTCTTCACAAATTTTACCTCTTAGATGAATTATTAGTAGACCCTGACATCCCTCCAGTTCTTACATATGTACATACAAATTGCTCAAAGACACATTTTTGACCATGCCTGACATCTAAATGAATGTGCTTGTATTTAAAAATTTATGGGAGGTGTCATTGATAATAATTTTGAAAGGGTGTTGTATGGTACTGTGTATTATTTTGTGTCTATTTTTCACACTCATTTTTTTTATTTTGTTTATTCCTACACTTACTACTCATTTGGACATATTCTCAGTTTTGCCTAACATCTTGTTCATGAGTGTGCATTGTTATTGTAACTAGGGGGTCATTACAATTTGTAGTATGTAGTTGTACACTTATTTTGTGTTTTATCTAATTCATTTAAACTTCACTTGAGAGACACATGTGGGAGAAGTTGATTCTATACAAGTGGTTCTTCTTGGAAAGAACAACTATGTTTCTTGATGTGTTTATATGGAACACTTGTTCATAAAAAGGTAAAGAATTGTATTTTATTCCTTTATGGATAAAATATTTCTCCTACTAACTTAGGTTAGTTTAATAAGAGGGATAATACTTGTTACAAGATTTTTTTCACCTACTGTTACATATTTATATGGATCTTCATTTCTTTGTAGAACAAATAACATGTCCTTGCATTATTTGGATTATCCTATAATGTATTTTTGAAGATCCTACTAAGATATATATCACTTCTCTTCCTCTTCGTATCATCTCTTAGAAGAATGTTGTACTCTCTCCTCCAACTCCTATTTCATGTGACAACACATTCATGGTGGATAGTGATTTTCTATCTATCAAGCCACCAATACAAAACAAGCTTCTACCTAACCTTAGCTATAGTATTCTAGATTTTACTTCTATTACTTTGCATGATGTTTTTCTTCTAGAGCTATCACATATTGGTAATATAATGGAATCTACTATTTATAGTAAGAATACACCTTGTGAGAGATTTGATGACTCATATATTTCTATGGGTATTTAGTCTATAGATCTATGTGTTTTATCTACAACCTTTTATTTAGATTCAAGGGTTGTTGATCTATGCTCTCCACTTCACATGGACATTCCTTAAAAGAATGCTCCATGCTATTCTTATTCATTGAATTCAAATGTACATGATGATACCTCTGAGCCTGAACACACTGATAAGATTGATGACTCTTCTTATAGCACAATTGACTACAGTAGTGATTAGATACACATCTGCCATCTCTTTGTCACATTAAAAATATTGAGGAGTCATTTACTAATCAACCTACCTTTGTTCCATTTTAGACTTTATAGGGAATACATATACTAATCTAGGGCTCATCAGACATTGGGTAGTCTATTCCATAGGTACATTACATTCTATAGTCTATTTTTATCTCTACTTCAATTGCACCTTCATTAAATAGATTAGTTTTCCCTCCTACTTCTAACATGATCATTTCAATAGCATTACATTTCATTCTTATACATGATCTTGACATACTTATGACACACTTCTATTTTAGACCCTACTTAGAAATTTTTGTACTATTGCCTCCTTAATATTTTACTATGGAATGTGAATAATTCTAGTACACCATTCATATTATTCTTTTGGTAAAGGGAATAAACATAGTTCAACATAGATGGAGCTTCTTGAGTCTTCAGGTAGAGTATCTTATCAATGAAAATCATCATTTTGTGAGCTCAAATGTAGGCAACTTCAACATATTCTATGGGGATTTCTTAGTTCTCATCTCTATGTGATTTAATTATCTCACTTATGGATGCATTTTTGGATGTGACCGACTTGCTTAGAGCATGAACTATTTATTTCACTTTTTATCTTTTTGGAGAGGAGTTTTATCCTATGGGTTTTCTACTTTTATCTACTTTATGGGAGTTTCATTGTTCTTGGATACATCATCAGGCTTTGTTTTCAAGACTTAATTATTTTACCCACCGAAGTTATGCTTCATGGGAAGTTTTAGTGTAAGCCTTTTTCTGCTTTTAATTTTACCTACATAGTTGTTAGTCAGCTTGCTTAGGGTTATAAAGGTCACTTAGGGAAATAAACTTAATGCATTTTCTAATTGTGAGTTGAGTTACCTTTTTGCTGATCTAATTTATTAGTAAATAATGTACCTCCTTTATATTTTTAACTAATGAATCATAAATCAGTTTATGAAGCTCTCTTTTAGTTTGCATTTTATCTCACCTAATTCTAGGTTTTTCATGTAATCTAAGGAATTACAAGATCTTTGAGTAATTTGATAGTTTTTGTAGTAACATGTGCAATGTCCTTTTGTCTTTATGGCCATTGAGCTTATTGTTTAATGTTTTTTTATTTAAGAATGCAATGCTAAGAACAAATAAAATATTGAAAATTTATTTAGATCTAAAGAATGTATAGATCTGAATATGAAATACAATAGTATATATAATTCTAAATGAGGTATAAATAATAATCTGACAAACAAATATTCAAACCTATCTTGGATGTTGTTTATTGTTGACTGTGTAGGCTTATTGTTGATGAAAACTCACTGAAAAGACCTATGACATGTATCACAACTAAAAGAAAAACTTCAAACTATGATAGGACAATGTCACACTAGGATGAGAGGGGCACATTAAGGCCTTATTTATTGACTATGGCCATGTCATGGTCGATAGTGTGACTAATGTTTTGATTTTAGTGCATGCACATGTCTATAATTATTTTCTAGTTGACTATGTTTCTTGATTTATTGCACAGATAACCTATAAAAGTAAAAACCCCAGCTCCTATGCAATAAACCAAATTGAGATCAAATACAAATGGGGGAATCAAGCAAGTGTAATAGCTAAGGTATCTTAAAAACCTCATGTCAATTGAGTGCTACCTACATAACCCAAAAGGGTCTCAAGGTGACGTAGTTCTCTTTTTTAGGGTAAATGTGTGAATTTTTATCTTTGATGTATTATTGTAACTTGATATATTGATTTAAATTCTTGAAAATTAATTCCCTTGACCTAAAATTCTCCTTGTAAAAAATTCCTAACAACTTATTTCTAGTGTCAATACTCTTGAGTTTTAACAAGAAATATGAATATTCAAAAAAGAGAATAACATGCCTTTATCTATTGAAGTGATTTTTGTTTTTGACCAATATTCCCTTCCTTTACTACTCTCCCCTTATCTAGCCATTTTACTCATGTGATTAGTGTAGTGATATTTTAATGGCCATGTCCGATGTGTTGAAGTTTTCAAGGCAAAATGAGAATAATGCATTAATATATGGATACAAATAGATGTTATTATATTATTTACTTCTCTCACATTACTTAATTTTTTGGGATGCCTCCCCCACCCCATCCATATTTATTTTACTTTCTAAGGAAATTTTAATTTCCTTAAGAAGTATTAAATGATATGTTATACCCAATGTCTCTTTCCTAAATTGAGTCTGGTTTAATCAATAGGCATAATTAAATTAATAAATGATTCATTGGTCAAAGAAATGCTAAATTTTATTTATCATATATGATTAATTTTCACCCTAATTAACTAAAATAAATATGCTTTATTGCACTACTTCATTCATCCTTGTCTGTTTACTAGGGAGGTTTAAAGGAATGAGGAATCACTTCAAGATAAGTTGAAAATATCACTACGCAACCATGTGATAAGAAATAAATAATTTTAGATGCCTTATAATGACTATTATCCCTCATAATAAGACTTATATGTCTAAAAATAGTGAGACTATAAAATTGCCACAAGATTCATATTTTCCATTGATAAGAAAAATCTTGATTAGTCTTTTATATGTCTAAGTTTAAATGTTCAGACATTCTACCTTATTTACCTCAACTATCAGAGGTCAAAAAATGTGTATTTGCATGAAAATTATACTCTCTTGATCATTGAGATCCTTCAATCATATAATGCATTCATATGATGCACTCACATTGATATTTGTTATGCATTTATGTTCATGAATCATCAGTTGATCTAGTATTAAAATTTGTCAAGTTATAAGGGTATCATATCAAGTATATCAAAATAAAAGTATCTATAATTGAAATATTATTGGGATTTAATTATTATGGAAGGTCACAATGTGTAGTCGACATAGGGGCAATAGCCTCATCTTATACACCTAATCATAAAAATGTGTCAAAATAACAAAAAATTGACTAAGAAGGCCTTTAAAAGAATGTGGGGAATTATATTAATTAGTTATAATAGGAAGCAAAGATATATGCACAAATTTATGAAAGGGCATAAAAGGTTAAATCATGTCCTTGGATTGACAAGGAGTAATATTACAATGTTTTGTATCCTAATAGTTATATTAGTGTGAGAGATTTTATGGAATTTTTGGCTAATCATGTGAAATATGATTAAGGTCCTTCTCAATACATCCATTACCTACAAGGAAATTTTATTTAAGTCTTTACAAGAGTCAAAAGTTTAGGAAACCATTAATCTATCCAACTTCCAGACACTTATAAGACATCTATCCTCCAATAATCAAATGAATTTTGACCATAAATATATTTCCCCCATGGATATATCCCATAATTTTCCATTATATATTGAAGTCATTATCTAAAAACATAAATTAAAAAAGTGTGTTTATAGATAATGGGTCTAGATTGAATATATGCACATTAATTTTGATCAAACATTTTTGACATTCAACAATAACACTAGATCCCAACACAATTACTATAAAGGCTATGATAATGTAGAGCGATAGTTAATTGGGACTATTTATCTTTCACTTATGGTTAGACATATTATCCAAGATACTTTAAAGTATGTCCTAGATCTTGACTTACCATACAACTTACTTTTGGTCATCCATAGATCCATGCCATGAATGCCATTCCATCTACCCTCCACCAGTGTCTCAATTTTTCCCACTCTAGTACATGAAAGTTACTATTCTTGGTGATCCTCAAACTTTTAAATATTTAAAACTATTTGAAGGGTTATATATAAATGTCAGGTACCTAGAACAACAAACATGCTCTGATACCAGTTGTTAGGATCTTGCTCCTCAGAAAGAGCACAATATGATTACCAAACTTAAGCAATTAAACATGCGAAAATAACCAGAAGCACAAGTAACTAGAATTCACAAATAGCACAGAATATGAGAGACAATACACTATCTTGTATTAACACTTTGTACAGAAAAAAATACAATAAAGAGCCACCACACTCTTCCACCTTGCAGAGGCTTGCCACACCCTAAGTGTATAGTAATTCTTCTTCAAAACACTCTCCTACCAAAAACGGTCCCAACAACCAACTCACATACAGAATTGGTGTTCACCTCTCCAACCAGTCAGTAATAACCCTGCTAGTACACCAAGCACTCTATAGTACTTCAAGTTGATCTCCCATGAACTTGCAACCTGCAACTCAACAGACCATACTTACAATGGAAGGATCCTCCTTGCCTTCCTTTCTAGCTCATTAGTGGAACTAGAAGAAACACACACTTTGTTTTCTTCACTAGCACACTTTACAATACATGCCAATGGGTCTATAAATATATCCCAGACTTAAACAATAACTTAGACTCTTAGTTTACTATAATTATCCACGCAGCTCAAGGCTCAAAATAGCCTTTACATGCAAACACTCCATTCACTAAACTAACTGTTCGTGCAACGAACAGTTATGAAACACACAGGCAACTGATGTCGGTCCCTGCTTACCTGGTGCTGCCGACATCAGCCGACTTTCTGCCGATGTCGGTTGCCTTTTGCACTGATCATGACCGACATCGGTCATGCTACTGATGCCGGTGCTTTTGGGTCTTCAGCAACCTCCTTTTTTTTGTCTGCAACAAGTTGAAGCTTTTAGCTCCACAACCTAACAATCTCCCACTTGGAGATAAACAACTTCAACTGTGCCTGTACTTGTACACCGTCTAGTTTGTTCCCTTGGCTCTATATTCTTCCTCAAGATCACTCTTGAAGACCAACCACCACAAAACCTGTAGTGCAAAACCTGTCACCCAAATCACATGCCACATCCACATCTACAAACCATGTAGAAAATAACTTGAACCTGCATAACATATGCACCTGCTGCTGGTCCCTCTAAGAATCCACTGAACTACCCTCCAATGCTTTTTTCCTGGATTGGCTCCAAACTTGTGACAACTCCCACTACTTGGGAAATCTCAGGTCTAATACATACCATGAACTTAACCTCATTATGTGAATCAAGAACCTGTTCTGTGAACTGTCCAACCATCGGCGTGCTAACCGGTCTCACACAATCACCCTGAAACAAAGTCAACATATGACCTTCCATGTCCCTAAAACACACTCATGCCAAAGAACCTTGCTGCTCCCAGATTCTCCATGACATCCCTCTAAACTAGCTTTACCTTTAGTTCAATAATACCTGTATATGTAACCCTGCAACAAGCACATCATACAGTAATAGGATAATGTAGCTAATATTATCCAACATGGTAAAGAAAAAACACAATGATCAAACCTCCATTGCCCTGCAGCTTATACAAGACCATATACCCTGATCTTCCATCTCACATATCCATTTCCGCTCTTCTTCATCCTGAACATCCATTCGTCTCTCAGTGCTTACATCCAGCTGGTAACTCCACCCAAAGCTCCTGTTTGGTTCTCCTCCAAGGAATCACATCCTCCATCCATGCCAAGCTCTCACTATTTCCTGGATCTACCTGTTCTGCTTCTTCAATAACTTCCTGGTTCTATACCATAAGTGAGCAACAAGTAGTGTAAAGAAGGGAAATGATGAATTTGAGGCTTACATACCCTTTAAGTCCTCCATATGGGCACTTGAGACTCCTTGACAACTTGCTGTCCACACAAAATTCGTCTCAATGATCGATGCCAATCACACTCCAGTCTGCACCCGATCGATGTCGGTTCTCTGCAACTGCCTCATCATCGACTTTAGTTCTCCCCTGCCGATGCTGGTGTTTATCTGCCCTAAGTCACCAACGTCGGTCTTCACATAGCCGATGTCGGTCCCTATCTGGACGCTGACACTGATTTTCCTGCCGACATCGGTCTTTGTGTTTTTCTAGTGAGAACTGACCTTTTCCTGCGAGCTCCTTTTGGATCAAACCCTTGTCCAAATCACCCTTGCTCTGCTCAAAATTCTTCTGCCTCTTGTGCTGAACTTTGTCCGTCATCTTCTCCTTAAAAATCAAGGCTTTCCTGTTCTTGTCACTAACATCGAATTCCTCAAGAAACGTCACCTTCTTCTTCTGCATACAGAAATCTCGATCTATACCCTTTGACTTAAGAACATTCATCTCCTTCTTATTCATGTGACCAAGCCTATTAAGCCACATCTCTGAATCTACAGCTGAAGTAGATAACCCAAAAAGAGAATCAGTAATACAAGTAGATAGATAAAGCGTACCTACTTTCTTACCTCTTTCTACAACAAGTGCACCCTTGGAAACCTTCCAAGAGTCCACTATGAGAGTTAATGTGCAACCCTCATCACCCAAACTTCTTACAAAAATCAAATTTCACTCCAGAACTGGGACATGCATGACCTCCTTTAACACCCATGTGTTGCCTGTCTGCAATTTCAGCTTCACTTTCCCTTTGCCAACCATCTGACAAGGCTTACCATCCCCTACACTAATTTCTCCAAAGTCTCCCTGGACATACTCATGAAAAAATTTCCTAATTGGGGATGCATGAAAAGAGGCACCAAAATCTAAAACCCTAGATTATACTTTATCCAAAGAACATACCAGAGTGTCCTGTGCAACGAAATCCACAACATTTACTTCTTCTTCATGTCCTTCATGCTGATCTGCTACCAACCAACAATCTTTCTTTTTCTGCTCTTTCTTTCCATATCTCTAGCAGGTTATTCTGCCATACCTGAACTTGGACCTCCTGCTATTAAACTTCTCCATTTGTAGTCTACTGTCTTCTGCCATTGCTCTACTCCCACTCAAATAGAAACCCTGTGAGTAACATGTAATCAACACACACTAACCAGATCTAATCCAACCTGTTAGTATCCCAACCAAAAGCTCTGATACCACTTGTTGGTATCAGCTCTTGAACCTACAACCAGGCTCTGATACCACTTGTCAGGTACCTAGAACAACAAACATGCTCTAATACCAGTTGTTAGGATCTTGCTCCTCAGAAAAAGCACAATATGATTACCAAACTTAAGCAATTAAACATGCGGAAATAACCAGAAGCATAAGTAACTAGAATTCACAAATAACACATAATATGAGAGACAATACACTATCTTGTATTAACACTTTGTACAGAAAAGAATACAATAAAGAGCCGCCACACTCTTCCACCTTACAGAGGCTTGCCACACCCCAAGTGTATAGTAATTCTTATTCAAAACACTCCCCTACCAAAAACAATCCCAACAACCAACTCACACATAGAATTGGTGTTCACCTCTCCAACCAATCAGTAATAACCCTGGTAGTACACCAAGCACTCTATAGTACTTCAAGTTGATCTTCCATGAACCTGCAACCTACAACTCAACATACCATACTTACAATGGAAGGATCTTCCTTGCCTTCCTTTCTAGCTCATTAGTGGAACTAGGAGAAACACACACTTTGTTTTCTTCACTAGCACACTTTACAATACATGCCAATGGGTCTATAAATAGATCCCAGACTTAAACAATAACTTAGACTCTTAGTTTACTATAATTATCCACACAGCTCAAGGCTCGAAATAATCTTTACATGCAAACACTCTGTTCACTAAACTATTTGTTCGTGCAACGAACAGTTCTGGAACACACAGGCGACCGACGTCGGTCCCTGCTTGCCTGGTGCTGCCGGCGTCGGCTGACTTTTTGCCGACGCCGATTGCCTTCTGCACTGATCATGACCGACGTCGGTCATGCTGCTGATGCCGGTGCTTCTGGGTCTTCAGCAACCTCCTTTTCTTTGTCTGCAACAAGTTGAAGCTTTTAGCTCCACAACCTAACAATAAATACTAATTATTACCCATTTAATTGAAGATACTTATGAACCTTATGAGGAATCACAAAATTTATCAAACTACATCTATATAGATGATCTAATTTATACTTTAGCAAACCAACCATTTAAATATGAAAGTCAACCATTTACGTCTAATTACACATCTCCACTATTTATATTTATCATTGTGGATGTAGGTATGGGAGAGTATGAAATCCATGATTCCCATTATCTAGGAAAATTCCATATGTTTGGAAATAACCATGGCAGAATCCATCATAAGAAGCAAGGACAAGTAGTCGAATGGTTTCGTAAGACATATTTTGTTAAAGAAAAATTTCCTTCTGAAGAACAAATCAAAGATTCCAATCCCTCTTTGATCTATAGTGATGAATTTACCACATGTTTCCAAAATAACTAATATCCCAAATCCAAATCTATTATGTATGAGATTATGAATTATAAATGTAAAGGCCTTGGTCTTCATGAACAAGGGATTGTAGGACTTATAATGTTTTGATCAAGCAAATATTATCAAGTTACTAAATTTAAACCTATAGTGTACACATATTATCACAATACTAATTCTTTTATATCATCTGAGGAGTATTATTATGATATTGAGAAAAGTTCCATATATAGCAGCTATAAAGGTTTTATAGCCACAAATATTCCATGACACAACCATTTTGAGCCTTGAACTTAAATATCCATATCTAATAAATTGGGACCAACAAAATCTACCCTCACTTGACCATTTTCAAAATGATGAAGCAATTTAAGAATTCATTAGAGTTACAAATCACATTCTAGCAGGCGATCATAATAAAGGTTTTTTAATTCACTTAAACTATTCAACATACTTTAGGGAGCTTGTAAAGTCTAATCATCTACACCATAATAAAATCAATATAGGTCGATTGATAGAAATATTAGATAAAGAAGCTTGAAATCATCAAGATATTGATGAGGAACTTAATCTTCCTCTTCCTCCTACAAATTTTCAAGAAGAGTCCACATAGTTGATTGAAAAGACTATTGATGTCAATATTGGAATAGATGAAGAACCTAAAATGGTGAAGCTTGCCACTTCTCTTGATCCTGAAGAACATACAACCCTAACTCTCCTTCTCAAATAATTTTTAGATGTATTTTCCTACTCATATATTGATATGCCTAGTTTGGACGCATCACTTATAGTCCACCACCATGTTTTTCACAAGGATGATAGACATATCAAACTTTAAATGAATAAAAAAAATCATAAAATGACACTACTTGTTAAGGGGGGAATTGAAATAATAGTTTTAAGTTGGCTTCATTAGACCCATATAATTTAGAGTTTATCTTTAACATAGTTCTAGTCAATAAGAAGCCAATATGAATCAGAGTTGGTACAAATTTTCAAGACATTACTAAATAGTATTTAAAAATGAATTTAGCCTTCTTAATATTGACATGATTCTAGAATCTAAAATAGTTCATGAGATGTTGCAGTAATGGATTATTTTTTTGGGATATAATCAAATAAAAATTTCACCCAAAGACTAACATAAAACAAACAATCATCACACCTTGGGGCACATTTTGTTACCATGTAGCTTCTTATGGTCTCAAAAATGTCAGAGCCACATATCAACATGCTATGAAAGTCATTTTTCATGACATGATTCATAATATTTTTTAATATTATGTAGATTACATATTGTCCATATCTAGAACAAGAGAAAAACATCCATTATTATTACATATGATTTTTGAATGGTTAAGGGAATACAAGCTTCACCAAAATCCAAATAATTGTGTGTTTGGGGTTACTTAAGGGAATCATTTTGGTTTTATTATATCTTAGAGAGATATAGAAGTGGATATAAAAAATGTCACAACTATAATAGAAATGCCTCCACCTACTAATCGCAAACAACTTCATAGTTTATTAGGAAAACTTTAGGCTATCCATATATTCATATCTCAAGTTGTAGACATATGCCACCCATTCACTTATCTACTCAAAAATAATGTTGCTTTAAATTGGAACTAATAATGAAAATAAGATTTTTCAAATGTCAAACAATATCTATCGAATCCACTAGTCTTAATGCCAACTACCTGTTGGGATATGAAACAACCCCCCCGGAAGCACACAATTGATTACCAAGCAACTTAACATGCGGAAATAACCAAAATCAACAAGTAACTAGAATTCAGAATAACACAGAATATGAGAGACAATACACAACTTGTATTAATAACTCTTTCAGAAGGAAATACAACAAAGAAGACTGCCACAGTTCTTCTTCCTTACACACCTCTAGGGATCACAAACCTCTAGGACATAAACAATAAATCTTCCCTCAAAGCTCTCTCTCCTAGGTCCCAACACCCAACTCAAACACAGAGTTGGTGTTCACCTCCAGTGCTCCATGCACACCACAAGTGCTCCACGCACTCCACAAGTACTCAAGGTACTTCAAGTAGATCTCCCATGAACCTGCAATAACCTGCACCTCAACAGACCATACTTATGGAAGGGACTGCCTTGCCTTCCTCTTAGCTCTTCATGTACTCCACGTACATACCAATGAGTACACACCGTACTCCAAGTAGATCCTGCCTGATCCTGCTCCCTGTTGTGTTGCTGTCCTATCTGATCTCTAACCTACAGATCAATACTGGTTCTGCACACCTGTGAACCTTGACCTTGCACACACACACCTGTAGATCAACGATCTTACTTACCATGTAGATCTCCTATCATAGCCATGCTCACCTGATGACCAAGATCATACACACCTGAAGAATCTAGCTGACTCTCCAATCTAGCACCCACACACCTGGTACTGTGGCACTAGGAGGAACGCACCATTGCTCTACCTCTCTCTGAAGGAGCTATTTGCTCTCTTACTCCCTAACACAAGTTTACAATACAACCATGAGTCTAATATATAGAACTCATCCAAACAATAATTAGACACCTAGTACAATAATTAGATCCGCAGCTCTCAGTCTATAATTAGCTCTAATAATGCAAACACTTGGTTCGTCAACCCACTACCCGTAATATACTCATAGTCAAACCACATAGGTGACCGACATCGGTCCCTGTCCGCCTCGGGGTCACCGACGCCGGCCGATCTCTGACCGACGTCGGTTGCTCTCCTACCTTATCTTGCCGACGTCGGTTGGCCTAACCGATGCTGGCGCCTGTGACACTCCGTAACTCTCCTGCAACCTCCTCCATGTCTGCATCAGTGAAGATTTTAGCTCCATAACCTAACAATCTCCCACTTGGAGATAAACAGCTGCACTGTACCTATACTTGTATTCCGTCTAATCTATTTCCTGGTTTGTATCCCTCTTCAAGCTCAATCCTGAAGACAACCCACCACACATCCCATGGTGTACATCCTGTCATCTAAGTACCCTGCCACATCTGAACCTACAAACCCATGTAGTGAAGTCCTGACCCTGCATAGCATGAATCCCTGCTGCTGGTCCCTCTCAAATACCTGAGAACCCACTTCCCTGAATTGGCTCCTAACTCTCTGACAGCTCCCACTGCATGGGAATACTCAGGTCTATACCAGACCTCATGTGATTTCAGACACTGTACCTGTCCAGCCCTTAGTGTGCTCTGGATCTACATCTTGAACCTTGCCAACACCTGATTCACATCAGCTCCCACTGAAGACAAAATCAACCTGTGATCTCCCATGTCTCCCATGCCAAAGAATTTCGTTGCTTCAAATTCTTCATAGCAAAACCCTGTATGTACAAACCTGCTAGCAAACATACCATCCACATACAGTAACAGAATGCTGTCATGACTCATCATCCACCTAGTAAGACAAACCACAGTAGTTACCCTGACATTGACTGAAGCCATGCTTCGTCCTCCACCTGTCAAAACCCTGTACCACTGTCTTGCAACTCCTCAAGACCATATCCCTGGTCTTCCGTCTCACGTGTCCGTTCTCTCTATTCTTCAACTAAGGTATCCATTCGTCTCTGTGCTTTCGCACTGGCTGGCAAACCTATCAAATCTCTCACTTGGTTTTGCATCATAATCCTGCCATGCTCCCACCTGTTTTCTGGATCCTTCCTGCTCTACAATCAGCAACGAGTATAAAGAAGAGGAACAACGAATTTGAGGGCCTACTTACATCTTCAGTCCTCCGTATGGGTGTTTGAGACTCCTTGACTTGCTGTGCACCCAAAATCCGTTACAGTGACCGACCTTGGTCACTCCATAGTCTGCATCCGACTGACGTCGGTTCCCATGCGTCTGTCCCTGACTACCGACCCTGCTGACATCAGTGTTCCTGTTGCCGACGTCGGTCCTTCTGACCGACATCGGTCTTACCTACTGTCGACGTCGGTCCTCCTGACCAATGTCGGTCTTACCCTGCCTGACATCACTGGCTTCGGTCTACACATGATCGACATCGGTACCTGTCTGTTCGACATTGGTTCCTCATGACCGACATCGGTATTTGTGTTCACCTGTGAGTGATGACTTTTTACCCGCGAGCTCCTTTGAATCAATCTCCATGTCCAAATTGCTCTGCTCAAAAGTATCCAGCACCATCCACTGGTTTCTGTCTGCCATCTCCTCCAAGAACACCAAGGCTTTCTAGTTCTTAAGCCTGTCAAATATATCTGTCTTCCGCTTAAGAACATGCATCTCCTTCCTGCTCATGTGACCAAGCCTACGAAGCCACGTCTCCGCAACAAAAGAAGAATCAGTAATATAAACAAGTAGATAAAGAGTACCTATTTTCTTACCACCAGCTAATTCAAGTGCAACAATTGTGAGAGTTCTTGTGCATCTCTCATCACCCAATCTTTTTGAAGAAATTAGCCATATCTCCAAACCTGGGACCTGCATGACCTTCTTCAACACCTGTGTGTTGGCCGCCTGCAATTTCAGCTTCACTTCCCCTTTGCCAATTCTTTGGCAAGGCTTACCAGCTCCTCTACCTGGGGTTGCATGGAAAGAGGCAACCGAATCTGTTATCCAAGATTCAACATTATCCAAGAAACCTTCCAGAGCATCCTGTGCCACATCACCTGCAACATCTGCTTTTACAGTTCCTTCTCGCTGATCTTCCACAAATCAACAATATTCTTTTACCTGCTCTTTCTTTCCATGGGACCTTAAGTGACCATCTATGCTTTTCAACTCCTCCATCCTTAGCTTACTTTGTTCTGCCATTGCTCTACTCCCACTCAATCAGAAACCCCTGAGAGTGACCTATAACCAAACACAAAACCGCTTCCTGCAACCTGGCTCTGATACCACTTGTTGGGATATGAAACAACCCCCCTGGAAGCACATAATTGATTACCAAGCAACTTAACATGTGGAAATAACCAAAATCAACAAGTAACTAGAATTCAGAATAACACAGAATATGAGAGACAATACACAACTTGTATTAATAACTCTTTCAGAAGGAAATATAACAAAGAAGACTGCCACAGTTCTTCTTCCTTACACACCTCTAGGGCTCACACACCTCTAGGACATAAACAATAAATCTTCCCTCAAAGCTCTCTCTCCTAGGTCCCAACACCCAACTCAAACACAGAGTTGGTGTTCACCTCCAGTGCTCCACACACACCACAAGTGCTCCACGCACTCCACAAGTACTCAAGGTACTTCAAGTAGATCTCCCATGAACCTACAATAACCTGAACCTCAACATACCATACTTATGGAAGGGACTGCCTTGCCTTCCTCTTAGCTCTTCATGTACTCCACGTACATACCAATGAGTACACACCGTACTCCAAGTAGATCCTGCCTGATCTTGCTCCCTATTATGTTGCTGTCCTATCTGATCTCCAACCTACAGATCAATACTGGTTCTACACACCTGTGAACCTTGACCTTGCACACACACACACACCTGCAGATCAACGATCTTACTTACCATGTAGATCTCCTATCGTAGCCATGCTCACCTGATGACCAAGATGATACATACCTGAAGAATCCAGCTGACTCTCCAATCCAACACCCACACACTTGGTACTGTGGCACTAGGAGGAACGCACCATTGCTCTACGTCTCTCTGAAGGAGCTATTTGCTCTCTTACTCCCTAGCACAAGTTTACAATACAACCATGAGTCTAATATATAGAACTCATCCAAACAATAATTAGACACCTAGTACAATAATTAGATCCGCAGCTCTCAGTCTATAATTAGCTCTAATCATGCAAACACTTGGTTCATCAACCCACTGCTCGTAATATACTCGCAGTCGAACCACACAGGTGACCGACGTCGGTCCCTGTCTGCCTGGGGGTCGCCGACGCTGGCCGATCTCTGACCGACGTCGGTTGCTCTCCTACCTTATCCTGCTGACGTCGGTTGGCCTAACCGACGCCGGTGCCTATGACACTCCGCAACTCTCCTGCAACCTCCTCCATGTCTGCATCAGTGAAGCTTTTAGCTCCATAACCTAACACTACCTTAGGAAGACCTTTATTATTATATATATTTCAGCTGCCCAATCCATTAGGGACATTATTGGCACAACATGATTATTATGGGAAAGAAATAAAAATATAATATTTGAGCATGACCTTGGTATCTTATTAATTAAATTACTCTGCGATTGAAAATACATGTCTAGCGGTTGTTTCCACTTCCCAAAAACTTTATCATTACATGCTTAATAATCAAACTAAAATCAATACAAATATCGATCCACTCAAATAACTCTTTTTAAAATCATCTCTAACAGAGAAAATGACCAAGTGGGTTATGCTATTAAGTGAGTTTGATATTTAGTATGTTAATCAAAAATATATCAAATGAAATTTTTATGAAGACACATTAGTAGAAGCACCATTAACATATATATAACTTTTGACTACTGAGTTTCCTAATGAAGTTATTTAGTCCTTGTATGAATTGACATAATAAAAATTATATTTTGATGCATCTTTCACCAAGCATGTCTCAAGGGGAGGTATTTTTCTCGTCACTCCACAAGGCGATCTTATCCTAAAAGCATTTATAATACAATTTTCATTACATCAATTGGATTTTGTGCCAAGAAACTAGACTACTCTAGATTCTACGATATATCCTTATGCATTCTTTAGCTTTTTTGGCACATCCCAAGTTGATACATGGCACTAAAGAAATAAGTTTCACATCAAAAAATTATAAAAGAACCTTATGTGGCCACCACAACTTATGTATCACTGCAACACTTGTTGATACTATCTTCACTCATATTATTCCATGTCACCAAGATGATTTACTGTGGTAATGTGCAACACTCCTACATCCTCTATAATATCATTGTGTGATATTAAGGCATCACTATAAAAATTATATATCATTTTATCTCTATGCATGCCTTAGATCCCTTGAAACATCTATCACCAAAGCATACAAACACATAGCACCCATGCATGTTTTTGCATCATATTTTAACATAACACACATTAGTCTAACTTAGTACATGACTCAACATATATGTGCCAATATTATTCTATCATGTGGAATTTTAGATGGAATTACTTAGGTCTGCACCATCTTTGGGATCATGTTAGTAATACAACACCAACATAAATGTAACTACCACAGCTACAATAAATTTGAACCATCACACATGTAGAAAATGAATCATTCATATAACTATCAAATTTTGTAACCATCAACTGTAACTACTTCCTTCTAATGATCTATATATTGTAACACAAATATAGATAGAGAGTGACACATATGAGACTCACACATCAACAGAGTGAGTGGACACTATTTTCATTCCTATTCATCCATGTTTACAACATCTTAAAAATTGGTATGAATTGAACATCTCGTATTATATGATCCCTTGACAAACTAGTTAAATTAATTGGGATGTTTATCCCTCTTTGATCACATGACCCTAGTTTCCATACCATATTTGATGATACCATAGTCTAGATGAATTATTTAAGATGTTTACCCCTTTTTGATTAAGAAACTTGATTTTTTTATGCATTGTACACATATGTAATTTTAATTATTCTCTCTATTGAATAGAAGACATAATTCTGCTAATACCCTATGTTAAATATGTAATGGTTGTTTTTAGATATATTTATTATTTCTATTAAATATTCTATAATTATGCAACTATATTTGAATTCACTTCCACATATAACCACATTAAATATGTTTAAGTAGGTTATCAAATGGGTCTTTTCTTGGGCCCCATATCAGTTGTATCAGATAATACCCTCTTCATATCATTTCCAAGTGGTATTTATATGTGTTCTCCATATATGATATATTATATCCATAGGAAAATTGAGAAAGAAGGAAACCAAATCCCAGATGGAAGTGTCTCTTTCAAAGTCTTTGAAAGAAAACACACACTTGAAGAGATCTAACATATCTAGCATTAGAATCATCAGCTGCAAGACAATCTCCAATCCAAAAAGAAAGGTTTCAATTTTATCATGGAGTAGCTAGAAAATATTATTATGCATAATGTTAATTTGGAAAATCTTGTCTACCATGACTTTGCTCAAGCTAAGGATATATGTCTTCTTATTATATATAAACAACTATAAGAGTACTATACCACATTGCCGTCCCTTCAAAAACATACAACTACACCATCTTGGAAAGCCATCCAAGAGGAGTTTCAACATGAAAAAGAGGATTTGGTTGAGGAAGTGGAAGTTGAATTTGTATCTATGGAGGAGTTTCTTGAAGATAATGAGAATCATTATTCTTTCAATAGCCAGGCAAAGACCCAGGTGAAGAAATCTTGAAGGAATATTCTCTCCTTCAAGAGTTCTTCACTTGGTTCTTTGCCTAGATATTGAAATAAGAATGAACGTAAAGCTCAACAAGAAAACAAATAGGTCCAACCCAAAAGAACAACTAGAATAAAAAAAGGTACCAACACTTTTAACTGGTACAAAAACCAACCAATTTTAGCTGGACTAAAAGCCATCCTAGAATCATGGAGAAAGAGGCCCATGTCTCCCATAATAAATTTTATATGGATTGAGAACAAAAAAGAACAAAACCAAAACAAAAATAACAAAGAAAAGAACCACTTTTTGCTAGTGTGGGAACCATCCTGGACTCAAAAAGAGGAGGTCCAAGTCTCACCAAATAAAAAAATAAGAATAAAAACCATACCTGAATATAACTAGATTGGGGATTAGCATGGACACAAGGGGAGGTTAAGGCCTCCAAAGAAACTTATGGGGGTTTCAAAGACCCCCACTTCTAAACAATGATTACAACAAAGGGAACATGGTTCTGACTGGCTCTAGAGCCAGCCTTAACACAAGAGGAGGCCCAAGTATTCTACGAGGAGTCCCAATGGATTCTAGAGGAAATAAAAAGACCATATTATTTAAATAATCTAAAGAAAAAACTAGGGAAAGCATCCTTATAAACTCCACGAGTCCAAAAATAAAAATGCAGCCTAAAATAGGATCCCATCGAGAGCCCACAAAGCAAACAAGAACATGGCTCTTTTCCACAAAATAAGGGAATAAGATAGGACTAATGAGGCCTCTTAGCCACAAGGAGTAGGTTAAGAAAGATAAAATCTTCTACTTTAAAATCTTTAAGTAAACTAAAACATCTTGAGATTTTCACCAAAATTCCATTTTTAGCATAATGAAACAAAATACTAGTATAATATTGGTTCACACCTCCATCTTGATGCATAAAGATAGTATCTCTGATAGTAATTCCAAAAAAATAATGTTCCCATAGATATAAGAATAGTCCTTTGTTGAATGTCACTATATAAAATACTATCCATCATCAGAAAGTCATCCCTCATCATCGAGTCATCCACAACCAGAATGTAAATAGATTTGCTTTTAGAGTCAAAAAAGCCACAGTAAAAATCTAGGTTTTTAGATAAATTCTCTCTTCATCATAATAATTTCCAAGTATGATATTCAAGGCTAGAAGCCTTTCCAAATATGAAAAGCTTTACAAGAACACCTCTGATAAGTGGCATTCCAGATCTAACTAAAGACTACTTTCTCCATAAAGATACCTTTGTGCTACCATTCATGTTGGCCATAACATAGTAACCAATAGTGACATACCAGTCCCAAGACCATTCAGAGAATAAAATAAATCAACCAAAAAACTTTCATGAAATGGGATAGATTCCATATCCAGACCCCTAGGAAAGGATAGGAAAGAGACTAGAGAGGAATCCGATGAGCACAAGCCTATACATGGAAGAAAAATCAAAAGAAATAAACCAACCTCAGCTAGAGTCCAATAGAGAAGACATCAAAGCAATCTTTGAAGGCCAACAACATCAACCAAAATCTTTTCTGACCCCCACCATCAATATCCTTAGGAAGCAAAGATATTTTATTGAATAAAGCCATGCCTAACACCTTGATGTGAACCCAAAAGTTTTCCTCATAGAAGAAAGTCTTCGAGAGGAAAGTGGAGATTTTTCCAAGACTATTTAAAATAAATCCACATTATATTATCCCATCACCTCATCTCTCTTCTCTTGTGATGGCCCTACTCTGGGTCATCATCATCCTCTCCACCCTCAGACTCCTTGCAACCTATTTGAAGAATTTAAAATGCTATCGCTACCCTCACTCCTCTCCATTATTTTATGTAGAATATGGAATGTTACCATAGTAATATACTAATTTTATAATTAAAAAATATGTTGTTTTCAAATAACATTTAATTTTTTTCACAAAAAAGAAACCCACAACATTGGAAGAATATAGTTTTAAAATAGGTAAAATTTAGATATTATTTTTTGTTAGATTTAATTTATGTTCTTAAGATGAATTTTATGAATAATTATAATGTTAATGATTACTTACTTAACATATAAATACTTTTAAATTAAATTTATTAATAATAATAAATAAAATAAAATTTTAAGATTTCCCAATTTGAAATTTCCTTTAAGGTTAAAAAGGGCATTGTTTTGTCAAATTTGATCCAATGATAAAACACTAAATATAGATAAATTATAGTCAATTTTGTGTACATATCCTCAAATATTCCTTTATTACTCTAATAAAACCTAATTATGGCATTTGTTTGTCAATTTTCATGTAACAAATATTTATGAACATCGAATAAAACTAAATAATGGTGAATTATTTGTGCATATCACCAAATTAGGATACATTATTCAAAACATATTTTAATTGAACATTAGTTTGTCAATTTTACTAAATTAAAAATATACAACTATTACATATTAGTATTTTAGTATATTAGAAGGAGGATAACGATAAAGAGAATGAGTAGGAGTATAATAAGGATAATGAGAAGGAGAAAGAGGAGGAGGAGGTGGAGGATATAAGGAAAAGAAGAAGGATAATATAAGAAGGAGGAGGAGGAGGAGGAGAAGAAGAAGAAGAAGAAGAAGAAGGAGGAGGAGGAGGAGAGGAGGAGGAGG